>CM057386.1:103826052-104490219 GCA_030015415.1 Cynopterus sphinx | reverse complement strand
GTATCATGCACTAACTGTGGAAGAGTAGGATGATGAAATTCTATACTGAACAATCTGTTTCCTCATCACACTCACTAAGAGTCCAAAAGAACTTATAAAACAATCCTTTACTTCAGGTTTGAATCACATTTTCCAACCTATACACATTTAACACATCGTGAAAAGTCAGAAGTAGTTTTTTCTGCCATATACTAATCATGCCCAAATCGTTAAAGGGCCTGAGGTCTTTCATCTAGGGTCTTAGAACTACATAATGTGACCACTACCTTTGTTTTCAGCAAGGAATAAAACATTTTCCTCTCTGGGCCCACTGTCTTCTCTCTTCTCTGTTCTCAACTCTATGTGTCCTTTGGTTCCTCTGCTACCTCTTAGGTTCATGCCCCTTTTCCTCAGCCTGTCCTGGAACAGATTGCCAAGTGTTCCACTTCATCTATTTCCAAGGACCTAGAGTTATGGGTGGATCAGTGGAGCGCAAACAGGGACCAAGAAGGGTCTCTTCCTTGCATGTCTTCTTGGGATTATTATGCTAAATTTGTCTCTGCCTCTTCCCCTGCTTTACACTGCATTTCCAAAAGCTGACTTTGTATCTAAGATTTGCCTTATATTTGGTCCCAGGAAGAAGAGTAGATATAGAAAACAAGGTCACCAGTGATTGCAAAAGCCCCAATCACAGGTCAGGGAATGAGAAGACAGTTGAGTGAAAAGGCTGTCTCTCCTTTGTGCACTCCCTGGGTAAGGAAAGTCTTCCACCTCTTGGTAAATGGCACACTTATAAAGTAATCCAACTGCCTAACATGGGCGTAGTGATGTGAAATAGAAAATTATGGGCCAGCAGGAAGCATGGGAAGATGTATGCAAAAAAAAAAAAAATAGTTACAAGCTCATCTGGAGGTTTTAGATCAGGAAACTGAGGACTGAGGAAAATGTGGGAGAATTCACTCATTTGGAATGGTCCTACACGATGGGAATAAAAAGACGACATAAAACCAGAAACTTGGTTCACAAAATGAATTAAAGCGCACCTCCTTAATGGCTCCATCCCTTCTCTTTGAATTATCCTACAGAGGTTCTAGAGAAAGAGGCCTGTTCTTGTTTCATCTGGTTTCTATCATAAACTAAATCAGCAAAGGCTGGTGCCCTGTCAGCATTAGCAGTGGGCTCAATCAATCTCTCTTTATAAAGATGGCCTCAAGCAGAGTCATGGAGGCAGTTGTGCTTTAAATCTCCAGCTCAGGTTAGAGGCAGAGCCAGGCACAGCTGACTCAGGCACAGATGATTTCACTCCACTAGAACCTGGAAGAGGACTTGGAGATGAGCAGACGCTCCCTAGCCCTTAAACATACCTGTATGGATCGATTCCTTTTAGCCACACTTGAGCTGATTTGTCTCTTAGTGTCATGAAATAATTTGCAAAACTATTTCTAGTTACTGCCAAGAGCAGGCTAAGTTATGTCTTGCCATGAAGAATTGTTGAATAATAGAATTCATTCCCTATAATTGTGCAAGGCACAAAAAAACATGCTTATAACACAACCAGAAAACCTGTATTCTGCTTGGACATAGAGGGGCTCTCCAATACACTTCCTCCAATCAGGAGAATATGACCAAATGCTACACTTTCAGGATCCCCAAGATCTTGAGCCTAAGCATGTATACAAATGATGATCTCCAATGAATCTCTAAATTTTTCTATAAGAAAGGAATGATGTGGTGGTGGGGGGGAGTGCAGGAACTGATGCTTTCTATTTCCCTTAGGAAACATATTTTTAACTGATACATTTTAAGATAACTACTAGAAAGCCATATGGTTTCAATTAATATTCCAGATATATTTGGTAAAATATATTACCCACACATTTACAATATATGTGTTTGTATCTATCTATCTATGACTACAGGTATACATTTTATACTTTAAGGCACTCTTGCTTCCATACAAATGAGATTTACATTGAAAACCTACCTAATTGTAAATCTTACCACTCCATCTATTGCATTAATCAGCCCTTAGTTTACCAATGCCACTAAAAATTGTTCCCATGCTGGCAGTTAATACAAAAATTGAAAATCAAACTAATTAACAAGCTGGAATAGCAGTTTTTTTTTCCACCTGGGAGAAAAATAGAATGATATTTCCACATATCATGAAATCTTTTTACCTCAAGAGAAGAGAATATCATGTTCAAGTTATCTACTTTCTCTGATTTTTCCTCTTGTGGATTAGAACAAGATTTAAATTCTAGTCTTATGGAGTATGAAGTATGGTGAATTCTCTAAAGGTATGTAAAATCTCTTTTTACGCATCTAGTGCTGCAAGGGGCAAATTTATTGATCACATGCACTATGAAATATCATTTCTACAGCAGAAAAATAAGTTTATACTAAAATTCAACAAATTATATTAAACTAAATATCTTAGAAATATTTTTATGTAACGACATCAGGTTTTCTTTACTTTAAAACTGGGGTTTAGTGACAGCATTATTCACGGTGGCCAGGACATGGAAGCAACCAAAGTGTCCTATCATAGATGGTTGGATAAAGAAGCTGTGGTGGATATATACAATGGAATATTACTCAGCCATAAAAAGAGATGAAATACTGCGACAACATAGATGGATCTCAAGATAATCATGCTAAGTGAAATAAGCCAGACAGAAAAAGTTGAAAATCATGTGATATCACTTATACATGAGATATAAATGTAAAAGCAACAAACGAACAGGACAAACAGAGACTCATGGACATGGACTAGTGGTTATCAGAGTGTAGGGGAGAGAGGAGAGGTAGATGGGGTAAAAGGGGTCAAATATGTGGTGACAGAAAGAAATCTAACTATGAGAGGTGAACATGCAGTATAAATATATATATATATATGCCTTACTGTTAAAATGTACAACTGAAACATTGGATTTCATTAACCAATGGCACCATAAAAAATAAATTAATAGAAAATCAAAAATAAAAACTAAAACGGGGCTATAGTATATAGAATAACAAATGCTAAAATTATATTATTTTAAATTACACATATATGAAAGGGAACCATATGCCTACATTGTATCCAAATGGTTGGTGGGACCAGAGTGGACATGTGGATTCAGAACCAGGCTGACTGGCCAGCTCTGCACCCTGTGGCTCCCTCTCCTATAGCCCAGCAGCATACTGAAGAAAAGGTCCTAGTGCTTACCTACCTTTTATTTCATTCCTAGTAGCAACTATTTGTTTCCCAGAAAAAAAGACTATCTGACATACCAGGCTGTCTGTTTAAAACCTCAAAATTTGGCTCACTTTATACTGCATTTGAAAACAAATGGCTATTTTCTGCAAAAGAATTTATTCCAGATTTTTAAAATTTCAAAATTATTCTTGACATCAGTGCTACCAAGCTAGTTTCTTGAATATCAATTGGAATGATTATTTAAATATGTGCTGTTCACTTACTGATCCCATAAAACATATAAATTTATTTTGAATATATTTCCAATTTATGATACTTTTATAAAGATTACAATGAGTAACCATTGAGTAACATAAAACATCCTCAGTTATTAGAGTAAAACATGAATAATAATGAAATCCTCTGGATTACCACTAGATGGTACTATAAAACCTATAAAATATAGCCTATCCCTCTAGTTTTGCTGCTCTTTGTTTCAGGACCTTTCCAGATGGCTTTTTAATGATTGCAAGTTCGATTATAACTAATATTTATTTAATGGCTTCTACAGACACCAACAAATTGCATTGTGCTAGATGACTAACCTTGGACAAGTCAGTTATTCTCTTTGTACCTCAGTTTCCTCATCAATGAAATGAGCAAAAGACTTTGGTCCTCATGGAGAACCCCACAACATGGCCTTTTGACCTTGGCTGAATACACCAAGAGCAAGTCTATGACATAAAAAGAATGACTCAATTCTTCCTCATTTTTTTTTCAAATGAGAATTAGGAAAGGTCAGCCAGTATTCCCTGGCAGTGGGAGCAGCAAGATGTGGGATGCAGGTGCTGGAGAAGTAGCACAGAAAGCTGGCCTCAACTAGAAAAAAAATGAAGCTGGAAAGCAGAAGAGGAGAAAGAGAAAGGCCGAGAGAGAGAGAGTCCTGACAGTGTTTACATCCCTCATCCCCTCTATTCCTGGAGTCTGTGACAGTCCTGCCCTCCTACAGGTTTATTAGTCAGACTTCTTTAATCACATTTGACAAGGCATCTCTCCAATAAATACCTGTTTTTGTCTCAGCTAGTTTGATTTGGGTTACCATCATTTTAAACAAGAGAATTCTTCCTAATCCAGGTTGTCACTCATTTTACCCATTCAAAAGTGTAGCTGAGTAGTTTAAGTCCTTACCCCCATATCTATTCAAGTCTAACGTTCATTGCATTTAAAGAGAAAAATGCATAGAGCAAAAGGTAAAAATAAGGAGGATAAGTCTAAATTCTTTTACCTATTAAAACTAAGTAGTATGTCAAAGGGGATACACCTCCTCAGAAATGCTGAGTGTTTTGCAAATGGATGTCACCTCTTACAGCCATCACTTCAGTCCTACATGTCTGAATGGCTTAGCCCTTCCACACATTCTGATATGGGGATTTCAATAGTTTTTGGAGGGTAGGTGAGTGGTATGACTTTATTCCATTAACTTATAGTGATCTTGATTCCTCCTTTATAAACTAACAGGATAAATATGTATTTCTTAGGTACATACATTCTCAGAAATTCAAGATAATAAATTCAAGATACTAGGATTCTAGTGCAATACCTCAAAACAATAACCAATTTGAGTCTTGATCTCTCCCTCTTCCTCTCTCTTTTTCTCTTTTTCTCTGTCACAGGGTAAAAATGTAGCATCTTGAAATCAATTACCTCAGTGTGCTACCTACGAAGACAAAGTCCTAAAGCGAAGACACTGCTAGGACGGTTGGGCCAGAGAGAGACTAGGGACTTACCTACTACTTTTATGACTATTTGAGACTCAGCAGGAATATACCCTAAATTAATTTAGAGCAGTACAGAATCACTCTTCTGCTGATTACTATTCTGGTCAAATTACAGTTGTCCGGTATATAGAGGAACAATATAAAACAACAAAATAAGTAAAACATATTTTGAAAATAACCATCTTTTTATAACTAAAAATTTTGTTTTCTTTCATCCTCCTCTATGTCATTGCAATAATGGTACATATATGCAATGAAGTAATATTCAGCTGAAAAAAGATGAATTCTTACCATTTTCAACAACATGGGTGGACCTAAAGGGTATTATGCTAAATGACATAAGTCAGACAGAAAAAGACAAATAACATAAGTTTTCACTTATATGTGGAATCTAAATAACAAAAAACATAAACAGAACAAACAGAAATAGGCTCACAGATACAAAGAAAAACTGATGATTGCCAGATAGAAGGGGGATGGAGGCCTGGGTGAACAAGGTAAAGGGATTAAAAAAAAAGCTATCAATAAGTCATAGCCCTATTTCCATCTCTTCCAAGCAAGTTTTATTTCTCATATTTTCCCTTTTTAGGAGTGGCCCAACAGTGTCTAGATCTCTAAAATAACAATATTAAGAATATCTATAAAATGTCACTTTCCTCCACCCACTATACTTAATTCAGCCAATTCAATTTTTGTCCTGTTTAAATTCATTACTTTTTCTCCATTTCCATTACTATTTTCTTAAAACAGATTCCAGTGATCTCAGACTGGATTAGAGCATTTCCTTCCTTACCCCCTTTGTCCTCCTCAGATTTTTTTCCTCTCTCTAACCTCAGGTAACCTCTATTCCCTTCCTCAAGGATCCATGGAATACCTCTGTTGTTTTCATCTCAAAGCAAAACTCTATTTTGGCATTTAAAACCTCCAGAAAATCATTTCTGATTTACTCACGTATTTATTTTTACTTATTCACTCATTTTTTCAAATAAATGAAAATATTTGTAGTGCTTTCTAAGATTGTCATCTGTCCTAGATCCTAGGGATAGAGCAGGAAAAACAAACAAACAAACAAACAAAAAACAGACAACAAAGCTCTTTCATCTTGGAGCTGCCATTCTAGAGTGAGGAGGTAGACAGGAAACAAATCAACTAACAGAATATTTTAAGAGGATATAAGTGTTCTGAAGAAAAACATAAAGCACAGAAGGGAGAATAGAGATTGTTGAATGTGCACAAATTTGTGTAAAGAGTGACAATATTAGAATAGTCAGAAGAGGTAACACTTGAAAAAAGACCAAAGTGTGGAGATGAGACAAATGACAATTTGGGGTGGGGAGCATTCTTAAAATAATGGAGAAAATGCTTCAAAAATCACAATTCATGAGTGTGCCCATGGTGTGTCAGAAGCATCAAGGAAGCCAGTGTGAAAGGGGAAAGGGGGAAGAGAGCAAAGCAGAGAAAGGGACGCTTCCAGATCATGAAGGGTTCTGTCATATACATGCCTTAGGTTCTGCTCTGGAAGAGGGGCCAAGATAGTAGAAAAATGCATTAGTAACAACATTCTTAAGAGTGAAAAAGCAAGTCTTAAAAAGTTTAAAGAAACATATATTTTAATCAGAAATTCAGTTCTGAATATCTATTCCACAGAAAACACAGGTGTTCATGGGCATATGTACAAAGTAGGATTTTTTACATTATTATTCATAATAAGAGTTAGAAACAATATGTTAAAATATTTTAAAATATTCATACTATAGTGTAATAAACAGCAATTGGAAAATAAGGTAAATCCAGATGTTTTATAGGGAAACATATCCAACTTAGCATAATAACCTCTAGGTCTGTCCATTTTGCTGCAAATTTACCAGGCTTTTTAATATTTTAAAAATAGGGTAAATATGATATATAGTCTTAGTATATTTATTTATATTTTCTTTGTTTTTAATGAGGTCAAATATATTTTTTATATTTATGGGCCATTTATGTTTACTCTTCTATGACTACTTATTTGTGCCATTGACCATTCTTTCCTATTAATCTTTTTCTTACTGATATGTAGGAACACTTAGAAATATTATAGATACTAATATTGTTGTTATATATTTAAAATTGCTCTTCCAAGTTTGTGACTTGTCTTTTCACTATATTTCATTTATCTTTTGATGAACAGAAACTCATGTTTAATAAAGTTTAATGTGCTTACTTTCCCATTTGTGATATACACTTTTAAATCTTATTTTTTATTTTTTCTTATCCCAAACCAAAAAAATAAAAATAGAGTCATCTAATCTTTATTTTTAAAGCCTTAAGGATTTGCCTTTTATAGTTTAGTCATAAACCAACTGTCAAGTGGTTTTTTGTTTATGATCCAATATAGTGATCTAATTTCTTTTGTTTCCATAGACTTTGTTAGCCATTTGTCTTACTAATATTTATTAAATCGTCCATCATTTCTTCAATAATTTTAATGCCACATCTGTTACTTACTAAATCTGTTTCTTTAGTTTCTCTATCCACGAACCAATAGCATACTAAGTAGTAAAGGTTAAATATCAATATCTCGTAAGGCACATTAACTCACTTTGTGTCATGGCTATTCTTGGCCCTGATATTTAATATATAAAACTAGGAATCAAATTGTTAAAGTTCAAAAATTAATCTGTGGAATTTTTATTAATATTCTTTGAATTATTAATTTCCTGTTAATCAATTAGGAAAAATTGATTTGTTTAGAAAACTGAGTCCTCCTATCAACATTTATTAACATCAGTCTCTTAATTGATTTAGGTCTTATTTAATTTTTCTGGATTAGAGTTTATAATTTTCTTCAAATTACATAGATTTTTATTAGCTTGATTGATAGACATATATATTTCATTGTTATAATAATACATATCTCTTTAAATAATATTTTCTGTTCCTTACTGCTATAACATGTATTATAAGTTTATTCTTTTATTATACAGAAATAGCTTCTAACTGTAGTGTTCCTAAAGAATTTATCTGAATTCTTTAGGATTCTTTTTGGTGAATAATATATCAATCATCATATCCTTTAATATGATGACCATTTTTGCTTCCATTGCAATTCTTAAACTTATTTTTTTCCTTTATTGTTTCACTGTAAATCCTCTAATACAATACTGAATAAAAATAGCAATAGTAGTCTTTCATGTATTGATTCTAATTTAAATGAAAAGTTTTTAATGAATCATCATTAAGCATGCTGTTTTCTATGGATTATTGTTGAGAATATACTATATCAAGATAAGAAAGCTCTCACTTATTCTTAGTTTGCTAATATCTCAATATACTATTTCTATTCAACATTGTACTATAGATCCTAGCTAGTACCATAATACAAGAAAAAAAAAAGGCAAAGAATTGAAAAGAAGAAAATTAATGTTATTTTCTCATGATATAGTTACTTAAAATTATTCTACAAAAAAAATATTGGACACGACAGAAGAAACATGGCAAAGTGTGTGCATATAGATCATTACATAGAAGTTCATTGTCATTCTATAATGATTAGAACGTATTTAAAAACATGACACCTTTAGCAACAGCATAAAACTATCAAATACTTACAAATAAATTTTAAAAAAGGTACATAAGCTCTCTGGAAAAACAAAAAACCCTGAGATTTAGAAAGACATTCTAGTTAAATAAGAAGTTGTACCATGTTAATGTAGGGGTAAAATTAATATCATAAAAATGATGATCCCTTCAATCTATTACTATGCAATTCCAATGAAAATATTCGCAGAGAAAAATCATCACAAGTATTGGAGAAAGAAATCAAAATGTATGTTTTTCCTGAAAGTAGAGATTTTAAGATTACCTCCATATATGAAAGACGTGACTTTGTGAGAAACATAGTAATTTTAAAGTCTTTAAGTTATTGATAACATCATTGCTTATTGTGCTAAATATCTTACATTTGACTCTTTTAGATCTGCTTTCCAACCAGGAGACTGGACCAATCAATGGAGTCCCAATAGGCCAGATGCACACAGAATGAGATCATCTTACACTGACTATGTCACTCAATATAGAAAATCACTGTTTTCTAGGTGGCATACTCTATAATAATCTCTTTTTCAGTGTTCCAATGACCACTCTATACCCTCAGCTATTTAATACTATTGCCAATAGTGTGTGTGTGTGTTTTTTTTACAAAGTGTGGTAATGGGTCGCCTCTGTTAGATAACACCAGGTTACTAAAATATCCATTGTGGTTTCTCCTACATCTGATCTCTATCTCATAAATTATCTTACTGTAAATAAACCCTCTTTAGATTATCTTAAATTGAGTGTGCTTGAGAGAACACAAATAAGTATCACTAAGTAAAGAATAAAGTCAAAATAATCTAGAATCCTGTCAGATAAGAGTACTCTGATCTTTTCAAAGCATATTTTAACATTCAAAAGTTTAATGACTAGACATTAAATTAAAGTCTCACTGATATTTAAGAACAACAAGAAAAAAGATATTAGAATGTAAAATGTAGGTGGCATTTTGCTTATTTTTTTCATAACTGGATCAATTGAATATAAAATATAACCTTTTCAGTTTACTTAACAAATATTCAGTATATAATAATATTTTAAAAACTACCAGATCTGTTTACAGTTAGTAAAAACTTTACTTGACTATGTCTATGCAAAGAACCCTTAGACTTTTTTTTTTTTTTCAGACGGCATGGTGGAAGGAAAGTAAATAGTAAAAATTAAAATTTGTACTAGAATTTCCTAGTGAAGTATAGAGTAACATAGGATGCCATCCTTGTTGGTCTGGCACAATGAGAATTAGCTTACTGCACTCATGTTAGAGCAGATTAATTATTGATGAAGGAAGATTTAAAGTAAGTGAGATAAAGTATTATTAGAGCACTGCTATAAAAATTTGATGATTCTGAATTATGACACTAGTGATTTAGGAAAAATTTAATGGTAATCGTAAATGTCTGCAGCATTTACATAATAACTACTTGAAAACAATCTTCACTAAAATTAAGATAAAATTAAAAATGGGGTTAGGTTGAAATCAGACATGCAACAGCATTTTGGTGATAATGAGTGACTAGACACTGGCTTAAATTACCAGGGTGAATATTTATGAGCATTTACAAAGTAATGCAACATAATTTTGACTATGAAATATCCAATTGCTAACTTACACAACAGTAAACCATGAGTCACTAAAGCATCCATAGTAGGGTAATAATTTCTGTCATTCACAAAGCAATCTTAACCCAATGTACAAACTAAATAATTAGTCATAATGTTAAGTTTATAACATGTGTACATTTACTTTGGGAGACTGTAGAATAGATCTTATTGAGATGCCCGAAATAGGCTAATCCTAACATAGCCAGTTCAGAGATAAAAGATGAATCATAGTGCTTGCAACCCACAGAGTTTATGATTCATAAATTATTATCTAAAAGGTAATCCAGAGAACAAAAGTGACCTATGAGTGCATACATGTCGTTAAAGGTCAAGACAATGGCACATTTTCAAGCTAAATTACTTTCCTAAAACAGAGAATAGATCTGAAAACATGAGACATTCTCTTTTGCAAAAAGTCTACCAATCAATCCAGCCCCTATACTGACCAGCCTCCAGGTGCCTAACTTCCTGCTGGAGATAATGAGAGAAACAGGAGTATTATTTGAAGCTATTTACCATCTGGGTGGACAATTATAAAACAGCCAAGACTAACCAAGTGTTTCTAACAGCATGACATTATTTATTAGTTCTATAGAGATTCAAGAACGGTAGAATTTGGTACAAACTAATGTAATAATATTGTTTAAATATAAATGATCACAATAATAGCTAACATTTATTGATAGCTTACAATACCATGAAAAAAAAAAAAACAATTATCACTTTGGGAAAAATTTGAAACATAGAGCCTGAACAGTGTACAATTTTGTAGAGAAGCAGAACCAGATATGTTTTATGTTCTTAGACTGTTTATAATATCATTTTATTTTAAAAAATTAATCTGAAAAACTATTTTTATTCATTTTGATTGAATGAAGCCTGTGGATCTTAATATTTCTTAAGAAAATCACAACTCAAATTTGGGTACATTATGACAAATTGCCTGATATAAATTTTAAATAAATCGTGATTACTTTTTACTCTTCTAAAATTAGCTTTTGCATGCTGCTCAGGCTCTGAGCTATTAATTATAGATAACGCCGATATCACAATTTTACCTTCCCAAAGTATCCAAGGGATTATATGGGAATTATTCTAATTCTCACCAAAAGGTTTGCTTGAGCCTATTGAACAAGGACTATTTCTTAATTTAATCTTTTCATAACCAGGACCTTGGACAGTGCCAGGCATAAAATAGGCATTTATTATCTGTTTGGAGCAGATGACTACAAGGGTGATTTTGTCGTGAACTATTTATTGTCTTATATGTCTCTGGAGACACTATTCACCAGGGTTTGAACGTCTTTTTTATTTTGCTGTAATGATATTGTTTGTGTGCAAACTCCTAAATTGTTTTAATTTTGTTTATAATTCAAGACGTTACACTTGGAAAACAAAATCTTACGACAAAATTCATGTTAGCATAAACAACTATTATTTCAAGATATTGATGTAAGAGAAATTTAATTTTTAAAAATGCACTTTCTAAAGCGATTTACTCTTATTCCCATCGTAAAGTTCACTAAAGAATTCTTAGAGGTAAAAGGAAGATCATCATGCTTGCCTCTCCCCCTCAAAAAATGAGAAAAAATATTTTTTCAGTCTGATTTTTAAATATTATTACTGTGGAACAGAATGGATTGTATATGTCTTAAAAGCATGTATTCTGAATTCCCCTTCCTCCCAATTAGCTTTAAGCTCATGTCATATAAATACACTCCTGATGACTCCGTTACACACATGCACTACTATTAAGATTATAGATTCTAACAAATTTTTCCTTGTATTCACACTGGAAACTAGAGCCTGGTAGAGAGGAAAATGAATCGAGGGCAAACAGGTCTGTAAACGACCTCTGTAAACCAGTATTTACACGGTTTGCCCTATATTAGTCAAGGCAACACAAGAACCCTTTGTCTGTGGGACGGTGGGTCTGGCAACCATTATCTACTCATGGAAAAGACGTCTGATGACTCCGCCTGGGTTGGGGGTGGGGATCGTCGTGCACCGCGTGGAGAGCTTGACTAAGAATTAAAGGGAGCGAACAAAGAGAACTCTCAGCAGCCATCCGCCAGCGCCTCGCAGCTGCATCAGGAGACATCAGCCAAGCCTGGAAGCCTGTTCCCATCCTTCTCCCCGAGAAAAGAGCTCAAATAAATAATTGATAGAGATTGATCGAGCCCAGGAACAAATCTTTGCAGAAAACCAGTGCATCCGATTTCGAGCGGTTTTGGAATCTTCTGCCAAGTACGGGATATGAGAGTGCGGCAAGGACTTTGAGCGTGGCTATTGATCTTCCTTCACGGGCGTGGCTTCGGCCTTTTTGTCTTCTTGCCACCCCCACCCCACCCCATCCCTGTGCCCGCCTTCTTCTCTTTCCTCTTGAAAGTAGCCTCTCTGTGGTTATTTCTGCGCTGCCCTTCCTTGCAGTCCCGCCCCATCCCTTGTCCAGTTCGGTGAGGTCAGCTCATGAATATCAGTGCACTTCCCGGGGAGCGTCTGGCACCTCTTGGTACCTCTCGAGTTCGCCTTGCCGAGCCGCAGCATCAGCCGAGCCGCCGACCGCTGGAAAGTAACCGCTTTGGGGCTGTAGAGGCCACGCGTTAACGCCATTGTTCGGGGAAATCCAGTGGGCGTGGAACTGGGGCGAGTGAGCCCCAAATCGTGCATCTAATACTATAAAGTGAAACTTTCCTCGTCTCTGAAAGACACAATAAACCCTGAGGTCGCCAGAAGATTAGAAGAGCTATTGATTTGCATCAACTTCGAAACATCGCCTCTGCTGAGAAGTGAGCAGTTCTTCCGGATTTCTAAAGGGATTGGGATGAGAGTTGGGGTGGGTCTATTGGCAGATTAAATCTGAGATTAAAAGTGGCTTGGGTCATTCCGGGGTGGCTTGCTTGGTTGGCAGTTTCCACGGGGGAAGCCTTGAAGAGACACAGCATCTATTCATTTTGGGAGAACCACGCGACAGCGACCAGGTACCTTTGATTGTGGAAGCTGAGCTTTCTCATGGGTTAGAGCTGTCTAGAGGCCTAGATTAAGCGTTCTCCGGTGGCTTTCAGCCCTGGAGTGATTCTGCCCAATTCAAAATTAAAATAAGGTTGCATTGGCAATATAGCTTGTTTGGGTGGTCCACGTTAGTGTGACCGGTGCCAATGAACTAGGCCAGACATTTCAGGAGCATGCGGCGGCTCCGGAACATGTTGGACAACTTTTTTTTATCCTGTCTTCTTTGTTCACTATTTTTCAAACTGAATTGGAAGGATATCCCAGAAAGAGGAAAGGAGGTGGAGAAAGAGCTGTCCAGTACTAATTCTTTATAAAATGAAGAATCACTGAATGTTGGCTATACTTAAAATAGACAGTAGCAGGAATAATGCTAGTAAAGTAACTGCCAAGCATTTCTTCTCATAATAGGAAGAATTTTTTTCTTTAAAGCAGAACTTTCTGCCTAGTCATGCCTTCTCAGTGCTTTATGAGAAATTAATTATAGTTCTAAGGAAAAGGCACCTAATTGACTAGCTGACTAGCTAGCTGGATCATTAGGTAGAAAAATCCAGGAGACAGTGAGTGGCTTGAGACAGTGGCTTGCTCTTCTCAAAATTTTAAATGTCAGTGATTGATTTATTTTTGAAAAAAAAAATACACAATAGAAGTTGATCTTATCACCATGAGTCAGGATGCACCAGCCTTCTTGGGTGCAGGGTCATTCTGTCTCAGAATTTGGTTCCATAGGATGGACTGGGCACTTAAAAATTACAAACTTTGCCTGTGATACACCAACTAAGAAGATTCGTAAGAATAAAAACATTTTCTATCTAGCAATTAAACTTAAAATGATTCGCAAAAACTATGAAATTTGGGTAAGTGTCGAAAAGTTGTCACCTGTTATTTAAGAAATTGTGCAGAACCACCAGTTAACTTTTTCAAAAGTATTTTAAAAATTATTTTCAATAGTTAAAAAATCCTTTTAGAGTTACTGATGGCTAAACCTTATAAATGATTCTTAATGCCATTATTTTTTTGAAACCGATGTTTATTTAATGTGTTTTGTTATTTACATTTTATCTTAGTCATAATCTAAAGGAAACTGAGTGCATTTCTTTAACCAAGAACAACATTAAGGGTTAGAGATGTTTGGGAAAAGTGCCATTTATCCATAGAAAATTTTCTTCAGAAACCTCCATTATAATCCTTTTTCTGTAATGGACACGGAAATATTAACTAAATAAAACTTTCTCCATTAAACTAGGCTTTAAAATGTAGATTAGAGGTGAGGAAAACCAAAGTTGAAAAGTCAGCGTATTTTCAACCAAAGTTGAAAAGTCAGCGTATTGACAACAGCATGTGGACATTTATTCCTCTGAAACTTCTTCTTGACCTTATCTTCCTTTTTTAATCTCTTGTCCAATCAATTATTTTCTGACTCCACGATTTACCCTTGCCCAAACCCGCTACCTTAAAAATGTTCATTTCAGCTGCTTTCAAGATCATCATACTGAGGCGGAGTGAGATGAAAATAGCGCCTCCGTTGGGCCAAAACGAGAATTGACAATTCTGCATCTTATTCCCAAAATCAAAGCTTCTCGTCAACGCCTTCCAAATCTCATCCTTCTCTAGGGCTTTTCTTGACAGAAAAATCACCCTTTACTCTGTAACAAGGCAGACACGCTGTTTGCTTTCCTTCTTTTGTTTCTGTCCCAGATTATAAAGGAAGTTCAGTGGAGGCGTGGAGAGAAGATCATGATCTGATTGATGATGGACCGTTCTCAATTGCAGCCGGTAGATTTTTCCTAGACAGCCATGAGTCAGCCACCGACGGGAGGCGCTGTCTCTACCCCAGCCGCAGCTTCTGCCGCCACCGCTGCCACCGAGGCTCGCCTGCACCCGGAGGGGAGCAGCAGAAAGCAGCAGCGTGCTCAGTCCCCCGCTAGACTGCGCGACAATACGGTCCGACAGACTACCGCGACTACCCGGTCTCCGGTAGGGGCAAGCACTAAACTCAATTCTGTTCGGCAGCAGCAGTGGCAGCAACAGCAGCAGCAACAGCAGCAGCAGCAGCCGCAGGGCAGCAAGACTGGGTGCCGCGCGGCGCCCCCGGCCGGCGCCCGAGCAAGCGGAGGCGGGGCAGAGAGGGCGGTGCCGCTGGCTCCCAAAGGGGCCGCGCCGGGAGCTGTCCAGCCCGCGGCTGGTGCTGAACCGGCCCCCGCGGCGACCCTGGTCCCGGTTGGTGGCAGGAGGCCTTGCCCGCAGGAGGAGCCGTCCCGGGAGCTAGAGCCGGTGTCCTCTAAAGTCGGGGAAGCCCCTCTGCTCGGGGAAGGAGGAGGAGGAGGAGAGGGTGGAGAAGGAGGAGGAGCCGGCGGCGGCTCGGGAGAGAAGGAGGGGGGCGCTGCTCAGCAGCCGCCGCCGCCGCCCAGGGGCTGGCGAGGGAAAGGCGTCCGCGCTCCGCAGAGGGGTGGCAGCGGCGGGGAGGGGGCCTCCACGTCGCCGTCCTCTTCCTCTGCGGGCAAAGCCCCGGGCCCCGGCAGCAGAAGCTCCGGAGGCGGCGTTGCGGGGGGCGGCGGCAGTGGCGGAGGGAGCTACTGGAAGGAAGGATGCCTGCAGTCTGAGCTCATCCAGTTCCATCTCAAGAAGGAGCGGGCGGCAGCGGCAGCAGCCGCGGCTCAGATGCACACCAAGAACGGCGGCGGCGGCAGTAGCCGCAGCTCACTGGTCTCTGGCGCCTCTGCCATTTGCGAGCCCCTTGCCAGCCCTTCCGCCTCCCCAATGGCGGCGGCGGCGGAGGGCCCCCAGCAAGGCGCCGAGGGCAGCGCGAGCGGCGGGGGCATGCAGGCCGCGGCGCCCCCCTCGTCGCAGCCGCAGCCGCACCCGCACCCGCAGCAGCTCCAGGAGCAGGAAGAAATGCAGGAGGAGATGGAGAAGCTTCGAGAGGAAAACGAGACTCTCAAGGTGAGGAAGGTGTCAGGGAGGGGGATGACCCGCTTGGGGGAGGGGACGTGTGGGCCTTGTAGGATTAGGGCGTGTCTCCGCAGGAGTGAGAAGAGGGCTGCTATCCTGTGGGGGAGCCTTACAGAGGGTGGCGGACAGGAAATGAGGGGAGGGGGTCCTGAGGCCTTTTCCGGGTTTAAAACAGCCCGAGATTAGTAGTGTTAGGTTTTCATGTGAACCCAAATCTGGGCCTGCGTTTTTTTTAATTGTCATGGTTTGTCCCACATTTTCATGGAGAGAGCTAGAGTTGGAGAGCTAGAGAAGGCCTAAAGAGGGCCTTATTTTCTAGTCGTCCCTTGTCACTCCAGTCTCCTGGAAAGGGGGCAATGAAACTGAGCATTTGGAGTCGGGATGGGGTGAACACGGTGTATGTCAGAGGGGCGGGTGTGGGGCGAGGCTGATTTTGACCGGCGGCCTCTGACTTCCTCAGAACGAGATCGATGAGCTGAGGACCGAGATGGACGAGATGAGGGACACTTTCTTCGAGGAGGATGCCTGTCAACTGCAGGAAATGCGACACGAGTTGGAGAGAGCCAACAAAAACTGCCGGATCCTGCAGTACCGCCTCCGCAAAGCCGAGCGCAAAAGGCTCCGCTACGCGCAGACGGGGGAAATCGACGGGGAGCTGTTGCGCAGCCTGGAGCAGGACCTCAAGGTCTGCGGCACTGGGGGCTCGGGTGCGCAGCAGTGGCGGTGGGTAGGCCTCTGGTCGAGGGCTTTACGCTGAAAGGTCTTCAGTGGGGACTGGTAAAGAGCTTTAGAGACAGGCAGTTTCGCAGCTTTGACCACACAATATCAGTGCTAGAAGAAGAAAAACAGACAGGTGTATCTGAACAATTAAGTGTATGTGGAAGGCCTTGCGTAGTCCGCGCTCTATGGGGTCGCCTGGGAGAGTAACTGTGGCTCTTCCAGAGGTGGTGGGAGGAGGGCGCCTGTTTTTCTGTCAGAAATAAGGGTGTGGCAGAGCGCAGGCTCTGGCCTTGATCTGGCCTCCAGAATCTGCCTTCCAAGTGAAGGCTGGCCAGGTGGAATCAGGCAGGCACTCGAGAGCTATGCAATGAGGACTCCTCCGGAGGAGGTGAAGGCCTGAACAGGAAGAGCATTGGAAAGATATCAGAGTTGAGATTTCTCTCTGAAAGTCCCCACCTTTATCTTCCAGGACCCCTTCCTTTCTGTCCAACTTGAGAACCCCTTTAGCAGTGAAAGGAGAGTGAAGTAAATGAAAATAACATTCCACATTCTTGTTTAATGTGAAGTTGCTTCAGAATCTCCCCCAGTGGAAGATTTTCAACTTTGAAATGCGTTTTTTTGTCTGTTTGTTTTGTTTTTTAGGCAAGTTAATTCATTTTAACTGCTAACAGATTTATTGACGATGCAAAACGAGTATAAACTTCATGGCCTTGAACAACCAACCAAATAAAATTTTAATTGTATTAACTTCAAGATATAAAAATCAAGTGCAATTATTCTGTATTTGCTTACAAGTAAGCGATGAAAAAACATTTTATGAAAGTCATATTATTTTTTTCTTCTTTTTTTAACCTTTGTTGAGTACTCACAATTCACTAGGCACAGCAGCAAGCATTGTTACATATATTATTGTGTCAGTTCTCAAGGAAAAAACTTATAAAGTAGAAATTATTGATAGCATCACTTAACAGGTGCCTAAACTGAATTTTTTACAGAGGTGAAGTTCCCCATTTCCAGTTCTGGAACTTGGCTAGTAGGTAGCTAGGCTGGCTTCCCACCCAGTCTAAAACACGGCCTGTGTCCTGAGCCACTACATCAGACTACTCCACTTTTCTTTCAAAACCTAAAATTTTCAAGATAATTTCCAAAAAAGGAGGCAATAATGCACACTTATTTAAAAAACAAAAAACAGGCTCAAGGACTAAAATATTTCCTAAAACTAAGCATTTGGAAGTACAGGATCAAAATTCGTTGCCACACTTCACTTATGAAAACTTTATTTTCTAGTCTTTAAAATGGGTGATAATAGAAGTGTCCACCTCATAGTTTTGTTGCAAAATTGGAGGAGACATGTGAAATTTCTCTACAAGTAATAAAACACAATTGAACATTTATTACCACGATGTGGTATAGAGGTTAAAGGAACAAAGTCAAGAGCCAGAATACCTGACCACTTGTTAGCTGTGTGACCTTGGGCTTCTTTACATCTCTGAGACTCAGTTTTCACATATATGAAATAGAAATAATAGTACCTATCTGATGGGATTGTTGTGAGGATTAAATAGCTTATGTATATGAATAGCTTATATATAAAGCATCTGGAATGATGCCTGTATACAGTAAACACTGTGTAACTATCAGCTCTTAATACATTTAATATGAAAATAACTTTAGCCCACCTATTTTGTAGTCTTTAATTATACTTTGTTACAAATGTTTCAATTTAGGTTGCAAAGGATGTATCTGTGAGACTTCACCATGAATTGGAAAATGTGGAAGAAAAGAGAACAACAACAGAAGATGAAAATGAGAAATTGCGACAACAGCTTATAGAAGTTGAAATTGCAAAGCAGGCTTTACAGAATGAACTGGAAAAAATGAAAGAGGTTAGTATTCGATTATTTCATGGTGTGCTATTTATTTTTAGATCTTTAGAAAAGAATTCTAAGGACTAATGTGACTGTTAAGAGTTTGTTGTTCTCACTAAATAAAGTGAGATAAATGAGTTTATAGTAATAAATCCATAGCAAAAATTTTTTTGACTTCAGCCCTGCTTCTAACTTGATATATATGAGCTGTGACTGATATTTTATCCTGTGTCATATAAAGGTGTGTTAATGAAATAAATAATGTAGCTGTACCAAACACAAAGGGTGCCAACAGTATGAAGGAATAAGTTTGTGTTAGCAAGAGGAAGAACTAGTTGTGTGAATTACTCCTGAGTTTGTAAAAGGCATAAAGTCCACTCATCTCATCTAATCTATGTAATCTAATCTTTGCTGGAATCTTTCATATAACAAAGCCTCCAAATGGTGGGATGCTTAGAAAATCACCAGTGACTAACCCTTAAAAAATCTTTTGTAGAGCTAAAGCTATCACAGCATACCTCTGTTTAAAAGGTTTCTTTGTATTGAGTTGAAATCTACTTAATTGCAAAGTGAACTAATTCATTTTAGTTCTACCCTTTAGGGTGAAAGAATCAGAGTTCTTTCCCACATCAGCTATTTCAAGATTTTGCCATGTTTCCCCTGAATCTTCTCAAAGAACAAAATCAGTATCGAAGAAAATAATTAGAAGAGAAAAGAAACAGAAGATGTCTATCAAGAAATAATTAGCTTTGTGATAATAAGTAACAATTTGAATTAAAATACTCTTTTTTGAAAACTGCCTGCATATACAGTGCAACTTGCAAAAAATATTATTGAGTATTACTAAATACACATGTGGTCCTCTGAACATTTTCCTCTGCTTAAATATGCAGAAGTTAAATGAAAATCTTAATCTTTCCATGGACTGAGATATTGCGCTTTTCCATTGCTGTTCTTATCTCAAAATGGTATAAAATATATATACCATGTAACTGTGAGAATATCAATGGTCTGATTAAGATATCTGTCAGGAATTGTAGAAAACTGTTTGAGTGGGGTAAACTATTTTATGATCTAAGTTTCTACTTATTCTTATATTATCTGGATTTTAAACATTTTTTAACATGACATTTTAATAATGTGCAATTTTTGGCTAATAGCTAGGGATGGCTGTGAGATACAGTAGAAAATCATAGAGACTGGGAGCCATGCAACTGACTGTCTTCACTGATAACTAAGTAACTTAAAAGGCCTCTAACTTCTCTTAATCATGAACATTACCATTAAAGCAGAGCAGCATAGATCTTTTTCTAAAGTTAAGAGATCAAATATAGATACATTTTTCTTCAACAGTAAAGTACAGTTAAAGTGTGTCAAAAATTCAGTTTTATTTCCAGGAAAAAAAATAAAGTAGGTAGCTGAATTTGTTTGCTAGGGCTGCCATAACAAAGTAGCACCACAAACTGGGTGGCTTAGCCAATATTTTCTCATAGTTCTTTAGGTGAGAAGTGTTGGCAAGATTGACTCCTTCTGAGGACTGTGAGGGAAGGATCTGTTCTAGGTTTCTCCTTTTGGCTTATAGATGGCTATCTTCATATTCACATGGCATTCTCCTTGTAGCTGTGTTCAAATTTCCCATTTTTATAAGGACACAAGTCACATTAGATCAGGGCCCATCCTCATAACTTCATTGTAGTTGAATTTCTTATGTAAAGACGCTATATTCAAATAAAGTCATATTCTGAGGTACTTGGGATTAATACTTTAACATATGAATGGGCGGTGGGACAAAATGCAACCCAGAACAGTAACTATTAAATGCCTTCTTATGGGCAAGCAAAAAAAAGTTTGTTGTCAATCCCATTGGCTCCATTCTATAATCAATCATACCTCACTTGCCTTCTCCCATATCTTTGTTTATACAATTAAAAACATTAAAGTCAAAACAACATTTGATTACCAAGGATAAAAGAGAAACAACTTATGATCTGAATTAGTATCATGTAAATTTTTGCCAAGTGAGTATCCGGAAAATGAGATTTAAGAAAGGCAGAAGAGCTTTCTAAATTTAATTCTGTGTCCAGGAAAGGGGAAAATGCCTATAGATTAGCTAGCTATACATTAGCCAGGCAGATGGGACTGCCCCCATCTTAAAATAAAAGCCCAAATAATCTGGCTACAAGGAAGAAGGGCTGGAAGCTGGGGATTTCTTCAGGAGAATCACTATTTTCCACATACCCTTCCCTATGACTATTTCCTCTTTCAGGGCTCTAATTCTAAATTGGAAAAACACTCTTGCAGCACCAGATGGTATAGGTATATGTGTTCATGCCAAAGAGGTCATTCATAGTCTCCTTGGAATTATAAAAGCCAACTTCTAATCCCTGATTAGAAACTACAACAGTAAAAGTATAAGAAATTTGGGAGCAAATTTAGCACATCAGCTTTTAAAGTAACCTTTAATTAAAAAGATAGGCTCTGAAATAGTGCATACAGTTTGAGAAGATGAGATGGGAGAGAAATAGAAATAGAGAAAAAGGGCAACAGAGTGGAAGATAAGGATTTGAGGGATTCTAAATGTAATAAAGGAGAAATAAAATATATTCTGGTAGAAAAGTTTCATAATCATTTGAGGTTGATCTTTATAGTGTTCAGAAAAGTATCAGAAATAGAAAAAGTAGTTTAAAAATATGTTTAGAAAGCAGAAATGTTTCATTTAAACAAGATTTTTATAATGGTAGTTATGTTACCCTCCAAGAATATAAATATTAAAACTGAGCTGCAATAATTAACTGGCTCGCTTTGTAGGGTAGGAGCTATGAGTTTGAAGACTGACTTGTCTCTGCATGATTGCAACAACTTCAGTTAAACATCTGCTTCCTTGGTTGTAAAATGAAAGCATTTTCAAGTCCTTGGTGAGTGGTAACCACACAATTGTTATCCCTTTGTGGCATTCAACCAGTGTTGAAAGTAGAACCAGGCCAAGCTTTCCATTATGAAGAAAAGAAACTAGTTATGGAGTAAAATCATAAAATGTTAAATAGAATATATTAGGGAAAAGCAATTCTCCAACCCTCTGATTTTAGTTTTTTTTATATGGAGTCATATAGATGTTGAATAGCACAGCTGAGACCAATAGGCCATCTGTTGGAGTTTGGAAACCATTTACTAAAGGTTTAACTGGCTTCAAGGGTGTTAACCAATTGCTCTCAGGGCTGGTGGCTGCACAAAGTCCTCTACACCTGCTCACATCCAGCTGCTTATCTTGTCTTCCTGAGAGTATGGAGTAGGCACCAGGGGGTAAGAAGAGTTGAGTAGATACAGGATGAAAGTAATTAGTTGAGTCTACTGTAGTTCATTGCTCGTATTGAAACAGCTGATATTCTGCCAACTGCAGATAGGAGGGACCTCTTAGGATGCTGCCTTAGAATCTAATGGCATTCTCATCCTGATTATAAAACATTAATGTACTAGCAGTATGCTTTCTTATAGTAGAAAAATGCCTTTACCTTTATGTATCCTGGGGAAAATGGTATTCTGTCTTAGAGTATCACAATCAGAGAGACAGAGGTTTTTTTTAAAAGCTATTTCATGGAAACTATGACTAGTTCTTTGAATGCAAAGACAGGTTAATGCACAAATAGCATAAAGTGATGATCTGGAGAAGGCTTTCTACAATACAATACATTATCTGTGAGGGGTGAGTCTTTGCTCCATTCATGTGGGGGTCACTCCCCTTCACGAAGTCCTGTTGCTGTAGGAAGAATCTTTGTTTTCAAAGCTTCGAAACTCCTGTGCTCTTCACAAAAGAGAGGTCTTCTCATGTCACCTTTAAGGTCTGATGCTTGGAGAAGAATTGATAACAGACATTTGAGCAAGTAAGTAACCAGCAGAAGACGTTTGAAAACAGAAAAAAGTTAACTAAGATGATGATGATGATGAGAACTGTTTATTAGCTCTTTTTTGTTTTAGAGTCTCTAGTCTGTATTGTCTCATCCCTCACCCTCACCCATCAGTTTCAAAAGAAAACGGTTCTAAGTTTTCCTGGTCTTTGTTCTAGAGGGCTCCCAACTGGCCTACTACAATAACACCATCTATCTTGGGATTTTTATTTTCTGTGTATTTAGTTAATATAGCTTTTCTGTTATCATGAACTTTCATTCTAGAATGAAAAAAATTAATGCTATAAATTTTAGTAGTAGTACCTCTGTTCTTTTGTCTCTACTATACAGAGTATATCTGTATACTCAGACTATTACAGAACACATTAATAAGCAATTGCTTATCCTGCATGATTATAATTACCTATTTATTTTCCTATATAAAGAACTGATTGTAACTATACCTGACTTTGACAGAACATGTTTATAAAGTGCAAAAAAGAAATGATGAGTGAAAAATAGCAAAGAAGCAGCCCGAGAGACAGTTTTAATGGGGAATTTCTTTGGCATTTTGAATATTTCCCCCAGGTTCTGGTAGTTTCCTTATAGTTTTAAAAGAATATGGAATAGTAGTCAGTGATATTTTAAAATGAAATTGTCATAAATATTATGAAATGCATCAACACTATCATTTTTCAGAGACAATATTTTCTTGAATAACATAGGCAGGAATAATAGAGACTAAATTAAAAAGAAGAGTGTGCCAAGTAAGCATAGAAAGGCTTGTCTTTTAGAAAGTCACCATTTATTTTTAAAGATGTATTTATTTAGGAATTATAAACTTTGTTGGATGTTTTTCTGTGTGATTACATATGCAATTGCAGGCACTGTGAAGTGATCCCTAAGACTCAGTCTTGGGTAAGTGGCTGTTTTCTTTTACTGAGATGCCAAGCACCAGCGAAAGCAAAGTAGTACACAGATTCCTGGTGGTGAATTATTTTCTGAAACATTGAACTTTTATTATAAACTTCAAATTTCTGACTGTTTAGATAAAAATACATGTCAGTATAATGCATCCTATATAGCTGATTAGATCCTAGTTCCTTTCTTGGCTGGAATTTTGGACTTTATATTCTCAAAACAGCAAGGCACTGGAAAAATACAGGTTTTACCTGGTTTCGCATCTCCTGTTGAGTTGCAGTTCACAGTTGAAATATCCATTGATTTTGTTGTTTGCAGCATTGTGGGCTTCTTAAAAAGTATTTAGCCACTGTATGTTGAAAGGTTTGTTGCATTTGCTGATAAACCATATCCACAGGAGTTAAATTTACAACCTTGGACTCTCCCACTTTAATAGAGGTTCTAAGGCTATAGGCTGAACATTGACTGATCACCCCTGAGACATGAGCAGCTTTCTTGTGTTTAAATATATGCTACCTACAGATTATTGAAGAGTCTTTTACGTCTCTATTGAACCTACCATAAAAAGGGATTTGAAATGATTTGCAGTTAATCATAAATATTGAAATAAGGTTTTAAAAATTCAATCAAGTAAGAATTCTGGGAAGATGAAGACAAATTTAATCCAAAGGATGTACATTATTATGAACAGATCTGAGTTCAGTAGCAATCAAGGTAGGGAGAGAAATAATGAAAAAAATTCTTTCTTAACTGTGACCAGATATGGAGGATACTTGAAGCTTCCTCTGAGGCCTTCTAAACAATTGTCAGTTCTTGTCTCTACAAGCAATAAATTAGGAATTAAAAATTTCCAGAAAATAAAAATAAAGTACTTTGTTGGTAGCTGTGAATTTGAGTATGGTTTCTTAGAAAGCGCATATCATGGAGGCTGCAGGTTAGCTTTGAGCCTTACCTCTCATTCCTTGTGACCTCGAGAAAGTATCTTGAAATTTATAGGCCTCACTTTCTTTATTCATAAGTGAAAAAATTATACTAAATTCTTTCAATGGCACTTATAAAAATGTCATTTTTTACTTTGTCACTTATCCATCTCTGTTCTCCCAAAAAGTTTTATTTATAGTCAACTATGCCATTCCATTTCATTATTATTATTTTATTATTATATATTTTTATTTATTCCATCAACACATATTTAGTGAACAGTAATTTATTAACTGTTGTAGTATGACCATATAGATGCCATAGAGAATACAAAGATATAGTTATCAGAGTGTTGCATTAAACTGAGTTTGCACTCACTGAGGGCACTACTGAAGGATTTTGAATCACAGGGACTCACTTGCAGTGCCTTCTGGTTGTTGCTGCTGCTCAGTGTTCAGGGCCTGATTTAGTGAAGAAATCAGAACTGGCGACCAGTGTGCTAGGCTGAGGACAAGTGGAGATTTCTTAATAATCTGAGCCATGCTTTCAATGTAGCCTTAGCCATCCACATTAAGCCACAGAGAGCTTGTGAAAACCACAGAATTCATTTTCTTTTACTATAAGAAATAAACCAGAGTATTGAATGATGGTACCTAGACGTTCTAATTTGTGCAGAAAGCCTCTGAGGATTCTTTAACTATACAGTTCTCTAGAGTGAAATCTGCCCCTGGAAGGCTGCCAGGCTCTCACCATAGGGGATGTGGCATGTGAGTTCTGAGTGCTGGATAAAACATCTAAACATTTATATCTTGTTATTATTGAAATTTTATGTATTTTGTCCCCCTATGATTTCTCTGATATTTTTTGAAGGTGAAAGTGTACATTTCCACAAGTGAAAAGAATCTCTTAGGGATTACTTGCTTTCTGTGTGTGTGACAGACAAAAACTTCCTGTAGAACCAAACCCCATAGAGCAACTAGTTCCTTCCTTAAGGGATTCTGAGGGTGGAGCTGTGACGTGACTAGTCCATGTCATGCCTTCAGGCTTTGAGAGCAGTAATTAACATTCCCTACCACTCCCCTCCACCCTGAGCAACCTTGCTGCCTGAAAAGGGCCTTGTTCCTAGTAGGGGCAGAAAATAGCCTTTTCCTTGAGGCCAAAACCCAAAAACTTTTATCAGGCTTTTAAAGCACACACTTATTGAGCATATATTTATGTCTATATTTATCTATATCTATATATCTATATCTATCTTTATATCATCTATATCTATATAATCTGTAGATACACACACACACACACACACACATGCGTGCGCACACATAACAGTTAAATATCACTATGAAAGTAGTTCCTGACCTGCAGATAATTATTTTTTTGATAAACAGCAGCATTGTACACATTTTATTTTGACAATTGTTAACACATATGCATCACTCTACTGAATACTTGGACATACATTATCTAAGGACAATAAGTTCTGTGAGGACAGGGCTAATACCTGTTTTAAATACTGTTGTACCCTCAACATCCATCCAGTTCAGTGTCTGGCATGTCTCAATTAGACCACATTCTTCTGTAAAATAATAACACTGTTATCTCATCTTTCATTTGCATACATATTTTTCCTGTACTAGACCATAAGTACGGACCTGAGAGTAAGGACCGAGGCTTTTTCATCATTGTGTCCACAACAGCCAGAGGCCCTTGACACAAAGTTGATAAACAACAAATAATTTTGAATGATACAATGAATGGACATTAAGAGAAGTGTTTCAGGCCGTCTTTTCCAAAGAAAACAAGAAACTTGGCTCAGAACGGGGGCTTTTTCCCACTGTGCTTAGTGCAACACAAACAAAATCTGAAGGAAGTACACGAGTAACTCCAGCCTCACCCTGTTTCCAGGCTTTGAAGTTCTTGAGACTTTGCTACTTCTTAGAAACTTCCAGTTCTTCATCTTGCTTCTCTCAAACCCCAGTTATTCCCCAGAAGTAACAATCTTCCCTGAAACCAGGTCTTGTGGGCTTCCTGGGAAGAAGAATAGGACAGGAGTTTAAGAACAAGAGGACAGCTCTGACGCTTTGGATACCAGTTCTGCATTTTAACTTCTATATGCTTTGCTGAAAAAGGCCAAATGCAGGTTTTGAGAATGATGACTGCAGATCCTGTCTCTCCAAAAGACTATTCAACTAAATTTGCTTTAAATCTTTAGTGTTTTGGGACAGTCAGTTCAGCAGTTAATTTGGCCAGAGAGAGATGGAAAATGACCCCGGGGCTGTGGTTGCTTGATAACCACCAGTGTTTAGTGCTAATTATAAGCCAGTCACTTTATGCATAATTACGTTGCTAATAGTTTCATATTAGAGATGAACACTGGAGGCTCAGAAATATTTAATATAATGAGTAAGCAGGCCAGGTTCACAACCATCTGTGTGCCTCCAAGCCCATGGTCTCCACTGGCCAATGCTGCACAACCTCACAATAGGGACTCAGGCTGCCTTTTTCATGGTCACTTCCATCTTCCTGATCCACAAATGACCTGCCTTCTTTAGTGTCCTCAATACTCCAAGAATCTCAAGTTCTGTACCTCTTCCACACATGGGAATGCTCTGAGCAAGCATTGAGAGGACTGTCAAGAAGCTACAGTAAAAATCTGTTTAAAGAAAGGGAATCTTGGAGGAAAAAAAAAACCTAGAAACATAGGGCTAGAAAACTATTTTCATGTTTGTTGATTCTATTTTTCTTTTTTACAGACTTAACACCTATATTATTTCAGATAGGTCACTTAAAAACTGACTCTCAATTTAGTCACTTTTTAAAGAAAAAGAAATATTTTTATTATCCACTCTATTCACAAAGATAATTTGAAATACTGTGTGTTAAAAGTGCTTTATAAACAGTAAGGTTTAGTATAGACATCAAATGTTGTTACTATTACCACATAGCTCTAGGTTAGCTGATTAAGACTTCACTCCTAGAAAGAAGTTTTAAGTTTAAGAGATTGAAATTTTTTATTTATCTAGAACTCCAATTCTTTTATACAGACAGGCCTTTGAAATACTTTTGCTGTTTATTTCCCCATTTATGTTGTCTACTCTCTGAAGCTTTGCTTCACATCTCACTTCACCACAAAGACATTTTAACTTCTACATGTCCTGTTCCCTCTTCTACTAGGCATGTTCTTAGTTCTTACTGCTTAACCATCCATTAGCTGACATTTGCATATTTTTTGCGAGATGTGCAGACAATTTGTCTGTAATATCTTACCCTGCGTTCATCGTTGGGGCTGATGTCAATTTTTCTGGATGTCTTTCTCCTACCTTTGCTGCTCTATAAATATTCTTCTTAAACATTTTAACAGAGAAAAGACAAGATACTTTAGATTGTTTTGTAGCTTTTATTGACTCCACATCTACATTCTGTGCTTTCTGAATTTAAAAACCATATTTATTTTTAATTCATACACAGAGACTGTTATACATACCAAAACTATCAATAAATGCTTGGGCAAGAGATTATTTTTTAAAAGATGTGTTTGCTTTCAGAAGAGCTCATCTTTAGCTTCTTAAATTAGAATTTATTTGTTTCCTTTGTTTTCTAATATTTGTGTTATGTTTGAGTAAATATAACATGTAATTTCACTATATGTTAGGAAGTCTGTTTTCCAAATTGAAAATTCAGTGGTATCTTGATTTTAGACTTGATTGCATATTATTGGAAATACAATCACAATAACTTATTTGATATCTCTGTTCGATTCTATTTTTACATTTCAGGGTCAGTTAAACTGATCTTTATCTAGATGGTAAATGACATTTGAAGATGACATTTAAAGATATTATTTAGCTTCTTTCCTGACATTTTCCATTTTATCCTTATATATTTCACTTAATGGGGCCATTTATATTCAGCATGATTCTACTCAGAAAAGCTTAAAATTAAAAATTCAAACTATTCTATACTCATCTGTTGGCTAACTCACTTATTTCTAGTTTTTCTAACCAATTAATTATAGTGGCAAGTGGTTAATAAATTAGCTACATTATTCTTCTTTCCTTCACAAAGTAAGCATTCTTACACTTACATTGGCCCAATAGCTTTGAATAATAGGAATAATTAGATCAGTTGATTATTATATTCAAGTACAAAATGAGCTACTAATATGTTGCTATATGTTTGTATCCACTGACTCCTTACACATGGAAGAAGCATTTTCATAGAACTTTATCAAACATAGCCACCTATGTGTATTTAGAAGGATCTGTTATATGAAATGTATATCTTTCAAGGATAAAATAAAGCTATTGGAATTCAGTTATTTAGAGGTATTGCTAGATTTAAGTTAGAATAATTATGTTTTGGAATGATTTTAAAAGTAGTTATCTATTTTTAATTCTACCAGTGTTTACTGTAAGATATATTTTTTTTGTAATACATGTACAAGTGACAGTTTTTGCAATTACCAAGATCAAGAATGAAACAAGGAATTAAGAATTTTTTTGGTAGTACAGCCCCTTGATTTACTGTCTTGTCTTTAAATGTTATTTAATGTTATTTAATATGACTTTAAATAGCTAAGATTTTTACTATTAAATTATTCGTTGTTATAGTACATAGTTTCAATTTAATGAGTAAGTTTTGCCTCATATATAAATATATAGTCCTATAAACAATTCTGTATATTCAAACAATTTCAGTTTGTATTGCCAATAATTTTAAATCGCAGCTTCTACATTATGTATCTTATTCCATTAGCTTCTGGTATTTGTTTTACAATGAAGTGTGACATCAATCTGACTTTGATTTCTTTGTAGATCAAATTTATTTAGGTGATAGATGATAGATGATAGATAGATAGATAGATAGATAGATATTGATATTTTTCTTTACACTTTGTTTCAGGGTCCTCCAGTAGGAAATAAAATTGACCCTAAATGGATCAATTACTGACAGTGGTGTGGGCAGGTTTAAGGGAACATACTCTTAGTTTGGGCCAGTGAGGCATTCAGATATTAGCAATACTTGGAAACTGTCACCACCTTTAGCAATGCTGAGTTTTTTTATTCTGAAATAGTGTTTCAGGAGCCAGTGAAAGCTAGAAATCTGGAGAAGGGTGCACCCAGTGGGAGCTGTCATTTGGAGAGGTCTTAGCTATTGTTACAGTGTTGAAAAAGCAAGGAATTGAGGAGAAATATTTTGAATATCTTTTCTCCTACCCTTTATTCTTTAGCATTTCTGCCAGGGCCTTCTACTGACCAAACCCAACTAGAAGGCAACTGGTAGGGAAGGGGTCCTGGGCAAAACACTACATAGAGGTCAGCTTTCTGAAGCACAGAGCAGGGCAGAGAAGGTGCATTTCAGTAGATAAAGGAGAATAATCAGTTCAAAAATATTGCCAAGACATATCTAGATGATGGTCTTTGTTTATAGTATGTTCAGACTCATAGACTCTTTCATCTAAAATTTAACATTTTTTTATTATCTTAGAGAAGCTTTCTTATAGTAGAGGCTTGATAATCACTATACTCTACTTTTTCTTAGAATTTTCTTCACTTTGTACTACTTATTACTGTCTTCTCATCCTTTCGCTTTCTTTTTGTCTGTTCAATCTGTATCCTAGGACAATGTCTTAAGTTTGTTCTCAATATTATTGAATTAATGTTTTGCCATGCCTGTTGTGCTTTTTAAAGAGTCCAGTGCGAAATTTAACTCTTGTGATGAATTTTAGCATCCTTGATGAGTTTTCTTATTCCTTACAACCTATTCTTCAGAGCTTATAGTGTACTCTGTGAATTTCCATTTTTAATTCATAGTGGCCATGTGTATTGTCCCATTAAGAATATAATATTTTCAAAAGCTTCTTTCTGTTTTTCAGAGTAAATAATTTTCAGACATATTTTTTAAATTTTTTTCTCTCTCTTTAGCTGAATACTTCTTTTTAGTGACCCAAAACATTTTCAGAGCTTTACTGAGGTGTAATTTACACACCATAAATTCATTTGTTTTAAATACAATTTAATGGTTTTTAGTAAATATATCATCGTGCATCCATCTCTATTAAACAATTTTGAACATTTTTATCACTCCATAATGATCCCTACCCATTTGAAGTTTTCTATTATCAGTAACTTCAATCTGTTTTCCAAATCTATAGCTTTGTATTTTCTGAATATTTCATACGACTGTAGTCATAGAATATGTTGACTTTTGCATTTGGCTTCTTTTACTTCTCCAGTGTATTTTGAGGTTCATCCCTGTTACAGCATGTATCAGTACTTTATTCCTTTTTATTTTCAGATAATATTTGGTTATATGTGTATACTACACTTGTTTTTCCTTTCATCAGTTGACAAACATTAGATTATTTTCCATTTTTGTGAATAATGCTGCTATGAACATTCACATACAAGTTTTTGTGTGAACTTGTTTTCGTTTCTCTCAGGTAGATATCTAAGAGTAGAATTTATGGGTCATATAATGAATTTACGTTTAACTTTTTAATGAAACTGCCGAACTCTTTTCCAAAGCTGCTGTACCATTTTACTTTCTCACCAGCAGTTAATGGGGTTTCCAGTTTATCAACATCCTGCCAACGCTTATTGTCTTTTTTATTATAGTTATTCTATTAAGCATTAAATAGTATAACTGTGGTTTAAATTTGTGTTTCCCTGAATTTGAACATTTTTCATGTGCTTATTTTTCATTCATTATCTTCTTTTATGCAATATCTATTCAATTTTTTGGTTTATTTTTAATTGGATTATTTTTCTACTTATTCTTGAGTTCTAATTTAAGCTATATATTCTGGATACAAGTCTTTAATCAGATATATGATTTGCACTGTTGTCTTCTGTGGCTTTTTTTTTTTACTTATCTGGTGTCTTTTAAAGTGTAATTTTTAAAATTTTTATGTAGTCCAATTTATAAATTTTTAAAAAATTATTTACACTTTTGGCATTATATCTAAGAAATTATTGCTTAACCTACAGGAAAATTCACTCTAATGTTTTTTTTTTTCTCTGAGTTTTCTAGTTTTAGCTCTTACCATCAAGTCTACAATTCCTTTCAAGTTAATTTATGAGAGTTAGGTATCTAAATTCATCTTTTGCATATGGAGCTTCGATCATCTCCACACCATTTGTTGAAAGACTATTAATTCCCTATTGAAATTCTCCAGCCAATGCACTTTTATCTAATTCTGGCCTATCTGTCTAAAGTCTGCTCCTGCTCCTTCAGGCCCACCAACTATGAGGAAAATTTGAATCTTAGAAAAATTTGAAGCAGCTCAGAGAAGAAAATACTTGAGATGTAGTCATTCTATTTTATTGTTTGGAGGGATTTAATATAGAAGATAAAATAGATTTATTCTTTGAATCACTTTTTAAAGTGATGTTTAACTTTAAGTAGATTTGAAATAAAAATAAAGATTTTTTATCCATTAAAGTCATCTGTAGAAGAGATTGTTTTGTCTGCCTCATGTTGAAGCAAGTACCTAAAAAAGAACAGGCAGGGTCTAGGAGTACAGAAAGGATTCCTGTAAGATATTAACTGGAAGGTTGTGTTCTTGAGTTCCTTCCACATACATAACTTTAGCAGTCCAAGGCAGAGTTTGAACACTTCTCTTGTTACTGGAGGCCAAGTGGGTTATATAAATGAGAGAAGCCATCTATATTAAAAATGAAGAGACAAACTGGATATTATATATCTCAATAGTCAGTTTCAACTCAAGGTTTCCAGGACCAACTTTATCAGGTCTTCCAGTTTTTCGAGAGAAACTGGAAGTCTTAATTTTTAAAATGTAACTTGTCTAAGTTTTAAAATATGGAAATGAATTACAAAGTTTTTAAGCATAATTGTGGACTTTTCACTTTTTAATCTAATCTAGGAATTAACCCCAGAAACTTGTTTTTACTTCCTTCCACTATATTTTGGGAATTATTAAATACTCTGACCTTTAAAATTTTATCTCAAAGTACCTTAAATGTGTAATTGTAAAATAAGTTTAAAGCACTTTTGTAATACTCCTTAGCATCTTGCTATTTTGTAATGGCAATTTAGCATATTTTTACAAGATTCTGAACTTGATAACAACAATGATGTTAATATCACTGCATTAATAAAGTAGAAACTAATTCGGACACAATATTAAAACCACTGGACAAATACTTATTTCAGCCCATAAATGCTGGCTGCTTCAGTTTCTTTTTTTTCTTTACCTCATTGTAGAGAATATTCATAAGGAACTGCTGTCACTAAAGACTGCTATCACTGCTTGCCGTAATTTACTAAATCCATTTTAATTGCTAAATGCAATGGTGCTTAGAACCCAATTCATTAACTAGAGAAAATTAGAAGGGAATATATAAGTCTCTGCATTTTCTGATGACATTCATAGCTTATTAGGTAAGCAAACATTTACTGTGGGTCAAGTATCTAAGGCATAAAAATTTTAACAATTATTGTTTCAGAAGTTATTAACCTGATTCTCAAGTTAAAAAAAAATCTCAACTGAGAAAGTTTCCAGTCCTAAATCCCTTTGCTTGTGTAGGGCTTTCTGAGGTCTTTGCATTGTATCTATCCAAGTGTAATACTTATGACTATTAGAGAAACACTTATCCTGCTGCTTTTGCTTTTTAAGAGTGGTCTTGCTTTGGGATTAATTTGGAAAATGCTCTCACAACTATTTTCTGCACCCAAGGAGGATTTTTGCAATGATGTAAGAGCTTTCTGTATTAGAAACTCTATAATCAGTAGCTTTGTCCCCCTTGATGGTTCTAGAGTAGCTTGAAGAATACAGAATAATTTTCCCTGAGGATCTAGAGATTTTTTTTAATCATCTAGTTTGAACCACACATGGAGGGCAGGCAATTATTTGGTCCAACTTGACTTTTAAAAGGAATATTTTTCACAAAGATTTTATAAGCTTCAACTTTTATCCATTTTCTTCCCGATTTCACTTCCTCTGAGTCTATGGCAACTACATCCCAGAAGAGAAGCCTCCACTTCTTTTCTTCTTTCTGATAACCTGTAGTCCTTAAGATCATAAAAGATAGAATTTCTGGAGTAAATTTAAATGTTTTGCTTTTCAAGTTTTTGGCTTAGTTAAATTTCACTGTACTCGTCATGGAAAGCGAGTTGCAATCTAAAAATACTTAAGCGCTATTAGCAAGCAGTATGCTAGGGAAAGAGGAGAAGTCTTCTCAAATAACTATTGGCATCGAAGAAGAACTTTTAAAGAGCAAATACACTATGCAACTCTAGAGCCTTTCAAAGCTATTTGGATCTGAGGAGATAATCCTGATTCCAATACAAAGATTCAGAAGTTTCCTCTTTCGTTGGTTTCCTGGTTTGATAGCATGCTCTACAAAGTTCACTCATTAATATTCCTTAGCAAAGAGAATTCATAGACCTCTGTAGTCAGTCTGACCTCTGTTGTGGATACTTATATCAGCACAAAAAGAGAAGAGTTGAAGGAACCAAGAAAAGAAAATCTCACTGACTTCTTTTATTGAAAAAAAAAAAAAAAGAACAAAGAACATAATTCAAATTATTTTAATTTGGCATTTGTTCTAAGTTTTTACAGCAGAATAGCTTTTAGCTTTTCCAGATTTTAAAGTGTTTATTTAGGCATTCACAGGAGATTTAAAAAAAAAAGTTTGGAAGCCTCATAACTCAGAAAATAGAAATTAAGCTTAGTCTTATGGACAGAAGGAGATAAACTTCTGATAGAAGATGGTTGAGTTATTCATTGCAGGTATGGGGCTCCACCTCTGTAACACACTTCTGTACGCTATTTACACCTCTGCACCTTTGTGATGTGTACCTTATGATGAAATCCAAAAGGAAATCACCATTTTCCCCAGAATAAAAATTTAGATGCTTTTTTATTTATTAGTATCTTCTCAAAATAAATTGTGATTTAAAATGATCAATTACCTTTTTCATATCTTTCAAGATGTTTCTTGGATTAAATAAATAAATGAAGATTTTTCTTCTCTCACCTCCATTCTAGTCTCTGATAAATTCTGACCTTCTCAATCAGTAGAAATTTGGAAAATCTAATCCTTGAATTACAGTGGAGAATTTTCTGAGTATGGTTTCTTTTGAATTTGTCTTTATGGAATTTTGTGAAATTAAAGATATTTTTCTTCCCCAACATAGGAAAATTCTAGAAACTGGACAAATAGAATTTGCTAAGACTAGGGGCAGAATTGACAGCTGTAAAATAGAAACCTACATCCAGGGAACACTGTAAGATGTATACATGCATTACTTCTTCCTGAAAAGGAAGAATAAAAGCTAAATTCAAATAGAAGAAATACTTCAAAAATGTGTTGAGCCAGATTCTATAATAAACTTGACTGTTGAAATGAATTTTATTAGCTTTTAACTCATATTACACCTTTCATGCTAATTGAACATCTACTTTTATTAAAAGAAGTATCTGCAATTTAGAACCAAAAGGTGTACTTTTGTAATCATTTATTTAAAGCTCAGTTTTATTTAAAATTTTTCATGGAATTAAAATATTGACAAAGGCAGGAAGAAGATAGAAACAAGGAACATACACTGTTTCATTTTTTTCTATTTTTGATAATCCCCTTGGACTCCTTTTCTTGGACTTTTGCATGTGTCCTTTGTTTTTTTGAAATTTAAATAAGGGATTTTGTTTCACAAATAACAACTGAGTTCATTAGTTTCACGTCTTTTTTGATCTCTATGGTGAAAAATACTTGGTAAATGCTGCGTAATAAACCATCCCAAAACTTAGTGGCTTAAAACAACAATCATTTATTTGCATAATTTTGTGGTCCTCTCTATGGGTTATTCTAGTCTCATTTGATTCCCGCAGATATTTCATGGTTAGCCAGCAGTCATGTGGGAGGCTCTGCTTCTGTAGTGCTTATTGGGTGGAATGATGGGAACAACGGATGAGCAGAACTCTTCTCATGCCCCCGCTGTCCCAGGCTTGTCATAAAGGGGCAGCATACCTCCAAAAGAGAGTGAGCAGAAGTGTGCAAGATCTCTTGAGGGTAGAGTCAGAACTAGCATGTCATCTCTTACCACATTTTTTTGGCCAAAGCAAATTGTGAGGCCAGCTCAGATTGAAGAGGTAGAGAAATAGACTCTGCCTTATAAAGGGGCATACTGCAAAGGGACTGCCCAGTGGGAAGGAAAATACAGCAGTTTCATAAATTATTTTATTATTGGAAGCTTTAATTACTAAGTAGATTCTATGTCTATTGTAGAATAGACACTGACTGGGGCCCAAAGCATAGGAGATACTCCTATGCTCATAATTTCCAGATTTTTTTTATAAGCCCTTAGGGAATTCACATAGAAAGTAATTTAGCTGACATCACAATTATCACATAGATATTTCCCCAAAGCTAGGGAAAGTGAAAGAGTCAGGAGGAATGTCATTGATTTGGTTCCTCCCATGATTGAGGGTAAAGAAGCGGATACTTAGTGACTTGGAAATGTGTGACTTGAGCTTGAGGGAAGGAAGATAGAAGCAGAAGTTCTGAGACTTGTAGGACCAGGGGCAGAAGAGAAAGTGTGGGAGAGAAGCCCATGAATAAAAGCCGTAAAGGCAGATATTCCATCAAAGGATGTTGGTACCAGATATCTTTTACAAAATAATTTTGAGAATCAAAATCTTAATTTGCGACCCTGGGGAAAATGGATTGCTAAAAATCAAGAAAAATAGTAAAACAATGAAAAAACACAATATGTCCCATTTTAAATACTTTTTGGCTCATTCATTTTTTGCTCTTTAATCTTGTTTAAAAAGTTGAGGCATTTTTATTTTTCCAAACTTCAACTGGAACTTTGAAGATGGTCTTTTATTTCTTTTAACCTTTTACCAACTTGTTGGGTTGGAATGCTTCAAAAGCAAATCTATGAAAGAAATAAAGTTGAAATAGACATTTCCTCATTTACCTGAGATTGCCTGGGCAACTATTTTGTGCCGGGTGTATTTTTAAGAGCTGGAGGTCTAACAGAGAACAATACAGAAAGCCTGTGCAAATGGACTCATTCCAGAACAAAGAGACTGACATGCAACAGATACCCAAGTCAGATGACGGGAGGAGCTATGGAGAAAAACGAAGCAGGGATAAGAAGATGAGTAATGTGTAGAGCAAGAGGAAAGAATGTATTTGTTTTTTTACATGAAGTTGTCTGGGAAGGTCTTTCTTATTAGGGACCCTGAAAAAGCTATGAGAATGGGTCATAAGAGTATATAAAGAACAGTATTGCAGGCAGAGGGAAGGCCCCCCATTTAGAGCATGCGTGGTATGTTTGAGGAACCACAAGGATGTTTGTGACAGTAGAGCAAGGAAAACGGGATGAGTGTGTTTGGAGATGAGGTCTTGAGAGCTTGTTTGGGATGGCGATGGGGCTGACCACATAGAGCAGGGCGGTGGTTCTCAGAGCCAGCTGCACATTATACTTACCCTGGGAATTTTGGGAAAAAATGCCTGAGCCCAACCCCAGAATCTGTTTTAATTATCTGGGTTGAAGCCTGGTCAAGTCTTTTCAAACATTATCACAATAGATTCAGTGTGTCATTGAGGTCTCTTGTGGCTAAGTAAAGCATGGCTCTGACTCTGAGCAAAATCAAAAATGGCTGGAAGATTTTGCACAGAAAAATGGCACGACCTGATTATCCCAGCATGCCTCCTTCACTGGCACTTCCGTTGGCTCCCAAGATCATGCTTTAGTATAGAGCTTCTCTCTTGCTCAACCTTTTTAGGGGAGAGAGTGAAGAATGTGGTCATCAGCAAGATCTCTGGGCTCCCTCACCTGCCCTTCCTCTGCCAACCTCTCTAGTAGGTGTCAGGGATGTGAAAGAAAGGAAGGAAGAGGTCTTCTAGGGACAAGAGCCCCTCCTGTTCCAAAAATGGGTTGGAATCTATTTTAGTCTATTATGGCTGCTATAACAAAATACCACAGTCTGGGTGGCTTATAAACAACAGAAACTTATTTCTGAACAGTTGTGGAAGCTGGAAGTCCAAGAACAAGGTGCCAGAATGGCTAAGTGGGGGCCTCCTCCCAGGTGGCAGACTCAAATGGCGGGAGAGGCTGGGGAGTTCTGTGGGGTCTCTTTTATAGAGGCACTAATCTCATTTATGAGGCCTCCACCCACATGACCTAAATACGTCCCAAAGCGCCACCTCCTAATACCATCACATTGGCATTAGGATTTCAACATATGAGTTTTGGGGATACTCAAGTACTTGGACCATAGCAAAACCAGAGTTTCTGCCTCTTTGCTTTTCCCTCCAACCTTCAGTCAGAAAACCCCATGCCTCCCTCCCTATGTTGTTCCAAAATGATAAGTATTTAGAGGATGACTGTGAGAACCACGGGTGTGTTTGTCTGCTGACCTCTGTGCTGAAAATACAAAAACACATTGCTCACATGCAGGATATGTAAACCAGTGCTACCAGGCCCATGTAGCCAAGGCATGAGAGCACGGAGAAAGGTATGGTCAGATACAACCCTGTACTCTTCTTCCTTTGGAGTAAAGGTGTAATGTTATTCAGAGCAAGAGTTCTGAAGCTAGACAACTTACAGCCTGTGTCTAACACTTGCTAGCTGAGTGATTTATCCTTTGTGTGCTTCAGATAATGGTATCAAGCTCATAAGACTTCTAGGAATAAATGAATGGACACATATTATGTGCTTTAAAACATGCACGGCACACATTTAGTGCTCAATAAATTCTAGATGAAATATAGTTATAGTTTCCTTCTTGATTTAATCACCATACTAATGGATCTCTTTAATTTTATCAAAAACATAGGCGACCTCCATACACATAATATATCTTTCAGTAGCATTTTTGACAGTTTTTTCCCTGTTGTTTACCTGTTGAAAACATAAAGATGTTGCATATTAAAAAGTGGACTGAATTTGAGAGAGAAAGGCGGTCTCAAAACATTTTTAGAACACAAGCAAATCAATTATATGATTGTTGTGCAAACATAATTTTTGGCAAAACTCTCTAATTCCCAGCCCTCACGTGGATAAAAAGAACAGCAACCTCTTTTGGACAAAGCTGAGGCTGGGAATGCAAAGAATTAAGATGTAAACAAGACACTTTTTCAGTGTATTTCTCTAGAGAACCGACCGAAGTGCCTACTTTGCAAACAAAGATGAAAACCTGAGATTTAGTTCTAGCCTCTCAAACCATTCTCCTTTCAGAGGTTTCTAGATTTAGTGGATGAAGTTGGAGCAAGATGACAAAGAGGGAGGTGAGGAAATTTTGTCCTCATAGGAAAGGGATTGTTTGGACTTACATTATTTCTCCCATTTTCTCTGACCTAAATGAATCACTCATCTGTTTCATCAGAGTCAGAATTTTAATAAGAACTTACTAGAATATAAAAAGATTATTAAATATTTTTAAAAATTTAAATATGATACTTAAAAGTATTAAGTCACATAAGCACCTCAAAGGCAGTATACTTTTATTTAAGGGAAAACCTTATTTTATATTTTTATCTGAATTTGACACCCCACTTGAGTGATATTTAAATACAAGTTAAATAGAAAATTCCTCTTAGGAAAGAATGGCCTAGTTTCAGCATTTCTCCTATATTAATTTAGAGAGTTCATTTTAACATTGCCCACAGGATAAAGTCTAAATCTCTCAGCTGCACAAGCTGATCTCAAACTTTTCAGTGTCTTCTGCCTTGTCTCTATGTTGTCTGTATTTCAATTACCTATTTTCAGAAGTCAGTGACTTATAAGGCACATTCATTCTCCACATCTTTACTCCTGCTGTTTACTTGTTTTTATTTGTTGAGATTTTGTACGTTCTTCAATAATAAACTTTCTTGGATGATTTTCTGTGATTTCCTCAGATCTGGAACCATAGCTGCTTCTTTTCTCTCTCAGTCCTTTGTTTGTTGTTCATTTCATGCCCTTAGTTAATTCTGCCTTATATTTTAGATAATGATCTGCTTCCTTTTTATCATAAATAGCTATTTGGAGGAAAAGCAAAATATTTGTATGCTATACAGTATCATATATATGCTAGAACTCAACAAATATCTGTGGAATTAATGAAACACAAAGACTAGAAAAAAGAAGTTCTCAGAATTGATGTATACTTTTTCTCATTTTCTTTGTATATGTCATTCTGTACCTCATGGGCATTTTACTTTGCCACCTTTGTGTCTGTATTTGTTCCAGGGTAGTCTAATTGTGGACTCTCTTTGCTTAAAACCCTTAATACTCCTAATTTACCTGAGAACAATAATTTGACTTTGGTGATATAAAATCCAAACTTTATTCAGTGTCTTTCAAGAGATGACTTACCCCAGCAGCAAATCTCACATCACTCCTCTCCTCATACTTTGTTACAGCCATACCAAATTTCTTTGTGTCCCAGAAACGGTCTTTCTACATGTAATGTTTCACTGTTCCATTTCTCCCCTCTCCATCTTCCATGGGCTGACTCTTTATCTAACAGATGCAAAATAAGATGTTACCTTTTTTCTGGAAAGCATTTCTAATTCCCCACACCTTCTCCAGCCCCAGATAGGGGTAAATCTCCTTTGTGATCTAATAGATAAAAAAGTTCCGAAAGACTTGGGTCAGGACATAATTCTGCTTCTTTCCAAGAAGTGACTTTAGACAAATGCCTCCGAGACTTTATTAAGCATCAGAACTGCCCGGAGGGCTTGTTAAATCATAGCTCACTGGGCCATACTTTCTGATCCAATAATTCCTGAATTGGTCCTGAAAATTTATAACAAGATACCTAGTGACACTGATGATGTCTTGGGTATCGCACTCCGAGAACTCCTGCTTTGGATAATTTATTTAACCTCTCTAAGTTTAGTTTACCATCAGCAACATGAGGCTAAAAGGGGTATTTTAAGAGTTAGCTGAGATAATGTCTGTAAAATGTTTGACATAAATTAGTACTCGATCAATATTAGTTGATATTGTTTTTACATTATCGTTGCTTTCTTCACACTATGAATTGCAGACTGGACAGACCGTTTGCCAAGTGAACGAGGAACCCTGCAGAGAGCAGAGACTACATTGGTTTTCTTATTGTTGTATCATAAGTACCTCATGAAGTGCATTAGTAAGCACTACATAAACATATGATAGAATAAATTTAAATTAAAAGCCTTCAATAAGTAATAAATAAAATGAAGTTAGGTGCTTCTTTATAGGAAGGATTCCCTAGTTCAGCTCACTATATTCTTGGTTTTCCTGGGACTGTTTTTGCTTAATGGTTCCTAAATTACTTTTGGTTATGGTGAATCAGTCCTCACAGCTTTTGTTTCCTGGGAGATTATACAGGCAACATAGAGAACATCTTTCTGTAATAACTAGAAATAACCACATGGACTATTTGTGTGGCTCTGTATTTTCAATTTTATACTGAATGAAAGCACTTGCAGCAATGTATTCCTCTGCCTTCTGTGTCTGAACATATGTCTGCATGTAGCACTGGGTATGGGTTACAAATTAAAGTGAAGAATTTAATTTGTAGTTCTTTGCAAATTCATGATGCCTCCTTTTTTGAGAAGCTTTTCCTGATTTTACTGTCAGTCTCTACTCTCGCCCTCTTCCTTGACCTCAGAGCTTTGTATTTTATATTCACTCATTAGTCCAGCAATTTTTCGCTGTCTGCCATGTGGCAAATATTGTTCTCATGGTGATGATGCCACAGTGAGACTAAGTCCTTGCTTCACAAAACCTAAAGTAAACCATGGCGCTTCCCAACTTGTACTGTAATTGTTTGCTTCCCTGTCTCCCATGCTAAAGCACAGACTTTCTAATGGTAGGTAGATTATCTGATTGATCTTTAGGTCTCCAGCTCAATGTCTGGTATCTGATAGATATTCATACATATATAGATTATTATTGATAGAGAGAAAGACCCTCTTTGTTTCTTCATTGGTACTTAGATACTGCTAGTTCATGACATGATTTGGCACTAGATATATATTATTTGACCTACAAAAGGTTACTTGTTTGAATTTCAATTAGGGCCAAACAGAGAAACGTGAAAGACTTTACATAATAATCCAGGTTTCCAGCCCTCATTTCTTTGCTGCGCCAACCTGCTAAAGCTAATTCCTCCTCTGCCTACTCCTTTACGTGGCATGTGCCTTCTTCATGTCGTTACAACCTCTACTACTCTCTGTTGTAATTCACAGGCTGTATGTTTATACGTGTGTTGTATTTGCATGGATGTGTGGTGAAAGAAGAAATTCTTCAAATTCTACCTAAATCCACTTAAAGTTTGTCTTTATAGCTTGTAACAACCTAACCCCAGTTGGAAATAGTACTTTATTTCTGCTTTTTTTCTTTAGTGATGTAGAACACTAACAAGGTTTTACTTTCATTTAAAATATGTAGCATTTTGAGTAACAATCTAAATTTTGTCCAAGTTGTTTTTCTTCATTTTCACAGTAGGTTTCTTGTAGTTCTCAATTAATTAGATAATTGCCAGCTTGGTTTTGTCATATGAGATTAGGACACCAAACTAAATATATTCATGATTTGTTTCAGCTATCCTTAAAAAGAAGAGGAAGCAAAGATTTGCCAAAATCAGAAAAAAAGGCTCAACAGACTCCCACAGAGGTAGGTATTAAAATTCAACTAGTACAGCAAGCACTTCTAAATGTATATAAGAAGCTACTTCTGAAAGAAGACATAATAGCCAGACACACTCCTATAAAACAAAGTTAAATTATGCATGTTGATTATGTAGCTGTAGATTTGGGCAATATCAAACTTTCAGTATCTTTGCTTACTAAGCTAGAACTAACATTTCTATGATTGTTGCGTGTACACAGTAAGCACACAGCAAAATAGCACTAGTGCTTTATGTGTTCTCATGGTTGAGAACAGTACCTGTAGCGCTAATATTGTTCACTCATAATAAGGTCAGTAGAATGGCTGTTCCTATAGTATCAGGAATGAGTAAAGAAAGGAATGTGGTAGGCAGAGATGGTGGAGGGGAGAGGGACTCGTGATGGCTTCAGAGTCCTAGACTGAAGTCATTCTCAGTACTTGTGACTGGGGAAGCAAAAGTAAGGCAATGAAGGAATAAAAATAAAACTTAAAGGTTGTATTCCACATGGGCTTATTAAGAACCTTAGAAACATAGCCGCTGTAAAGGCTAGTTCTGCTATCGGGGTGAGCAGAAGGTGCTGATGGACATAATGAAGGAAAATTTAAAACAGAAGAGGAAATATTTGGGCGCAGAAGTGACATTATGGCTCTGCAGAAACATTTGGCTAGATATTGACTTTTAAATTTTTTAGTTGGAATCTATAGTAATATAGTATGCTTTAAAGAAAAAATTCTTACAAGGGTTTTTACTCATTAGTAACTTTAACTAAAACAATATATAAATATACAAAATCTGAAAAAGTTGAACTCAATTATTTTTTAAAGCAAAGCTTATTAAAATGTTTATTTTCCTTTTTGCCCCCTCCCTACTCTGTTCTTGGTTAATTTTCCCCCTGGTACTTGCTTTTATAGGCCAGAGTACCAAGATTGTTACTCCTTTTTGTACCATTTTTTTTCATTTCCCTAATATAAATTCAAATGTGCTCTGTCACTACAGCTTTCCTACCCTGTCTGTGCCATAACTTTAGCTACCTCACTCTAATTATTTTGCTGTGGGTCATTTCACATGTTGCCATTCATCTTCTTTCCCATCTTATTTAGGGAAAAGTTGCTCTATGCTTGTTCTAAAACAGTGTCAGCTTTAGTCAGTTTATTTTTTAAAAATTCACATTTGTGCTATTCTCTTACTACCCACATTAACCTTTACTTATTCTTTTCAACAAAATTCTCTACTCCAGGAGTTTCTAACTCTTTGCTCCTGGCTCTATGGGCCCCACCCACACTATGTGCATGTGGGCACCTTTCTGAAAAAGACATCCACAGCTTTCATTAGTTTCACAGTAGGACCTGGGACTGTACAACAGTCGGTATTTACAATCCATCAGTTTTTATTTCATGGACACAAACATCCCGGGAAATACATTATAAGTATGCTGTTGTGGCCTTTGAAGTCTCTGCTATCTTTTCTAATTCATTTATTTTTCGAGGTTATCTATCTTTTTTCCGAAGCCTACCCCAGCAGATTGATCTGGATTGGCCTGGATGGGAGATCTTAATTGTAAAGTAGTCCATAGATGATTCTATTGCTCAGTCAAGGCTGAAGTCCACTGATTCATATAATTCATCTCCTGTACTTAGCCAGGGCATATTGTAGGCAGGGACCACTTATTCAGCTTTGACTTGTCAGTGTTTAGTGTCTGGTACTCTGCAACATTCTCAGTGCACACTTCTGAAAACTCCCATATCTCCCTTTTCATGTAGCTACATGAAATTTCCAAGATGCTATTGATTTTTATCTACATAAATGGCGATTTCATTGGGCTCAGTCTACTATTGTTTGTTTATTTGCTTCAGCTTCATAGATGTATTTCTTACATGCTCCTCTAGTAGCATAGTGACTTTATCTACTGAAAAATGGCATTGCATAGCAATTAAGAATAGTAACGTAAGGGACAGGTTGCCTAGATGGAAATCTCTGCCACATAAGCTCTGTGGCCTTAAACAAATTATTTATTCTTTCTAGGCTTCTGTTTTCTCATCTGTAAAATGAGGATAATAATAGATAGTTGTTGCACAGATTAAATGAGTTAAAATATGTAATTTTGTAGAGTGCAGTTTAGTTTCTAGTAGTGGCTAAGCCAAAGCTAGGCTCAGCTCACATCTTTTGGTCCCTCATCATCTTTATGTTCCCCCTCCTCATATGTCATTTGTATCTTCTTAACAGTGAGTCTTTAAGGTACACAAAATTAAGAGACAAGTTGCTTCCAACCTCAAAGCATTATGTTTCGTGGCTAGCATTTGCTGTGAAAATAAAAGCATCCAGTTACTATTTATGAGGCACTTTCCATGTAATCTCTTACTTAAGGATTTCAACATTTATATATGGTATTTCAATGCCCAGTTCTAAATGCAGCCTACAGTAGTTACAGAATGAGGATGCAAGGCATATTGGCATAAAGGGTTCTTAAACTCTTGCATTGTAGAAACTATCATACTTTATGTCTTGAAAATATTTCCTCTTAAATAAATAAAATAATGATCATCCCTATCATTCTCCTTCCTGCTAATGATTTTGTTACATGCGGTATATGTTCAAACCTTAAAATAATCTTTGTTTTCATTCGGTTGGGCAGAAAAGCTTATATATTCACAAATCAGATACCCTTCTCTTTTATGTTTGCTTAACATAGCCCAATCAAATGTTATTCTGCTCTGATCTGTGATTTTTGTCATACCCTTGGCTGTTTCGGTTAGATTAAAACTGTAGCATTATACTATAACTTTTTTTTTAACCAACAAATAAAGGCCTTGCCTTCTAGACAAAGACTTCTACCATGTAGACCAACCTAGCTTTCCAGTCTCACCTACTCTTTCTTCCCAACAAAACCTAGCCTATGTAAAAACATGTGTGATATGCATATTGTTGGTCACTTTTCTATTCAAATTTTTCTATTCTATTGTAATTCTTGGCTTACATGACCTTTGACTCTCATTCCCTTCCCCACCCCCAAACCTTGAACTATTTCTTATCTGTCTCCCTTTGTTTTCATCTCTTGGGTTGCCTCTGAAACCATTGCAATAGCTTCATCCATCACCTCTATGCATTGCCTTCTCATGTCCTTTCCTCTGGACCTGAGTTCTCTACAGGCCCAGAAGTATAATCTTCTTAGTCTTCCACATGGCTGTTTCCACTAGGTATCCCTCCTCTGATACATCTCAAAGACAGCATTTTAACATATTTAAACCCATATTCTTTGTGGGTGTAAAACCCATATAAGACCTGCTCCTCTTTGTTTATTCTCTATCTCTGTTATTGGCAGAACAGTCCATGAGGACACCTAAAGTCAAAACATCGTTATCTTTGATTCTTTTGCTGATATGGTGTTAAACATTGAAAATGTCCTTGGTTTCATCTTCACTGAATTAGTTTGAGGGTCCCAACACATAGCCTCTTTTAGGACTTCTGTCTACCTTGAGAAATGGATTCTCCCATCAAATCTTTCTGTGATATAAATTCTTATCCTTTCCTCTCACTATGCTCCTGAGGTTCTCTCATCTCCCTGTGCTTCTCTCCTTTCTTCTAAACTCCTTCTAGATGAAAGTATACAAGTCAACACATCTGATTTCTTTTATTTTACTATCATCCTACTTTTCTTCTCTTGCATTTTTCTAGAGGCAACATGTGTAATGGAAAGAGTATGAGTTTTGGAATCAGCCTGAATACAGATGTGCTCTGTCAATTATTAACTTGTGCTCTACCATGTTAATAAACATCTCTGAAGCTCAGCTGCCTTATCTGTAAAGTGAAAATAGTATTACCTTCCTCACAGGATTTATGTGAGAATGTAATGATATAAGGAATGTTGATGTTCAGGCTCTGCACACCCAGCAGCTCTCAGACCTTTCCTACTCATTTTCATTAGGAGATAGGAGGAAAGGAGGCCTGTGCCCTGCTCTCCATCTTCTCCTGTCTCAAAGGCTCTGGGTCATATTTACTGAACATCTCTGGCAGCAGCCCATTATTCTTATCACCTTCACCATCAGTGGCTGCTACATCTTTACCAGAATTCATCTCCAAAAAAGCTGACTCAGTGCTGGAAAAAAGGCATTTTTATTCCTATTTTTAAAATGAGGAATCTAAAGTCCACAGAAATTACTTGGTTGGTCCAAAGTACATACCTAAAAAAAAAAAAAATTGGAGAAATTATCCTTGGGAAATATGTCCTTGGACATAATATATTATATAATATATATATATTATAATTATATATATATATATATATATATATATGCTTTCAGAGAAAAAGTTTATTTCCATTTATCTGCTTGTATTTTTCAATTTAGTTAATGATTAGGGTTTGAAAGTTGTCCTAAGAATATGTGAGAAGACCTTCTATAGGGTCTACTCCATTATCCTTTTATTAGGCAGAAGCAACTCTCCATTTCCTCCTATTCTAAGAGTAATCTAGATGGAACCTACCTATTTCTCCTTGGATGGGCCATTCCAGCTTTAAACTTTACCTACTTTAAAGACCTTTAAAAACAATTCTCCCTTGAATGAAGATGGAGGGCAATGATTTTCTGTGTGGCACAATGACTTTCTTAGTGTCAGACAGAACTGAATTCAGATTTCACCTTTGTCCTTTCCTACTTATCAGCTGTGTAACCCTGAACAAGTTACTGAACATTTTTAAAGCAGATATTTTAATACCTACTCATAAGTTTACTCTGAACATTAAATTAGGTCCTGTGTGTAAAGAATTTCATAGAATCTGGCTGTGAGTCAGTGTTCAATCCACAGCAGTGAGTGAATACGAACCACGTGTTCCTTCCAGGGAATAGGTTTCCTACGAATTACAGTCAGGGGAATTCAAACCGCATAAACAAACAAGCAAACAAAACACATGATAGCCAAATAGTTGTGTGCCGTTACAACATATAATAATCTCTGAATAGTGATGAGCACTTTTTTCTCATTTCATTTCCGGCTTGTAATTTGTCCTAATCTTTTGTTGTCAAAGGATTTAAATGATTTGGAGAAGATATGAAACATCTACTTCTCTCTCTCTCTCTCTCTCTCTCTCTCTCTCTCCCCCTCCCTCTCGCTCGTTAAATCTTAATTACAAGAAAAAGGAATAATTTGTGCAGGTGTCCTCGTTCGTTTGGTTGTTTTCTTGATTTACATAAAAATGATCTCCTATCCTCTTCCCCTCTTTTCCCAAATAAGGAGGACAATGAAGATCTGAAATGCCAGCTGCAGTTTGTGAAGGAAGAAGCTGCTTTGATGCGAAAGAAAATGGCCAAGATTGATAAAGAAAAGGACCGATTCGAGCACGAGCTCCAGAAGTACAGATCCTTTTACGGGGATCTGGACAGTCCTCTGCCCAAAGGGGAAGCTGGGGGGCCTCCCAGCACCAGGGAAGCTGAGCTCAAGCTACGGCTGAGGCTGGTGGAGGAAGAAGCCAACATTCTGGGCAGGAAAATCGTCGAACTGGAGGTGGAGAACAGAGGCCTGAAAGCCGAGCTGGACGACCTGCGGGGCGATGACTTCAACGGCTCGGCCAACCCGCTCATGAGGGAGCAGAGCGAATCCCTGTCGGAGCTGCGGCAGCACCTGCAGCTGGTGGAAGACGAGACGGAGCTGCTGCGGAGGAACGTGGCCGACCTGGAGGAGCAGAACAAGCGCATCACGGCGGAGCTCAACAAGTACAAGTACAAGTCCGGCGGCCACGACAGCGCGCGCCACCACGACAGCGCCAAGACCGAGGCGCTGCAGGAGGAGCTGAAGGCGGCGCGCCTGCAGATCAACGAGCTGAGCGGCAAGGTCATGCAGCTGCAGTACGAGAACCGCGTGCTCATGTCCAACATGCAGCGCTACGACCTGGCCTCGCACCTGGGCATCCGCGGCAGCCCTCGCGACAGCGACGCCGAGAGCGACGCGGGCAAGAAGGAGAGCGACGACGACTCGCGGCCGCCGCACCGCAAGCGCGAGGGGCCCATCGGGGGCGAGAGCGACTCGGAGGAGGTGCGCAACATCCGCTGCCTCACGCCCACGCGCTCCTTCTACCCCACGCCCGGGCCCTGGCCCAAGAGCTTCTCCGACCGCCAGCAGATGAAGGACATCCGCTCGGAGGCCGAGCGCCTGGGCAAGACGATCGACCGGCTCATCGCCGACACGAGCACCATCATCACCGAGGCGCGCATCTACGTGGCCAACGGGGACCTGTTCGGACTCATGGACGAGGAGGACGACGGCAGCCGCATCCGCGAGCACGAGCTGCTCTACCGCATCAACGCGCAGATGAAGGCCTTCCGCAAGGAGCTACAGACCTTCATCGACCGCCTCGAGGTGCCCAAGTCCGCCGACGACCGCGGCGCCGAGGAGCCCATATCCGTGAGTCAGGTACAGTTTTGCCTATGGCGAGCCACGGCGATGGCGAGGCTGGCCCGCGGAGCCGAGGTCCGCGCTGGGGCGTCTCCGCGCCGCGACTCCCACGCTCCGCCGTAGGGACGTCCCGGCTCACAGCCTCACTGGGCTGGAAGCCCCACGGAGCACCTGTTCTTTCTCACTGTCCTTCAGGCCTGAGGTTGTTGTCCCTCAGTCACTTAGTAGTTATTTCCCCTCTTGCTTCTTGAAACAGAAATTTACCCTCTCACCCCAGTTTTTGTGTAAAGATGAAAGGGTTTCTAAGATTTACTGTTATTGTAGGACAGCATTTTTTTTTTTCAGCATTACTCGACTGATTCTAATAGATCGAGCTGCAAGAAGATCCCAAACGGGAATCTTCAATTGCTGATTTGTGATTTTCGAGCCAAGACTCGAGTTTAAAATAATGTTTAAATGTGAAACCAGCAGTAAAGAGAGGTGATATTGTGTCCAGAGCCTGTCAAAAGGAATAAATGGAAGCCAGTCCTTTACCGCAAATTGAAGTAACATGACTATTATTTCTAGAAAATATCTCGATCAGCTTTGTAGTGGAGACTCTCAAGACTACTGAAGGAGTGTTATACTTTAGCTTTAAGGCAATACTGATTTGGAGAAGTAGTAATAACTATTCCGGAACAGGGAAACCCAGCATTTTTCCTTCATCCTAATTTGTAGAGGCACACCCGATGAATTGGACTGAGCTGCTCTAGCCAGGTATGGTGGCCAAAGACCAACGCATTTTATCAAGAGTTAATCACCTATAGATAATTCGTAACATGAAACAGGCAGTGCTAACCTCTCTGGCAAGCCTGGTGACCTGTATCTATTGGAGAACCTGTGGAAGTACAACAGCATGCATGGCTTTTAAAGACACACAGGAAGTTTAAATTTAAAAATCAGTTTATACACAGAAGCATGACTGACATTAGATTAACTGCCTGTTGGTCACAACTAGAAAAATTGCAACCCTATTGCTTATGGATCTTGCATGTTGCTCTGCTTTGCTGTGGAAAAATATATATATTTATGATGAGACTTGTTAGATTTTTAAATGTTGAAACTTATTTTCTTTTTATTGTAGCAAATAATTGATTTTTAGTTTCCTTGTTGCAGCTTTTTGGATACTTAGAGCATGTGATTTTTCAGTTACACTCTCAAGAAAAAAAATAGAATTCAGAGTTAGAGAAAGCACTATGCATAATAAGCTTTCAGATTTGGTAAATAGAGGCTTAAGGAAGAGTTCTGCTTTATCTGAATTTGAATAAATGCTTAGATTAGTTGATAGAAATGTAAGTTTCTAAAAATTATTATTAATTAACTCTTTTCTTTGTCTTTGCATTTACCTTCCCAGATGTTCCAGCCTATCATTTTACTTATTCTCATTCTTGTATTATTTTCATCACTTTCTTACACAACAATATTTAAACTTGTCTTCCTTTTTACGCTGTTTTTTGTACTGTAAATCTCTCATCATTTACCATTCATTATAGTATTTTCAGTTTGTTTATTTTGTTCGCCTTTCAAGACAAGAAGTAAAAGAAGTATAATTTCTGTAGTAACCAATGCTATAAAAACACTGAAGACTGCTTATTTCTTTAAAAAACCCATCTTACAACTATCAAATTCAATAAGAAGCCCAAGCACTAAAATATTTCAGGTAAGGACCTAAGTATGATTTTTTAATGTAAATAATGTTAATTTTCACATCTGGTTTTTACACCTTAAGTACTCTTCTTGATAAATAATTGGCAGAATGACTGTAAAAATTGGCTAAACCTCCCAATTATTGTTCAGTAGCTGACTATTGTGATAATTCAAAAGCTAGACATTCACAAATTGGGAACATTTCCAAAAATATATAAGTTCATAAACTACCTTTGCTAAGTTGCATTAGACTAACAAGATAATTTTCATACACAATAAATATCTATGAAATTTTTTGTGAATGAATGAAATGTGACTTTTATTAGTTGCATTGATGTTAATGTTCTGTCTAAAGAGTTGTGTTTGGAAGCATGAGAGTTTATTAGGCCTTAGCTCATTGAGAAAATAATTATCCCCATCCTACTGCATTTGACAAACTGAACCAAAATAGCACTTCTGCATTTACCTATTATGCTTGGACCATATGTCGCTAATCAAGTTTGTTGCCTGGAGTCCTGTCCTCTATATTACAGGGGTCCCCATCCCCTGGTCCATGGACTGGTATCTGTCTGTGGCCTGTTAGGAACTGGGCCACACAGCAGCAGGTGAGCACCTGGCAAGGGAGCCGAGTTTCATCTATATTTGCAGCCATTCCCTGGTGCTAAGATCACCGCCTCAGCTCCCCCTCAATTCATCAGGCATTAGATTCTCAAAGGAACACCAGCCCCTGGTGCCAAAAAGGTTGGGGACCACTGCCTATAATGTCACATGGAACGCTAGAACTAGAGTATATTTTGAATAGGGAAAACTATAGTCATTCTCTAGAATTTCATTAAATCACAAACCAAAGCCAGTAATATAGTTCTAGGCAGAATTACTCTCTAGACATAAACTTAGTTTGGCGAACCTGAGTACCCTCTTTCTTCTCCTTGCTAAAGTGGCCTGGACAGGCTCCATGTACTCAGAAGGCCCTATCTGATTCACCTATTGGCAGTTTACCCAGTGTAAAGGTAGAATGCATCAGTGGCACCCAAGATTTGTAAATTCAGGCACTCATTGAAGCCACATATTTGGAAATACTCTCGAGTAGTTGGTGGTTATGAAAATCTGTTGGAAAGTGAAGTATCTTGCACGTCAGTGTGAAGAATATTATGTGGAGAGGCTTTGTTCTACTCCATAAGTTGGTACTGATAACAGAGTTTATTTTGTGACCTATTGCCGGATACCTCCATTTCCTTTTGAGTATTAATTTAAAAAAATTTTTAAAAAGCACTTAACAGTAGTTTAAAATTCAGTTTAAAACAACTGCTTTTGATTTCCATTTTTTTTTTTTATCTCTTTGATTTATATTTCAATTTGTTTTTGAGAGGAGGAGAGACTAGAGTGAGAAGTGGTTAACCAGCAGTTGGAATCTGTCACTACACACTTCTGGCTTCTCATTTGGAGATTCAGGAAGCTAGGTAGAACTTTATGACAAAAAAGAATGAAAAAGCTTAAGTGCTATATATAAATAATGTTCAAGCATTTATTTATTTTAAAATTTTATCTCAAAGAAAGAAATTACTTTATAAAACAAAATCTGTCTGTCAGACCCTTGATAAGTCTCCAGGCCAGGATCTCAGAAGAACCATTTAGGGAAAGGAACTGAAAGTACATGTTTGAAGGCTGAAATTCATCTGAAATGTTTATTATCTTTGGAGCCATATATACCCAGCTAAACAGCTACCTTTGGAGCATTCGATAGTATGTGGAGATTTGGGTTGTCACATGACTGAGAAGCTCTACTGACATTTAGAGGAAAGGGGTTAGAATTTCAAAGAATTGTCCTGACCAAATTGGTAATGCTTTCCCTGTGTGGAAACGTGGTATATAGTGCACTTGTTTACTTCAGAAGTTTCATGGATATTTACTACCCTGTGTGGCTTTAAGAAACTCACTTCAGAATTCTAACTTTTTGTATCACGAGAAAAATCAAGAAAAATAGTTCAATCACTGGTTCTCAACCCAAGCGGCACATCTAATTTCCTGGGGTGTTTTTAGAATTGAGGCCGTATTACAACTGAATGTACGAACCCAGGCATTTATGTGTTTTAAAACTCTCCAGAACCACTGCTTTAGATGTTTGAATTATCTCAGACATATATACGCAGCTTATACCAAACTATGTGATACTAAATTTATAAAATCATCAGTTGTCTAGGTTTGAGTAGACCTTAGAAAGTTCCAGCCATTTGGTAAATATGCAGATCTTCTCTAGAGCATTTCTACCTTTGTCATACAGCCTTTTCAATGACAAAGCAGTTCTATTTCTACACTGGTGATAGGGTTAGAAAACTCTCACTAATACAGGTTTTCAAAACCAACAAAATCAGAGAAGACAAATAGGAATAATACATGACAGAAAAGAGAACCAAGATGAAAACTGTGTGTACAGGGTCACACACACACACATACACATCAGGCACACATGCACACTGAAAGCCTCCAGATGATTCCACACACACACCTTGACAATCCACTACTTTGTCATTATATAATTATCTCTGCTGCAGAGCTTCCCCATGTTTATAAAAGAGGATACGGTGTCCCACAAATCCATCAGGAATGATGTGTGCCAACTGACTCTACCCTCCAAACCGTGGTAGGAAAGAGCATACACAAGAAATATGAGAGTGAAGCAAAAGGGTAGAGCATGAATCCTTGGTCTGTTTAACAACCATTTTTAAGTATGTACTATTTTCAGTAAAGAGGAAAGTGAATTTCAGTTTCTACTCTTTTTGGGCATTTAATTGGTTGATTGAGCAGGACAGACATGTAAACAGCTAACTCTAACATGTAGTCTTATTGAACTGCAAAAAAAACCCTTGTGGTTTTAATTGCTTATTGGACCCCTGTTGACATGTTAGATATTCCGAAGAAAACACAATAAAATTCTTAGGCATTCTGGGATGAAATGCCATTAATATATGCAGGGGTGGTGCATATTCCCCAACAGTATCTTGTGACCTGGATTAGGAAGGGTTGGCTAACCAAGCGAGACCTGGCCTAACCGAAACACCAGCCCCACCTTCAGATCTCTTATTAGGAGTTAAGGTCATCCTGGCAACAGGGGTGTTAATCTTACCTTTGAACTCCTAAGGCATTGATTTTTCTAAAAGAATTTCATGAGAATCTTAGACTCCATCCAGGTTCTCCATATGTAAACCCCAATAAGATGGTGGGGAAAGGAAACAGGACTGACTTGACTACTGCTCGCAGACTGTGGGGGACTGGGTTCACTCTGACAGCCCTTCTGAAGTTAGTGAGGCAACTTTACCATACAGTCGAAGTTCAGGGGAGTTCTTTCCAACTCTGCCCTGCCCACTCCATAGCTGGCTTCCCGGAGTGTGCCTCCTTGTGTTCATGTTCCTCTCCCACACTGTGGTGCACAATGAGAGCTGCATCCAGTGTCAAAGAATTCAGACCTGCCTCTATCTCAGGGGACTGCTGGGGGCCAGTTGTTGGGAGGTGATCTCAGCAAACTGCCAGCAAGCACAAAGTGACTTTGTCCCTTGCCTTATTCTTCTTGGAACTTCAGGCTGTTCTGTGAATACCCAGGATCTAGGGTGCATCTCTTCTTTCACCACAGGACACAGATATGGGAAGAGAAGTTAACAAAGATGGTGACCACAACCTCAGAAAGTTTCTGGTATCTTCATCCCCTCTCCTTTGATCCCGTTACTTGCATTATTTTGGCTGCATAAAGCTAGTTCTAAAAGTTCTAGTACCCTAGCTTCTTAATTCACCAAAAGAACTAAATCCCCCACTTATTGATATATAGATCTTCTATTTGTGCCTTTGAAGCTGTATTATTTAAACATCATGCTAAAAATAAATTCAAACAAACCTTATTGTATAAAATTCCCTCACATGCACATTCTTGACTGTAGGAAGGAGTGTCTTTAGTAATTTGGCCTAATTTAGGAAAAAAAGAATTCCATTGGCTATTTTTAGGCATAACTGACTCAAACTCATGAAACAAAGGAAAATTCATTGCTGAGCTTGGAATGTGTATTGGCCTGCATTCCCCAACCTTCACTTCAGTTTGTGTGGCAGAGAGGGGTATGGCTGTTTAATCAGCTGCCTGTGAAGTTTGGAATGTCACTTTCAGACCTCAGCCTTAATTACAACTATTCATGCAGCATTTGTAACTATATCCTTGTGGAAGAACTACAGCCGCTTTCATCAGATGCCTAATTGAATGTAAAAGTTGAAGAGGAAGTGGTGGAGGATAATATCAGAAAGTGAGAAAAGTTGACTGTTAAACAACTGGGATTTGGTACAGTTCAGAAACAGTATTTGTGAAGACACTACTGCTTAAACCAAGTTATAAACCAGTTAGGTCTAGTGAAAGATAGTTTTGATTTTATGTTTGGAATTTTGATTTTGCTTTTGGGAGAGGAGGTGGTCATGTATACATTTTGATGTAACTAACATGTCCTGAGTAGGTCCTGGTACTGTCAACAGCCTCTTTGTAGAATTTCAGAGGGAAACTCACAGAGTTACAAAGCTTTATTGCCTGGACATGGCAGGAAAGTTTTCATAGTGACTGTAACAAATGTAGTAACATACTTTATGCTTCTAAACAGTGCTTTTGTGTAGATCATTTGGGAAAGGGGGCCATGGTGGTAGCTGTTTGAAATGTTGCCCATTCATAGAATCTCTAAAGGTCTTTTCCATGTCACTTAATAAATACACGCTTTCTCTGCTTAGAGACTCAGTCGCTCTAAAGTACTCAGTAAGTTTGAAAATAACTCTGTGGCTGTCCTGGTGAAGTTGTCAGCAATTTTTAAAACACTTCCAGGAACAACTTTCAAATAGAGTACTGTTAGAACCACACTTGCTCAGAGACTAGGAGCAGCAAGTGTAACACTTATGTCTTAAAAATAAGGAGAAACTTCAGAAATGTCAATTTTTCACTGTCTAACGTTTGGTCAATCTGTATTGCCTTAAAGAGCCTCATCTTGTATCTCAGATGTTTATGTTTAATAAGCTCAAAGGTATTAACATATCCTGATTATTCATTTTCATTGTTACAATTATAGAATATTTTTTAGTTCATAGTTGTGTGAGTTTTCCTATAACCATTTTTCCAAATAGGGTACCATCAAAACCTACATCTAAACATAAAATTGCATGATTTTATAAATTCATAAAATTAACTATGACATGAGAATATATAATCAGTGGTTTTTAGGAATCATTTAGTCTTTTCAAAAATATTCATGTAATTTTATTGACTTGTATATTAGAATGTTTCTTTGAATGTTGTCTAAACCAGACAACATTCAAACCCAGTTTAGAGTATTTCAAGCCTAGTTCATATTATTTTTCTTTTGTTTTGATGCTTCTTGTTTTAAATTATCAGTTTATATTTAGATATCTTAAATAATTAAAAGTTTTTTTTGATCTTGTACCAAAATAAATATTAAATAGTGAATTGGAGGACTCCACACACACACACACACACACACACACACACACACACACACACACAAACATAGACTCATAAAAATTTAGGACACTAACCTATTTTACAAAATGGGAAAATGACTTTGAAGTATTCAGGAATGGTAGCAACTATTTCAGGAGCTTTATTATACTGCACACTCCAGAGATGGAGCTCTGGAGTTTATTGACTGAAAAAGTGTGCTTTACATGTTTATTTTCTGTAGTTATTTCTAAGTGTTTTGAGTTGAGCTGCTTAATAATCTGTGTTGACAAATAAAATGCAGAAGTGATTCTCAAAGGCTGGCAAACATCATTTGTACCTTTCTAAGGTTGTCCAACATAATGTATCTTTAAAGTCAGCAAGTCAGCTCTTTAAATTCATCTCAAAAGTACCTGCATTAACCTAGGCCTTTGAAAATTAAGAGGATATAAAGGGCAGAGAGAAGCTCATCAGTTTGCCCACTTGCCTCAAATTCTTTAGTAGGGGAGAGGATTTAAGTGCATTTGGAAAAAAAAAAACATAGAGTCTTAAAGTCAGAAAACTCAGTTTAGCATCTAGTTTATAATTCTCTTCTTTTTCATGGACATGTGCATTTTTTTCACAATCCATGTCTCATTACGTCCTGGACAGATAAAATAGTTAGCTTTTTAAATAGAACGTGCAATGTGTTAGCCTAGATTAGTTATTTAGATCTTTGGAGGAGGAGTTTAACATGACAAATCAGCCAAATTAATTTATTCTGGGTTATAGATGACTCCTAGGAATCTGAGCTCCTTTGCCTGAAAGGAAATGTGAATTTGCTGAGATATAGGGCCACTTCATGGAGGGTCTTAGCGTTACTCTAACTGCTTAGGTTCCATGTATGAAAAAAGCCACAGTGAAGCAGCCAAAGGAGATAATTGAAAAAAAAATGAGGATTCCGATCATTGGACCTCACAAATCTTGAGGTGAGGCCTCCAGGAGGAGAAACTTGTGTCTCTGGCCACATTCCTCACTTTAGAAGGAATGTAATTAATTCATATTCGAAGTACTGATATTTGTAGGAAGCAGCTGGATTCAAAATTACAGGGTGGATTCAAAATTGATAAGAAAGAATGAAGTTATAGGAACCTTACTGTTCAAAATATTTCGATGCTAGCAACAACAGTAACGAAGGACCATAGTTTAAGGGCCAAACACAGCATCAAGGTATTGTGTTTGCAGTCACATAGGGACTTACTGAGAGCCCTTGGTGTGCAGAATGGGTCTGGCTGGCTCTGCAGATGTCCTCTGATCAGAGTGTGACTTGGAGCCCTCTTTCTGTGCCCTCTCCGGATCTTTTATTTCAGCCTTCTCACATCATGATGCCTCATTTCTTTTAACCCCTTAAATCTAGCACTGACTCATATGGTTTCTCATTCTGATCTTCCCTTCCATCTCCCCACTCCATGACCCATGAATAAAACAAATTCTTCTCCTGAGCCCCAAAGCTTACCTTTGACTTGTCCTTTTTAATCTTTTCTGTATGCTAGCTGTTCTTTTCTGTTTCAAGATATGACTAGCTTCCTCTGCCAATGACATTTTATTAGACAATTACTGAATATATAATGCTTTCACCTAATGGTGATAAATTTAAAATGTCTGGTATAAGATATTGATGAGCTAGCCACTCCCTGGGGGCAGGAGGTGGGAGAGAACGGTATTAATTCCTATGTCCTTCAGTTTATACTCACTAAATGGTCTTTTAGCTGTGCTTTATTGACAGAGAGAAGTGACTCAGGGTGGCCCCCTCGTGGTAGACAAGCATTCCCAAGGCCCCTTTCTGTAGGGGAGAGGAATAAGAGGAATAAGAGGCAGCCATAGAATGATTTCTTTATTTACATTTTGTCGTCAGCATTATCAACCTCTCCAAAGTCAAGAATCTTGAAATAATATGAGATATTCAACACAAATTTGAAATCCGTTAAGATCTGTCTCTAGTTTTAAATAGCCCATATTTGAGGTTTTGTTTTTTCAGAATACGGACTAGTTCTAAAAAAAAACATAGTTTTGAAACTTTTATTTTTTTAATTTTTTGAAAATATTTCTGTCATCTGGAAATGCCTGCACATAAAACCCATGACAGATCTGCTTGGCTAAAAAACATGTTGACATGTCACCAGCCCGCAGAATAGAAGAGAGAGCCAGCATCCCATGATTCCAGGGGGAAAATGTCCAGCACTGGGAAAACAGCACATTAGCTAAAAAAACAACATTCTAAATATGTAATATCCATGGATAATAAATGCTCTGTGTGTGACTCTCGTAATTTTATAACCCAAACCAGACTTTTATAAGTATCAAAATTATATTACTTTTACTAACACAGAGTCTAACCTCTGTCATTCTAGGACTCTAAAAATACAGGACCAAATTTGACAGAACCACCGTGGCTCTTTATAAAAAATAAGAAACCTGGGCTTCACTACTGGACAGTCTCATTCAGAAAGTCTACGGGATGTTTCCAGCTTTAGTAATTTTTAAAATAATTCTCTGAGTGATTGTGGTGTGCAGCAAAGGCTGAGGGTCACACTAAACTGTGGTCCCATGGGTGGAATGCTGTGGTGCTGTAGAAACTACCAGGAGAGGCTCTCCACGTTTATTATAGATTTATCCCAAGGTAATGATGGGCTATTCGGAATGTGAGCTCATGCTGCAGGTCACATTTCAGGGATCTTCAGAGGTGACCAAGCTTGTTGAGTACTGGTCTTATTCTTCTTCCAGTCCTCAGGATATAACACTACACCTGGCACAGAGTTTGTGCTTACAGACTCTTGTTAAATGTAATATTAATTGGAGTGCCCAAGACCTCTTTCTAGAAATGGAAGATAATTTAAGATTCAAGAGAGATCTACTAAACAACTGAAATCATGTATCCTAAAGCAGGGGTCCCCAAACCCTGGGCTATGGACTGGGGTTGGTCTGTGCCATGTTAGGAACTGGGCTGGCTGTAGAGCAGGAGGTGAGCAGCAGGTGAACAAGCAAAGCTTCATCCGTAGTTGCAGCCCATCCCCAGTGCTAGCATCACCACCTCAGCTCTATTTCAGATCATCAGGCATTAGATTCTCCATGGGGCACTGGTCCCTGGTGCCAAAAAGGCTGAAGACTGCTGTCCTAAAATACTTTAAAAATTGTAAAGGGCTGACACTGTTCTAGAAAGAAGGATTATTTTAAATATGTCACCTATAATAACCTCTAAATTTTAATATGTGTAAAAATGAGTCCAATTTTTACCATTTTGTTTTCCGTGAAAATAAAAATACTGGTAAATATGTTTAAAGAATAAAGGAAGAAGGGACTGAAAAACTATACAAGCAAGAAATCAGAACCAACCCAGTCTCATATACAACCAGGGTTGTCATAGCATAAAGAGATTCAGTAAATAACTGTTTAGTGATGTTTCATAATCATTCTTCAGACAACAACCTGCAAATTGTGTACCACCATGCTATAGGCAAAATTGTGCGTTTGTCCCCAGATTTTTTCCAATCACTAAGTTTAAATCTTTTTGTCTTTGCATTGTGACTTAGGATTTATATTATGAAGGACACAAGCCTCTTTAGATAAATAGTCATAAATTCTTTGCTATACAACTCCTGTGTTATACTTGGAAGATGGAGTATCATCTTTCTCATTTGGACTTAAAAGAAGGCTGAATTCAAAATTTGAGAAAGACAGAAATCAACCTCTCATGCCCAAAAGTCTTATCTCTGACCTCTTTCCCCTTCCCTTGCATGCTATGGAATATTAAACTTCAAGGCGCCAGGAATGAGAAGACCTGAATTCTATTCCTGGCATTGCTAGTAAGTGGTTCTGTGACCTTGAGCAAATTTCTTAACATTAGGGCTTCTTTCTTCAGCTGTAAAATGAGAAGATTGGCTAGATGATTTCAGAGATTCTTTCTAGCTTAAAATTCTGTTAAGTCTGGAAACACCTGCTACTGACATTTATATATTCAGTATTCTTCTTTTACCCTTTTCAAAATATTTTAGTTTGTGGCTTAGTATCATTATTCATACAGACCTTTTCAAACCCTTTCCAGGATTTTTTGTTTGTTTCTTGAAAGCAGATGCTGTCTCTACATTTACTTTAAGTATTATATATACTTCTTCACATATTTGTAATACATTGAAATAGGATTAGTATGTCATCAGACATGAGTGATTCTTCCAAATGCCCTGCAATACTCAGAGCAACAATTTAAATTAATTTCATATTTGAAGGTTTACATATTTAAATGACTTAAAAGTAAACTGAATTATTCAACAAATTTCATTTTCCCCAAAAGATTTTCAGCCATTCTAACAGCTGCTTAAAACTGTCAGGCACTTCAGGGTGTCTGAATATCACTATAGGGCTAAATACTAGCATCAGCCTTTTAAAACTATTTAACGTATGTACATAACAGTAGCCACTTTTCTTAAAACAAAGTCTTCCAACAAAGTTTTTAGTGGAAAGGTTCAAAACACCTGTGCTGAATATGTTTTACCTTTGTATGCTATTATCTGATTGTGTTACTTAGTAGCATGGAGCCTTGCAGAGAGCTGTCTCTCCATGGGTAATCACTGTTATTACTGTAAATATTATTATTATTGCTTTTAAGATTATGGTAGCAGGCTTTCGAAACATACATGATTTCATACAGTTGTCCTACATATCTAAAGTCCTACTATGAGCAGGTTACTATTATTAAACTTTTTAGTTCTCCATGAGATACTTAGCTGGAAGCAGGCAAAAATAATGTGAAAGTGTTTATGTAATGTTTCAACAATCATACATAGGAAGTTCTCCAGATTTGAGGATAAGACCTTATTCTTTAAACTTTCATCTAGCTTTTTTTGCCAAATTAGACACAAAATTGTTTTAGACACTTTCTTGAAGTCAGTTAAACCAAATATGAGCAGATGCATGTCTATACAAGTTCTCACAGAAGCTGGAAATACTGCTGAGGAGGCAAGGTTGCCTAGCATTTCCAGGCTAGATTCATCTGGTCGTGGTTTGGGGAGCCATATACTTAGGCTGCAGCACACCGCAATTGAAAACAAGCACATGGGTACCTCATTGGCTTTTTTCCTCTCATATTAAGTATCATTCTTTCCCATGGACTCTAATTTCCTCTGATTTATTTCCCATGGACACCACTATCACTGTAGATACAGACAGCAAGTTGTCATAGAATTACAAGGAGCTATCAGGTTGGTCTTTATATGTGCCCCATTTCTACTTTATTTAAAGATAAAAATTTCCTATGTTTTCACAAATCTTTTGAGATGTGTGTGTGTGTGTGTGTGTGTGTGTGTGTGTGTGTGTGTGTGTTTGCTACACATGTTCTGCCACATCCAGGCACCAGGCTTTAAAGACACTGAAAAGTGCATTCTGATGTTAGCTGGAAAGGGGAAAGCGAAAGGCATGCAAAGAGATCATTCTTGCCTATAAAAAAAAGTTGACTTTTCCAGATAAAAGAAACTTAAAATTGGCCCTTGCCATCGTGTGATATTACCATCATCTCTTTTGGCAAGTTTGAAAATCCTGAGTTCCATTATAAAAGCTAAAAATGTCCTGGACCTGGAGTTGTTTACCCAGAGAAGGAGCTGCTCTAGAGTTACAAAGCTCTGGTTGGAAGAGGTGGCTTGAAGGCCGCCTCCAAGCAACTGACGTCACAGTAGTCTCAGCTGCTGCTGTGACACTGAGCTGAACAGCTTTTCGATTTGTGAAAGTGGTGAGGGTTTCAAAGGGACTTGTCAGTACCACTCTGTTGAATGGTTGGACTTATTTTGCATTTCCATTTCTTGCAAAGAAGCAAGATTCACCAAACTGAGACTTCTCTCTTTAAATCAGCTAGCTAGCCTTCCATTGCTAGATTGAGCAGTGGTGGAACATCCATAGGATTTCTCCCCTAAGCAAAAAGGTAAGTAAGTTTCTTTCTCGAAGTTTGAAAGCAAGTGACTAATTCTGGCAGAATACAGAGGGCTTGCTGCTGATATGTTTTAAACTTTGGATACTGTTTAAGTGGAGGGTGATTTCAACATCTGCCTCTTTTTAGTGTCTGTGTCTGGTCTTAAAAACATTGGGGCGGGGTGAGTAACGGATCTTACTGACTCGTAGGGAAAAGAAGGTTCAGCTGCTGTAAGTGGATTTCCCAACTCTGAACTGACAGTGCTATCCATTTTCTGAGACTGATTTTCAAATGCTGACTCTCAGTACTTCAAACAGCACTTTGCCTACTATGAGATTTCACTAAATTTACTTATTAGAATGTTATTTTTATTAGGATGAAGACTTAAACATTTGCAAAGTAAAGCTCACAAACTTTGAGATTGCTGGTATTTGAAAATTGCAACCAAAAATAAATTAACATGGTTTCATCCAAGGTGATGATTTGCTCATTATATTTCTGTAATTTCAGTTGAAGTGTGTGCCATTTGTCATGGGTTAATTTTCAGTTAAGAGGTAAGGTTACCACTAAATCTTCTGTGTAAGCTGGTTAATTATAGGTATGCATATACCCAAGCCAAAAGTTTCTTTCAAAGCTTCATTTAATTAAGTTAAGAGATGTAAAATCAGTTCACCTATATCCTGGATGTTTTCTAGTTTAAGTATATAACTGGAGAGAAAACGGGGAAGGAGAAGATAACAAAATGAGAAGGCAAAATTGATCTCTTTGGAATTGCATGTGGTTCTGTCTCTTTGATCCTATTGGAACATAAGGAAATGTTGAAATAGCAAGAAATAGCAATAAAAATTATTCCCTTTTGCCCTGTAGCAAAATTATATCATGGCTGTCTTTGGAAAGATGCATTTGCCAGTGAACACTAGAGGTCTGTTAATTAGTTAAAATGATGTATAAATAACCTGGAGAAAGGGCTAGAGAATCTTGGAGGCAAATGGTGTATTAATCTGTTGTGTTTTGTTATGGGAATTCTTAATTCCTCAAAGTTGAAAGGAAGCGAAACATCTCCAGGGCAAATAATTCTTCTAGGAATTGAGATTGACAGTACCTACTGTGTGTGGCATGCCTACATTGGAACATATAACCTCCGACAAAGGAAAAATCTTCAATCACATGAAAAATAATATGTTTAAAAAGAGGATATAGGAGAGCAAGAAACAAATACACTGTACAAAAATCTCAAAAGAGAGAATTAGCAGTGGAGTCAACTCCTTAACACTTTTTCATTTGTTTGGCTAAAGTCCAGTTTTTGTTGGGAGAGATGAAGATTGAAATGGTAATGACCAAGTAGGATTAAGAGCAATGCACTTGCAGACAAAGAAGTGTTACCATGACCAATTGAGGCTAATATGGGAAATGAAAATGATTTATTATGAGACTCCTATGTTACTCTTAAATATTGCTTACTAGTAGGGCTGGAAAGTTATCAGAACTATTTTCCTCCCATCACCATGCTTATGCAACCCACTCACAACTCTAGAATTCTGATTTCCGGCCTTGGAGAGGAGGGAGTAGCTTAAATGGATTATGTAATGCTAGCTTAGAGTTGTTGGGAGAAGAACGTGTGCATGACTAAGTAACACAGCTCACTCCTTTGACATTTGCTCTGATAAATTTTTATTCTGAATGAAATTCTAGAAGGAATGAAATGAGATGGAGAGTCAAAGAGACATGGGGAGGGTAACAGATAGCGGAAATCTTTTCTTGTCTCCCACATAGATTCCAATATCTGGGGGCGAAAAAGAGTGACAACTAGGAACAAAGAGAACTTTTATATTTGTCTCAGTAAAGAGCACTGAAATTTAGTTTCTGAATCTGCTGAACCATTTTACCCCATAATGTTTTATTACAGAACATTATGTTCCTACAAAGTTGCCCATTAGTTTTAAAATTAGATTTTTAATATATATATATTTCAAGAATTAAAATCAATTTTATATAAGATTTGTCTATTCAAATTTTCACCTACAAAAATTTTTCCCAAGTATTTAATTTACCACATATCCTTAAAATACTTGAAAATACTGAAGACAGAGGAAAAACATTGAAAATTTAAGAGTTTACACATTAGACTTCTATCAAGTTTCTAATTAAATAATGATCAAAATTGTCAATTTCATTTTAAGAGAAAAATGATGAAGGAGAAAAAAAAGGGTGAGATGAAAGACAAGAAAAAAAGATAAAAGGAGAAAGGAACAAAAGGAAGAGACCAAGAATTAGGCGTTTATCAAACACCTGCTATGATCCAAACAGTTTTAGGCACTTTTATTAAGCATTCTCTTGCTCACTTAATTCTCACAACAACTCTATGGCACCCACTTTATTTTTAGAGAAGAAAGCAATATATTCAGCCAATTTCATCTGACACTTATGACAAGACAGAGATGGTAAGAGAGTGAAATAAATCCTCCCACAAAAATTGGCACAGATATGCTCTATAGGAATTTCTCTCGAAGGCTTGTTTTTTTATGCATAACCATTACAATTCTTGTCACTAGGATTGCTCTGGCCCTGGAAGGGGAAGCTCTGTAGATAAGCTCTTCTCTATATTGTGATGAATTTGGCCTTTTGCAATTAAGTGCAGGATTCTATTTGCTTTGGGAACATTACCTAGGTTTATGTACATTGCTGTTACCACGAACAAGCCTGATTTAGAGTTTTTCTGGATGATCATCTTCAAGTAAATAAAAAAGAGAAGGGTCTGGCAACTTTTAACCTTGTTCTGGAAGTGGTTCAAGCGAAATAGAAATAAAAATGGAGCCATTTGCTTCACAATTATAGGAGAAACTTTAGGATGATATCTGAATATTCCCAGTGTTTTAAAGACCGCTAAGATAAAATATAGAATATCATAGGACTTCTTTACCAGGTAACTTGATATCAGGCTGCTCCCTTTTGGTTAAATCTGCAACTGTCTCTTGATGTCTTAAACTGCTCCACTCTTCCTAAGACGTTCCAATGTTAAATACCTGCTAATAAGCAGGGTAGTGTCCATTCACAGTTAATTACATACAGTTTTAAGGTAGTCTGCCAGTCTCTGACAATAATCACTGTCTTCATATTCTGTGAATGGTTATTAAATGAGCCTAAAAGATAACTAGGTAATCAAGATCACCAACAGTTTCACGGAAACAAAGAGCAAAATTCTGTATGTTCTTTACGGTCTTCACTTTGTTAGGTCTTCATGTGTTTATTTTGAGGCAACTTTCATTTGATATGGCAGGCACTTGAGGTCACTGGCTCATAATTTGGAGGGTAGAAAGAAAAAGAAAGGATTACAGTATAGAAGATGAGGTTATATAAAAGCATGACTAAGTGGATAAATGAGACATGATAGCATCTTTAATGGCTAAATCTGAAATTTCTTCTTTATCTTGACTGAATTAGCCACTGTATCATGAGTGCCAAAAAAAAAAAAAATAGGTAAAAATGATCAAAATATCTGTAGCAAATTGAGAGAAGAGTAATAAAATACCAATATTATTAGAATGGTTTTAGAAGTGGAACCCTACATAAAGCACCAACATTTTTATACTTATTAGTCTATTTTAATTCATTGATAGGTTGCAGCTCAGAAGATATATGTTTGGAATAGTTTACTACACAGATATGCATATTCAGAACAGTCTGACAAAGAATTAAATTAGTCTTTAATGTTTATCTTATTGTTGGCATGTGAAATATGCAGGCATCTTCTGTGTCTACAAAATAGGGCATTGTCTTCATTCCACAATTCCAGCACCCAGGCAACTATTGACTCTTAAGAACTTTGCTCATAATTAGCATAAGCTACCATCTGCTAAGTTAAGGCATTTTGGCCATGGCCTAGAAAACTGAAGACTTAGACTTCTTATAGGCATTGATTATCTTAGATGGAGATTCAAACATGATAGATATGTTTTGCTACCCATTAAAATAAAGCATATGACTTTATTAATAAAAATTACTTATAGTGGAAGTCAGAGGAAGATTTCTTAAGTAAAAAGAAAAATAGGAAAATTGTTTAAATTTCTCAAACTACTTTGCATTCTGTACGTCATGTAATCTTTAGAACAACCCTGTGATTAGCCTCATTTTAATGTAAACAAACTAAACCTCAGAAATTTTAGATGATTTATAAGTTACTAATCTGGTATTTTAAATTGAATCTTCAAAATCTGAATACACATACCCTCAATGCTGGGAATTTAAATTTTTAGTCACTGCTTAATGTAGTTGAGGATTTCCCTTCAAACAGAGCAAAATGTTTTCATCAACGATCTGTATTCAGCTATCTTAAATAGGTTATGGTATATAATCTTTTAGAAGGAGGAGTGAGCATGGACAAATTTTAGCATCTGGGTCCCAAGATAGTTTTGTTGCTTCTACATTTTACTTTATAAAGTAAAATAATGAAAATTATTTACAATTTAGTTGATTTCTTGCTAATATCTCAGTCTCATAGTGACAACCAAACTCAGGATCTTAATCCTGTAATCACATTTGCCATGGGCTTGAACTCTAATGTAAAATTGATCCTCTAGACCAGCGTTGTCTCAGGACTTTAAGTCATAAAAATATATAATCTAGTTGAATCAGAGCAGGAGTAATTCTGTTGTAGCAGAATCTACCACCATTGCATACGTGACCATACAATTGAATTTCAGACTTCTACTCAAACATTCATGAAAAATTCAGTGTTTAGATTAGGTGGTTAAAGGAATACTTACATCTCACATCTACATTTAACCATGTTGTCCACTATAATTTTGCTCTCTGGTCTCACAAGGGTAAAAAGAAACTTCAGACAATACTTATTTTTTGACTGTTTTAGTTTCTTCTTAAGTAGATCTCCTTTTATGTCTAATATTCCTATAGTTTATGTCAATGGTTCTTGATAAAATGATAAAATATTCTCAGAAAGGACATGAATTTGGAACTCTTGTTATGTTTATGCTAGGCTTTCTTTTAAAGGCAAGTGAGACTGCTTCAAGTAGAACAACTTCAAGCTTCCAAGAAACAGTTAAGAGAAGGCAGAGACGAGCAGAAATACCACTTCACTAACACACGGTTGCCATGGATCTGCATAAGCAATGGGAGAATACAGAGACTGACTGGCACAAGGAAAAGCTGGAGTTACTAGACCTGTTCGACAATGAACGGAAGGAATGGGAAAGCCAATGGAAGATCATGCAGAAAAAGATAGAAGAGGTACCGGTTGACTTGTTTCAAATACATTGGAAACTTATAGATCAGAGTGGAAGTTCTTTTGAAGTTTGTTTTGTGTTGTCAACTATTTTTGTTTGTTCTACTTAAGAGATGCATATCTCAGTGATATGTACTAGACATTTACATAGGGACTAGGCTTATTTTGTTGCCCTGAATGAAAGTTAAGAACTTTAAATGTCACCCTAAAGTGTTCAATTTATTATCTTCTGACTAGAGTGCCTTGGTATCAAAAGTGAGGTATATATTTTGTATGGGTTTTCAAATACTGGGTCCAGGAGGAAGACATAAAGACGTGATTGGTGAAACATGTATTAACAAAATTATAATTGGGCATTAAAATGTAGATTTTTTTCTGAAATGATTTATGAATAATGTTTACTAAAGGTAATTACATACTAGATAATTTGATATAATTGAAAGGAGTGTCATATCTCAAACAGAAAATGGCAGTGGACATGATTTTTATTCTGGTAGGGTGTGCCACATTTATTGGCACAGTTATTAGGAAAAGGGTAATGAAAAATGACAGGTCTCTGATATAAATAGTTATTTAATCTCCAGTAACCTTTTCTCAGCTTGTTGGGCCTGGAATATTTTCTTTAAATGTTTACATTAATGCATATTCGAGCTCGTTCCAACTGAAAAGTATTTATACTTATATTGCTTTCTTCTGGTAACATCCGTGTTATTGACTTACATGATTTTGTGCATATTGCCAAAATAATTATTTTAAGACTCCTTGGCCTTATTCAGAGGCAATCAAAGCTGGTGCTTTATGTGTTTATACTGAAAATATTTTTTTCTTATTAACAGCCATATAATTAGTTGTGAATAAAATACAAATTGGCATGCTATAAGAAAGCAGTAAAAAAAAAAGAGAGAGCTATTTAGCTCTTCCTCAAAAATAGAGCTGAAAAGGTAGGCATGTAGTATATGATTAGAAATTGAAATGAGAATACATTGCTTGACCCTCTACAATTTGGAAAATGTGTTTCTCAGTCTCTCAATTCTTCCACTCAGAGATCAGGTTTAATCAACAAGGAGATAGCTAGATCAAATAAGAATCCACAACTCTAATTAGAAACCCGAAGTCTTCGGTCATTGGCTCCTAAAGGTTTGTAAGGTCTAGTTAGTAACAGCTTCAGGTAATTCTAACATCCAAACAAAACAATTAAAGGAGTCAGGATTAGTCTAGCCAATTGTTGAAGCCATGTAGCAAAAACAGTCTCCTGTCTGGTTTAATCTATCACTGTAAAATAATTATTCTGACAGCTCTGTAGATTCCTTCTGTGGTAAACATTAGCCTTATTAATTAGCAGGCATTAAACATACTTTATGCTTGGGATGATAGTTCCTAGAAATACTGTTCCTTTCTGTCTCTAGGAGTCAAAAGGGCTGTAATGCTTTTTCTTCACCTGGAAACAGTGACTGTAGAGCTATTTATGTCTTGCTGCTTGCAGTATACAGCTCCATAACTGGGGAATATGTTTAGATAATGTGCTTACCCAGAATACCCATAGATGATGCTCTTTAATGCCTGAATACTAGCACTGCGCTCCCCTTATTATACTAACATAGATTTCTTTGTCTACTCCCAGCTTTTTAGACTTTAAGAAGATATATGCTTCTTACAGACTACAGTGCTGGGAGTAGAAAAGATTGAGGAAAAGAGAAGAAAAATATCCTCACATGTCGCAGAAAATCAGGACAATTTGTTTTAAACTAAAATTTAAAATGAACACTTGGAAAAATTATAACATACCACTGTATTTGTTCAACATTTATTACTAAGTTCTGTGTATTAAATCAGATGCAAATTATTCAGCCAGGTATTAGAGAATTGTAGATTTCTGGGAGCACACATGTAACTCTGGTGATTCTAAATAATAATTATCTAGTGAGAGTTTCCAGCATTAGGTATTAAGATGCTAATGGTTCTCTGTTCAGCCACTAACCATAGTCATTGTATTTGCTATTGCAAAATTAATATGTACATACTTGGATCATTTGAAATCTGGAATAATTTAGATAGAAACCCTGCACAGAGTTCATAGATGCCTGGGAATTTATTTTTTTAATCACATTGCAATCTTTCCTGCTTATCGTCTTTGTTGAAATGATTAGATAACCCTTGACAATGGCTGAGTACCAGATAACACAGATTCCCTTATGCAAAATAAATTGTTTTCTGTCTATAACATTATGTTATTTGTTTATTCATACCTCGCTTTAGTTTCCAAGAGAATTTATGATGGTATATAAAATTCTGCATAAGGTACAGTATGCTAAAGCAAAAAGAGAAAGAAGAGATAAAGACAATGTATACAGCAAATCTCCCTTTCTAGTAACTAACACAAAATTTTTTAGATGTATATTTCTCAATATTCAGAAAACAAAGAAAACTTATTTCCCAGAAATAGCATGTCTGTCCTTGATTTTGAAACTAAAGCAATTTTGTTTTCACCCTTGACTCTTCAAAAAAAAAAAGGATGTCACCAACAGCATTCTTAGATTTAACATGGTACTTTTGAGGGTTGCTGCTTAAAATATCCTCCAGATCAGCCAAAATCATAATTCACATAACAGTTCAGTATAAGTAATTTTACAGGGGCCAAAGCAATTGATTCGTGACTGCAATTTGATGCTATCCTGACTTCATCCAAAGATAGATTTATAAGTACCTAGGGAAATAAATACACTGTATGTCCTTCAGGCATCAGCTATGTATAGTGCTTCTCTCATCTGAGATTTAGGTAGATATTGAGAGCAATAAATCTGTTATTCCTTAAATAATAAGTGTAGTTCAGATATAGACTGTGGCTGTAAAATGTAGAATCATTTGATTTAATAGTTATTTGATAGTCTCCTTTGAAATTTGATAATATCTCCCAGAACTCAAGCCAGAAGAGAAAGTCACTAGTTTCCTCAGTTCAGGGGTGAACTGAATTAGTGCCTACAAGTTAAACTAAGTTCTCACCAAAAAATAATTTGTAATCTACTTTAACAAAGAGAAATAAATGATCAAAGCCTTAGAGTTCCTTTATATCAATGGTATAAGGTCACATTTGTTTTAATCAGGACGAGAAACTTTTTGAATATGTATAGCTTTGGCATTTGGTATTGCCTAGCCCTTAATCAATGTAACTCCCAAACGAAATATCTTTTGATTACAAATGTCTACATAGAGAGCGGAATGAACTGACTATATGAGATTATCAACTATTAGTTAGTTAAATGTTGGCATGCAGGTGGGATCATATGTTTAAAAACATGACTTTAGTGTTAAAGTCTTATTTCTCACAGAAAGCAGTTAGTATGGTCAATAGTGGATTTGGGTCATTCCAATTGTGTAACAGTGCTTCTATATCACACTGACACCTATTAGATACAGCCTTATTGTATTTTTGAATGAGTAGATTTCTACTCAGAAAGACATAAATTACTATCCATGCTTGACCTACTGAAAATGGTCTTAATTGTTTAACAAAGTTCTTCTGGCTAATCCCAATTTTTCAAGAGGTATAAGCATTAACACTCTAGGGTAGTATATAGTCATATAGCAAAGAGGACTCAAAACAGTGTGCTTAGTGTCAAAAAAATTAACAAAGTGAATTAGGGGAAAAAAAAGTTTTATCTTTGTTTTCCTTACAGCTTTGCCATGAAGTAAAGCTTCGGAGGAAAATCAACATGAAGGAACGTGCTAAGGTCATTAATTTTGATCGTGAGAAGGCCATTCAAGATAAAGTGGTGGAATCTTCTCCAAATTATCTCAGTTCAGGACAGTGTGAATTTACAGGCATGAATCACAGGGATGGTCTGGAAAAAGAAAATAAAACAGAGCAGAGCTTACTCTGTGAAGGAAATCAAATATGTAAGGAACAAAATGCAACAAAAAAATCAAAAGTAGGGTTTAAGGATCCTTTGGCCACAGACAACCAAAAGGACTGTGAGATCTGGCCTGACCTGAAGACTTCTGAGGAAGCGAGCAAGGGCTGTTCTGTTGCCCTCAACACAGTAAGTAAGATGTGACTGGCCTAGAACTATTTCTAAAGAAATATTTACATTTCCAACATTTTAATGTGCTAACATGCTATTGTTTATATATATAAAGGCTCTTGAAGAACTTGCCAAAGTTAGTGAAGAATTATGCAGCTTTCAAGAGGAAATTCGAAAGAGGTCTAACCACAGAAGGTAGGCTGGTACATCTCTGATTATTTTATGTTGGAAAATCAAGAAAAATACTATTTTCAGTTAATGAATTTAAGGTGCCACCTCTTTATGCTTTGTTAATGAGAATTAACAATGAGCTATTAAAGTTTGTTATCTTAGGAGATAAAATCTTTAATTGTATATTTCTCTGTTTTCTAATTCTTAAAGCAAATGTTCTAATTCTCTTTGTAATTTGATTATTATTTTTGTGTTTAGTTAAATAGCCTTCATAATAAATTAATATACCCTCTAATGCAGTTCTTTTTCTTTATGAGTATTTGGCCAAGAAAAAGTATACAACTGGACTAATCCACTTAAATTCATCATTAACTATGTTGGATTTACAGATATGGTGTTTTAATACATAGTGATGTTCTATTGAAATATTTTATACCTAAGGGCCATTTATTTCTTTATATTTATATATATAAAGGAAACACATAATTTTCAGAACAATTTATTGTAAATATGTACACGCATATATACAATGTTATAAAAAGGCTGTTTCAGTTCAGAAACACCCTATACTTATAAAATTAAGGTTTAGCTAAATTAAAAAATAAAGTGGAATTTTCTACAAGCAAAAATGGATTGTTCTAAGGTGAACATTTATCTCCTAGCAAGTCAGTATGCTTCTATTAGAAAGCTGTAGCAATGTGTACCCTTATTTTTATTTAACTCTTAGGAAGCTCAGAGAGAATTTTTGTACTGATTTACAATAGATTTTCTTATCTAATCATGTTTTATACACAATTTTGGCCTCTACTTGCCCATTTAGCTTTTGCCTACTATTCTCTGTTAAGTATCTGCACTTTATAGTAAGCTAGCTCATAATATTTTATCAGTTGAAGACATATAATAATGATTGATATTTATCAATGTGATTAATTAACTTTAATTTGTGAATCCCTACCATTGATATATTTAGGTTTTTATTTTGATTGAACTTAGAAAAGACTTACTTGCCAGTTTTGTTTTACAAATCATATCAGATATAAAGTTTTCCTTGTTACTTCATGGTCTTTAGGGAAAAGTTCAAAATCCTTAATAAATCCGCAGAGACATTACAATTTAACCTAATGTTTCTCTCCCATTTTCCATTGTCTTCCCTACTCTGCTTTATAATTCATCCATGCCAAAGTACTCGCTGTTCCTCAAATACCATAATGCATTTGTTGCAGCTCACTTCACCTATCTGCTGTTTACTCATCAAAAAAATTCTTACTTTTCTTTCAAGCCTAAATGACACCTTCCATTTAATATTACTCACATCTCATTGCACTTTTATTCATATTTCTGTCATACTACTTAGAATGTTATTTCAAATTTAAGGGGAAGGAACTTGACCTTACATGACATAATAAATAGGAATTCAGTAGACAAAGCAGAAGTAAGGAAATAGCTAGAGAAAACCGTTAGAAATGGAAATGCCAATAGCACTCACCCAAGAGACTATAAGATCTAGTCTGGGTATAAGTTAAGTTTTGGATAATTAAAAAAAAAAATGAAGAACAAGATTGAAAAGAGTTTGGATGAGAGCATGTAAATCCTTGAATGCAACATTGAGAGATGGGTTTTATCTTACAGTGAAAAAGACTTAGAAGTTTTGACTAGGGGATTTATATAAAAATGACATTTCAGGAAATTATGACTAATTTTCCTGTAGAGTACATTTATTGCTTAAGCCATGGGTTCTTTTAAGAACTTATTCTACATAAAGTTATCACTAACATACCATGTTTTATAATTGTTAGGATGAAGTCAGATTCTATTCTCCAAGAAATGCCAAGTGTAATTAATCTGCCTCATGGAGACCACATGATCAACAATGGCCAGTACATTCTTCCAATCAATTTAGAAGATGAAAAGCAGAAAAATAGAAAGAATCTGAGCTGTACTGATATGCTGCAAAGCAGTTTTATGAAAAAATGTGGAACTGATACAGTCGATCTACAAAGGAATGAAACTCCACCTGTTCCTCCACCAAGAAGCACATCTCGAAATCTTCCCAGCTCATATTCTGAACAAGTACATGAAAGTTTGAAGGAAAGTTTAGACCACAACAGCTGGGTGGCCCAAGAGGGTCAAGGTGAAAGGAACTGTAGTCCTCATTTCGTTTTGAGGCCTGTTGGAATGTCTACACTGTGTCTAAATGGAGGAAAGACTTTGAAAGATGGTATTATGTTTTCTTCTTTGGCACCAGAAGACAAAACATATAACAAGCCTCCATGTAATGAAAATGTTGGACTGGGCATGCGGTCGTGCGACACAGTGATAGGTGCAAAAAACAGCCCCTCTACCTTGTGGTTTCAGAAAACCTGCTCTACTCCCATTAAGTCAAAATATGAAAAAATGATACTAGATCACCCTGCTAAATCTCATCCTGACCTTCATTTAAGCAATGACTATAGCTCCTTAGTGACACAGAGCAGTAGCCCACTTAGAAGTTTCAGTTGTGGCTTTGATAGGACTACTAGGAATGAAAAGCTGGCAGCAAAGACTGATGAATTTAATAGAACCGTATTTAGAACAGATAGAAACTGTCATGCAATACAGCAAAATCAAAGCAATTCAGAATCATCTCAAGATCTTAAGCCCTGTGACACCTTAAATACAGGTAACATATCAGAAAATAATAATGTGTCTGACGTTCTGAAAACCAGTGCCCACATGACTGAACCTAGGGAAAAGATGCCTGATAATCTCAACAAAAAATCCACAACAGGCCTAGTCAGACAAATGCAGGAACATATAAATCCTAGCAATTATAGGAATATGCTCCACGAGCATGACTGGAAACCAAGTAATTTATCTGGCCGACCAAGATCAGCTGATCCTAGGTCAAATTATGGTGTTGTGGAAAAGCTGCTGAAAACCTATGAGATGTCAACAGGATCTGCATTGCAAAATTCTAAATGCTTTCAAGATAATTGGACCAGATGTAATTCGGATATTGGTGGTGAGGCCACGTTGAGTCACCATTTAGAAATGCTCCAAATAGAACAAGAGCTTCAGCAAAAGACATCTATGTGTGGGGTACAGCAAGTTAAGCAAGGAATAGATTGGAAAAAGATAACAGAGGTGAGAAAGCAATTAATACATTTTGGTAGAACTGCATTCATATTTAATCATGGATTAGAGTTCAATCAATTGTCCATTCATCTAAATAGAATGTAGGCACATGTTTTGGCATCTTCTCAACTTTTTGGCCCTTAATTTGTAAATAAATATAAACCTTAGGATTGTAACTCAGTGTGAACTTGTTATAGTTTTTAAGACTAGGAGTAAAACATTATAACTTTTAAAATTCTGAAATAGGATAACATAGATATAATAAATGGGCTTAAGAATCTCAAGAAGATCAAATGTTTGTTGTAAGTTACTTGAAAAAGTATTCTGAATATATGTGTTTTGATTTATAGAATTTTATTATTTTAAAGTGTTTTTAAAAGTATATGGGAAATATATTTATAAAATAATTTGCACTTTCAGTTATTAACTATGATTGGTTCAGTCATTCCCAGCATTTGATTCATGTTTATTCATGTGACTCATGGGATTAGTCACATGAATGAGAATATGAGTAAAACACATCATTTAAAATAGTATACTATAAAGTTCCCTTATTTGTAAAGCTAACAGGCAGTACATGGAAATAAAAAATTATAGCTTAAATTTTTAAGGTCATTTCTATTTGTTAAAATTTTAGCATTGCAATTGCGGCGGAGAAAATGGTATTTGAATAAAGTTATCCTTTTTTTTTTTATTCCAGTCTACTTTCAAGAGTATAATCCTTAGAAGTAGTTCTTCTTCCCCTGTTCCTCTAGAAAAATAAAATTACAAAGAAAGAAAAAGAAAATGCAGGTTACTGTCGTAGAAATTGAGGCCATCCTCATTGCCTGTCTCATATAAAAGAGCAAAGCCTTTGTTAAGAAGGTCGAAAGAACCAAAGGTATCAAATGTGTCATGGAAACTTTAACATTTTTTTTTTTAATTGCAAGGGTCTAAGATGGCTTTTCTTCTATTAAAATAAAAAAGAAGAGAAGGAAGCATTGAAAAAAGAGAAGGGAAGAAAAAGATTTTCAGTCATCACATGATGCCTAGTATCGATAGTAACTCTTCATTAGCAATTACAAATTTTTCGAGAGCCAATAACCATGATGGGAAAAAAAAGATAGCTAAGATAAATCATCTGTTTTGTGTGTCTTTCACTAACGACCTCTACAAGTATCAATAATTTGACAAAAATAAACAAGATTTCTTTTATAAATTATCTTTTGGTTTTTAAATAACACTGAAACATAATATCCCACTAAGAGATGTCTGTAGTTCCATCATATCAAAGTTATCTAACATGAATTTCTGAGTACTGAATTTATAGTTAGTTCTAAAAAGCAATCCATTGTATTAAAATTTGTCAGTGTGAAGAGATCTGCAAAATCATTAAATGCCACATTCCATATTAAAAGTGAATTGCTCTGATTAAAACATTGATGACCACCAATATTAGTTTTTGATGCTTTTTCTTGCTTGTAAATATACTAATACATTAATCCCATTTTGGGATCCTGTAAAATATTAAGCCCATTTTTGGTGCTGGTAGAGTGAAGTGAATGTCCTTTTTTGTGCCTTAGGAATCCGTGGCCGTGAAATCCTCACAGGGAAAAGGATTTTCCCGACCTGCTAGACCAGCAAATCGCCGTCTCCCATCCAGATGGGCATCCAGATCTCCATCGGCACCCCCTGCCCTGCGGAGAACTGCCCACAACTATACTTTTTCTCTGAGATCTGAAGCATCGATGGTCTGAGTCTCTGGCCTGGATTGTTAGATTACAAAAGTCCCATTTGCCAAACAGAGCATTCTGAGTGTTTGCAGCCAATCATGTCTCTTACGTATCTATTGACATTACTGAGACAAACGATTTAAATCTTAACTTTCCATCAGTCTTCAGTGTTTTTAATCTATGAAATAATTCTCTTCCTGTATGTTGATTTCTTAGATCAGAATTTTTTAATGCCATCCTCATTAATTTGCCAATATGATTTAAGTCGAAGTAATGTACTATATTGTATATTCTAACTTTCTTGCAAGCTGCAGAAAGCAAGGTTATGTGCATGGCCATGTGTTTTTAGGTGCATGTGTTGAAATAGGAAGTATCTTAGTATCTATTTAGAAAAGAAAATTTATGTGCTAGTGTTGTCTTTGAAATTATAACATGTATACCTATATATTCTTTGTGTTTATTTTAAAATTTTGAAAATATACAGTACTATTTATATTTTGTATACCTTTTCATAGGTATCCACTTAAGGCATTTGAGGTATGTATATTCACTTCCTTGGCCCCAGCTACATTGAAAAATAAGAATTATACACATATCTAACATTGGTAGATTTCTATATACAACTCATAGTTTCTTAACACATTTAAGGATAATACCATCAATCTCCTGTTTTACTCCTTTAAATTAAAAAAAAAAGTCAGTTTTAACAGATCAGCCTTCTAAAGCAAACAAAACATTCACAAAAGCTTTTCTATATGATTTGGTAGTCTAGTGTGGCTTTAACTGTGTATTTGAGCCTCAGAGACAGTTATCAAGAGAATCTCTTATAAACAACATAACTTAAAAAATTAATTTATTTGTCAAATTCTATAACAAGCATTCTTTATATGGAATATAAAAAGAAATTCAATTATGTTGAATTCTACCTTTTTTGTTAAAATTGTAGTAAACTTTAGTTCTATTTTATTTGGAGTCATACATATTTAGAGGTAATTCATTTAATTTTCCATTTTTATAACCTTTTTTCTAAAATTAGCAGAAAAAAGACTACTTTTTTATGAACGAGGAAGATCAGGAATGATATTTCATTGAAAGCTGAATTATATATTTCTTACAATGTGCTACATAAAAGAGCCTTAAACTAAACTTTGGCACCCATGATTACCATAAGGGACAGAAATATGTATTTTGGCACAATTTCCATTTAGTGAACACATCAAATCTAAATTGAGAATGACAGAACTATGAATGTTGAGGGGACTGGAATTCTACATGGAAGACCTTAGAAGTAACTTTGTTCTTCATTGTCTCTCTGTAAAACCAACTATGTTAGTAGATAGTAAGTCTGTTTAAGCTTTTCTTTTATTACCAAAACGTTAAGAAATTCTTAAGACAAAAGTATTCAAAGAAACTTCTCATGATATATTCTAACAATTTAGAGAAAGTCACTTCATAATACACCATGACTTGAGGTAAACTAAGTTATTTCCAAATCCTAGACTGCCCTATTAAGCTCCAGGCTGTTGCATGATGATGGACAGATTCATTCTTTCCAATAAGGACAGTTTCCAAGAATTGAGCTGAATTAAACTTCTAGAATGTGAGGTTGGAACTGATGGTAAGTAAGGGCTATAGTTCTACTCTTTTAATTTTTGTTTCTTTCAAATATATCTCTTTCCATAGGAAGCCTACCAGAGAAAGTAACCTAGATACCAAGTGATGTTGCTCATATAATATGCATTTCACCCAGAAGGGAGAAAACACTGGGGAGGTGGTAGCCTGTGGTATAAAATGACGGACATCTTAGGGAGATGTTGCTGTGTAACACTGGAAAGCCTGCCCAAGAACTGTGAGGCATACCTGTCCCTCTCCATCACTGTATCCCAGAGAGTCTGTAATGGATCTGCAGTTTAGACCTTTAACTACAATTTTGAATGTTGAGGATCTCTTTCTCAAAATTAGATTACTGATCTCACTCCATAATCACAAAAGCAGAATTTCCAGGGGTGAGGAGTAGTCTTTAATAAAACAAGGCAAAACCAAACAAAACAAACAATAAAAGCAAAGTATTTGATGATTCTTGAGAGGTGGACGTTGATACCCAGATGGGTGGGTGGGTAGGCCTGTTACTTCCCTGGGACTTTATTATCTGTACATTAAAAGGGTTAAATGTCAACCTTCACAATTTTTAGCCACATTTTCTATTACCAGTTGATTTATTTTAAACATTGGGACACAATTTAACATCTTCTTATGTTCACTAAAATCATAGAATATTAGAGCTGAAAAAAACTTAGCATCTAGTCCAACTCCTTGATTGTGAAGATGAAAAATCTAAATCAAAGATTATTTGAATGTTCTGTTTTCTCTTTTAGAGTATTTTATAAATTTTTATGGAAAAACCTATTAGGTAAATGGAAATTACCCTTGAAAAATATTTTTTGATGTGTTGTGATTTTTATTCAGTAGTTTTCTACTTCAGATGGGCATATTTTTTTCCAATACTATACCCTTCATAATGCTGTCATTGCTGAATTTAAAGAATTTGTAAATATTTCATTAGTAACACTTGCATTAATTGAAGTTTTCAATAGCAGACCTTTTTTTGGGGGGGGGTCTTATATCATCTCAGTTGAAGATACTGATATTATGGGTTATGTCAGAAAGAAATAAGAATGAGGCAGAGAAGAATATTTGAATTTCTGTGTGCATGCATGTCTGTGTGCTCACGCAACTTTTGGATGAGTCCTCTATATTGCCTTATGTCAAATCCAAATATAAAAATATAAATGATGTTTGCATAATTTACTTCATCAAAAATTATAACTTTCATTTGTTTTTACATAGACAGTGAAGATGACCAGATATTTTCATGCACAAAACATGAATTACTTCTTCATAGAAGAATTAGCTAGATTCCGTGTCATCCTGAGAAAACATCTGGACCTAAAAAAGACAACTTGCTTTCCTGCCAAGATTTAAAAAATTATTTTAGGCACATTTGCTGACAAAAACCACCTCTCAATATTGAAGTCTTCAATAATTGGAAACTATCAAATAAAATAGGTGTGGAAGCACCTGCTATGGCATCTGTATAAATGGAGAAAGTTTTGATTTTTCTTCTCTACAGTGATCACCAGTAAAGCTGAGAGTTTTACAAAGTCTAAACCCAAATATATACACAGTTCAACTAGCTGTTTCTAAAATGTATGTATGTGTGTGTGTGTGTGTGTGTGTGTATTTCAATCTTTACAAGAACTTTTGTGTTACAATTAACTCAGTATAGGATTCTCTGAGTTAATGATATCTGGAAAGAAATAGTTAATTTTCAATGAAAGCCAGAGGGCCTTTTTCAATATTTTTAAAAGAAAGTTATATGAAGGAGTAAAGGGGGCCCATAATTTCCTTTTAAGATTGTTAAGATTCAAAAGGCAAATTACTGGAAATAAAGATTCTTCCTAGGAAATCTCAGGCAAAGAGAAGCTGAGACCAAGCATGTCACCTCGATAAAAAGGAAGTTGGTGGTGGATTAGCCAGGGAGCCAAAGCTAAATGAATTCATGACATTTCCAACTCAGCAAAAGCAAGCACTAGGTTTCCCAGGCAAATGGAGAGACTTGGAAAAACACAATATCACAGACTCCAGGGTGGGCTGTGCCCAGGAGTAAGGCAGGTGGTCACTGTCCTCAAAAAGAGTCTCAAAATGACACCAGACAGGACCAGAGTAGGAAACCTTCAGGAAAGGAAATGGCAAAAGCAAGATACTAGATCTTGAAGCCCCATCCTGAGAACCAGCATGTGGGAAAGTTTAGAGATACAGATAGAGTCAGGGAGGGAAATTTCCTTTGGATATAGGAATGCAAGGTCTTCCTCAGCACACCAGATCTTTATTGAAGTTGGGAGCCAACAAGACTTGATGGCAAGTGAAGGACCCTTTGGTAGTCAACTAGGAGTGTAATCACCAGAAAGTTGAAATAAGCAGAGTCAGTGTAGCTTGAACTCTCTCATCTGGGATATTTTTAGGAAACAATTGATAAGAGGTCATCAGAAGACCTCACTTTGAGGATTTAAAAGGACAAAGGTGATGAGCTGTAAATTGATACTCTTAAACATTCATTTGTTGTCATTTTCTTATGACTATTACTGGGATCTAAAATTTTATGTAGTCAAATAAGCCATCTATATCTTCATATAATAGGTCATAAGAGCAAAATGGGATACCTTAGAAATGGAAAGTAATGTTTTTCTTCAATAAAAGTAAATAATAGGCATATAACCAAATAGTAAGACCATTTTTAGGAGAACCTAGAAAATCAGACAAAATTGTATATATGAAATGGGTGAGCATAAAGGGTGAGCAAACTGCATATGAGAATGGAATATGGTGTCAAAGAAGAAGAAATGTAACGTGATTATAACAAAAGAAGGTGAAACGTAATCAACTGTTCTGAGCTCTGAGTGAAAAGGAAATGTGCTGCATGGTGCAGAGGCAAAGGTACCCTAACAGCAAAAATATCCAGTTTTGATCCATTGCTGTCCAATGGAAAAGACCAGGTCTGAGAACATGAAATTTCTGGCCACAGGACTATTCCATTCTGTCAAGGGAGCATGAGGTTCCCCAGACTGATCTGTGTCACACAGGTATCCCTCCAGGTTACCTGATTCCATCAGCTCACTTTTTCCACACTCACTCAAGGAGCCTTCTGATTCTCAAAGTAACTACCTAGGTATTTAGAGAAGTAAGAAAACATCTAGACCGCTGTTTCTTGAATCTTTCCAGGAAGTTCTCTAATAGAGAAAAAAAATAGCTACCTAATGGTCTCTGATGGCATCTAAAATTCTTCAAATTTGGAGGGTTTTAACAAAAAATTTTATATTCCTTAAATAGGGATTTTTGTCTTTTTTGTTCATTGATTATGCTAAGCAGATAGTAAGCTAAGTAATTATTTGTTGAATAAATTAACAAAATTTTAAAATATTTTAATCACATGCTATCAGGAAAACCAAAACAAGCTTTCCTAGCTATGTCTTTATTTAATCAGCTGAACTGAATTTTATTTCATAAAATTGAGCCAACCTGAATTTACGTTGTATAGTGATTTCTTTTCAGTGTCACTATATTTTGAGAATGTAAATCCACTTTAAAATGTGCATGCAAATTGAAGTAGGTTTTTTTTCTTTACTATTTTACAAACTTTATAAGCATAATCAATAAGGCAAGATGACTAGAACACTACCACAAAGATAGTACATGGAATGTTTGAGACAACCACTGGAAGAATTTTTGTTAAGTATCTTTTACTTGAAAAATCAAATGACCCATGTCATATGAAATATTGTAAGGCTGCCTCTTTTATTAAGGGAAAAATAAATGAAGGGTCTTTTCGAAGGGGGAAAAAAATGTGGGCTTTTATTACATGTGCTTGAATTAAAGTTTTTAAATTTTTATTGTCAATAAAGTAAACTCGTCACAATCCTCACGCTTTAATTCTGCTGCAATTTTATCATACTCAGTGAAAGCTTTCACAATTTCACTTTCATAAAGCATTCACTCTTAAAATGTTTTTGCTGATAAGCTAACTTTGTGAACTACTGTTTCTCGTTAGTCAAAGCGATGATTGATCATTTAAGCCCATGTTTTATCCATTGTTATACATTTTTAATTCTCCATTTAAAAAAGTAATTTCGCTAAATTAAAAATTTGTTTATTTTTCTCTGCCTAAGCCAGCACATATATAGGTCAAGAAGCAAGTTTTAAAACTCATGGTTCTGATTTGTATGTCCCTGATGATTTGTGATGTTGAGCATCTTGTCATTGCTGTTGAATTGTACTAGTTCACCATTGACATTGTATGTTAACTCCTAATCAGATATATGATTTACAAATATTTTCTCCTATTCAGTTGCCCTTTTTTTTAATAGTTTTCTATGTGGTGCAGAGGCTTTTAGGTCGATGCAGTCTTGCTTATTTAATTTTGCTTTTGTTGCTCTTTTTGGTGTCAAATCCAAAAAATCATTGCCAAGACCAATGTCAAGAAAACTTCATTTTTAATGTTATCCACAAGAACAATGATGGTTTATACAATTATTCTTAAGCTTTTATCCATTGAAAGATATAAAGAATTAGACCACTGGCAGTTCTACAAAATTTTAGCTCATATTTAAAATATGCCTCTAAGTACATCCTATGATTTTTAGATGGAAGTTAAAATGATGAGTAGTAAAGAGATTGGTCTATGATCTTTTTCACCATCAATTTCACTGGTAAAACTGTCTCACAACTGATTTATGAAAGAACTAAAAATTTTAAATCATCTTTCTATTTTTAATATCTAGCTTATGATCCCAACTCCCTGTATTAAATCAAATAATGTGTTTCTTATTGGAAATATAATTCTTTAAATTATTACACTTTACATGTATAAATTTAAAAAATGGTAACATCACACTTAGAATACAGATTGTCTGGTACTTATTTTCTATTGGCTGAAAGTAGAACTAGAAGGAAACCAGAACTTGTAAACAAAATACATAATAGGAGCATTTAGAAATTCTTAAACTCCATTTTAAAACCAATGACCTTTGGATGAATATAATCTAAAGTTTAAAAACAAAGCACTAATTTCTGCTGTAACACATTAATTTCTTTAGAGACTGGATATATGGGTTTCTGAAGACATGAAGAAATCACACTTTTCAACGTTTCTTCTCTACCAGCCTGTGCCATGTGCAGCCTTAAAACACTCTGTTCTTTTCCTATCAGTAAGTCAAAGTCAATTTATTGGAACTGCAATAGCAACACTACTATACTCTCCAAGCACAGAAATATCAAATTTTTCTATCAGCAATTTAACATAAAATGTAATTCTTTCTGGGCTTACATAAAAGTAACAAAATGATCAGCAATGAATAAAATTAGATTTTTTTTTATTTTCATTTAGTTGGCATATTCCAAACACATTTTTTACACTTTTTATTTGAAATAATAATAGACTCATAGGAAGTTAGAAAATAGAACAGAGTCCCATACACCTTTTACCTAGCCTCTTCTGATAATGACATCTAAATCAACACCAATAAATTGATGGTAGGTACATCAGTGTTTTAAAACCTGCATTCATTTGTGTATGTGTGTCATTCTGCGTACTTTTCCCCACTTGTAAATTTGTATAACCGCCACCACAATCAAAATATAGACTTGTTCTCATAAGATATGATTTGTATTGGTGAAAGTTCCATGGGCACTTGAATGTATATTCTTTTGTTGTATGGACTATTCTTTAAATTTCTATTAGATCCACTTGATGGTGTGGTTCAGTTCTGTATTCTTGCTGTTTTTCTGTCTAGTAATTTTTTCAGTTGCTGAGAGAGTGTTGTTAAAATCCTCAACTATAACTTTGGAATTCTGTTTCTCATTTTAGTTTAACCAGCTTTTGCTTTATGTATTCTGAAGCTCAGTTGTTTGGCCCATATACTTCAGCATTCAATGCCTCCCCGGTGGATTGACGCCTGGCGTCAATCCCTTTTTACCTGGTAATTTTATTTTCTTTGACTTCTACTTCATATGTTATTAATATAATCATTTCTGATTTTTAAAATTAACGTTTGCATATCTTTTTTCATTTGTTTACTTTCAACCTACCTATATGGTTGTATTTGAAGTGAGGTTTTTGTTGACAACATATAGTTGGGTCATTTATTGACTTTCTAAATACAATCTTCAAGTAAAATTTACATTAAAAAGTTGTGTTGGGGTTATACTATGGCACACCATTGCATTTTCATTTCAGAAGTATGAATGTGATTACTCATTTTTTTTTGTGAAACCATATATATACCTTCCAAAAAGAGCATAATTTTTGAGATGTTTCTTTATTATGGTATCAAAGACAGATATTCTCTTTGTAGTGAAGGATTTCTTGTGGCCTCTTATCAGTACTTTATCAGTTAGTGTCCAGTAAGGAAAACAGAAACGACAGAAGGAATTTAAATACATAAGAAGAAATTAATAACAAAGGTACTAGAATATCTGGAAGAACAAAATGGTGTTGGGGGCTGGAGGAACAACAAGGAAGAAGAGGTAACACTTAGGGATTAGGCATTGCTGATTTTCCTGGCTGGGGAGCACACACTTGATGCTATGCTGTTGGATGCTCTCTCAAGGCTAATTCTGGAATGCTAAGTAAGGACCATTCCATACAGAAAAATGTTGCTTCCATTTGTACACAGAGCCAAAATCAACACACCTCACTACCACCGAAACAACTAAAAGTAATTGTCACCGAGTAGGTATTAGATGACAGAAGGTTCTGATCTGCCATTATCAAAGGATCCTAGGAAGCGTAATCTGTGGTCTCCTAACCCTGGCCACACATAGTACAGGATATAAAGGCAAGTGGGGAAATTTAAAATGCTTTTGTAGAAGATAGTTCTGATGGACAATTTTATGTTTACTGAAATATTTCAAAGCAAAATAAAATTATCTCCCAATCTATAATAAGATTATTTACTTGTAGCTCTCGTAAAATGAATAAAAAGAATTTATAAGTTTAACTTGGCAGACATTTCAAACTGCTAGAGAAGTGAATAAACAGGTTTGGCTGTCCCCTACCCTACCACCAAAGTAAACTCATGTTATTAACATATTCATGTGACAGAAAAAAAGCGAGGAATAAGTCACCGCAAAGATATTCAATCTACACCCCCACATATACAAAAAAGAAAATACAAGATTAATAAACCATTACAAAATATTTTTTTAATTATACTTTAAATTTATGCCCTAAGCAAGCACTTACAACCCAGCTCACCCTAAATTAATTTACAAAGCCAAATAGATTTATTTACCGAATATTTTTTCTCTAACTGTAATTAACACTCTAAAATGTCCATGGCTTATTGAACAAAGCTTCAATAATGATTTAAATCTCAAGCCCATTTTAAGATGCATATTAGGGGCAAAATCTAATTGAAATCTTGACTTAAAAGTATTTCTTTTTCTAGGTTCTACTTTCTGAAATTTTATAAAAAGCAAAGGGAAAGAAGAATGGCATTCAGGAGGCTGAAATGGAGTGATTAGATCTTCTGATTCCAGACTGAAAACAGGGTCAGAGACCTGTAGGTCTCAAAAAATACAATGAAAAAGCAGATCTGGTTCTAAATCACACCACTGATACTGTCTTCAAATTCTGACAGTACATGTCATGCTATGGGAGCGCACATATACAATATTAGCAATGAGAGACATAAAATAAAGTAGGTGTCCTGGGGAAAGATAGAGGCAGGGAAAACAGCAAGGTGCTCACCATCCCAATAACCTGCATATCTCAGAGACATGTTGAGTTGGGGATAGCAGGACATATCATGGAATAGGCTCTAGGATAAGAACCTCACTGGATAATATTATTTTACATATTGATAGATAAAGAGGAGTAGAAAATGACTACTTGATTTTGAAAGTGTAACAAGCAGAGCTTTTAACAGTGTCATGAAACATTAAAAACATAACCTTATTGGAAAGGGGGTCTCAGATCTCAGGCACTGCCATCACCTTGTTGGTTGTTGTTGTTTGTTTGTTGTTGTTGTTGTTGTTGTTAATCAAGCTGACTTAAGACCAGTGTCTAGCTGGCTCCCAAAAGGAGAAGGAAATGAGCTGCCAACACTAGTCATTTCAAATTGTCCCTCCTCATTATATTTGTGTACTATAGCAGCCAGGGGAAGAAGAAGGATTTAGTAGCTATAAGCACTTACTCTTTTGACTGTAGGAAAAAAAATGTGGCTATATTTTATAATGGCAAAAATAATAAGATCACTTATATCATAGAAACAGATATATGTAAAAAAAAAACAGCCTTTCAAATGTTTACTTTTTAGTGTCCTAATAGAAAAACAAGTTAATTTTTCCTAAAGAATAAGAAAATATATTGTTCTTATGAATAAATATCTTTTTATTCATTTAAATTATATAAGCATTATTAGTTACATTGCATTTAATCTATTGTTATTTTAAATAATATACCATAAAATATTGAATTACTCTCACTGACCCTAATTGCCATCTTTTAGAAAGGCAATTTTAATAAGCATAATTATGATAATCATACCTTTGAGAGTCATTATTCTTAATAATTAAAAATACAAAATGCCCAGTTAAATTCAAATTTATATTAAAAAAATCAGTTCACAACCATCTTATTGGTTTATTCTACTCTGAACCAATTGTTAACAACACAAGGATGATAGAGAGAGAAAGACACACATATATACATACATGATAGATAAATGCAGTATTTGGGACAAAATTATACTGAAATATTTTTATTGTTGTTGGATGCTCCTCAAAAGAGCATCAGAGAATAGAAGAAAGAGAAAAAATAAACATTTTGAAACCGGAAAGCAGAGACCAAAGGAAGGGCTAACTAGAACTAATAATACATTGGTTGCTTTGAAAAGCAGAGACGTTTTTAAGCTGATCTCCATGGTGGAGTTCCTAGTTGCAGCAAGATGATACTAACGTGTATTTTCCAGACTTAAAACCCTAGGACATGCAGCTTAGGAGAAAATGGAACAGTCAAAAGGATTCTTGTGACTTTTTCAAGTCAAAAGAATGTGGATCAGAGAGAAGTTTATAGCACAGAGTAGGATAAACTAATAAAGTAGTTATAAACTGACTGTTAACAAAAAAGTAAAGAAACTATCAATTAGGAAAATAGAAGCTAATCATAAGGTTAACTATCTTCACTTGTAAACATAACAAAGATAATTTTATAAAATTTGAAATTGTTGGAGAAATTTGATTAATAATATTTTTCCAACACAAAGGTAATAAAGAAAGAAAGCACTTTTATTATTGAATAAGCATTAAACGAAAATGTAACCTATATCACAAGTAATCTGCAAAGACAGAAAGGAGTCTCACCCACTGATATTGCCAATCCGATATAATTTGTTATAGCTATGTGTTCAAGATAATAATAACTAGTCTTCAAGGAAGAGGACTGGACAGCACTATTCGTCACATATAGTTTATCCTAAATTCAGCTGGTAATTAGAGTGCATCTGCGGTAGCTAATTGACCTCACCCAGGAGAATAACAAACTTCTCATATTTTTATGACAGAAGGTAGTTTTGCAACTTGGAACAACGTGCCCACTCAAGTTAGGCTCTTGTCCTCCTCCAGAAACTGGAAGACAGAGATGCTAACTCCTCTGGTGTTAACATTTCCTTTGCGGAGGAGATGGGGAATGGGGATGGGGTGAGCTTAAATAACAAACATGATTTCTCACAGTTCTGGAGGCTGAGAAGTCCAAGATCAAGACACCTGGCAGATCCAGTGTCCAGTGAGGACCCTTCTTGGTTCATAGACGAAAATTTTGTAACAAGGGAATGACTTATGTCTTTGAAGAAAACAACAGCAGGCTTCTTTAAGGTATGAGTCAGAAGTGTTTTTGTTTTTGTTTTTTGTTTGTTTTTTACTTATAGAAACTCAGGATTGGCATAACTCAGGAAGTAAATAGCATAACAGCAACAACTGTTTTGGAGTCGGTGGCATGAAGCTCTGAAACGTAAATAGTTTCAGATCTAGGGTTAGGGTGCATTTCTTCTTTGTCTTTATTTTCCAGCTCAGAGCTCAATAGTTAGCTTTCATCTTGCTGAGGCAGCAGAATAAAGGCCCACACCACTGATTCTTCCTCCACAGAACTTTGCCCCTCCCTGTTGGTCAAGTATTGAGAGAATCAATGGGTTTGAAGGATTCACTAAAATTATTCTTATGAATACAGCACCAAATACTTTTATATCAATATATGGAAGAAAGACATGCCAGGATGAACAAGATTAATTAGTATTCTGAAAATGTTCTCAACACTTAAATAGTTGGAGACAAATGTTGAAGCAATATAACAGAAAGTTGTCAATTATTCCTTTCCTTCCATTCTCTGATTCCAAATTTCTTGCTATTTTAAGGTCATGCATAATTTGTTCTTATGTAGATCTTGAATAGCTTGGTAAAGTTGATACCCATGGATAAGATTATAATTTTAATACCATTATTTGACTCTCATGATTAAAAGACAGTCATTGCTGCACCAATATTTATTGAGCCTCTGTTCACCATCAATTTAGATATCATAGAAACCTGGTCCTTTGCCCCTAAGTATTAAAACTTAATTATAGAGAAAAATACACATTTCTTTGAAGCATTTCCAAAATTATCAGTGAGCATATTGTAATAACTGTAATAACACAAATTAAATGCATACATATAAAAATTAGAGTGGATATGGCAGATTAGACAGATTGAGTAATATTTCTGACTACAGATGGAACCCACATGCTAGTCAGCAGAGGAAATTTTTTCAAGGTCCCAGATTCTGCCCAATCCCATTCTACCTAGAAGAAATAGGTCATCTTTTTTTTTTTCACTCTGACTAAAAGCCTGGTAGCAGTGCCAGTCTTGGGGAGGAAAAAGAAGTCTCTAGCATAATAAATCGAAATTTTCAAAGGGATGAAAAACTTTCTCTAGATTCATAGAAACCCACAAGAAGATTAACAGTTTTTTTTTAACAAACTAAAAGATAAAAAAAATGCTAAGTACAATTATTAGAGAATTAAAAACTCATTTATTTCATTCAACAAATATTATCGAGCACTTTTATTTCACAGGGACTGTTATAGGTCTCGCCAAATACAGCCATGAGCAAAACTGATCAAATTCCTTCCCTTGGTGCTTAGAGTCTAGTGGAAGAAGAGAAACCCAAAACAACTATGTATTTAACAGATGTAGGATGCCACGTGATGATAAGCAGTATGTTGGAAGACAAAACAGAAAGAGAATATGGTGTGCTGGAGTGGCATTCCATTTAAATAGTGTGATTAGGCAGGCCTCATCGAGAAGATGATATATGAACAAAATTCATACAGACATGAGGGGATGACCTCCATAGGTATCTGGGAAAAAGAATGTTTTAGTTAAAGGGAGTAGGTGCAAATGTCCTGAGGCAGCTGTGTGTCTGGTGTGTTGAAGGAACAGCAAAGAGGCCAATGCAGCTAGAGAAGAGTGAGCAAGGGAGAGAGAAATAGAAAATAGACTAAAGGATAATGAGGAGCCAGACTGTGTAAGACCACCTGAGGTGTTTTAAAGACTTCCACTTCCACTCCAAGTAAAACAGAAAGCTATTGTAGAGCTTTAAACCAAGGAATGACATTTACATGTGTTTTTAAAGGGATTGCTCTGCTTGCTGTGTAGGTGATATATTTTTAAAAATCTGAACACATAATTCCTCTTTAACTTGAAAACAAGGAGTTCACGCAAGTATTATGTATTGACCCCCTCCCCAAATGCTTTGTCTTTTCTACAAAAATAGTGTGACTAATTCATACTCATTTGACTATTTGTCTGGAAAAAGGCAGCAGAGTTGGAACAGAGACATTGGCCCTCGCTATCTTGGCCACTCTCATGACCAGTTGTACACATTGAAGAGTGTCAGCTGGTCAGGATTAGTTGCTTTCTTCCCACACTGGAAAATAACAGAAGATGCAGGCCTCAGGAGCTTATTATTAGCAGGTGCAAGTGATACTATTTATCTCTCCTGCTCCCACTAATCAGCTTACTCTCAAGAGCAAACAAACAGTATTTTTTATTAATAAAACTAAGATTGCTTTACGTCAATTACTTTCTTTAAAGTCTATGGCACAAAATCACAATAAAATGCAAAATCTGAACCTGATGTCCAAGACCTCATCAATACAGCCCTCTTCTTTCTCACATTTTCCATTTTTTCTTAACACGGACGATGAGATTTAGCCAAAACCCACGAAATTTTCTCTCTTTGTCCATGCAATTTGCTCTAGTTAAAATGCTTTCCTAACTTTCATTTCTCCTCGTCCAAATCATACCTGAAATGAGGCAACAAAATAAAGTTGAAAGAGTAAGGACTTAAAATGAGAAGCCCTGAGTGACTGACAAACTTTGGTTTCATCACCTAAGTGTCCTCAGAATGTTTCCTTCTATTATCTACCTCACAGATTGTTATACACCCACTAGATGACATATGTGGAAGTCTTGATGGTTTGCAAAAATAAAAACACCACATTAATTTATTTAGTCAATAAATATTTATTTCATTGAAAAGGAAAGGTTGAGGAGAATAGAGGAAATGTGGGAAGATTCCTAGGAATAAGAAAGCTCAGCTGCAAATACCATCACAGAGGAGGTCTACAGCTGCCTATGGATTCTCCCTTCCTCTGTACTTGGTCGTATGGTGTTGAGAAAGGAAGTAGTTATATTTTTTGGGGGGTAGTGGTGGTGGTGGTAAGGGGTTTGAGTCAAAAGTACAAATGGTGGCCCAGATTTTATATGTAACATACCATCATATAGAAGGCAAAAAATCAGCTTTCTTTCTCAGTCTCCTCCTCCTCCCTTTTGCACCATAAACACATACACACACAAACACACACCTCATAGGAGAAGTAATTCCTGAGTATTAAATTACCAGGATTGTATCCAGGACATAGGGGAGAAGATACCTCTCCCCTTCCCATTGCCTTTAGGAAAGTGATAATGAGGTACTTCAAACAAAAGCTCATGGTAGAGTGCACATACACAGCCTCACAGAGGTGAGCAGGGACTCTGAAAGCAGAGGCATCAGGCTCAAGGCCTGGTGGTGACAGTTGGGAACTCTTTAATAGGACAAGTCAAAGGTTAGGCAGCCAAGCAACCAAAGATGTGGCAGATAGAGAAGAAAAAGCTGTTGACATTGAGTAGCTGACCAACTGTTACAAGAAAATGTTGTCTGTCCAAGTGGGAGACAAAAGAATAATACAACTGGTTTTTTAACAGGTAAAATGCAGAGGTCCTCTTCCTGAACTCTCAAGTTGGATGTGTAGCTCTAAGCAGGTAGAAAGACGGTTGAGAGGGAAAGGATCTGATTAGGAAGGACTTAAGAACCTCATCCAAATTGGGGTTAAATATCACAAAAACAATACTGAGAGCAGGATTCAAATGGATGTTAACTTAGATAAAGGCAGGGCAAACCTCCTTCCTGAAGTTTTTCACATCTTTAATTTGTGTTACAGTGTAACGATCAAAGTTAGCTTGCTCATTACTCTTCATTCTGGAGGACAGATATACACATTTATGTTGGTATTTTTTTTTTTATTTTTATTCAACAAATGTTCATTGGCCTTTTTATTCTACTTAGATCACAACAGAAAATAAAAATGAGAAATTTTCTAATCTTTAGAATCATCTTTTTTTTACCATGTAATGTAAAAATGATTTTTCAAATAAATATGTTTGAAAGAGCTGATGTTTGCATGAGCATTTAAGTAGCCTTTGAATATGTATGTATGTATGTATGTATGTATGTATGTATTCTTCCAGTCCACAGAATAATTTGGAAAAGTGTGCTAAAGGCATTTATAAAATCATATTTGGGCTAGACATTTTATTATCATCAAACTGGCTACAAGAGAGGTATCAAAAGGAGATCAGGATAGGGCACCTGCCAATCATTTTTAGTAAAGTATTTAAAATCTGAATTTTCCACATGCCTAAGACATATTTTTGTCATTGTAAAATATTATTTTAAATTTGAAGAAAATATACCTCATTGTTCATTGATTTGTATTAAATAAACAGTAAAAACATACACTAAAAACATACATCAATTATTATTCCAAAGTCTACTGAGATGTTTGTTTATTTAATGAGGCGTCCTCTTTCCTCTGTTTTCTGAATTTTAGAATTTCTTCTCTGATTTAAATATGAATATTAGGAGGAGGGGAAAATACTTGATTTAGCCATGTCATTCACCTGAGGAAATCTGATTTGTATCAATCCAACATTTTATCCTCTTGTCTGTGGGGACCACTGAGAAACCCAGAGATCCACTGAAGGTTAGTGTGCGCCGGTGAAGGGTGACTAACCGAGTTTACCAGGGCCTCAGTGCCTGGCACACCTTTCTTTTTCCTAAGTCATCTCTCTTCCATGTCCTGTGGGCATTTCTGTCCTCCACTTTTCCCAAACTCTCTACTTCACACCCCTCCCCATTTTTGTTTTCAACGGTGTACCTCACCTCATTTTTAACTGAAAGAAAAAAAAATAGCAGTTATTCTGTAAGAACAGAATCACCTTTCTCCACACGCTCATACCAAGCCATCCAGCCTTGACTCCCTCCTCTCCTCAAAGGCTGCTGACTCTCTCCTGAGCCCTGGATGCTATCTCCTCCTACTTCCAGAAGGAATTTTCCTCCATCTAAAGTCCCCTCGCTTGTTTCTGTACCTTAATTTTTTTCCTCTCTACAATCTCTCTCCCGTGAGTCTTTAAACTTGCTGTATTTAAAACTTGTCCCCAACTCAACATGCTTCGTGCCCCCAGCTCATCTCTCTTTTCTCTTTCTATAGTCATAATTCCTGTAGAGTTGTTTGCCTCACAGGTATTCCCCAGTTTGCAGCATGCTGGCATATGCACCCACATTATAAAATAATCATTCTCCAGGGCCATTAGTAATTTCCTTGCTGGGAATAATTTGAAAAGTTATCAAATTATACTCAACCTCTTCAGAGCATTTAAAGAACTAACTTTGCCCTTCATCCTGAAAGATTCTCATTCCTTTGTCTCTATGACAGGCAGCTTTTCTCTTTTCTTTCTAGACCTCTGACTTCCATCAGCATGGTTTTTCTCTTCCTCTGCTCTTCTCTTAAATGTAGATGGCTCACAGTTTTCTGTTCTCTTCCTTGCATACTTTTTCTATTTTTCTCAGGAAAACTCACTCACTACTATGGATTGGGTTAATATCTTTATTATAGTTTTTTTTTAATGTTCCCTATATATCTACTATGCCACCTCATCCTAAAGATATTTCTGCATATACCAGAGTCACAGATGGAACAGCAGAGTCTGCAACTCAGCAAACATCCAACCGGGTAGGTGAATAGAGATGGGGAGTGTGGAACAGACATGAAAGCCTTCCCATGAGAAGGAACAGAAGAAAGAAAAAGTTTCACTGGTACCTTAAGAAAAATTTCTCTTGTGGTCTCTAACCTATTATAGACAAGGGAGGCTAAAGGTTATCCTCTCTACTGGAAATCGTCTTGTTGGAAAATCTCACCATGAGGATATTTAGTATAATTTGTTGCCAGACATGAGCAGTCCCTACAGTAAACATTTATTGGAGCAAAAAAGGTCTCAATAAGTATAATTCTTTCATGTTATTCATTAATTTATTTAACAATTACCGAATATCCTTAAAGATTTTTACAATCAAGTGGAAGGGCACATATTAAACCAGTAATTATACAAATCATTATTTAATTACTGTCTGTTAAATGTTCTGAAGGAAAAATACAGAATGTTAAGAGTACATAATAATGGACTTTACCTAATCTAGGACATCAGAAAAGGCTTCCCTGAGAAAAAGTCAGTTAATTGAGAGGTGGAGGAAGAGTAGGAGTTAGTTAAGCAAACTGATGGGGAAATGATCATAAAGCTTGATGAGATATAAAAATTGAAAGTAGGTCAGTGTGGCTAGAGGTTACTGAGGTTACTGCCAAGGAGAAGAAATACTAAGAAAAGACCTTTATAGGTATGCTGGGACCAGATTTTGTAGGAGCCTGCTAAGGATGTTGGATCTTATCCTACGGGCAATGGAAAGCTGTTGAAGGATTTAAAGCAAGATTGCCTTATTTGCATTTTTTAAAATGCAGACCAGATCTTTTTGTTATCAATGCCAACCCAAACACAAATATTTTAACTCATAAAAATGCATACAAAATTCCAGGAATACATTTACTATTGTGTGGTTTCTTCTTTCTGCCACTCATTTGAACACACAGGTCACCATTACTTCCTCCACAACCTCTTCTTTGAGCACTTCAGAGCCCAGTGATTGACACCTTTGTGAATTCTTAGAACAACTGCAGCCAGGCAATCTCCTGCTAGAACATTGGCTCTAGGAGACAGGGATTCCTTTCTGCTTTTCACTGATATATCATAAAACAAGGCCTGGCCATAGCTGGTACTGAGGAAATATTTGTTGAATTAAAGAATGCACTGCCCTAAATGAGATTTCAAGATTCTGAACTTACAATAAGCCTTTTTGAAATGAATTATGTTAATTTATTATTAAGCTTACTTTGGCTAAAAAGAAATTCTGGCAAACTTAAACAAATGTGTGTGTGTGTGTGTGTGCGTGTGTGTGTTAGACACATATATTTGTATCTTCATAATTTTGCTTACATATGATTTATATATAACATAGTAAATTAGACACATGTTAAATTTATGTGTAGTTATACAAAACAGAACATTTTGAAGATACAAACTCACAGAATTGAAGGAAATGATGAATAATCAGGTTCTAAGACATATAGGAACCAGGGCCATCTCTGGGGATCTCAGCCACAGAAACTCTTGGATGGTCATTTTATGGCCTTCTCTGTGGCTCTATGACTTCACTTCAAATTTAAATTTTTAAAAGATAATGATTAGCACAGTTTGGAATATACTGCTTGCCCTCCGCTCCTTTAAATTTGGCACGAAGAAGGGACCATTTCCAAAAGGAAGAGTAAGCTGCCATGAACAGATACCAGAAAAACCGACAAGGGAACATCTTAAAAAAATAACATGTCTAACATATTCACTTTACCATATGTAAAGTCTCTTCTTTCTTCTTTCAGTTAAATGTTGTGATAGACACACAGCTGCCTCAGGACATTTGCACTTACTCCCTTTAACTAAAACATTCTTTTTCCCAGATACCTATGGAGTATAAGCACAAATAGGCTTCAACTCAAGAAAACTGAGAACAGGGAACTATTATCTGTAGTTATGGAAAAGAATAACTATTTATAATTAATTATTTATAATTTTATATTACTCATATTAAAATGTAGATCAATGTGATGGATTCTAAAAATGGTCACAAATTCTTTCTCTTCCAGAACTCATGTCATTGCAATTTAACTTTACAGATTCTCCCATCTAAAGGTAGAATCTATTTTCCCACCTTTGATTTGAGCATTAAGCAAAGGAGACATGAGTAGCAGAAGCTTAATAAGTACTTGCACGTTAGAGTTTTCCTATAAGAACAAGCATACCTGGTTAGTCAGGTCAAATGACAGATCACATAGAAAAGGTACAAGCCATACTAGCTGAGACCTTTTAAATTAACCCCCAGCCAACTTAGGCTGACTGTAGATAACTTGAGTCAGACCTAAGGACCAGTGGAGACCAAACAAAATGTTATGAGCCAAAAATAAATGTTGCTTTATAGCACAAAGTTGTGGTGTAGTTTGCATGAAGCTAAATCTAACTGATGTATCATTAAATTAAACTTTTAAGCATAAGAAATTAAATTAACAAAAGCAAGTAGAGCAAATCCAACCATAATCATGTGTATTGTCTCTCTTCCTTATTTGTCCTGGATAAGTGCACTTTAATTCAACATGGTGTGTGATAATAAGTAAATTTTAAATCAACCTATTAATATTCTTTTGTTATTCACTCTTAATAAGAACCTGGCATCTTATATTTCAGGTAATCTAACTCTTGTTTTCAGAGTTACTTGAACCTAAACAGGTTCTAGGTTTTGTTGTTGGCTGTTCTGTTTGTTTTGTTTTAATTTACAAAATTAAAAAAAGGGAGAGGAGCTGCTCTTTTAAAAAATTGATCTGTTAAAACAACCCTTTGCAGAGCTTTCTACCACAATTCTTTTTTGGGTGCAGTCCATCATCTGAAAAAAAAAATAGAAAGCACATTTTTTCTTTCAGTCTTTCCTTTGCTTTCCACCTTTCAAAGTGATTGTCTGTGATGATATTTTCAGTTGTTTACAATGAAGTTCACCAATGAGCACTCCTAGTCCCAGGCATAGTTTATTATAGGCCATGGAAAATTCTTTTCTCTTCTAAAGTCTCAACTTTCTTCTGGTTGGGAATGAAAGTTTACAAGGCACATAACAAAGTTAACATTTGAAGACAGATTGATGAAGTCAGAAGTCCAGCAGATCCAAGTTCAAATAAAAACTTTGTTGCTTAAAAACCTTGAGGACGTTATTAACATTTCCATTCTTCAGTTTTTTTCATTTGCAAAATGGGAAGAAGTTATAATTTATAGGATTGTTAAAAATATATATTTATAAAAATATTTTAATAGTGCTTGATGTAATCAAATTCTTAGTGCAGATGTTTTATTATGGTTTTTATTTATTTAGTATTTGTCCGAATGTATTGATCTTAAAGTTAACTGACCATCCAGATAAAATGAAGACAAACCTATAATGTCAAAATTAATAAGAATACACATAAGTACCACTTCAAAATGTTTAAAGCACTGCTATTAGTTTATCTCAGGTAAATGTCAATATAAGTTCTATTAAGTGGTTGTTATCACCCCTCATTTAATGCATTAGAAGATGGAATTTGTGAATTAAAGTGTCTTATGTAAGTTCACACAGCTTTGGAGTGGTCACAACTCACATACAGATCTATTTGGCCCCTGATCTTGTGCTTTCTGACTATAGCGTGCTGGGACACTCTCTGCTATCACAGAACGACTGTCTTACATGTTGGAGTAATCATGAAGGCAACCCTGAAAACCACGGCACATACAATCAATCAGTCTTCACTCCACTTATCACTTAAATGATGAGGCAGAGGCCCTGAGTCTTCTAAACTACTCCGAGTTGCTGATGCTACATCAAAAGCTTGGAAAAGCTTTTTAAAGTTATACGACATTTTTTATACTGTATCATACCATATTATGCCATATCATACTATGCCATACCATTTCATCCCATCCCATCCCACCCCCTCCCATACTTTTTTTATATAAATATTGGCTAAAATGCTAAAAAAAGATAAAAGATAATTCTTGTCTTTTTTTCCCCACTCAAATTGGTTCAGAAATACAAAAAGCCTTCAAGAGAGAAAATAGTACTCACTCAACAACACTCATTTCAAAATTGCTCCTTTGTCTGTCATAGGTTTCATTCAGATGTGCATCCCAAACTATATAATTTGCATTACTTGAAGTACTACAGTATTATCTTTATAACCTGCATAATGCACTAAAGAAATAAAATTCATCAAACTGCAATTTCATTTCATTGTGCAATAGCTTGTTTTAGAATCATGATTTATTAACCTATTCTCAAACTTACCCCATCTTTGTAGTTTAATGTAACTTAACTAAGATATTTTTGATACATGAATATACAGTATTTCATTTTGAAAAGCAGAAAGTCATTGTTGGCCCATGTGATAAAAGATGATATCAAGAAAAATTATATGTGCTGTTTCAAATTGCTTAAAAATCAGTGATGAAAGCCAACTTTTACCACTGACAGTTGTGGCAGAATACAAAGAGCTGTAACACCAAAATTGATAGATATACTGAGTTAATGAGCAGCAGATGTCGGGCGTACAAATATAGATTTTACAGTTGCTCCCATCATTTCAACAACACTATTTGTGTGATTAGCACCTCGGTCCCTGTTAACATACCCCAGAGGCCAACAAAAATATTCTGATCCAGCATAGCATTCTCTGATTTACAAATTCTATTAGAGATCTCTTAGTGTTGATTTTTTTAATCCACAGAAGTGTGATGAACTTTTTAAAAAAATGCGCTGCTCATTTGTTAAAAAGAGCATATTTTAATGTTTTTCTTATTAGCACAGCAAGCAATAATGAGAAATATATCCAGAATGGCAGAATAAGTCTTTGGGTTATGCTTTAAATGTTAAAAATCTTTTAAATGGCTCCATTAGCTGATAAAATGAGATTACTGATTCCAGAGTTGGGTCAAGAAAGGTATAAGATGAGCCCAGAATCCATTGTGGTACCAGAAATAAAGAAAGTGCTCAAGTAAACAAATAAACAAAAACAATGATGATATAAATAAATAAGATAGAATCCAGCCTGAAGTGTCTGTGCCTTAGCAATCAGAGACATTTTAATCATCCAAGTAAATAAGAACAGTAATGTCACCAAATAAAATTTAGATCCATGGGTCCGTAATGGAGACTGAAATACAGAGGAGAGGAAAAGCTCTTTCTTAGAGTAGAATGACAACTGATAAACGTGAAAAGAGTGCTGTGGTGGTAAAATCATAATTTGCCTCCATCATACTAAATATTTGTTTGTACAAGAATAATCAATGTATGGGTATGCAGGCTGGGCCTAGATGAGTCCGATAAAGAACAGAATGTTCACTTGGTCTCACAGTGCCTCCCCAAAGATTGTTAAATATTTTGAGGGGGAAATTAATAACTCTATAATGAAGAAACAAAACAACACATTGACAAATTAACAAAATTAACATCACCAAAGTAGAGATCAGTAAATATTATGTGCCTCCAGATATGATAATTTAAAAAAGGACACAACATCATTTTTGTAGTATTCTTGCTAGGAAGGCATTGCCTGACTCTAACTATGAGGAAACATCAGACAAATAAAATTTTGGGAATATTCCATGTAAAAACTTGCCTGTATTCTTCAAATGATCAATGTCATAGGTTGGCAAAATATTACAGATAATAGAATAGAGAAACAAGGCAACTTCCTATAATGTATAATCCTAGATTGGTTTTGTACAGAAGAGAAAAATACTAATGAGCAAATTGTCAAAATTATAAGAAAGACTTTAGATTTAATAAAACTATTGTTTCAATGCTAAATGTACTTAAATTTGATAACTACACTGTGGTAATGTAAGTTATTCAAATTTTTTCTTAAAACTTTTCTATAAATTTGAAATAATTTTAAAATTTAAAAAAATTTGGAAAAAGAAAAGAGCATAGAAGAAATACATTATTCTAATACAATGGCTCATGCTACTTTATAATTGATTAGATATATATATCCATATAATAATAGAATTTATACCACATTAGCAGAAAACCAAAATAATCACTGAAGTGAATCAGTTATCTTTTTTAAATTATATAATAGCTTGTTTTCTACTATCATGATCTGATTTATTTTTAACATATATATTTTAACTTTGTTCAGGCTCTGCATCCATTCCAATTTAAATTATTTTAATAATTAGTATGACAAGTTATGTTTGTGACTGTTTCAATTATTTAAAAAATAGATAAAACTGGAAAGCTGGACCATACACACTTCTAATGAAATCTCCTGGGTTAATGAACTAAGTGTAATCAAAATGTAGTTTAGTTTTCCAGTATTATTATCAATAGCAAGAAATAGTCTTTTATTATTATTATTATTATTATTATTATTAGTGTCTGTCACTGTATTTACCTATTCTTTTACCTCTTAATTATTGAGAACAAATCAAGACCATTTATATTGGTGAAAACTCTTTTTTGTAACTACTGAAAAGGCAGAATAATAATTGTTTTACAAATGACTTCAGGGTTTTATACATTCTCGAGTATTCCAAAATGAACTCTCTACTATATTCTTAGACTTTCTTAAAGATTTATCTACTATACACACTATTTATTTTAGTTCTTAAACTAGAAAGCTTGGAACTTCTTTTTTTTATATTCATCCAAACAACTTCTGGCAATGTTGCATCAGATGTATCTCTTTATTCTGCCCACATGAAACTGCTCATTTCCCAGACACCACAGATCCCTTTTATAACTTTGTGATTTTGTACATTTATTCCTTGCAAAGAAGAACCTTTCTTCTTTCTGACCAACCTCTCTCATTCATCAAATTCTGTCTCAGATGTCCCCAAGCCATAGTAGGCAGTACTTTCTTCTGTGCTCCAATGGCAGTTCTATCATTTTTGTGGTATTCTGGTATTGTAATTTATCTGTTTACATGCCTGTCTGACACAGGAGACTGAGCAGTCTTTCAGATTAAGGAACATATTTTAGACATATTTACATGACATCCAGAATGTGGAACATGCATCATGTAAGGTGAGTATTTGATAAATGTGAAATAAATGAAAGAATAAAGAAAAGCAAACAAATTGATAAATAACAATAGAATAAGAATGAAGAGCTAAAAAGAAGGTCAGACTTTTGAGGAAATAAGAGGTAAGAATTTTCACCCATTTGAAATGGATAGAAAAAAATTGACATACATATGTGCACTGTCTCTCTCTCTCTCTCTCTCTCTCTCTCTCTCTCTCTCTCTCTCTCTTTGAAATGAAGTTCTCTGGGGTCCAGAAGAAGAGTTATTAGGTCAAACTTAGGAACAACTCAAGTCAACGGTAAAAAGAAGGCCTGAGAGTCTTGGTTTACTAGGCAAAACCAGCTGGCCATGTCTTGCAGGGAAGGCCTTCCTCTCAAAGTTGACATCCCATTGCACAGCAATTCACTATGAGCTGCCTTTCTGCCTATGACAATTCTTAGTTTTCATTCGTTTTTATGGTGCAGACCATCTCTCTCTGTATTTTATTGTTTCCTGCTTACTATTCTGAGTCATATGCCTAAGAATCGCATTGCCTTGTTCTGTATAAAACCTTGCAACCTATTATTGAATAGCCTTGTGTCTCCACCAACACCTGGCTTGGTCTCTGATTCCTCTTATCTAATATAAAGGAGATGAACTCCAATGATCCAGAAACTTCCATCTGGCTCTAAAATTTTGTGACTCTAATATTAATAATGTCAATATCAGGTTATACTGACAACACAGGTTGTCTGGTGATTTGCCAGCTAAAGATCACTAGTCTGGACCGTCAATAAAGGTTTCTGAGGTTGATAGTGACATAACTCAATGTGATTTTTGCAGTGGTTGAGCTGAGAGAAGCTACACTACTAGTGATCATCCTGGCCTAGGTAAACAGCTGTGTCAGAAACAAACTGTTCGCTGGGTTTTACTAGAGAAGACTGGGCCTCTCAATGTGTTCCAGCAGAACTAAAATATCCTAGATAACTGCTATGTCACCTGGGCTTAGTTTTGCAGATGTAAAAATAGAAGAACATTGTGGAGCACGTCTTTTATAAGCTGCAAATACCAAAGCACAAGCTTCTACTGGAAAGAAAAGGTAGGAGTTTGTTATCTGCCTTGTGTGAGGGAGGCAGCAGGATAATAAATATGCTGGTTATTTATATCCAGGTGGTGACATCATCATGCTGGTAATTTGAACTGTATAAAAAAGGAGTGTTTTTAATTTCTGAATAAGTCTTGAATTATATTTAAATGATACCAAGCATTTAAAAGAGAAAAGAAAACTTTATGTGATCAATAAATGGGAAAATAAATTAATGCCTATCAGCTTCAAGTTATACAGGCGAAATATTTATATTTTTGATGGAATGTTACACATCCACGCAGATTATTCTTAACATTACATAGATGTGTTCTCAGACTTTGTCATTGGTGAACTACTCAAAGAGATTTATGATCTTTGGGAGACAGGAAGGCAAATGGATCATCTGTGAGCTGGGTTGCATGGTCCATTCCCCATGGCTGTGAAGTTTCCAACTAGCTTGGTATCATGCAGTCACTGTAATACAGTGAACAGTTGTCCTGCCAATTAGTCTGTACGTGAGGGTTTCCTGGCTATGTGACGACTCTGAGAGAGCATAGTCTTAGTCATGGAAATAGCTACAGCATTGCAAAAATGTGTGATATTCTCTACCCCATACTATAGTTAGTGCTGTCTGTTCCTTATTCTGTCACGTTAAAGTGTCTAGGGATTCTTGGCCCTATGAAGTGTGTGTTCTCATTCAAAGACAATTTCTGGCTTGTCTCTGAACTCTTTTCACAAAAGGTATTTTGGGTTTATTTATTTTATTAGTTCTAGTAGAGAACAGAATATCAAAATTTGTCTGATGTTGAAATAAATTCTAAGGAAAGTGTCGTTAGTATATTTTTATGTAATGCAAATATTAAATAAGTTGGCAATATGTTCTGCCATATCTTTTTCTTCAACATCTTAAAAAACTGACATGTTCAAATTTTCCTCTATTTTCAATAATTTATGCCACAGATGACATCATAATATAGCTCTTATAAATATTATTTTATTAATTCTCATTTGCCTCATAAGGGAGTTACTAGTTCATTGGTAATCTACCAGCTTGGGGATTAATTTTTAGGTGAGTTTTTAGGTTTTGTAAAAACTAACACCTAAATTAAGACAAATTTTTAGGAAAGGCACATGGTAGAAAGAGCATGATTTTTAAAATCAGACATCTCTAGCTTTGAGTCCTAAGTTTATTCCTTACTAGCTATGTACAATGTGAAAAATGACTTCATTTCTATGAACCTCTCTTTCATCATCTTAGAAATAAGAAAATATTTTGGATAGAAAATATCTTTCTAAAGATTTAGTGTGATAACCTGTCAAGTTTCTCTGAGAGTGAGCCACAGACTAGTCATCAGTAATGTTAGTCCCCATCTACTCCTTCCTTCTTAGTAACCCTAGATTGTTTTTGGTGAAAGGAATCTCTCTATCCTTTAACTTTCACAGCCAGTAGAATAATAACAGTTTCTAGGCTTTACCCATTATTTTCTTTAGTTCCGAAGCATTTCACAAAAGAAACTGGTTTAGTGCAGGGTGCCAAGCAGTTAAACCTAGAGAACACTGGGTCACCATCCTGCCAAGCACCTGCTCTGTACCAGTTCACAAATTGAGCTGAAGCCAAGGAGTTCTCATATTTGAACAGTCCTGATATACAGCTGGATAATAAGAAGAATGAGAGTGAGTTAGAGTCTCTATGCTGGGAATATTCTCAGAGGCTTTGCTGCAAAGTTGTTGCTATTCTTGTTTCTAGCCAAGAACTCAGTGAAGCCAGTTTCTTGTTAATTACCTTATTAAGTGAGAATCTCTTTCAAAAGATTCATTCAGCCTTCCATACAATGTGTTTTTATACAAGTTTGCCCTCAATCCAGCCCTGATCTGAAGAAGGTATGTTACGAAGGAAGGATGTGTTGCTTGTCCAAACAGATGTACTCAGCTCCATAAGGAAAGGTTAGTAGTGAGCATTTGGAGAGCAGGTGGAGGTAGCAGTAGGAAGAGAGGTTATTACTACTCTTTCTGCAGTTACTGCTATTCTTAACGAAAGTCAGAGAGCAAGACAGGCCAGGGAAAGTGCTAATAATCATCAAATCGATCCAGGAAGCAAGAACTCTCTCTCAAAATTTACAATTAAACTCCCAAACTTTCTGCTCTTCCAAGCAAAAGGATGAGGAGTGTTAACTCAGTTCTTAAGTAAATTGTCTTTATAATGCAGAATCACATCCATTGAATGAGCATAGAAAATAAAATGTCATAAATCTAAAAATATCAGATGTGGTATAAAACACAGATGGAAACAGTAATTTCACAGTTTTTTGTCAGATCATAGCTAACTTGTACTCATGGGATAAGACATGTTAATGAATCAAGTTAATTATATTTAATTAGGGTAAAAAAAAATTGAAAATGTTGATTGCCTTTGAGTAATGTACCTTGAAATGTTACTTAAAATGTGACAATTATATGCATTATATAGCTCCTTGCTATTAGGTAAGGGGACTGATGTGACGCCAAGTTATATAGACCAGTAAGGAACAATTATGAGGACCATGTTAGTGACACTGTACATTATCTTAAGGGAAATACAGAGACTTTGGAGTTCAAACTAAATATCACAATGCAGATCTGACACCACAGTCAGATCTGAGATCTATTTCAACAAGGAATAATCAGTGCTATAGAAGTTCTTAAAGTTTTATTATTAATATATATTATTAATTATATTATATTATTTATTATATATTATGTAGCATATTATTGATATAAATATATTAATTATATTAATAATGTGATATATTAATAAATTAATATATAATGTATAAAACTTAATTGGTCAAATATAGTTCTTATACCTATACTGTGTGCAAAGGAATATGTGGGTATGAGTTTTCTGCTTTCTAGCTTAGGAAGGCAGAACTTATAGTGTAAGAATTACAAAAATAAAAAATGTTCAACAGAATTGGCCAACCACAGATGACAAATGATATCCATTCAATAGCAAAAATAAGAGGAGTAAATTTTCAAGGCAAAGTGAAATTTTATCTGAAAATACTGGATTTAAATTTTAGGGAGAATAGACCATAAGACATATTTAAGTAGGCTCTTTGGAGCTAAAGTGAGATATCTGAACTACAGGTATAGAGGTGAGAATATCTATACATATTCTATAAATGTTAATGCTAAGGTAATAGGTAAAACTGCCTAAGAAAGCAATGGTGTTAAAAAAATTAAAAAGGCTCATAATCAAGCTATTAGGAAGAGTTGTACTCAAAGGAAATCTAGCAATTAGCAAGGACCATTTCAATGGAGAAGAATAGAACCCAACTTCCATTGGAAGAATATAGGACATGGCATTAGGAGCTAAGGAGTTCTGAAAGTAAGAACAGATAAAGTTTTACACTACTCCTGATTGTCTGGAGAATTTTTTCCTACCCTTAGCATAATGCAGAGGAGTGGTGTGTTAGCTGAGTAGTCATTAGTTGGCCCACTGCATTATCTAGAGTGATAGCACAAGCAAAGATCTCCACAACAGATTGAAAGTATTCACACCCCAAGGGCCACTGGGTTTAATGCTGTTACCAGGTATGAGTCTTGTGCTTTACACAGGTTTTTTGTCTTAGTCTTTTCCTTTCTTCAATTAATTCATTTTGTTTGTTTGCTTGTTTTTTGTTTTTGTTTTTGTTTTTTGGTATGAATTACACTAGCCTGTAAAAAACGTCTTGACTGAATGAATTAGGTTGGTCTGAAAAATACAACTATTATTGAGGAGAGGACACAGTGAACTCTGGTGCTGCTTCTTGCCTCAGAACAACGGCTTTATAAAGTCAGGCCTAAGTATCAATGGCCTTGAATATGGCTAATTAATACACCCTTCTGTGTGGATCAGAAGTGGTAATATTAGTCACAGAGCCCTCTACTTTTACTCTGGCTGCTTCAATCCCTATGAGCTTATCATATCTACTTATCTGCCACTTTGCTACATGCATTTTTAGTAACTTTGGTGCTTTTGGTACCTTCTGAGATGATTACCAGACTTGTAAGTCACCTTTCCCTGGGAGCCAACCCCAATACCAGGAAGTAAGAATTCCTAAAGGTTATATCTGTAGAAAATGTCATTGTCAACACATTTGATCCAAGGATGTATTTTAGAGCCAAACTAATCAATCAAAAGATAGGGAACCTGGGAGTTAGTTGAACTCAGTTCTTTAAATGGCAGGGAGAATCTGGACAAAGTGTACACAGGCTCCTACCACTGAGTTCCTGGATCTGCCCTTTACCTTCCTTTCTTGCATCTTGATTGTTATTTTGATTTTTTGAGATACATCCATAGCCTTTCAACACATTTCCTGGTGTTGTCTTATGCTAGCAAGAACTAGTTCCTACTGCTCCCAACCAAGATAATTTAATGAATGGACGTTAAAGAAGGGCATTCCTTGGAGGGTACATGGTAGAAGTAGCATTCTCTATTATGTGATGGAACCTTGAGCCAGTGATTGTGTACTGCTTCCTCATATATATTTTAATTGTCTGTTTCACTAGACTGTAAACTTCATGGAGGAAGGAAACATTCCTGATTTGCACACCAATGAATCCCATGCACGGGGCTAGCAAATAATAGTTGTGCCAATATTGCTTATTGAGTGAAACAGTTAATGAGCTAGACACCTTGTCATCCTTATCATGGTACATTTGCCAAAATTGGCTAAATCCATTTTGTATTTCACAATATAACCACTAATGCTATTTTATTTTTATTTATATTAGGGCTCCTACATATATTGTCTTATAATTTTCTTCTACTAAATCTTATACCTAAGTCAAATTTTTTTTTTGTTTTGTAGAGCTATGTTTATTTGAACCCACATTATGAGCACAAGATTATGACTTTACTCAGAAACTGAGTTTCAAACATGAAAAAGGAAGAAAAAGAATTGTAGACTGACAAAAAGCAACAAATAATGTAACTTTCAAGAAGTAGCTGACCCAACAAATAATTCTTTCTGGTACATTCCTCTATGTGAGAAAGAGGCGAACTGAACCTCTCAGTCAGTGGAAAATCAACCACCTGTTTGTAGCATCTAGTGTAGCTAATGCGGTTTGCAAAACATTTGAGTGAGTAATCTCACATTTTAGGTTTGGCTTAAAAGAGTGAGGGAGGTGAATGTACCGTGAGTAATCTGGGTCTGTGTTAAAACAGCTGTGGAGCAATTGGATGTTGCCTTGTCTATTCACAAATCTGTCCTTTTTCCTCCCTCCCTCCCTCCCTTCCTTCCTTCCTTCCTTCCTTCCTTCCTTCCTTCCTTCCTTCCTTCCTTCCTTCCAGATATAACACGTGTAAACATCTGACCTAAGAATAAACACTCTGAATGTTTACAATTGGCTTTCCGAAGAAAACCCAAACAAAAACAAAAATCACCTTTGCTGTAGCATTTACAAGTTTCTGTGGTGTACACTGTTTCTGTCATGGCCAATTTCCAGATACCAATGTGATATCCATCAGCTCAGAAAATACTTGAATATGTGTCAGTTAACTCTCATGAACTGGTATAAGTAAACTCCAGTGTACATTGATTCTCTTCTTTGGACAGTGTTTATCATGTAACTCAGTTCATTATGAAGTTTGGTTTCATTTACTAATACGTACATACTTATCATTCGTTTACCAAACCAACATTTTTTTCTTGGGGCAGAAATGAGAGGTAAAAAGATTAACCTTACCGTCTGAGAGTTAGCAATCTAACAGAGACAAGTTTTTTTAAACAAAGTACATGTAATATTAGAGGTATGTGCAGGCTGTCCAGGACCACAAACAAGTAAGTTCTTTATCTGTGGAGGCCAAGAAAGATCATGTTAATTATTTAGTCATTTAATGGGCATGCTTTTAGCAATGACTACGTACTAGAAACTGCAAAATATTTGATAATACAACATCAATTTTGACACTTCTATAGAGGACGTCATAATACGATATGAAAGATAAGTAAGTGGTAATAATCTACTGTAAGAGCAAATATGGAAGTGAATATTAGAAACAGTAATGGCTTGTAAAAAACATAAAATCTACAAGCTTAGTATAACTCACAAGACTCCCAGTCATAGAGCTTCTTTACAATTCTATAGACTCATTTCTTCCACTCATGTAATCTGTGCTCCCATATAAACGAGTATTTTGAAGCTTCTCTAAAATGTCTGCTACTCCCTGCCATTTCCTGTCACTGAATCTTGGACTTTTTTATTCTAGAGCCAAGTGGTACTGAATATTTCCATATAACTTTTTTGAAGGGAAGCACAGTAGAATAGTCTTTGTCTACCTTTCTGTCAGGCTTCATTTCTTTACTTTGCTTTTTGAAAAATGTCATATTAATTTATATAATTTTTACATAAAAGGATAACAAAACTGACCATTTTATTTGTTCAGCAATCATTTTTCATCTAAGAGCACTGGAGATGATCTTTTTCTAACATCTGTTTTTAAATGCTGCTTAATGCTGGAGTATTGGTAAGCAGTAAACTCATTTTTTGTTTGTAAATATTTTTATTTTTCCTCATTATTAAAAGGTTTTGCTAAAAATGAAATTCTAAGTTAGAGTTAATTTTTTCAATAATAATCTCTACTAAATTTCATTGTTGCTGATTTTTTTTAAGTCTGTTTTGACTCTATTCTTGCTGTTATCCTTCTGTAGTTTGGAATGGAAAGAATAGCAATGGGTCTGTAACCTACTCCTCTCTCCACATGGACACCAGAGGCAAGCTTGACCTTGAGCAGATAAAAATACAGGAGGGTCATGCAGGGGGTTCAATGAACTGATTACAGAATTGGGAATGCCTTTAGCATGGTACATCTGTTTCATCCAGATTGGTCATTGTAAATAGCCGGCAATTATTATACTACAGCTGTGTTGAAAAATAGAAAGTGTTTACAGTGGCTTTCCTGTGCTAACTTGGGCCATACTCAGCTCTCAACTCTCTAATACCAAGTATATACTGGTTAGGTGAATGAATTCTGGAAATGGGTGTAATAGCTTGAAAATTTGAGTTTTTGTAATCATGTGCAGGGCTCTGTTCCTCCTCTTTTGCTAATTATAAGCAGTTTTTTGTCTTTGGTGTTGTGTAATTTCATGATTTGTCTATGTATGGGTTTGTTTTTATAAATTGCAATACATCTTTAAATTTGTTTTGTTTCTAGGATCTGTGGATTCATGTTTTTCAATAATTCTGAAATATTTTTGATCATTATCTTTTTAAACATTGCTATTTCTCTAGTCTCTCAATTCTATTTTTTAGGTTTTCAAACACATGTAAGTTAGACATTTTAATATATTTCTTTTTTCCTTTATCCTATGACCTGTAATTTTTTCAAATATATACTTCATTTAATTATTTTCTAATTTACTGTTTAACTGTCCATTTTGGTTTTAGTTTAACAAATATATATTTTTTAATTTCTGAAAGTTTCACTTGTCTTCGTTTTTAAGTATGATTTATTCTTCATAGATTCTTATTGCTTGCTTATTTTGTGGAAGAATAGCTATGATCTTAAAATTTTACAACAGGGTATCAACATGATTTCTCATAGTCAGCTGTATTTATGATGGGAAATGTGAAATACCAACACAAAGTTGACCATAATGATTACTCCACCTAAGGACTTGACACCTATCACAGTATTATTTGGGATATCTGATATTGTAAAGTGACTGTAATGAACATTTAATTTTCCAAATCATCTTAATCCTTCTAGTCTACATCTTTGTTATAAATTAGCCCTTAATGAAACAGCAGTAGTATCATATTTTTGTAATTTATTGAATACTTTCTACATCCCATATGTTGCTTCAAAAAATATTTGAAAGATAGGCACTAGTATTATTCTCAAACTTAGAGAATAATATTCAAATGAGAAAACTCAAACAGTTATACAACTAGCAGGGCGGAGGGTTCAAAGTCAAGGTTGTTCAACTTCAAATTCCAACACTATTTGAAAAATGCATGAAATTATTTACCAAAATAGTACCTAATTTCCCTTACATAAGGACTGAAGTGAAAAACTCCCTTTTCAATGCAGTGTAAGAATACAATTGCCACTCTACCCAAGTTGTATGCTTTCTGCTGTAAGATACCCAGTAGCATAACACCTCATATAATTTTCTCTGTATCTTATGTGTCAGAAAACTCAAAGTAAAACAGAATATTCAAATGCAATAATTAGCCACAGTTGGATGCCTGGTAATAAATATCCATTTGCTTTTATCAAATGTCTTTGCTTTGCTTTCATTCTTTTACTTTTATATTTTCTCTAATATTTAAAGAGTATCACATATTTTTATTAAGTAGGCATGGTCTTTCTTAAAAACTCAAATTAATGTGCTCAGTATGAGAAATATATGTTACCTTAACACTAACCACAAGTTCAGTTTAGTTTAATAAAAATTATTTTGTTGTTCCAGAAACCATCTTTAGTCTGGGGGATACAAAGTTGACTGTGAGAGAATCTCAGTCTCTGAGGAGTTTGAGACCTCTATATGGTCAATTTGCTTCCCAATGGAGGTTGTATTTTTCTTAGTAACATACATAAACACTGCAGGTAGCAAGGAACTTTCCTTTCACCACCTACTATTCCCACTTGTATTTTCACACTTGCGAAAATTAGACCCAAAGAGCGTGTATTATCATTTAGACTATTTATTTTGTCTTTGTTGAAAAAACATAGCCATCAGCCAAGAGAAAATTATATTTTCTATTGTTGTCATTATTAATCCACTTATAACCTTTTAGCTTGATAACGTTTCAGCTCTTTCATATTTGCTAAGTGTACATATTTTAGAATAAACTAAAATTACTTATTTTTAGATAATAGGCATTATTTAAGGGTCTATTATATCCAGATTTGTACCAGATATTATGAAATTTAATAAAGCAATTTAATAAAGCAATAAATTCAAAACAATAAAGATAAAACATATACAAAATAAACAACTTGAATATAATTCTAAAGGTGGAGGTATGTGATACATGCAAGATAGAGAAGCACATTTCTGTATTCATTTTAAGTAAAATGTAGATGTGTAATTTGGTATTAATAAGACAGGAAGCATTTCAGTTGATAATGAAGTGATGGGAAACCTCTGGAGGGAGAACAGAATGAGCAGTGTGCAAGGAAGAGTTAAGAAGAGTGGTCTCTTTGAGAACTATATCAGGGAACAGGGAATTACAAGTGATAGTAAACCAGGCAGGGGGGAAGAAGAGTGGACAGCAGCATCACACATTGGTTACAAGCCCTAGTTCTGCAGCCTCGTAACATGAGTTAAAAGTCTTGGAGACTGATCAACAGAGGACCTTAAACTTTAGGCAGACATTTCTCAAAGTAAGTGGCAGTTTGTATCTTGCTGTCTTTCAAAATATAAGTTGCTACATCCTCCTAGACAAAAAAATTGGTGATTAGTTTAAAGATAAATTGCACAGAAACATTTGTCCCTACATATATGGCTTTTTTCCAGTTATAATATTTGCTTTTCTGAAATTCAATTATTAAAGATCTCAAAGGAAGCATTTCTGAAGTACAAATGATGACTACAGTAAAAGAAAGCACTTTGTGTTTCATCATATTGATTACTGAGCTCAACTGTAAAAGCTAATGAATTTCAGTTGCATATGGCTTCTGTACAAATTTTATATAGCCATGAGGTCGAGACATTGAGGTCAAAGCCAGCCTTACTTGTCTGAGGAATTGGTGGCTATCTATGCAGTGTTCCTTCAGAGATAACAGGAAATTTGTCTGTCATTCAAAACAACTCCTTTATCTATAGACTGACTCTTGATGCCTTTACAGGGGAAGCCTTTCATTACCTCTAAAAGAGACTTTTAAATGAAGATACTCTGTGCAACATAAGTTGGTTTACATTTACTTCAAGGTATAAATGAATGAGGTTGACTGACTAATGCCAGTAGAATACTTAGTCTAATGAGATGATTTGATCACATCTCTGTCCAGGGAAAGTTTATACAATATATCTCAGTAGCAACAAATATTCTACTTATTGAAATAACTTACTGAAATACATTTTCAGCAAATAAAGTTTTGGTTTTTTCTGCATCCCATTATAATATAATTTATGTACTGGGTATAATTTAAATTGCAATGCCAAGCCTACAAATTTTTAAGAACAAAAAATTTTCATTCTAAAGAATATATCTTTGACCTTTAATAAGCACCATTTCTTAGATATCAAGGACTTAATGCTATTGTTGGAAGGTATAATGTCATATGAGAAGAAATCTATGATGGACTTACTTTTAGATTCTATGTCTATTATTATAAAAAGAAGTAGCAGTTGGCACCTAAAACCACACAGCTTTCAAAGATATTCCATATGGAATTATGAATAGTCACATCCAGGCAAAATAAACAAAAGGGCAATTCAACAGAAACAATCAATTTGACAACTCTCTAAGTATGTTAAGAGATAAATCTAGTGTATAGTTTACAAGACAAATCTAATTATAGTTTATGAGCAACACCTGGAGTTTAAGTATTACAGATGGCAAACGAGTTCTTGTTTTAACAATTCTAGTAAATACACTCAGAAAAGAAATTACAGAAATGAAAAAACATGATTACATACTACTAATGGAAGTATAAACTGGTCTAACCTTTTCAGATAAAAAGTTGGAAACAAACATCCAATGCCATTAAAATTTATTTAGGACCTTTTGACACTTCTAGCATTTATCTAAGGAATTTATCAGAGATTTCTTAAAAAGATTATACAGATTTTTTTTCATATTATTCTTCTTAAGAGCAAAAATTAACTCTATAACAAGGGAATGGTTAAATAAATCATGCTATTTCCATATAATGAAATATAGTGAAGTCAATAATCATGTTTTGAAAATTTTTAATATTATTTTTACAAGTTTATAATTTAATGTTAAATTTTTGAAAAGTGAGTAAAATTTTACATATTTGACCATTAAAGTCTGTAAAAATAAATAAATAAATCTAATGATGATATTTCAGTTATTTACATTTGACACTGCCAGACAATGGTGGATATATATTTACTGATAAATCACTTAACGCTGCACATTTAGCTTTCATAGAGCAAATCTATTTCAAGTAGTAGGGTAGAAAGAAGTTGAAAGTTGATACTGGGTAGAGAGAGTTATCAGATGATCTGTTTACTCAACCCTAACAAAATGTCACAGTTTCTCTAAGTTGTTTCTCTAATTTCTCCATCAACCATTTCCTATATGACATTTATTTATTTATTCTTTTATTATATTATATTACAAATATTATATATATTTAATGTGTTATTATGTCTGCTGGTTACTCTTCTGTATTTTTATACAATGGTGAGTTAAAGTAGCCTTCAGAGTATTTACTGATCTGAGTTATCTAAAAGTTTGTGTTTTGAGGACAGGACAAAAAAAAAGAAAGATGGCCTTGGAACATTCCAGGTGGAGAGTTAAAACTGAAGCCTGCCCTCCTACTCCTGAGCAAAGCTGTTATCTTTGAAGGGCTATGACTTCTCTTAAATGATAAAGGAGGCAACCATATATACTACCAGAAAATATATCTGTCTTAACTTGAGCTGTGAGTGAGGAAAAAGTCTTCCTTGAGAATTTGTAAACACAGGCATAATTTGGGCGGTTTTAGGGATTTAATTTAAACCAACTGGGTGGTGTAGGAAGTGTCAAGCAGAGACATATACATGCAAAGATCTCCATTGGCAGAGCTTTGGGTGTCTGGCAGAACATTCTTCCTAAAGGGCATAAGTTTAATCCAAGTTCTCAGAAGTCCAAAGTCAAGCAGATAAATTCAGTCCAAACATGACCTCACATGTTTCAAATTACGAAACTCACAAAGTTGAAATGTTTAAACGCTAAAGAAGTAAAAAGAAATAAAAAGTCAAGAAATTAACCCAATATTATGCTTTAAAATATGGGCAGATTTGGGAAGTAAACAAATAGAAATTGTAGAAAAAAATGTAAACACTGAATGTAATCAATATGGCTTAAATAATATACCACACATATGGCAAAAATTGGAGAACTGGAAGACAGAACAAATATAAGAGAAAGAAAGAAACTAAGACACATGAAGAATTAAATGAGAAAAAATACACATATATATTTGTATATATTTGTATACATATATAGGCCTATATGCATGTGTATGTATATATACATATATATACACACACATATAAGTACGTTTATTTATGTATGTATTTAGATGTTTTATCAGAAGAGGGCAACAAATAGAAAAAGGCAATATTTGAAGATATAATAGCTGATAAACTTTTATAATTAATGAAAGACAAATCCTCATAATGAGAATAAAGAAAAATTCTTCCATAACGTATCATAGTAGAAATAAAGAAAAGACAGAGATGATCTTAAAAATAGTAAGAAGAAAAAGATTACCTACAAAGAAATAGCAATTAGACTCAATTCAGACTTCTTAATCTCAACAATGTAAACAAAGAATTTTTCAAAGTATTGATAGATTAGTTTAATTCACTTATGCAGATAAGCTATTAAACACACAGATAAGCTATTATTCAAAAATGTGAATAAAATAACAACATTTCAGAACAACCAAAAATAGGTTCATTCTCCTCCAATAAATCTTAGCCAAAGAAATTTTAAATTATACTTCAGAAAAAAAAAATGGTCCCAGAAGAATGGTTCCAGGTAACAGGAGAAATGATGATTTTAAAAAAAAAATTGATAAAAATAAAAAATAGGATAAGTAAATCTTTCTTAAAAGACTGTCTAAAACAATAATAACAGTGTCTAACTCTTGGAGCAAGAAAAGATACAATGAAAATAGTGAACAATTACATAGTAAAAGCTAACCAGAGCTATATGTAATATTTTTTTATAATTTTCAAAGAAAAAACTAGGAGATGTAAAATTTTTTATTTCCAAATCATTGGGGGAAAAACAGTGGAAGTTTAAAAAAAACTACAGTATTCCAAAAGAAATTTAGAAAAGAGAAAAGAGGAAAACATAAAAATCAATACAGAAAGAAGAAAATAAAAATTTAATATGAAAATCAATGAGGACAGAGCAAGAAAGAAAAGCTTCTGGCTTTTCATGAATCATAAATGCAAAAATCATTGAAGTATCATGAAACTGAATTAATAGTGCATTTTAAAATAATACATCATGATCAAATTGGATTAATTCTAGACAAGAATGCAAGAACACTTCAGTATTTGAAAGTCTATTAATAGAGTTAACTACATTAATATATTGAAGGGAAAATTTTATCTGATTATGTTATTAAAAGGAGACAAAGCATTAATAAAATTCATCATTTATGATCACAGCAATTCACAGCAAATTAAAATAGAAGAAAACTTATTTACTGATAAAGGAAACCTATCATAAACTTATAGAAAGTTACCACACCTGATGGTGAAATGTCAGGTTAATTTCCATTAAAATCAGAATTCAGACAACAATGCTCACTATCCACATATTGAATATTGTAAAGAAAGTCATAGCAGTGCTGTTAGACAAGTAAAAGAAATCAAGATAAAATCAACCAAATAGTCATTGTTTGAAAACAATGTATCTGTAAAAATAAAAATGTATATAAAAATTGATTTAATAAGATCAAATAATAACTGGATATAAGTGGGTACATATATAAGATTTTATATATGTCTATATAAAAAATTAGAAAAGATAATTTTAAAGATAGCATTCATAGTAACAAAAAATAAAAATAAAAACACCAAGGAAGAATAAACCTAATAAATAATGTATAAACTTATTGGAGAAAATAAGAACATTTTAATAGGAAGAAACAGAAGAGATAAACCAAGTACAGGCAGAAGAGATTTCTATTTAATAAAGATGTTTCTTACCATAGCTTAACCTGTGAATTAAATGTGAACTCTTTAGAAAAATCTCACCCAAGTTTGTAACTTGACAAACTGGTTTAAAAATCTTTATGCACCAGCTAATGGCTAAGAACAGCCAAGATAATTTTGAAAAGGAAGAACACGGTGAAAGGATTTGCCCTGTTATGTAACAGTTCTTATTACAAAGCAGCAATGATCGAGACATCATTGTGTTGGTCCAGAAGCAACCAAAGACCAAAGCAACAGAACAGTAAGCTTCGAAACAGAACCACACATAAACACTTCGTATAGAATAAATTGCACCGCTAATCAATAGTGAGGATATGAACAATTCAACAAATGGTGCTAAATAAGTGGTTATAAATATGGGTGGGGGGGATTACATTCGTATGTCTCACCATACAGAAAAATCAATATGAGTGTGAAGTACTAAATATGATAAGTAAAAGCATATGATTTTAAGGAATAATAAGAGACTATTTTATGACTTTGGAAAAAGAACAAATAAAGAAGTTTAACTTTTTTAAGAAGTTAAAAAATAAACCACATACGGGGAGAAGACATTTGCAGCATAAGAGAGCTCCTGCTCCTGGTTAAACCCTATGTGGAATTTTTCAGGCCTGACCACAGGCCAACAAAGGCTCTATCTGACAAGCCTCATGGAGAAAACAGCCTTCCCCTCACCGGATTTGGGGTTTAGCCCTCCATTGCTGCTTCTGAAGGCAGCTGTGTGCACCTTTGCTGAGACCTTATCTGGGAGAGAAAGAAAACTTTCAAGACACTCTTCCTCACTCTGACTCAATACTTTTCCACTCAGTCCTTCCCTATCATCCTGTCCTCATCCCAAAGTTCATAAAACTGCTGAAGCCTTTTGTTCAGGGCTCCCTTTACAGTAAGACTACAATATCTGCCACCAAATCTCCTGTGTTTAGGCTGATCTACCTGACTCTCAACCTGTGTGCCTTTCCATGAGGAAAAATGGAAGAGAATCGAGAAGTCGGCACTTTCTTAGGTTTTAACTACTGGCTTATACCATGGCAGGAAGTCATTAAAAGCCTGGCTCATTCTTTTTTGGCTGTTGTTTTAATCGATTAGTCTGGCCCCTGATAGCTCAGCTTACTCTCCCAGCTCAGCTGAGCTCCTAACGATACATATTTCATAAATGGTTAATACCCAGAATATAAAATGTTTTCCTACAAATCAATAAAAGAAGAAAATTAGGAAGGGGGGGGGAGAACATGAATAGATAATTCACAGAGAGGTGAAGGGCTGATTATAAACATACAAAGATGCTTAAATTTTCACACCTATGAGATAAACAAAGGTTAGAATATGACAATATAAAGTGTTAGCAAGGATGTGGATGAATAGAAGCCCGATTTGCCGGTGGTAGAAGGAAAAATATTTACTATGAATTCAGAGAACAAGAATCCTAACTGGTACAAGGTACAACATAAGCACCAACCAACATCGTGAATCTTGTAAGTAGTAAACTCTCGGTTAAGCAGCAATGTGAAGGAATCATTCATAATTAAACAAAAGGAAACATCATAAATGCAAGGCTAGTGTTGCCAGGAAATCTTGCTACTTCTTGTTTTTTTAGGTTTTGTTTTTCTTCTTTTTTTTTCTCCTTAAGGCATTATAGTCAGGCATTCCAAATTTCTTCATCAATATTTCATCATCTAATTTTACAATATTCAAGTTTTCAAAGTGTAGGAGAGAGTATTGCAAATCTAATAAAAGGTATTTTAATTCTAATTGAATCAAAAGAAATTAGAGCTAGAAAGGATCCAATCAGGCTTTTTTTCACAAACTTTTAAAATTCCTTGCCCATGCTTTAAGGCTTGAGTGAGGAAGAAAATGAAATTAAGTTCTATTTGGAATATACATGTATATTTACATACATATATATACACATACATAATTAAATATACAATATTTAACCTGGAGATGAAAAGTATCTATCTCTAAAACAAAAATTGTTCCCCATCATATAAACCATTCTTTGTATTATATAGAATGAGATACTGCTGCTTGGCTGTCAATTAGTGGGAAAGCAATTATTACCTACACTAAGATGACCTATTTCCCCGACAAGGGAATTCTTTCTACTAAACCAAGGGCAACATACCACTATTAAAAGATTCTGTGTTGTATTTTCAGGTGCTCCTCTAAGGGAGAAGTGGCTGTTTCAGAAACTAGCAGGGAACTATCAGATCAGTGTTAAGGATTTAAAAAGGGATAGTAAAGTAGTAAAAATTTTTTTTCATTAAATTTTTTAAAAATATAATTTGGTAGAAAGAGCAAGAGAAAATGTGTAATACATATTTGGCGTAAAATATTTCTCTTCTAGAATGTAATATATGGTCTTCTATAGTTATTTTCAGTCCCTAGGCTCACTGGAATATAACCAAAAAATATTCTTCAATAACATGGTTTTAACATTTGGGAATAGAGTATACCTAGAAATGCAATACAGCAGACAGCAAAGTGGAATTCTCCCACTGCTGTTTCATAGGACTCCATATTCTCAATCACTGAACTCTCTCTTGTAATATTTCAAAACAAATCACATATGTATCATTTCATACATAAATATTTTAGTGTATGCCTCTAAGAAATTTAAAATAACTATTATAAAAGAGTCCCAATACTATTAGTATCCTTAAGAATATATATAATGTTAAAATAAGATTTTAAATGTAAACATTTATGCTACATTTAAATACTATTTTATAAGTTTTGGTTCATGAAGTATTGCATGAGATTTGGAGAGTAGAACTGAGACCATTTGTCCCAGTGTTATAGAAATGAGATACTGGTAGAATATTCAGCCTAAATTTTCAGGTAATGAGTTGATATGATGATTTAATTGCAAATGTCTTCTCCTTGTAGGTGGTTTATTTTTTAACTCCTTAAATAAGTTAAATCTCTTTATTCTTTTCCCAAAGTCATCTACTCATTTGTGAATGGTGTTATTTTCAAATTCCGAATCCTTCATAATGTGTAAATGATTATGGTGAAAGAGTTACTCAACTACTTCGAATTTTGATTCTTTCATAGAAATGTTAATAAAGTCATATGATAAAAATCGATATTAGAAAATACATTCTACGTAAAAAAATAAATACAAAGTAAAGAAAGCAAAGAAAATAAGCCTGATAAGAAAGCATAAAACAAGATAACCTAAATGAAATCAAATACCTCAGGAATAATAATAAATGTCAATACATTAAGCCTCTCCCAAAAAATCTACTACCAGTGTTTAAATTTATAAACACACCAACAGATGTGTTTTTATAAGCAATATTATTGATTAACATAATTTTAAATACAAAAGTGATAATATTATAATTTACAAGGAGAAAGGGACTTAAGAAAATTGCATTTAATGGGATCAAGACATTAATCGATAAAATTCACAATGACTGTGTGTTTATCAGTTATAGCATAATCTATATGAACTAAAAAATATTATGTCAAAACATGATATCAAAACTATTTTAATTAAAAGCAAAAACATTCTAGAACAAAATAGTAATAGAAAATATAAACTTTCCAGTCCTTCTGTGAAGTTTGCAGAAAGAATAATGTAGGTAATCTGATAATATAGTTAATGACTTATTAATTTTTCCAAACTTACAACTTATTTCTTAATAATCATGAAAAATTTACAAAAATTGTTTAGGCAACAAAGAAAGTCTCAAATTACAAAAAATATAAATGGCATAGAATACAGTCTCTGAATTCAAGGCAATAAAACCAATACAAAAGTTAAAGTATGAATGAAAAAAGTCAATTACTTAAAAATTTAAAACTCAGAGGTTTCATTACATTTTGATCCAAGAAGAAATTAAACCTGCATTTAAAAATGAAAGCACTGTGGGGTGAAGGGTTAAAGAAGTACAAATTAATAGTTGATAGTTGGTCACGGAGATGGGGAGCATGGCAGAGGGAATGCAGTTAGCATTAATATGATGGCTAGGTGGAGGGAGGGAGCAATTGGGGAGATTGTTTTATGAACTATATAGATGTCTAACCAATGTACTGTATACTTGAAACTAATTTAAATAAATAAATTTTTTGAAAATGAAAGCATTGATTTTCTTATAAAAATACATTCTTAAACTCCTTTATAGAAATTAAGCAAAATGAATTTGGTCATATACTAAAATTAATACACTTAGTTTAAGTGGCTCCTATCAAGAAATACAAAAAAGGTTTAATATTAGAAAGTTTACTCATATAATTAATTTGATTAATAAATCAAAGCCAAAATTTATAATGATCTTAGTAGAAACTGAGACAAAAGTTAGTAAAATTCAATATTCATTTCTGCTGAAAGAATAAAATAAAAATATTTTTCTCCACATTATTTAATAACTATATGGTCTTCCCATTTCTGGTACTAACAAAGGTTTTTATTATAGACTAGCTCTTTTACCAAAAACAAAGAGGAAAGCTGGACAAAAATTTAAAATTCATCAGATATGCACTACAATGATATTGCTGGGTGATTTGGCTCTGTGTTGTTGGTAAACTCATTTTAGTTCTCTTCTGAACTCCACCTGGATATTCTGCATGATGGCCACCAGGCTTCCTATGCAGATAAGAGGGAATAGAAGTCTTCATTGAAACAAAGCAGAGCATACCTCCCTTCATTTATTGTACTCAGGAGAGGGATAAGAAAATTGTTTACCCCATAATTCTAGGCCAGTTGAGACTGCCAGAATAAACCCAAGCCAGCCACACAGACTAGAGACAGATCAAACCTCAAATCCCACAAAGTGGAAATTAACATTTGCTACTGTCAGGGGCACGTATCAAAAGAACTGTCTATATAGTTTAGATAAAAAGCTCCAGAAGTGTCTTCTGATCTGGCTAAAATGCACGCTATATCCAATTTTTTTTTTCCTTTTTCACCTTTAGTCGTTGCTATATAAACCTGCCAGTGTTATTAACGTTTCTCACTCCATTGTTCCCTGCTTTACTAAATATGGGGAAGATCAGAGAAGCAGGTCCTTACAAGGAGCAAATGTTATTGGTAATGCTTAGGGTGCTGCAGGCCTTCCATTAGAGGATGGCGTACAAAAGAAAAATGTGAAGCTAGGTCCATTAAATGCTCCCAATATGAGCTATAGAACAACAACAACAACAACAAAAACAACAAAATATATATAATTTTCCTCAAACCTTAGGAAATATTTTACCTAATAAAGAGCTCCCAAAATATATGTTGATGGCAGGCTGAAATGTTCATACTGTTCAATTATGACTACTATATGTTTTTTCTAAACCATTATGGTAAATAAACTTTATAAGTTACTTAGGGTTTTTCTCACATCATTATCTTTTATATCCAAAGCCATAAATAAGCTGGAAATGATAAGTGTAGATGGATTCAGAAGTTTTATATTTATCACCTTCGCATAGACTGTCTTGTCAGTGGACTTGGTTGCTGTTTGTGGCCCTGCTCCCATCACATTGTAGGCTTACTTTGCCTTTGCTCATGATTCATTGGGCTCTAAGGCAAGTGAGACTGGTTGTCTCTTTGTTTTCTCAGAACAGATAATCTTTATTCACTCTTTCCATGTTTATATCACCCTGCCAAGTAATGGCTCTTGAATTTATTCCTTTTTTTTTTCTTTCTCCACAGCTCCTTTCTTCCTTTCCTCTTTTCTTCCTTTTATCTAGCCATTGAGTAAACTATTTCATCTATGTGTTGTGCTGAGCTGTTTCATACTTTTTCTTGTGTCAATCACTCAACATTGATAATTAATAACCACCGAAAAAAGAGGTAAGCCATGAAAATGGAAATATGACAGTGTTTTTTAGTGACACACATTTTCTTTGATATATAATTACCTAAAAATACTTTATTTCAAAATTACAATCAGCTCAAACACATATTAAATTAGAATAAATTTTCCATAGAAAATCACAAGTGCAAATAGAAAATCAATGAGAAATTTAACAGAAACATACTGAAGGGACAGAAGATTATACTGTTAAGAGCCAATGACCTATAAAGTAAAAATCAATTGAACACCCAAACTCATTTTTTAAAAAAATTTAATTTAATTTGGTTGATGTTTATAAAAGGAAATAAATATTTAATGCATTGAGTTTATAAATTAAGAAAAGGAGCATACATACAAGGTAGTACATAATGTCATTAATTTAGAATTAAATTAGAAAGATGGAGGGATGGGAAAAATCAAAAGGATTAGGAGAAACTGAAGCATAATAGATAAACAAAGATACAAAACAGAAGCAGATTAGGGTAAAGAAAAAAAAATGCCTTTAGGATAAGGGACAGAGTAATTCCAGCTGTTGTTTAAATTTAAAATATCCATATGAAATAGGTGAGCTACATATAGCCCATTAATTAATCAATTAATTAGTCAGTTTTGGATATGGAAATTATCTTGTGGGTAAACCTGAGAAGGGGAACAAGATACATATCCCCCTTTCTATCCCTCTGCCTTTGGGATCTATCTGCCTGCCAAATACAGCCATTCTGCTCTTCTCCTGGCAGAGCTTCAAGAAGAAAAAAACGTAGTCTCTATGTGCCAAATCTGCTCTAGCTGGATCAGGAGGACTCTGTGACTCAGGGGTTCGTATTACAAAACCAGTGTTAAAATACACCTAAGCTTCATCCTCCAAAGGATTTCCGTAATAAAGATATTATTTGCTAACTGCCTGATTCCTCTCTCCTCTCCCTGTCTCTCAATTGATTCTGAAATAGGACAGCAAAAGATGTATTATGTGGTGATCCCCATGTGTCAGCTAACCATTGCAATAATACTGCACAAGAAAAGAACCACAAAATCATAGAGACGTAAAAGCAATGAGCATTGATTTCACTCCTGTATCCATTGGTCAGTAGATGTGGCTCTGGTCTGTGTGTGTTCGTTTTGGGGTCCAGGCAAAAAAAAGTTGCAGCTACCCAAAAGAAGTCCTCCCCACAACAAGAGCAGAAATGCAGAGATGCAAGAGGTCAAACCCATATCTTCAAGAGCATTTCAACTTTCTGCCTACCTTACATCCACTAGCAACCCATGGGCCAAAGTAAAAAAGTCTGGAAAAGACACTCAGCTTTATAGAAAGGAAACGTCCAGTTACATGCCAAAAGGGTGGGTACCAGGAGAGATGAAGAACAGGATCAATAATTCAAACTACCAGACTCTAAAATCCACAATTTTAACCAGGAAAAATAGAAAAATGCAGGCAGCTTTGGCTCTTAGGCATTGAGCTCTTTATTCTCCCCACTTCAGCGATAGAGCTGTATTTTAGTTCTCTGCAAAAACCATGCTGCTGTATACTATAAAAAATATCATTAAAGAATTTATTTTTTACAGTCCTTCAGTCACCTCATTCTTCCTGTTCTAAATGGAGCCATTGTAGCTATACACCAGGGATAAGCTTTTCTCTGGACTATATGCAGCTCACTTATTTTAATTTTGTATGGATATTTTAAATTAAAACAACAGCTGGAATTACTCTGTCCCTTCTCCTAAACTAATCATAAGAACACCCCAGAGAAGCATTTCAGATATGTAACTAACATAAAAAAATTGAGATTCCAAAGGAATATTTAATGTTGTGCAATTTCTTTACACAAGATCATTTTCATCTCATTACTTTTTGATGCTGACTTAGTGACTTTTGCCTACTTGGAATGTTACTTACTTCCACTTTCTATCTGCAGGAACTGAGTTACTTTCTCATAATCATGACAACAAAAGCCTGAACTGACAACTCTCTCTCTGCCCCAACCATAGTGCCCTCCTGCTGTCCTCATAAAGAAGGAAAAGAAAGTTAGAAGATTCTTCAAAAATGTTAGGAAGATACACAGTGAGCTCTGCCATGATGAAATCAGATCTGAAAAATTTATAGGGGCTGCCCAAATTGTGATTTCTGAAGAGAGCACACATGACTTTGCACTCTTAAAAATTAATACATCTTTGCCTGGTCAAGACAGTGGAGTAGGTAAATGCTGTACTTGCCTCCTCTCATGACCACATTAAAATTACAATTAAATCACACAACTATTATTGAGTGTTGCCAGAAATCTTGCTGAACAGAAGTCCTATGAGGGGAATACACAGAAGAGGCTGCCTTAAGACCGGTAGGAGTGAAGATGAAGAATGGGCTAGTCCTACACCCACATGTGGAGGTTGGGAATCGAGAGGGCTATCTTGGCTGTGGAGCCACTCCCTCCCCCTCTCCCCATAGAAGCAAGGGATCCTGGGCCCACACCGGGCTCCCCAGCCTAGGGTTCCAATTGTGGAGAGAATACCCCACAATTTCTGAGAGTGAAAACCAGTGAAGTGTGTGCCTGAGTGAAGCAGAGAGTGGCTGAAGTCACAGATATTCTTCTTAAGGGGCCCTCACGTGGATTTACTTGATGATGGACTCCCTCGCTTTAAGCTCCAGCACTGGGGCAGGTACTCAACAGGTGCCAGGGACATACTGGCTTTGGGGTGAGGGCTGGAAGGGCAGCTTTCTCCCAGACATAAGTGCTGGGAGAATCCATTGTTCCTTTGTTGAGCCCTCCCCTCTTCCAACATCCAGACATATGCGGCTACCACATGAACCTGGCTAACACTGGTCATCCTTCCTTGTTGATAACCTGTGACCCTGTCCCTCCCAATGTGCAAGCCAACTCAAGCCAAATCCAGTGGCATTTCCATACAAATGGCCTGTTTTGACTCATGCTGCAGACTTTCATAAAACCACTCAAAGTTTCACAAAACCTAAACATGCCCTGTACCTCTCACTGAGCGGCCTCAAGCCTGGCACTAGCAGCAGCTGGCCTACAAAACAAACAAAACAAAATGGAAACAAACTCATAGATACGGAGAACATTTTGATGGTTGCCAGATGGGAGGGGAGTTAGAGGAGTTGATGAAAAAAAGGGAATGGATTCATAAGTACACATTGGTAGTTACAAAATAGTCGTGGGATGTAAAGTATAGTAGGATCAGGAATATAGTGAAAAATATTCTAATAACTAAGTATGGGTACTAGATTTATCAGGGTGATCACTTCATAAGTAATATAAATGTCTAATCACTATATTGTACACCTGAAACTAATATCATATACTAACTGCAATTAAAATAAATAAAATCAATGAAAGAATTCTATGAGAATCAGCTTTGTAAAATTTACAATAAAAAGTATTATATACTTTATTATTTAAAAATTAATACTTCTTTTAGGACTTCTGAAACTTCATTATTAATTATCCCCTTTCCTACTGTATTAAATAAAAAGTAATGCTTTTCTAAAAATACTTGAGTGACATATGTGTTTGGTTCAAATTTAAATCATTTGACAGAAAAAAAAATAACAGGAAAAAACAACTTTCGAGTTAAAAATAACCTAGTTCAGTTCTCACTTGATTTTCCTCTGGTTCTAAAAAGCCGCATTAGGTTTAATTTCCCCACTATTGGCTTCTCAAGTTAGTTTTGTAAAGTTTTTCCTTTTTTTTCCCCTTTGGTACATTCAAATATTCCACTTATATTTTAATTATATGGGAAAATGCCACTTATTTTTTTTGTGTGTACTGAACTTTTCTTGGTGCTTGAGCAACATGAGGATATGTCAGCAAGTACAGAACAAAAACAGCTTTGCTTTTTCTTTTGTTATTTTACTTTTAATTCCAGGACAGCAATAAGAAGTGAGGAGGTGACTAAGATGGTTTGAGGAGAGAAAAACTTTTTCAAGAGTCTCTTTCATCCATTAATTTATTTATTCAAGTACCTTTCATCTGGCAATCACTATGTAATACCAAGGTGAAGAAATACACTGAGCTTCATAATGAAATATATTTTGGGTGTGTGTAAAGATCTGATCAGAAAAAAAAAAACCTGCATATCTAAAACATCGAGACTTCATTGCAGGAAAATGCTTATGGTGATGAAAAACTAAGAAGCCCAAGAGAGGACAGAGACCATCCAGAAATTAGCAAAATTAGGAAACCGTTATCTCCCCCATCTCAGTGTATAGAGACAAAAGGCAGAAGTGGCATTATCAGAGTAAAGAGGTCAGAGTCACCTGGCAGGATCTGGAGCCACATTAGGAAACACAACACCACCAATTATGACATCATGACAGTGAGATGGAGAAAAGCCATGGCCTCTTTTTGCTTCCCAGTCTTCAGTTTCTCTCTAATAATTGTCATTAGCAATAAACCACCTGGCATGAGAGTCCATCCTTTTGCAAAACAGAGCACACCAAGAAGGATGTTTAAGGATAAATGGTCCCAGGACCTGAACAGGAAATGTAAAACAGGAATTAGGGATATCTAATCAAATACTGGGAGTATCAGCTTTGAACGCTCTACTCAATTGCCTCTACATCAGCCTGGCTATGTAACCACACTGTCAAAAAGATGTTTGCTGGAAGTCTTAAAATATTTTTCCTTCTTTTAACTCAGACACAAATATGAGAAAAGAAAAAAAAATGAGTTGGAGGAATCTCTAAAAGTCATATAAGAAACCAAATAGAGGGAAGATTTTTTATATATATAGCTGAGTGGTGGGCATAGGCACACACAAAAGCACAACCATAACTGAAGCACTGCAAAGAAAAAAAAAACAACAAGATTTGTGTTCAAATTATATACATTGCATTTATAAGCTGTGAAGCTTTTGGAAACTTAATCAGTTTGTTTCCTCATCTATAAAATGAAGTTAATAATATCTACCTTGTGATGTGCTACAAGGATTTTCATGTAGCAGATTTAGGGGTGTAGAAAGCTGGTTGGGGGTGAGGAAGTGAGAGCTTAAACTCATTTACACTGAGAACAGCAATTTGTTACTACCACTGGTCAGGGTTAATGTATGTGAACCACTTGAATACATAATAAATACTTAATAAACATTTTTATTATATTTGTAAATCATTAAGTAAATCTTATCATGGAGTTTCTTCATTTGGAATTCAGTCGTATGTTGATAGAAAAAATTTTTTTTGTCATTCTGGTCTTTGTGTTCATCTATTTCTTGCCAATAAACTAAAAAGTTATATAGGAAAAAAAACCTCTCTTTTTCTTCTTTCTCAATAGTAATCATATTTGTGACTATTTGTTCAATGTCTGTCATCTCTTCCACCACCTAGACAGTATCAGTTATGTTTATCTTGTTCCCTGCTGGATCCTCAGTGTCCTATGACAGGGCATTCTATAACATGAATTGTCTTGAAATCATATTAAAATGTGGCCTCCACTTTAGTGATTAAATGCTGAATTGGTAATTCTGAAATAGGTTGTTGTTAGCTACAGTTCAAAATTTAAAGATTTCTCGCCTCCATGCCTTCATAAAGACTGAATCTACTGTTACCATATTTGAGCAAATGTCTTATGGAAACAGAATGTTCATTAGATGACTAGCCGGCTCTCACCTGAATTCCTTAGGTAACAATCTGATTTTATTAAGTGAGAACTCATTAAAAAATTCAAAAAGTTGCCATTCAGATAAGCAAATCTTAAAATAATGGTTAAAACTAAAGAAGAGCTTATTCTCAATTGAGTTCTTGTTGTGCAAATAAGACTCAAATTGTGGGTAATACTAAATGAGACATTATATCTCTTTGTCAAATATCAAAATAATTTGACATGATGCCTAGTTTTGAAATTATGTCACTCTTTCCAAATCTTTATTGCAGCATCTCCCAGTCGCTACAAAACATCCCTATAATCTTCTTTCATAACTTTAATACTAGAATGATATTTTTATTTTTCCTTTTATCCCCTGTCATTATACACATATATTTATTTTATATACATACATATATATATAAATCATCAGAAAGCCTGTTCTCATGTTCCGCATTTCCAGACTTTAATCTCCACTTTATTTCAGTCACAGTCTGACACTCCGAATTGCTCCACTTTGAAAATTAAACTTCAAGGCTCCACTTCTATCTAATCCTTTCTTGCTGCTCTGTTTCTTCCATATTTGTCACACTTACTCTTTGTCATCATCTGATCTCTGGTTTCCTCCTCTTTCTGTGTACTTTCAGTACATTAGGGCCCCTATTGACTTCTTTTAACTTTCTAGCCTAATTCCATGCTCACACATTTCAGCTCTGCACCTTCTTTCTAGTATCTTTAAATCTCTAGACTCTTTAACCTTTCATCCACTTATTAAATCAGTTAGTATACCACGATAGCTCACAACCTACACTTCTTTAGAAAGCCTTAAGTTACTGTAAGTCAAAGATTGGGCTGACTGGATCATACGAGTTCTTGCAATTTTCACCTCTACCCTAGGAATATTTTAATTAATTTCTTGTTGACTCACAATCAAGTTTCCTCAAAGAGACCTTGAAAAGTGTTTTTCTCTCCTACCTAGTCTCCCAGGCCCTCCACGGCTTTTCTCATTTAATTTCTATAGTCTTTAACCAATAAACTGATGCTATTGATTGCTGGGGCGTAATCCTGATGGAGACATGTCTTCATGCATCTCTTCTCAATACTGCCACATACTTGAGGGGTCAGAAATCAGGGTAAAGGGAGAAGAGCACAGGCTAGTTTGTTTGAAACACTCCTAATGTAGCAGACATTGCCAATGCCCTATCCATAACCATAATTTTCATGCATACCAGCATGGCTTCCAATAATTAGTTACTGCTTCTTTGTCAGAGAGCTATCTTTGGGCTGCCAAAATTTATTTTGCTATAGATCACAGCAGAATAGAAGTGCTGGTAAGCGGACATCCCCAAAGACACTTATCAATGACTCACTGGTGCTCAGCAATCATCATTCCTGGCTGGGAGAATTCTTATTTTGCTCTGATTTCCAGAGCTTCCCCAGGAAGTAGTCTCCATCTTCCCACTGTGGTAGCATGCTTAATGACACTTCATTTATCTGTATCACCTCACCTAGCACTTTCAATAAACTGCTTGCACATGAACCTTTAAGTTAAAGTCAGCTTCTGGGGCAGGCAAAAAAAAAAAAAAAAGATACTAGGATATTCTAATGTGCAATTTTCTCACACACACCAAATTGGGAGCCACTGCTTTAGCAAGATCAAAGCCAGCTCTGATAATTTTAGTTTGTTTTTTTTTTAATCTTAAGACACATTGCCACACCTTTCCCTTCATCAAAAAGTATACAGTGACCTCCTTAATAACTTTTCCATGCTTTTTCACTTGGGAAAAGCTGTCTTTCTCCTTGTCTAAAAGTGGATTCATGACCTTTGCCTTCACTTCATTACTATCCTTTGGATTTTTAATCATTTGCCCTTTAAAATTGATCTCTCAAAAGTAAGCAATTTTAGGAGTCCAGCTTCTGGAACAGCAACATGAGGGGCTGCACAGGGCCATTCTTAAGTCAAATAAACATAACTGGTAAAAATTATTTTTAAAAATCACAACCATTTAATGTACATGAAAATTGGCATAAAGGCATGCAATAAATTAAAATATATATGTATTTATTTAAGAAAATCTAAAATTCAGTAAGAACATTGTGAATCTGAGCCCTGTGAATTACAACTTATTCCCTCCGCCCCTTGTTCCAGATCAGCATGAAAGAAACTTCACTCTAGGTGTAGCCAAGAAAAAGGACTCCCTCTTCTTTTAACTGAGATCAAGGGCAGGCTACTAACATTTATCAAACACCCAGCTATGTTTACAGAAGCTAAATTTCAGGTGACTGCATGAGAGCTCAGACTCTACTTCTTGCACCCAGCCCCTATTTGTAGGCCAGAGGCTCTACTCCAAGTATTGTCTTCTGAGAAGATTGGGGCCTTGATTTCCCTCACTGAAGCTTATTTGTAGGGTAAATATTCCCCTAAAGGCAAGGCAAGCCAAGAGGAGAGAGAAAGAAGCAAAAATAAACAAAAACCATGAAAACTTATTTTTAAAATAATGACTAAAAATGCCCCGTATTTGATGGAAAACATTAATCTACATATCCAAGAGGCTTGACAAATTCCAAGTAGGAAAAATTTAGAGTTATACAAAGAAACATCATAGTCGAAATATTCAAAGATATTTTTGTCTAAAGACATTTTTGTCTAAAGAGAAAATCTGAAAGCAGCACAATGAAGCTGAAATAAAGACAATGCAAGATAAACAAAAACTGAAAGAATTCATTGTAAAAAACCCCAGCAAACAAGAAATTCTAAGAGAATTCCTTCAGGTTCAAAGCAAGTGTCCTCAGAAACTAGAAACCATACTAAAAAAAAAAAAAAGATAATTATGTAATTATAAAACATAGTATAAATGTGTATCACTTCTCCTTTCTTCTCTTAATTATTTAAAAACCAATTATATAAAACTATATGTTTCTAAGGCCTATTACATATAGAAATGTAATATTTTTCCCAATAACAACACAAAGGAGATTGGTGGGAGCAAAGCTAATATGGAGTAAAGACATGACACTAGATGGTAACTGTTAATTCTTCTAATTCATGAGATTATATTTGTATTTATTTCTGTTTTCTTCAGTTTCTTTCATCAATGCCTTATAGTTTCAGATCTGCATTCCTTGGTTAAACTTAGTCATATTTTATTCTTTTGGATGCTATTGTAAATGGGATTGTTTGCCTAATTTCTGATTTTGATTGTTTATTGTTAGTGCATAGAAAGACAACTAACTTTTGTATAATGATTTTGTATCCTGCAATTTTACTGAATTCATCTAATGGTTATTAATTGGTTCTAACAGTTTCTGTAATGGAGTCGTTAGGGTTTTTTATATATATAGTGTCATGTTATTTGCACAAAGAGACAAATTTACTTCTTTACCCATTTCAATACCTTTTATTTTTTTTCTTTCCTAATTGCTCTAGCTAGAATTTCCAGTACTGTGTTGAGTAAAAGTAGATAAAGTGAGGACCCTTCTCTTATTACCAATTTTAGAGAAAAACTTTCAGCTTTTCATCATTGAATATGATGTTAGCTATATGCTTGTCATATGTGGCCTTTATTATGCTGAGGTACATTCCCTCTAGACAGTTTGTTGAGTTTTTATTATAAATGGATGCCAAATTTTATCAAATGCTTTTTCTGCATCTATTGAGATCGTATAATTTTTATTCTTCATTTTGTTACTATTATCTATCTCATTGATTGAATTGTAGATATGAAACCATCTTTCAACCCTGGAATAAATCCCACTTGATTATGGTGTAGAATCCTTTTAATGTACTGTTGACTTTGGTTTGCTAATACATTGTTGAGAATTTTTATATCAAAGTTCATCATGGATATTAGCCTAAAATTTCCTTTTTTTTCTAATTGTCCTTGTCTGTTTTGGGTATCAGGGTGATGCTGGCCTCATAAAATTAGTTTGCAACTGTTTCCTCCTCCTCTCTATTTTAGAAGAGTTAGAAAAGGATAGATATTAATTCTTTAAATGTTTAGTCAGAGAGGATGCTTGATATAATTTCAATCTTGTTAAATTTGTTAAGACTTCCTTTGTAGTATATGATCTAGCCTACAAGTATTTCATGTTAGTCTTGAGAAAAATGCATTTCTGCTGCTGTTGGGTGAAATGTTCTATAAATACCTGTTAAATTAATCTGATTTAACATGTAGTTTGAGTCCAATGTTTCTTTATTGCTTTTATGCCTAGATGATTTATCCATTATTGAAACTAAGGTATAGAAGTCTCATACTATTATTGTAGTTCCATCTATTTCTTTCTTTAGATCTGTTAAAATTTGCTTTATATACTTAGATACTCTTGTGTGGGTGTATAAATATTTATAAATGCCATATCCTCTTGATGAGTTGATCCCTTTATTATTATATAGTGACTTTTTCCTGTTATAGATGTTGACTTAAAGTCTATTTTGTGCAATGTAAGTACAGTTACTCATTTTTTTTTTGTTTCCATTTGCATGGAATATATTTTTCCTTTCTTTCATTTTCAGTCTATGTGCATCTTTAAAGTTGAAGTGTGACCCTTGTAGAAATATATGTAGTGTTGTTTAATCCATTCAGTAACTCTATGCTGTCTGATTGGAAAATTTAACCTATTTATATTTAAAATAATGATGGACATACTTTTGCCATTTGATTGTGATTCCTGTGTTACTTATTCCTCTTTTGTTCTCTTCTTTTGTGATCTGATAATTTTATATAAGTGTATGCTTTGATTTCTTTTTCTTGATCTTTTGTGTATCTATATCTACTATAGATTTTTGCTTTGCATTACCACGAGGCTTACAAAAAGAAAAAAACTTTTATTTATGTCTATTTTAAGCTGACAACTTAACTGCAAAAACATGCAGAAGCTTTATATTTTTACATTATCCTTCCAAAATTTTGTTTTTAATATTATGATTTACATCTTTTACATTGTGTATCTTGCAATAAATTATTATAGTTATTTTTAATACCTTTGTCTTTTAAACTTCATACTAGAGTTATGATTTATTTATCATTATTACTTTAGAATATTCTGAAGTTAACTATTTACTTTTACCAGTGAGATTTATACTTTCATGTTTTTATTACTAAGCAGTACATTTTTGTTTCAGCTTAAATTCCTCTAAAATTTCTCGTAATGCTCTTCTAGTAGCGAAGCCTCTAACATTTGCTTGTCTGGTGAACCCTTATCTCTCTTTCAACTCTGCAGGACTACTTTTCTAGGTAGAGTATTCTTCCTATCATGGCACTCCCTTCTGGTCCCCAACATTTCTGCTTAAAAATTTGTTCATGGTCATATATGGGTTTGCTGGTATGTAACAAGTAGTTTTTCTCTTTATCCCATCTTCACTCTTTTTTATTCTTTTTTCTTTTTCTTCTTTTTTCTCTTTTTTTTGTTCTTTTCTTCTTTCTTTCTTTCTTTCTTTCTTTCTTTCTTTCTTTCTTTCTTTCTTTCTTTCTTTCTTTCCTTCCTTCCTTCCTTCCTTCCTTCCTTCCTTCCTTCCTTCCTTCCTTCCTTCCTCCCTCCCTCCCTCCCTCTCTTCTTTCTTTCTTCCTTCCTTTCTTTCTCTTTTCTTTCTTCCTTTCCTTTTTTTCCTTCTTTCTTTCTTATTTTTTTCCTGCTTTTTGCTTCTCTAATCGAATGAATTCCACTGCCTTGTCTTTGAATTCACTGATTCTTTTTTCCACTTAATCTAATCTGCTGTTGAACCTCTATATTGAAACTTTCAGTTTAGTTACTGTGTTCTTTAGCTCCATAATTTCTTTTTGGTATTCATTTTCTCTTTTCTATCCCTTTGTTCATGTATTGTTCTCCTGATGGTTAGTCTCATGATCACTGTTATTTTGACTCATTATTAGTTAAATCACTTATGCCTATTTTATTAAGATCTGCTTCTCGAGTTTTATCTTGTTCTTTTGTTTGAAGCATATTCTTATTTCTTTCATTTTCCTTGACTCTCTGTGATGATTTCTACACATAGTTAAAACAACTTTCTCTATCAGTCTTACTAGTGTGGTTTTGTGTGTATGAACCTCGTCAGTCTATCTGACCCATGCTCTTGGTAGTTTCTCGAACTTTTGAGATTGTTCAAACTACATTCTTTGTGGATCCCTATAGTTGAGGGTATGCCAAGAACCATCAGTGTCCCAAAGGGGAGAATTGCAGTCAGATAGCAGCCAGTTAGAATCTGGACCCTCAGACAGCAGGTGAGAAAGTATATAGCTTGTCTCTACCCAGGAAAAAATGGGCAGGTGGGTATTTTTGCCTACTATCCTTTGTGCTGGGCTTGCATGTAGAGCCATGGAAAAGGGGTTGCTTCTAAGCCCATTAAGAACATTTTTGTTTGCTGCAGTTTAGGGCTCTAAATGGAAGCACCTTTGGCAGTCAAAGACAGGTGGTCTGGGGATTTCTCCCTGGGGTTCAGCCACAAATGCTGATAGCAGATGTGTACAAGCTCCTTTTAGGGAGATACTGATGACTCGGGGCAGGCAGGAGGGAGAGGTGAGGAGAGGCGTCTGCTACCTTCCCTGGTCTCCTTCCTAGGAGGATCATAGTCAGACCCTGTGTGTATGCTAAAATAGAAGCCTGACCCTTAGGCAGCAGCCTTTAAACAAATAGTCCCCATTCAAAGAAAGATGGGCATTTTTGTTTGTTAGTTTTGTCCATTCTCTCTCTAATGCGCCCCGAAGGGTGCGGGGGTGGGGGGTATATCCACATTGAGTGCTTCTATGCCCATTTGTTTGCTATAATCTTATGAGTCTTATGAATGCAAACCCTATTGGCTCTCAGATTGAGGTGTTTTGGGGGCCCATCTTCTGGGTAAGAATCTTAAAAGTTGGAGCACTTGATGTAGGATGGAAACCCTTCATTTCTTAGTGAGAAGCTGGAAGTTAAGGGTTCCCTCCTAATTATATGCCACTGTGCCAAGAGTAAGGTTTATGGCAAGAGTGTCTCAGCCTTTCCTATCTGCTTTGGTGTGGGTGTTTTCTTGATCACCTGATGAGTAGGAGGCTAATTCCTCAGTTTCTGGATTTCGTTCAGAGGATACAGGTCTATGCGTAGGTGTACATTTGTTGTGTTCGTGGGAGGAGAAAATTTCAAGAGCTTCCTGTGTTGCCATCTTTGCAAACATGATCTGTATAACTACGTAGAATGCAAGAAGAATGTTAATTTTACTCTCCTGAGATATTACCCAAGGGGGGACTAAGCTATGAACAATTTTTTTCAACCCTAAGAATTTCAGATATCTTAGCTTCCCAGTCACTTTAAGATAAGAAACACCTTTATTTCAGTATAAACATGCCAACTTCTTCTGTATAAAACTCTTTCTTCCCAAGATCAAGCCTGATATAAACTGAGGAACCTGCTTCTCTCTTCTCTATACCACCTCACTCCTGGGGACAAACTGTTTGAAACTTCCATAGCAAAGGCTTGCGAAAAGCAGTAATTAGGGATAATGAACAGTTTTCTTTATAGCTGAGCCTGGTGCTGCTGTAAACTTGTGGTATGCTCTTGGAATAATATTTGCGTGGGTTGCGACTTTTTTTTCATGGAATAATTTTGCAATCTGATTTCTCAAAGACCAAAGAAAATCCCGGAGAACGTTCTACAGAGAAACTTGGTATATGATGAAAAACATCCTTCATCTGGCTGTTTTGCCTCCCTTTTAACCCTGGAATTTTAGTATACACTGCTGTACCAGGTCATTTTACATGTTCAGGGGATCCTTTTAGGCAATCTCTTTCAATATAGCCTACAATTGACTCTTCTTGTAAGGTCCACTTTTGACCTACTAGAAATCATGATCCTTTGCCTAGCCTCTGTCCACCTTTCAAAGGAGTCCTCTTTTTTTTCATTTTAATTCTGCTATTAGGTTCCTCTGGGTGGCCTATCACCTAGGGGCTTCTTCTGGAGAAGCACCTCAACAATACACATTGTTAAATTAAAAAAAAAAAAGCAAGATAATTAGCAGTGCATATAGAATGTTACCATTTGGTTACCAAAAAGTTTATATGTAGATATATATGTATGCATAAATACAAATATAAATATTTTATATAAACATAAAAATGTTTTATATTCATGTTTATGTTTATATTGATTATTCCATATAGAGGGATTCCCTGTTTTACTTATGGCTGCATAATACTCCTTTGAATGAACACATCATAATGTGTATATATACTGCTAATTATATATGCATTTATAATGTGTATGCATGCATATATAAAGCACATATATATAACAAATGTGTATGTATAATACATATAATAAATATATAAGAGAGGAGATAGATAATCTCTAAAAATACATAAGAAATTAGTTTAGTAAGAGTTGTTGTCTCTAAGATTGGATGCCAGGTAATTCTGAAAAAGTGAGGGAAGACTTTTTATTGTATATCATTTCTTACCATTTAACTTTGTAGTGTATATATACATGTACTACTTACTGCAAAGTGAAATTGAAAAAAAATATTCATTTTTCAATATAATATTTTGACTCACAACAAAGCCCATAACATTCCAGTTATTAGTATGTTGTACCTGTGAATATTTGTTGGCTTAAACCAAAACTATTCCCTGGAAGAAAGCAGGTGGCAGAGAAATAAAGTGAGAGTCAGAGAATCCTGCAAATTGGAAATCAACTGTAAAAAAATGGCAATAGCAGCAGCAACACTATATATAATATATAAAACTAAGTATAAAAGACATGCTATGCTACTTTTTGGATATCAGGCTGTGTAATTATATTATATATGCACATATATACCCTATTTGAGGGTAAAGAATTATATTATCAGCCACAAATTTATTAGCCTAGTAAATTTCTCGGCTTGTTATAAATGCGCACTGCCACGAGGGGGCATTTCCCACAAGGCGAAGAGTGCAAAGTCAAAAATAATAGTTTTTGCTTTGCATTATTCTGTTATAAATTTGTTCTTATTCTGTGAGAAGTATTTTTATTATGACATCCATTTTTATAAAGTACATAGTTAAGAATACTTAAAAAATAGCCAAACTTTATTAGCCAAACGAAGCTCTGGTTTCTCACAGAGTGTAGGAACATTCTTTACTAAGTTATGTTTGGTCACTCTCTCCAGAAGCAATATACGTAGACGGTGTTTTATTTTGTTTTGAAATCTCATGTGCCAATATTAGTATGAGCATTATTTTTCAGAAATAGACAGATAAATGTTCTATTTATTTTTTAAACCTGCTTAAGGAAGTTAGGAAAAATGAGAAGTCAGGATATTCTCAAATTGAATGCAAAGCTGAGCACACATCAAAACTTAGTCTACTCCCAGGATCACATGAATGCAAAACTATGAGTTTCATTCCATTACACAAACAAGAGAAAAATAAGGTTATTTCATTACTTTAAGGGAAGTCCTTTGGATTATTATTTGGCCTTATAAAAGGAAATACTGCCATCTGAGACAACGTGGATGAACCTAAAGGATTTTATTTTAAGTGAAATAAGCCAGACAGAAAGACAAATACTGTACAAACTCATAAAAGCAGAAGATAAAATGGTGGTTGCTAGGGATTGGGGGAGGGAAAGGGGAGATATTGATCAAGGAGCACAAAATTTCAGTTATGCAAGTTGAATTCTGGAGGTCTAATGTACAGCAATGTGACTATAGTTAATAAGGCTGTATTTTACACTTAAAATTCGCTAAGAGGATAAATCTTAAATGTTTTCACCACACACACACACACACACACACACACACACACACACAAAAATGGTATAACTCTGAGGGGATGGTTATGCTAACCAACTTGACTGTGGTGATTATTTCATGATATATATGTATAACAAGTTGTACACCTTAAATATATACAATCTTTGTCAATTATTCCTCAATAAAGCTAGGTAATAAAGTAATTTTCATGAGATAGGAGAGTATTTGTATTACAGTTGCTTTTGAAACAAATTGCTGGTCAGGAATTGCCTGTCTATAAGACCACACACTTTCCACAGGATACACAGTTCTTTTCAAGGGAAAAATACAAATACCCTTGTTTTCTAGGGAGCAAGTCCAGTCTTCCAAGTTGGAGGAGGTAATGGCTGACTTCATTCAGCAATTTGGTATCATACTAGAAGCTAAAGCACTAGCCTATTAACTCGATTGCCACTGGTTAGAGCTTTAATTTATTTTTATTAATAATGGTAGTATTGCATTTTTTCTAAATATAAAAGTAGTAAATTTTATGGTAGATAGTGGTAGATACAGAAAAGTATATAAAAATTAAAAATTTAAATAAAACCATTATTAACATTTTGGTGTATTTCTTTCTTTTTACTATATACATATATACATACATATACATACATATGCATGTAATAGTACATATGTAGTGGCTGTATAATTATATTATACATGCACATATACTTTTTAAAAATTAATACTATATTTTAAGCACTCTACCATGTTATAAAATATTCTTCCTCATTCATCTTCAGAAATTTGAAAGCACATAAGGATATTTAAATAACATAACAGACACTATATTTTCATAATTTGGGATTGACAAGTGTTAACAGTTTGTTCCAGTATTTTTTTCCTATGGTATATTAAAAAACAAAAACTTGAATATATCATCAAAAGAAATAACAAGGGAAAGAAAAAAGAAAAAGTGGAGGGAATGGTTCCTAATTCAGTCTGTCATGTACAGTCTTGGGGAAAAGGCTACAGTGAATATAGGAAGGTCAAATTATTGGTTTTTAAGTTATAAAAAAGAATGGTGAAGGAAAATGATGATATTAAAGAATTGGTTTTCTTTTTTCTTATCTCCGTCTCTCCTTTTTTTGAGTAAAAAGGTGTTTCGTGTTTCAGAAAGAAAACCTCTAAAAAGCCTATTGGATTGCACCTAGTTCATAACGGGTTCGACAAAAAGCATGTGAATATCAAAGCTGATTGAAAAATAACAGCAAAACCCTATCACAAGGGCATATCCAAACAATCAAAAAATTCTTCAGTGTTTTTACTTAAGGACTCCCTGCTCTGAAGTACCTGGAAGTGGAGGCCAGGAATCTACACATTTACCTAGTTCCTAATGAGCTGTATGCCCAATGGTGCTTGAGAACCTCACTGTCATGAAGAGGAACAGGAATTCATAAATACAACAAAAGTACAGGCCTTCCTTTAACCTAAAATACTAACTTCCTACACTATGTTGAACACACTTTATCTGTCTTCACAGTACTTACTACTACCTGATATACATATTTATTTCATCATTGTCCATCTCTCCCACTAGAAAACCCTTAATGTAGAATTTACTTGGGTAGAAAGGGGCTTACAATGTTGAAAAAATGTGAGCCAGAAATAGAAAGCTCACCTTAGTACATGATCTGTTACTGAGAAAAAAGAATAATAATAACTGAGAAAAACTTTCCTCAGGGAGAAAAAAGCAAAACTGCATACATAGGTGAGAAATAATGTTCACTGCAGCCTGTGTATAATCACCATAAAGAGATACACACCTAAACAATTTTTTGGTGTTAATCTATAACATAAGAATAGAATAAAAGTCCTAAAAACACAGAGAAAAGAGGATGTCTTATAAGAGAGTGAATATCAGATTGGCCTGAGGTTTCCCCTCAAGCAGATGTAAATTAAATCTCAAATACCACATTATGTAACTAAAATAAAAGATGAAACAAAATTTTAAAAAACTAAAGAGTAAACAAATATTTTATACATTATTTTGATATTCTTGGGAAATAGTAGAAAATCAGATTGTATAACTTCTAAAGCATTAAGGAAAATAAAAGTATATAAAATTGTTACCGAAGAGTGGAAATCCTATCCCGGTACATCGTCCAGGTTCTTGATGTCTCGAACAAAGAATTGAGCAAGACACCGAAATACAGTAGTTTTATTAGGAAAGTGCACTTCCAGAAGTCGGAGCAGGCCTGAGCAAGAGAAGTGTGGCTCAAAAGACCCGGTAACAAAGCCTTTGGGGTTTTTATCCCTTTTTGCTGTGGGTGGTTACTTTTCTTAGAGGAGTGGGCTTCCTTGATTGACAACTAAGGTTGATAGGACTGATTCATCATTTTGCATTCTGTGCATGTTTGTTCCCAGAATTCAGTCTGTTATAATGATATTAAAGAAATTCCGGGCATACACATTATTTTAGAATAATGATATAATTAGGCTCAGGTGAGTTGCAGGTCCTTGGGGTCTTCATTGCGCAGGTGCGAGTGACTGGCTTAAACTGGTACCTAATTCTTTGCCTATGGCTTCTTCCCGCAAATTAAAAAATGCCTTCTGGCTTGCTTAATTGTGGGCAGATTAGGGTGGACCCCTTCTAGGATAGTATGAACTCAACGTTTTTGCAGGCAGACCCCAAACCATCTAACTTTCCTGCCTACCTCTTTTCTAAGAGTCATTCTAATAATAACCCCCTTATTATTAGTATGGATGTTGAGGGACAGGAAATTTCTTCTTCAGTTTCTGCTGAGAATGGCTGTTGTCCCTGCCTACAGAGGTTTTCATGGAGGTCTTTCCCTTTCTGCCTTAGTCAGGGTGGGGTTTTGGGTTTCCTACTGAAGTGCCACCTCAGTTCCTAGACAAGGAAAAGAAGATACAAACTTATTTAAATCATATGTCTATTAATTTCTATTATTGATTTGCTTATTGAGCGAGTAAAGGGAAACAAACAAAAATCCTTTGGCTTAAAGTCCTCTCCCCTCTGACACTCTAAGTGCCCCATTTCTGCTAACTATGGGCTTATGACCCTTATGAATAGCCAGAGGATCTGAGTCACCAGGGCAATTATCAGGATTTGAGGGAGAGGGCCCTTTTTCCAAAGAAAGGAGGGAAGAAAACTAGGTTTACTGAAAAGATGAACTCTGCCCGAGATGACCCATTTCATTTCCTGCTAAAAAATTAAGAATTTTACAAATGAAGTCCAGTCTCAAAATGGTCGGTATTACAATTTGGAACACACCCAATGCAGAAAACATAAGCACCCAGTAACAGATGTACATTTCAAGCCATCAACTCAGGAATGCAAAAAAAAATTTTCTTTCATTCAGTTTCCCTTCCATTCTGGTGCCTTCTTTCACCCCTAGATTGTAAGTGGTGTTCCGCCTTGCCCCACTGTGGGAAACTTTTGAGAGGTTTACGAAACCGTGCCAAGGCAGGCAGTCAAGACCCTGAGAGAAAAATCCAGAGATTTCTGCCGACATTCACGCAACCCGAGTTTACACCGCCTCTTCCGGTTTAGCAGCTTTCTGATCCCACATTTCACGTAGGAAAAAGGCATTTTTCCGCACAGATTCTGGGTGCCCCGGACAGCCTCCGCCCAGGGTCACGGCCATCAGAGATGCTGCGGCTCCTTCCCGAGGCGATGCAGGTTGGCTCCTTCCTTCACGTCAGCAGTCCCGGACCTGGATCGCTTCCCCACCCGCCCCAGCTTTGACATGGGAGCCTAAAAGTTCACGCGGTTTGGCAGCGGCCCCCACCGGACACACACGGGGCACTGAGCAGCAGCATCGCCGTCTGGGGCTCGACCCCACGCCGGGCCGGGCCCCGGGGAAGGCGCGGTGCAGGGCAGGTGCCTGCGGGGCGCTCCCCGGGCGGGCGCGCGGCCAGCGGAAGGAGGGCGGGGACAGCGGAAGGGGCAGTCCCGGCGGTTGGCGCCTCCGGGACTCCGGCCTGGGGCATCGCATCTGGGGGGGACCCTCGGGTGCGGCTGTGCGAAGGGCTTTCGCTGCCTTCCAAACCGAAACTGGCCCCGGCGCCGCGGCGCAGCGACGAGGTTCCGGCGAAGGGGACGCAGCACCCAGCGCCGCGCACTCGGGGACTTTGTCAGGTGATGGGGGGCGTGGGAGAAAAGGAGGCATCTGAAAAGCGCAGAGGAAGGGGCTGGCAGAAACTCCACGGGTTCTAGGCTAGGCGCGCGCTACAGATCCTGACAGGGCCTGCCGGAACCCCTGGCCGCACCTCACAGTGTGGAAATAGGACTGGGGGTCGGAATTCCTTGCCCCTTGCAGCCCCCGCCGGAAACCCCCGCCCGCATCCTGAGTCTGAAGGGTCCTAGACCCTCAGACAAAGGAATCACGCCCCTTGCACAGAACGCTGCCGGGGCATAGAAGCTGCAAGAACTCTAAGCCAGACAAGCCTGTGCCTTTTGTTCTGTCTAGATCGTCGCTAGCTCCGCCAGCCTAGCAAACTCTCCTTCCTCTAACAAGGTTGTCTGAGCCTCCAAAACCCTCCCTCAGGTGTCACTTCCTGCAACATCGGGAGAAAGTGGAGAGAGAGAGAGAGCTGACGGCAGCACTTTCAAAAGAATAGCGAAACATTTCAGTGTACCAGTTTAAACTCTGAATACTTTCCAGACCTTGTGCTTAGTAGGTGCTGCAGACAAATGTATCTGTCATGAAGCTGGACAGTCTCCTTTCCGAGAATTACAAAATGGGGTGGAAGGCCCAGAGCTTTTATAGGATAAAGACTGAAGAAGAAGGAAGAGACAGAAAATACCAGCTTGGCTGGGGCCACGTCGTCCACCTTGTTTAGGCAGAGAAGGCCTAGAGTTGCATTGGCATTTGGGGGTTGGCTGACTCAATACACCGCATTTCTGGTCAAATGGAGCATTTACAGGATGGCTAAGTTATCCAAGTTTTGGTTTGCTCATGTGCCACCTAAGCAACCCCATCTTGGTCTTAGAATTCATTTCAGCAATGATCCCAGAGACCTCTAATTTTCCTTCTCACTACCTATGTGTTGGATTATCTTGCTTAACTAAAACATGGATCATTTCCTTTGTGTGGCAAACTTTCCAGCAGAAAAAAATGTCCATCTCAATTTTGGATTATATTCTTTCATTACAGAATGTTTTTGAGCCTCCGTGATCCTTTTACTGCTACGCACATAGAAGGGTCACAAATGTAGAGAATTAAAGCCACAGATTATTTAAATCACTTACACGTTGAAAAACCAAGAACCTTGAGAGAAAATCTAGATGACCCTCCTCCCACTCCATTTCCCCCTCATTTTTACATCTGAGAGCGTACTGTTTACCAGCTATTACTCTTAAGTACTGGAGGTGTAGAGATAAACAGGATGTGGGCAGGAGCAACAGAGAACTCCTTCCATGAAGACCTATAACTTTCTTGGAATAAAAAGCTTTGGGGGAAAGGCAAAAATTGCGAAATCTACTGATGGAGGGAGGAGCATAGTAATCAGCTCAAACAGCTGATCTTTTTTTGAAACTTAACTGGTCTGACCTGGAAAATGAGTGCTTAACAGTCAGAAGCACAGGCCGTGATTACCAGTCCAGTGAGAGAAACCAACTGGCAAAAAGCAAAGGAGTCGACACAGGGTGAGTGGTAGGAATAATGAACAGGGTAGGTAGAGAGTTGATTCTTAAGCCTCATATGGTATTGTGAATTGTTAAACCTTTTATGCCAAATTATTATTTGCAAATATCATTTGTCAAACATCACTCAAGGTGCTGCAGATACCTTTCTCAGCTAAATCTAGTGGCAAGATTTGTTTCAACAGGCACAAGAAAGTGTGAGTGAGGGTTAATAAAGAATATAAATGTGAGAACAGATGGTATTTTATGTAGTTTTAAAGGAGATGACTCTGAGGAAAAGAAAAGTGTAACAAGTGAGGGATCACTTATACAGACACTTGAAATGAAGAGAAAACCTGAAGGATTTGTAGAACTGAATTCCATTTGGCTGTACGGGGAATAGGGGAGTGTGTGGCATGTAATGAAAATTGAGAGGTATCATATAATGTCAGCCTAAAACCAAATCAAAACCTGAAAAACAGGTCATGTATTTGATCAGGGAGAATCCCTGCTCAGTGGGGACTGTACACCAAGAGAGGGAGGGTCCTTAACTCCACGCAGGAAAGAATTCAAGCATGAACCAGAGAAAGAGACAAAGCCAAAGTTTACTAGAGAAGGAGTAATGCTCCATAGAACGTGGTCTCCTCTCAGAGACAGAATGAAACCCTGAGTGTTTAAGGAATTCGGTTTATTGTGTTTTCCTTTCAAAAATGGGTGTGCAGCGTTAATGATTTGGGTAAGCAGTTGTTAGTAATCTCTGCAGGAATCTTCTTTTTTTGTGTAGGTTCCTTCTGGTCTAGCTGTACCGCCGATCAGCATGTTGTGGGCTCTGAATCCAATCTGGTTTAATATTTAGTCAATTCATATAGTTCTCATGCCTCTTCCCTATATCATGTTGACTGTTTAAAGTAGAGGACTTCTGATTTTTTGTTTACTACCTGCCTTAGACTAATTGTGTTAAGTTTTGTATTAATAAATTCCAGTATGTGTGAAATGGGTTATGATTTTTTAAGAGACCTGCGTAGGGAGGGAAACTATTTCATCACCTTTACAGAACTTCTTTAAAAAATGGAGAGAATGACACCTTTTGTCTCATGTGTTCACGGGGCTCTCTTTCCCCTTTTCCAGTTGCTTGCTTGTAAGCTCATTTAGCTGAGTTGTATCTGCTTGTGGCAGGACAGCAAAGCATGCTGCATGGCAAATTTTAAACATATCCTTTGTCCTGAAGAAAGTTTATAAAATTGTAAATCCTCAGAACCTTTTCATTGCCTTTTGATTCTGGAACTAAGATTATATTAGTGCTAATCTGTGAGCATGAGAATTATAATGTCCCACTCTCCTCCCTAAAACAAATCTAGAGGGAAAAAAAAAAGAGAGAGAAAATAGGGCCCACATTTCCATTTTACAATTACAGTTGACCCTTGACCAACATGGGTTTGAACAGTGTGGGTTTATATACAGGAATTTTTAAAATACACAGTTGGTCCTCCTTATCCCTGAATTTCACAACTGAGCATTCAATCAATCGCGGATCAAAAACAGTATATTTTTCTATTTTTCATACAGACTTTGACCAGTGAACTTGATCTAGGGACAGTGAAAAGGGAGGTGAAGAAGAAAGAACAGTGGTTGGGGGTGACGGGGTTAAGCACATGGATGGAGTTTACGAACATCAATACATCATTGTGTTGGGACACTATAGGTTTCATTAGCCTTTTAATTGGTTTCGAGACCAATTGCTCATCATTTTTCAATAATTCTGAAATTTTTAGTGTAGGTTTCTTCTGCTAAGAGATCTTGAGGCAACTTGATATTTACATTTGGATAATTTGGGAAACCTCCAAAATCCTTGTCTTTTTTTCACAACCACTTCATACTTCTTAATTAGTAATAACATTTTATTTTTGAAGCCCCCCCACATTTCCCACAGACCTAAATTTTCTACCTTTATCAGTTTATTTCTCCTTCAAATTCATTCTGTAGGTTTATGCTCAAGTTCCGAGAGGCTGCCTTATTTTAAATCTTTTTAATTTCTCTGAAAATGTGTACATAGATTTATACTTCTAGGGGTGTACATTTGACTTATATGGTGAAGAATGTGCAGTATTTAAAAACAGGTTGAAATGTCTTAAAATTAATTGAAACATTTAATATTGCAGTTTTATATACTTGAGAACATGAAGGCTTTCAATAACAGGATTTGTCTTTGCCCAGACAGATCCTGTATTTATAAGTCAGCTTAGTGGGAAATTTTGAAATACTGTTTCTAAGTTCTTAAAGTATATCTGTTTAGGGAATTGCGTTATACTGTGTCATATTTTTAGATACTTATACAACTCCAAGTGTAAGTATCTGCTGCGCCACTTTAACAAAAATGTCACTTGAATGTGAAGCAATTTAAAGCGGAAGGAGATTGTATTATAATCCTTTTTTATGATGCCATGTTCTCCACTCATTTTTAATACTCTTTTACAACTCACATATTAGAGATATTTCTAAAGCTCCTGTCAGCACCGAGCTGATCAAGAAGGGAAAGCTTCGGTGGTGAGACGCCCAGTCGAAAGAACGCAGGAGGAGCCCACGTGAGAATGACACTGGCAGGCACCACCTTTATGGCAGGGAGCGTGCGCCTCTGGGCTAGGGGACCACGTGGGCTTCATATATGTCGGAGATCAATAGTGGCATTCTGCCACACATATATAATAAACAATAAGCCGAGTCATACTTGCATAAATTAGGCCCACGTGCCTTACTCTATAAATGTTACATTTTAGATCCGGGAGCAAGGAGCCTGGATCACAGTCAGACCTGGGACCCATAGCTACAAAACAAATTTGTGGCATTCCATTTGGCAACCTGATAATTTCTTTTTTTCACTTTCGCACTTTTTCATTAAGCATTATTAAGTGCCTTTTATATATTGAGTGCTGTACTAGGCCCTAGTGACAGAAAGTAGGTATGTACCTCAAAGAGCTGCTCTCAGGAAGCTTCCTGTCTAGTGAGAAAGACAAATGAAAAATAAAATTAGAATGATGTGTGAAATGTGTTAAAATGGAAACATATAATTTACTGGGTGGTGATAAATAAAGTGAGCGATAATCTCTGCTTAGGAAATCACTTTTAGAGGAATCTTAGGAATTCAGTTTTTAAAAATGATTGTCTTTACGAGGTCAGTGAGGAAGGAAAGACATTACAGGGGAAGGTAGTAACAGATAATAGCAAGGTAAATTTGTGGAACTCTGGTTGCTTGGTGTTCTATGTAGACTGTGTGTAGAGGAGATTCAAGATATCAGTAAGGGCCAGATAATCAAAATGACCCTTGAACTTGATCCCTTTGTTAGTAGAAAGCTATTGAAAAACTTTAAATTCGGAATAACCTGATTGCATTACAAGGATAACTCTGATTTTTAGGAGCTGTGTGAAATTAATTGGCGACTGTTGTATTAGTCCAGATGTTATGTAATGAGGTTTGGACTATGTTAGTAGTAGAAGGAATGATGGATGGGAAAGAAAAGAATGAAGAAATTAATTTTAGAGGTAGGTTGCATACGGGAAATGAGAGGGGAAAGAGATTTGGGATTTCTGCTGTGGGCTCCTGGGTTAATTATACATAGGGTAGTTGAAGGAAGGAATAAAGAAAGAAGAGCAAGTTTTAGTAGAAGTAAGAGTTCAGATTTATGCAATGATTTTTAAGACCCTGTGGTACATCTAGATGTGTGGCATAAGAAAGTAGATTTCTATTTTGAGTTAGGAGTACCCAGCATGAGGTCACAACCTGAAATGGAAATGTGGGATATGTGTGGGTTTTGAAAAAAGGCGTAGGCAAAAGAATAAAAGAACTCCAACAAATTAATAATGAAAAGGCAAATAAATGGGGGAAAAATGGGCAATAACTTGAATAGGCATTTCACAAAAGATGATATGCAAATGCCAATAAGCATATAAAAATGGAGTTTGACTTCATTAGTCATCATAGAAATGCAAAGGGAAACCACAATGTAATATTCTCTAGAATTCCTTAAATGGAAGGAAAAAAAAAGACATTAGCAAATTATAACAAGGTCATTGAATGACTAGAACTTTCACTAGCTATGGAACCACCCATTTATATTGACACAACCATTATTTTTTTTTTTTGTGATCAGGATGAATAATTTTATTACAAATTTCAGGATTGAAAAGTAATTTGTCACATTTACTAAAATAAATCTGAGATGACGTGATACAACCATTTTGGAAAACTTTGTCAATATTTTTTAAAGCTGACAGATGCAATGATTATGACTGGTGGTGTACTGGGAAACCAGCTCTTGTGTGTGTGTGTGTGTGTGTGTGTGTGTGTGTGAGAGAGAGAGAGAGAGAGAGAGAGAGAGAGAGAGAGAGAGAGAGAGAAAGGGAAAGAGAGAGAGATTAAGAGAGATTGAGATTGATATGTAGAGTTTGCTGATATTTCCACCATGGTCAATTTTGAGCTACCAGTGGTTGAAAAAAAACCTGTATAATTCTTGATGTTTAACAATCTGTATAAGCCAGATGCAGCTCAACCCAATTCAATTTCCAGATATATAGCCAGCAGAAATGCTTACATGTTGACTCAAAGACACATACTAAAATGTTTACAAATCTATTTGTAATGGTCCAAACTGAAAACAACCCAAATATCTATTTATTTTAGAATATATAAATTGCAGTATATTCATATAATAAAATAAAAAAATGAGAAAAATGGACTTTTTAGAGACTCTAAGTACATAATAACAGTAATGGATGTCATAATCATAGTTGGAACCAGACACAAAAGAATATGTATTACATTATTCAATTGTATAAAGTTCAAAAGAAGGCAAACAAATCTTGGATATTCGATGTCAAGTTAATTGATATCCTTATTTGGAGTGGTAACTGAAAGATGGACTATCTGAGATTTATGTTATTTACTTGAATGTTTTCACCTTGTGAAAAATTCACTGAGTTGTAACTTACCATTTGTATCCTTTTCTGAATGTATGTTTTATGTCAACAAAAATGCTTACAAAAGGCAAAAAAGCCTTTGGGCAGAGATGAGATTATCCATGATGTATATGTCAAGTGAAAAGAGAATAGTGACAGGACCCTGGGGAATACATAAACCACACAGACACATTCTTGTTTCTTTCCCCATTTTCCTCAGGACCCTCCCAGCTTTTTCTATGAAAACATTGCATAATGTAAGCATAATGCTAAGAATAAAATTTCTGTTAGAGAGTGGAATTGGTCTTGTAGCATTTCCTCATTGAGACTGCTTCTAAGGAGACATTTGGACTGAATTTTTTTTAATTTGGAAAAGATAAAGAGTTAAAGGAAGAAAGATGTCATTAGAAAGACTACCTGGAGACAGGTGATGATGCTAAATACAGAACGGCAACATTCTTCTAAATCTTCCTAGTGTATCGGATCCCGGGAAATATACTGTAACTATGTTATCATCTCTCAATGATAGACTGAAATGTGCTTTTAGAAACAAAGAAGTACTTCCAATGAAACAGGAAAGTCTATCATTAAAGCTTATCAACAAACATATAATGTTAGAAAGGTGTCTGTTCATCTGGACTACTGTATACTTATCTCTCTTTCTAGAAATGGCAAGGAGTCTTTTGAAGACATCATCGATGTCTATGAGGACAAAGTTGGTACAACAGACAGGATTGTCACTTTACAATACATCTCATGGCTTCAATGAGGAAGAAGTGAAAGAAAAACTTCAGCAGTTTCCTGGTGGATCCGTTGACCTTCGGAAGGAAGACAGTGGCATTGGCATTCTTACTCTGAACAATCCAAGTAAAATGAATGCTTTCTCAGGTATAGAGCTCTTCCTTTTGCTAGTTAAAGAATGACATTAAGTCTAACCTGCTATCGCATGACTCTTATTCTTACTCCGGTGACAGAAATCTTGAAAGTCAAGGTACTCTTTGTAGAACATGAAAACAAAACAAACAAAACCATCACATGAACCAGGTACATTTTTTACTATTGTGACTTTTAATTTAAAAAAAAAAATTCATGAATACAGATGTTGATAAAAGGAAACCGTCAAACTAATCTTGTTTTTTTTTTATTGAAATTTATGAACTGCTTAATAACTTCATTTGTTTTTGTTCAGCTAATGTCACTAGGAGACAAAGGGAGAGTGGTTTCAAAGATTTTTAAAAACTAACGAGAAAAGCCTATAAAAAAGAAATTATTTAGCTTTTTTTTCTGTGAATTGAAATGTGACTCTAATTTTCACCATGTAATTCCAATAATCAATGAAAACACTGCATCTGCCTATTTGTTGCACCTTTCCTAACTCTTAGATACTGGTAATACCTTTGTTGGCTAGGCAGTGCTCGGCATATGAGAATTTTATATTTATGAGTCTTGAAGGCCCAGGACATGTGGTAATTTGGGATTTTTTGCCAAAGCTCAAGTTGGAATTCTGCTACCATGATGTTATGCAAGAGATAATGAGTAACCTTGCTGACTATCCAGCCCTTGTATTTCAGAATGATTTTGGTAATTTTTCTATTTGTTGGTTATGTACTTCATGGGGATAAATTATATTCTGTAGTAGCATTTGAAATATTCTGCTCAAAAATATCTCAATAAATTTTCATGTGTCTGTATATAATCATACCTATAGACTTAATTCAGTAGACTAATCTTTATAAATTAGCAGTGGTGGGTCTTTAAACCAAAAATTACTTTTCATTTGATGAAATTCAGAGATGTCTCTCTCTTTTAGTGTTAACCAACAGAAATATAATTGAAGACACAAATGTGAGCTACATGTTTCATTCAAAATTTTCTAGTAGCCATGTTTTAAAAAATAAAAAGAAACAGGTAAAATTAATTTTAATAATGTATTTAACTCAGTATATTCAAAACATTTCAATATGTGACTGATATAAAAATTACTAAGAGGTATTTTCTTATTTTGTTTTCATGCCAAATCTTTGAAATTTAGTATACATTTTATAGTTACTGCACATCTCAGTTTGGACCATCCACATTTCAAGTGCTCAATAGCTACATGTGAGTGGTGGCTACTTTATTGGACCATGCAGCTTCATACCTTCAATTGGTTCAGGGAATAAAAGCCAATTTAAAAATTAGCCTAAGAAAAATAAAATTAGAAAGGTGAGACTGCTCTGGAGAATTAGGTTAGATTATAGTTTTAATTTACTACAGGATAGCTACAAATAATTTATATTAGTAAATCTTGTTATTCAAATGGAGACATATTAATTTAGTGCCTAATATTTAAAACTAATACAGAACTACATTAATTTGGGAACTGGTATGTGGTTGGGTTTGATTAGGATATGATGAGTGTGCCCCATTCTATTCAACACCCCCAGGCCCTTGTTTGAAAATCACCCAACCAGATAATTTTTAAGGTCCCTTTAAATTCTTAATGTTTGTTTAACAAAGTCAGTATTAACCACTGGTATAGATTCTTCATACTGAAGTCCAGTATTACTTTTTTATTTGACGCTTAAATATTAGGGAAGATGAAAGGTCCATATTTACCTATATAGATCTATTCTTACCCTAAATGTGTGGTTTTTCTATAAAAAAAACTATACTATATACCTTTTAAGAGTAAGAACTATATTTCCTAAGGACTTCCTTGGGAAGGCCTGCTGTTTTAATTAGTTCATAATTAGCAATTAGAAAGGATGTGAATCCATAACATTAACTTAATGTTTATTGTGGAACCACTTCACTTCTGGTTACTTGAGAAAATGGCAAAGAAAATAATAGTTCTCGACATCATGGGGTTTGTATTCCAAAGAGGTGTACATAGTTTAATGGGCCTTATATAGTAAATCTTGGAATCTTGTGGTACATATTCTTTGCCAGTTTTAACCTCCTTTATGATCTTAATATTGGCTTCTAAAGTATTTTCTTAAGTAGAGGAAAGAGTAAATTTAATCATGTTGAGAGCATTACGAATTTTATGAACTTGGAATATCACCATAGGTAAGAATATCTAAAAGAATGACAGTCTGTGCTATTTTTCTTTTATTAAAATTTTGTCTGTTATTAAGAAGTTCCAATAGAATTTTGGAATGCTATCAAGGTAATAATCTAATATGTAAATCATAGTACTTCCTTGGGCTTCTCCGCAAAGTTTGTCAGCTGTGGAACAAGATATTTGCTACCCCCTTTCCTGAACTAACATCCTATTACAGAGTTCTGTTGTGAGTAGGGTGAGAATGTCACCTTTATTTTGTGTACTGTATGCCCATGTATTATAAGATTTCATAGTCTTCTGGAAAGCAATATTATATTCGAGTTAGGAATCTAGGTGTAACTCTTGTGAGCTTGTTGACAAGACAATGTGTACTGCTGTGAAATCAGGCCTAGGTATCATTTTTACCCCAAGGGATATATTTTTTTTACCACCATATCCCATATTGATTCCAATTTTCCTATTCCTAGGACATGTATGACATACTCTTATTTTTCTATCACCATATATTTACATGATTTCTTAATTGAGAGAGAAAGGGGGGAGGGAGCAAGGGAGAGAAAGGGAGGGAGAGGGAGAGGGAAAGAGGAGAGAAGGAAAGAAAAAAATCACTAATGAATTGTAAACTTTTAAAGCAGGGACTGTTATGTATACCTCTTTTGTATATACTTCATAGTGCCAACACAATAGGTATTTGATAGACATTTAGTCTTGTTTGACGCCTATGGCTTCAAAATTATTTCTATTTTTCTAGTATCTTAGCTGTTTGTGATTTCCCCTCCCCTCTCTGGCAGGTGTTATGATGCTACAACTTTTGGAAAAAGTGATTGAATTGGAAAATTGGACAGAGGGGAAAGGTCTCATTGTTCATGGGGCAAATAATACTTTCTCCTCAGGATCTGATCTGAATGCTGTGAAAGCACTAGCAACTCCAGAGGCAAGTATTGTGTGAATTATGTATTAGATGTATGTGTTTATCAGACTTTTCTGGCTGAGATATTATATTTTACTTATATGGTCATTATGGTAACAACTAGTCTTTTAATAGCTTTCCAAGGCTCAGCATTTCATTTTGCCTCTTAAAGATTAGCTTGCAATAGTATGAAGTACTGGAGAGAAAAAAATGGAAGGACAGGAAGATTAATAATAACCAAGGTGCATTACTAAAACCAGTAAGAATTTCAATTTTTTTAAGTGGAATCCTTTAGCATCTCCTGATAAGGAATTTTATATGAGATACATATATAAAGTACCTAGCATAGCTTTGGTACATAGTAGGCTTCAACTAATGGTAACAATTAAAAAAAAATGCTTTTGTATTATTACCCTGATAGAAAAAGAATCCTAATCATCTTCCACTTTTTCCTCCAAGGAAACCTCTTTTTTTTTACATTCAGGCTTCACCCGTGTCCTCTAGGCAAAACAAAAACAAAACAAAACAAAAAAACAAATGAAAAGAAAAATGGAAAAACATAAGTATTTATTGCCATTTAATTATAGATGTGGGCTGTATGTAGGTAATTATAGATGTGGGCTGTATGTAGGTAATAATGTTTTAATGTTATTCCACACCATTCTATGTAGTATATCATCTTTACATAAATATATGAGGAAAGAGCTTGTTCTTGGTAGTTTTGATAAACTTGGATTTGAATGCAGGTTTCAACACTTTCTGGCTAATTGATTGTCCAATCACTTAATCTTTCTAAGTCTTATTTTCCTAATCTATAAATGAGAACTATATATTTCATAGAGCTATTGAGAGAATTTAAGCTAATGTATATAAAGTGCCTATCAGCACAGTGTCTCAAAAAGGTGGCTGTTATTTTTATTTCAAAGATCTTGATATTAAACATTGTTATCCATGAGATGATCCATAATTTGTAACAGCACTAGACTTAAATTTTGAATGTGTCTGAATGGATACAGCACTAAGTTGGAGAATTGAATATATTGGTTCTTGCCCAAGCTCTACTAATAATTACGTATGTGACCTGCAAGTCATTTGATTATAATTTTCATCTTTAGAATGATTACATTGATTATATTACTTTGTTCACAAAAGACCACTGTAAAGATAGGAAGAGATAATAGATTATTGTGGGTCTGATGTAAGTCAGGTGGGAAAATATCTAAAAATGTGAAAGCTTATTTTGTTTTCTTCTAGTTATAAGGTTCTATCTCTTTAGACCATGTAGGCAGGATTTTTTTTTTTTGTAAAAGCTAAAAGTGGAAACATGCTAATTATTATTTTATATATATATATATACACACACACATACATATACACACATACACACATACATACACATATATGTGTGTATGTATATATATACACACATACACATTTTATATATATATATATATATATATATATATATATATATATATATATATATATAGTGGGTCTGATTTAAGTCATGTAGGAAAACATACGTAGTTTTTATACAGGCTTCAGATAAGGGATCACTTCAAAAAGTATTCTTTCTAGTACAGACATTTCTCAAGGAATTTACTCTCTTGAATGTCTGAAGTGAGTAAGAATGACTGGATCAACAGCTGAGAATTAAGGTGGTTAAATAGCATGGCAGGTGTCTATCACAGGTAGTTATGCACATCTGCCAATCTCATCAAGAAAATCTGGAATTGTGGTTCTGCTTTACAATGTATATGCTTAGAACCCAGATTAGTACTTAAAATACCTTACTTTATTTAAAGCATTTTCCTGGGTAGATAGATCCTTTACTGTACTTTGGTGAAATATGCCTAGTCATAATATAGGAAATATGTGGTACAGAAATAAGTAATTTGAGTAAAATTCTCTTTATGGATAATGTTAAACACAGTAATATGTATAAAGTATGGGGTTTATTTGTCACATGGTGATTTTAAAATTAACATATATTTGCTTGCTCAAGATTAGGTTATTAAGTATTTCACTATGATTCAAGCTTAGCATTTTCACTCTCAGTTGGTTTTGCCATGCTGAATATGAAGTATTGGCAGAATGTGAAATTTCTAGTAGGTTTTGGGACTTTACTTGAAAAAAGGAGTTGAAGCAATGGAAATGTGAGACTTCCAAAGAAGAAATTATAGGTAAAGAAGAGAAAGAATCGTGGGTTGGATTTTTGGGAATACATGCATTTAGAGCATTAGTTGAATAAAAAGAGATAAAGAAGAAAACTGGAAAAGAACAATGAAAAAAAACAGGAAGAGAATCAGGAATGGACAATACTACTAGAGACTAAAAGAAAATATCAAAATGAAGAAACTGGTCAAAGCAAGATACCATTTATTATGGAGAGAGAGGGAAGTGAGGATAAGGAAAAGGCATTTAATTTAACAAATAGATTATTAGACACCTTTGAGTGAAGTCTTGAGAGAAGGCTGAGATGAGATCATACTAGCTTGATATAAGTGTGTGCGTACAAAAAGATAATAAGTTCAGAACTCTTAAAAAATTGTTTTATATATGTTTATATTCTTGGAGGATCAGAGTTTGGGGTAACAGGTACATGTACCTTATACCTCTTCCCTCCATATTACCCTGAGTAGAACTCTACATTTCTGGGATATGTGATCTGATTCTTATGTCTAAGTCTTTGCTAATGTCTCATGCAAAGCTGAGCTCAAGGATTCCTACAAGATGAATAAAATAAAATACTGCATCATTTGTATTTCAGACAGCATCAAAGAGTTTTAAGATGTTAGATGTCTTTTTGATTTCGTTACTTTTTAAATCTTGAAAATGTTTTTTTTTTTTTAATTTCTAGCATAAAACATTTGCATTATACCTTTGTATTTGTGCTTATTCTTATATAGGATGGAATAGCCTTATGTATGTTCATGCAAAACACCTTGACAAGATTAATGAGGTAATGTGTTTTCTTTTTAAGATATGATTTCTAAAATACCAAAAATAGTTCTTTGTTATTCAATGTTTTGTGCCAGTTTAAAAGAAAATAACTGATTTTAAAATTCCATACATACTAATGATGAACTGTTTGTGCCATCGAGGACAGTCGTATGATTAAATGTTAGTGACGTATATACAGATATTTTAAAAATAAAGGACATGAGAGATAAAAAGAATTTAAGATATAGCACTTTTCCCTAAAGAGCTTATATTGCTAGCTATATTTAGGTATAGACATGGGAAAATTAAATATTGTTATTAGAGAAAAGTAAAGACACCGTTCTAGAGATGACACATAAAGTTTGCCTAATATTCAAAATTAGTAGACTGTATAGTCTGTATAGTGAAGTGGTCTGTATTCAGAGGAGAGAGAATAGAAAAAGAGCTGTGGATTAGAGAAAGCTTTTTACAGCTTTCTGGGAAAAGTGGATTCACTCTGTACCCAGATGAAAAGGAAAAGGGAAAGAATTCTTGGCTGTTACTATGCATTCGGGGTTAAAACAATGATATGTTTAAGCTGATTAGCTTTCTACTCCCATATCCAACTGGAAACAATTTTAAGATGATAAAAAATAAGGAAGTTTATGTATAAAAATAATTCTTTTTAATTGGAAGCAGTTTGTGTTAAGAAATTTTCAATTACTTTAAAGCTACAGATTTGCATTTTTGGTTAGAATCCACAAAAAATTCTATACTTTCAAAACATTTTAGATTTACCTTTTAATGCACACTCCTACAAAGTGGGTCTTTGCAAACAGGAAAGGTGAAGAGATTTATTTTTACCACAGAACCATTCCTTTCTATAGGATTAGTCTGTGGACCGTTTTCAGTGAGTGATAAAATGATATTTGATAGGGACCTTTATAATAACACAATTTTAGAGTTCAGTCTTCTGTATCTCCTCCTTCTGAATGTAGCCTTCAATTCCCATCTATAACCTGATACCAACCAATAAAAGTGAATTGAGACAATATCACATTGAATTATTCCTGATTGCTAGTTGTTGAGACGTTCCAGGAGCTATAAAACATTCATTTATTTTAATAAAGTTATAATACAGCTATAGTTTAAAAATATGTAATGATTCAGGGAGGTATTTTGACAAACTTATATGGCATGGCATTTAGTATGAATTATTGTATCTTTAGTACTGCACCGTATGCTCCTCGTATGCACTTGGCTCAAGTTTCCACTATTTTGGGGGGAAGTTTCCACTATTTTTGGGGGGTGGTTTGTTATTGTAAACATAGTTCAATAATATGTTTCTAATGCATCTTAAGTTTTTAATGACATTGTAGATTAATATTGAAATAAAAATATTAACAGCCATTTTTCCTGTTTCCTTCAATATACAGACTTCCTTTGATAAGTATTGCGCTTATTCAAGGTTGGGCCTTGGGTGGAGGTGCAGAATTTACTACAGCATGTGATTTCAGGTAGGATGAAAATTGCATTGCTTCTTGCACAAATATAATTAACATCTCAAGTAGATTTTTTTTTTTCATGAATATAAATATTTGGTATATTCTCAAAGAGGATAATCAGGTAGCAATTTTTTTTGTCGGTAATTAAAATAGATAATTTTAGTTAGTCTAGTACAATAACTACCATTACTTTAGTACCATGCATTCAAAAAGTTAAAACGATGATTTTAAATAAATCTATTTTAGCAAAATCCCTGGGGAAGGATTTTTAAAGTTTAAGATTCAAAATAATTACACCAAGAAAAGTAAAAAACTAAAAAAAAAAAAAGGAATAAGAAGAGAATAGAGGAAGAGAGACTGTTATAGTCATCCTTTTAACCAATAAAAATAAGTTTTTTGATGTCCATTTCTTAGCTTTACTATGATTCATAGTGACTTTGTGGAGCTTTTGGGCTGATTAGGGGATAATATTAGAGGAAGTTATTTGGGACCAATAACTCTTCAATTCCTAGAGTTCTTTTTAGTATTGGGTAGCTATACTTCATAGGAATGACATGTTGTAGAATCTTAATCCTTTATATGTACTTGAAATTGTGTTCTCAGTTACCATTACTAAGACCTGCTAGCTCAGTTTTAAAGAGAACCAGTACAATGTGCTTTCATCTGCCCAGACTTACACAATTGAGCCTCTTTATAATGCAAAAGATAGTTTATATAGCATAATGGGAAGTCAAATGGCAAAATAGTAAAAAGCTCCAGCACTGGAGTCAGAGACTTAGGTTCAGTTACAGTTTGCCACTTTTAATTTGACTTCAAGTAAATCTCAATTTCTTTATCTATAAAATAGAAATAATCTACTTTAAATGTTTATAGGTAGATTTAATTGAGTTAATGAATATGTAGGTTTTAGCATAATGCTTAACCTAAAGCACACATCTATTAATGTACTGGTGACACTGATTAAAGTTTTAAAGTTACCTTGTTCTACTCTCTTCTACCAACATGTCAGTATGGCAATGTTTTGGCATACTTTTAAACTCATTAAATCTCTTAGACTTTTCAGCCTTAAGGCTAATCCTGGCCTCCTTTTTTTCTATTCATTATATACTCTTGATCCTGACAAAGAAAAATGTAGGAGCATAGCCTAACAGGAGACATTCAGTGTTTGGAATTCTGACTCTCCCATTCAGACACTAAAGAGAAAGCCATTCCTCTTTGGCATGCCCTGCTGTACGCTAGGGGGAAATAGTGAAGGAAGGTGACTAATACATACAGTTCTTTAGTTCCCTTTCAGCTCTGTTCCTTGAATCACAAATTTTATATTTTCTAAGTTCAGATTTTTAAAGTATGTAAGGTAACTCTTGTAAATTGTCCATTGTACTAAAATGCTGTGAAAATATAGTAATATAAAAGACACCCATCAAAAAGACCCATATGTAATTAGGATGCTAAAAGATGTGAATATTTAAGTAGAATCTTCTTTTTAACTTTCACCTTAATCATTTTAAAATCAATTTTGTCTACAGCCATGCCACCGTGAACAAGCCCAATCCTTTCCCATCTCGGAAGCTAAGCAAGGTTGGGCCTGGTTAGTACTTGGATGGGAGACCACCTAGGAAGACCAGGTGCTGTAGGCATAAAAAATAAAAAATAAAGGATTCTAAGCTGACCAGGTCTTTGCAATCTGTGAGGTTAACCAAGGGTTGTCCTGCCTAAAAAATTAAAAAATAAGTAAAACAAACAAATAAAAATCAGTTTTATTGAGGTTTTATTTGCATTCTACATCTGTGTAACCGCCTCCACAATCAACATATAAAAGATTTTTATCACCCCATCTACGTTTGCATGTACCTTTTCCCAGTCAGTTCCTTCCCTTGTCCAAGGCAAATGCTGATCACATTCTCATTCTAAATTAGATTTGCTTTTTGGTTTATTTTTAGAGTTTTATAAAATAAATTCATACAGTATACACTATTTTTGTGTTTGGCTTCTTTCATTTAGTGTAATTTGAGGTTCATCAGTGTTGTGCAATGTACCACTACTCTATTACTTTTTAATGCTGAAAAGTATTGTGTATAGTATGGATTAGTTTGTATATCAGTGATCTGTTCATTTTATTGCTCAGTGATATACCTTTCTATGCTAATTATTATATATTTTGGATAAAAGTCCTTTTACAAATAAGTCAAATATATAATTTTTATGTCAGATGTAAGTATTGTGAATATTCTCTCAGCTGTTTCATTTTAGTAGTAGTATCTTTTGAAAACCAGAAATTTTTATTTTTTAAAATACTTTTAAATTCTCATTTTGAAATAATTACAGAGCTATGAAATACTTGCAAAAATCACACAGATAATCCCCATATGCCTTTCACTTAGTTGCTCCACATGTTCATGTCCTTTATAACCATAGGGCAGTTATCAAATCAGAAAATTAATATCATTACAGTACTTAAACTAATCTACAGACTTTAATTTTTTTTAATTGTCATACTAATGTCTTTTGTCTGCCCTAGGATGCAATCAGGAATCTGTTTCATCAGATATAAATATAGCATTAATATTTCTATGGTATTCCTTTTCCTGTTCTTTCATTTAAGTATATGTTGTATTTCTCAAAGATAATTCTAGTCAGTAAAAAATATATATTTGGATCTTTTTATTTTGTCTGATGATCTCTTTCTTTTATATGGAGTGTTTGCATTACTTATATTCAATATTGTTATTGATATAATTGGGTTTAAATCTATCATCTCGGTATTTGTTTTTGTTTGTCCTATCTTGTTTATTCTTTCCTACTCTCGTTTCCTGCCTCATTCTAGGTTATATTTTGTGATCTCATTTTACCTCTTTTATTGACCATACCTTTTTATATATATATCAAATACATATATTTTTCTAGTAATATATTTTACTATATATTATATATATATTTTATATATTATTTTACTTATTATTATGTATATATAGTGTAAGTATTTTACTAGAAAAATTAAACAAAACCAAGACACATAAATTTATTGAATGGCAATGTATGGGATATATGGGTAAAAAACATATATTTCTACACAGTAGAAAATATATTTTCTAGTTATATATATGTATATATATATATATATACATGAACATATATACATAAATACACATTTCTAGATCTTTTTACTGGTTGGGTTAGAGTTAACACTTTTTTTTTTAAACTTTGCATAAAATATAAATATTACAATATACTCTTATTTCCCTTATCCTGCCTTTCATGCTGTTGTTGCCATATATTTTGCTTCTACATAACTCCACAAATTATTACTATGCTTTTGCTTTAAATAAGCAATTATCTTTTAAAGAAAAAGCTTTATTTAAATATAACTTTTAACAGAAATACATTCATATTAGTGAATAGAATGCAAGTTAAGTTTTAACTTATTCTACACAATTTGTACAAATCTTGGTACACGGTTTAAGCATTAAAAAAAATAATTTGTAATCTGACGTATTTTTCATCTATTACAAATGTATGTAAAAGATTCTCCATCAAATGCTGCTAAAGCCAGCAATTATTTACTTAAATTTTTTTTTTACCGGGAACAATATTTGGGTTTAAGCATATCTGAATTTTTAACTGTATGAGTGAAGCTGGTTTCCCTAAGCAGAAATTCTTCCACTGTTAAATATGTTTTAGTATGTCATTTGAATAATTTTGGAACTTAATCACTTCTAAGATACCTGGACCTATATTAGTACCTAGATGATATTTCCACATTTGTACATTGTTCTGCTAGTTTTTTGAGATGCAGAAAAAGCTAGGATCCCTATTTTAGGAAACCACATAAAATCTCATCGATTTATCCTTGGTTTAGAAGGCCTGTTTTTGAAATAGATATTTATATATGCATACAATTTATTTTATTGTTATCTTTTGTGTCTTAAATTCTAACTACTGATGCCATTTTGGTAAGGCCTTAAATATTTTGGTTTTGTTTGTTTAAAACATAAATGTTTGATGTAATGAGTTGTTACAGAATGGGAATCTATGCAACCATGATATAGGTCAAGAACTGGAGCATTGCCCATACTCTTGAAGCCCCAACATGCCCCTTCTAAATCACAGTCCTCTGATTTCCATCCAGAAGATGGAATTTACCGTGAATGTTGTAATTACTTTCTTACTTTTCCTTATAGTTTTATAAGCTTAACTAGTCTATAACCAATATATTCTATTTTTTTCCTTCTTAAACTTCATATAAATGGCATCATATAGAAATAGTATGAGGAAAGATTTGGTAAGCTAATTCATGCAAAGTAAATTTTTAGGTTAATTTTTCTTTTGTATAATTTATGATTCAGGTTTTAGTTTATCAGTTTAAGTATCTAACTTTATATTTACATAGAGATTTAAAAATGGTTTTGTGCATAAGATAATTTACGAAGATTCTAGCATCTGGAAACTAGTACTTCTAAATTGGAGAGGATTCTTGTACAACAGTGTCCTCTGCTGTCATCAATGCAGATTGCATTAGGATGCTACATTTTATTCAGTGATGAGAAGAAGGCAGTCCTATGGATAACATGAGGCTAAATACAAAATGCTCTATGTGTGAAAGGATTAAAGGTTTTTCTCACTTTGCCCTGAAATACAGGTACTTATAGAATATACAACTTAAATATATATTTATATATGCAATATATAAATATAAAGTATATATTTACATATGTAATTTAATACATTTAAATAATCCTAAGCTTTATGTGAAGGTACGTTATACTTAATAATCCTCTAAAATAAATGAGTGCATATTAAAACTATAGATGTCCTCTGAAGAAAGTGTGTTAATCTTTAAACATTTATTAGACTTTTATATCATCCTTCTTATTTATTCCTTATCTGTGTTTGGGCTTAGTTAGGGCTTGGAAGAAAAGGCAGAATCACAGAGTCTGTTCAGTTTTTTAATACTGCTAATTTGCTTTGCTGTGTTGTTCTTTAAGGAAGTGTCATGTTTCCTAGAGCTTCATAAAATATTTATTTTTAGTTGATAAGAGATGTTGTCCACAGCTGATGACAAATTTCAAAAAAGTGGAAACTGATCTTTCACAATAGAAGTTTGAAAAACACTGTCCTAGACTATTCAGACATTTTTAACCTATACAAGAAAAGCGAAAGTTTTTAAAAGATAAATGCTAATGGAGAGGGTTGCATATTGGACTACTTACATTACTAATCACAGTTATCAGGAAGTGATAAATCAATATAATTCACTTGCTAATTCTCCCCCTGCCAACTTTATAATAGTACCTTGTCAGCTGTCTTCTATGACAAATTAGCTTATATTCTAAAAATAACTGCTTGTTCCAAAAGGACACCAAAAGCATTTATAATATTCTGCTTAAAAGATAAATTTCTTTCTTAGGTATATATATGTTGACCCTTTTTAGCTTAGCTTTCTTACATTGCAGAATTGCCTAGCATTCAGTCAACTGATGTTTTCATCCTTGCTGTCTCCCATTACCAATGGAAAATATTTCAGAAGATGAGACATACACTTGAAATGAATATTCCAAATAAATGAGTTCATACAGCATTCTAGCATTACCCCACCCCCTGCCCCGAACCCTGTAAGCACCAATTGATAATACATATAATGAATTAATATGTCAGAAACAGTCAGGTATACTTGCCATATATAAAAACCCATATTAAATTGCATTCAAGTGAGTCATAATTTTCATGTAAAACATTCTTAAAGAAATGGCTTTTTAAAAATATTTTAAAAAGCAGAATATTAACATATGAATTAAAAGTAGCATTCCTTAGTGTTCATTATCTAGGCACTCAAACATTGTTTTCCTTTTAGTACCAAAAATGGTATGGGGAAATAAAATGCTAGAACTGTGATAAAATAACTTGCTTCTAATTTTTTAATCTGTCTCGACTAAATAAAAATGTTTAGAATTAAATATAAAGAAAATATTTATTTGAGTATTTTTTATTACAGCCATAACAAATTACCACAAGTTTAGTGGCTAAAACAACATCAGTGTATTATCTCAGACATGTAGGTTCAGAGTCCAGCTGGGCTCAACCAGGTTTTTCTAAACCTGGTCACACTGGGCCAAAATCAGCGTTCAGCTGGACTGGGCTCTGAAGACTCAGAGAAAATTCACTCCAGGCTCATCCTGGTTACAACTGGCATATTTGAATTCCGCGCACTCTTAGGACTGAGAATAGGGAGGCCTTAGGAGAGGGAGAGTGAGAGGGAAATGGCCAATAAGTGGAACATTCAGAACACACACATTTATCAGTCAAATTTGCTGTCTTAGATGGGCATGGTTTGTGGAGCCAAAAATAGTTATAATAGTAATATCAAAGATCACTGATCACAGATTGCCATAACAAATATAATAATAATGAAAAAGTTTGAAATATGGTGAGAATTAACAAAATCTAACAGACACAGTGAGCAAATGCTGTTGGAAACATGCACCATAGACTTGCTCAGTTCAAGGTTACTACAAACCTTCAATTTGTAAAATTGCAGTGTCTGCAAAGTGTAATACGGCAAAATACAATAAAACCATATATGCCTGTAAATATATATTTTTAATAAAAGATTATTCTCTTCCATAACTACAGTAAAGTTGTCAAATGCATGAAATTTAACATTGCTGCAACATTCTTTCAAACATGCTATTTTTTTTCTTGCATGTTTACTTTTTTCTATAGGAGCTTTCAGTTTGTCTAGCTCCAGAATAAAAAACAGATATTGATATTGACTAACATTAAATTTATCAGTTAATTTAGGGATAACTGACATCTTGATAATGTCGAGACACTAAGAATAAGAGATATCTTAACATTTGTTCAAGTCTATGTGTCTCTGAGGGACGTTTTATAGTTTTCTCCTTATATTAGAAAAATTTCATTTTAAATTTATTTCAAAGTATTTTTTTCATTTTTGTTGGGCTTTCTCTTTATGTCATCTGATTAATATTTGTAGGATGCTTATTTTTATATTAATTTTATATGCTGCTACCCTCCTAAATTTTTCTCTTGTTAGAGTTAGTTTTATCATTGATCTTCTAATTATGTATGGAAATAGTTTCACTTTTTCACAATTATTAATTCTCTAATAGTTTTCTATTATTGTATCAGTTAGTACCTAGAGTACATATAAAGTTGCAGTGGAGAGACCTGCCAACCTTGCTTTGTTGCTGAGCTTTGTTGCTGAGCTTTGTGGACATGCCTCTAGTTTTTCACTCCTAAGTAAGATGCTGGCTTTTAGATTGAGGTTTATATTGGTATATAGGTTCAAGCTGAGGAATTATCCTTCCATTCCTATTTTTTCAAGAGTTTTGAGCTTCCAAATTTCATCTTAGGATTTTTCAGTATCTATAGAGGTAAATGGTTGTTCTTGTTAGACCTAATAATATGATTAATTATATTAATTTATTCCTAACGTAAGTTAAAGTATAGCCCTTTTAGACATGGTATATGATTTTCTTAACATGGTAGTGAAATCTATTTGATAATAATTTTATTTAAGATTTTTTCTTTAATATTTACATTAGTTATCTACTGCTGAGTAATAAATCATACTGAAAACTTAGCAACTTAAAATACAAACATTTATTGACTCGTTATATGAGATAAAATAAAAGTATTATTTCTGGGAGTCAGGAATCCACATATGGCTTGGCTAGGTGTCTTTGACTCAGGGTCTCTCATGAGGTTATCATCAAGATGTCAGCCAAGGCTCAACTAAGGGAAGATCCAGTTCTAAGCTCACTCTAGTTGTTGTTGGCAGACTTCAGGTTTTCACTGGTTGTTAGGTGGGGGATGTTGGTTTCTTGACACCTGGGCTTACAACAGGGCGACCTGCAACCTGGAAGCTCGCTTCCCCCAAAGTAAGCTTTCTGGGAGAAAGAGAATAAGAGATGATTCACAAAATGGAGACCCACAGTTTTTTTGTCACTTAATCTTGGAAGGGACATCCCATTTTTTTTTTTTTTTTTGTATTCTGTTTGTTAGATGCACGTCACTAGGTCCAGTCCACACACAAGAGGAGAGGATTACACAAGGTTGTAAATACCAGGATGCAGTGACCATTAGGGACTATCGTGGAGATTGCCTACTACAATATACATAAAATAAATCTATTTTTTTTTTGTTCTACACTTACCACATTTAGGTATTAATGTTATACCTACTTCACTAAAATAATTATTTTTTTCTTAATTTTCTATCTCAAAAACAAATCTATATGGCATTGGAACATCACTGTATGTAAAGATTTGGTAAAATTTCCCTTTGAAACCATCTGGGTCTGGAACTTTTGCTTCTCATAAACCCAGTGGTGTTATAATTCTTTTGCCCTTATAAGTTATTTGATGCTTAAATTAAAAAAAAATTTTTTTGTCTCGAAGCCCTGAGTTTTCTGTCTTTAAAGTCTAATACTTTTACTAGGATATGTGTCAGAGTTGATTCTTTAGAGTCAGTTTTCCCAGATATCCAGTAGAGCCTTTCAGTGTGCAAATATTAGTTGTTTCTGTTACTTTAATTATACATCTAATACATCTTCTTTTCCTATTTCTCTAACTCTTCTTTTAACCAGTTCTCATTTTCTTGGTTATTTTCCTGCTTTTCTTCAGTGTGCCTTATTAGAATTTCATTCAAACCTATTGTCTTTTTTTTCTATTTCTTTCTTGAATTCAGTCAACTTTCATTTATCTCCCCGCCTACTATGATTTTTTTTTTTTTGGAGGGGGAAGGGCATTTCTATTATTGGTTTTTAAATTTTTAAATTTCTGAATCTAGATTTTTCTTTTTTCATATAACTGTGCTAATTGAAGATACTGAATTTAGTTCTTTAATTTCAGTAATGTTTTCTAGTTTTCAGTATAGAAGTCACATACTTTTTGTTGGATTTATTTGTACATATTTGATTTTTTTCTTACTTTTTTCTTTTAGTGCTACCATAAATCATAGTATTTTTGTTGTTTGTTACAGGCTTATAAAAATGCTACTAATTTTTATTGATCTTGTAGCCAGCAAACTTACAAAATTAACTTACTAATTTTAATAGGTTACCTATCTATTCTTGGATATTCTATGCACACAATCATGTCATCTGTGAATTAAGTTTTTCTCATAATCCAATCCTTGTAACTTCTTTAATTTTGCCTTACTGAACAGTAGGTATTCTAGTACAAAGATGATCAGAAGTGGCTATAGTACTTTCCTTATTTCTGATATCAAAGAAAAGTGTTCAGTATTTTTATCATTATGAGATGTTTGCTGTAGGATTTTTGTATTCTTTATTAGATGAAGAAAGCGTTTTTGTTTTTGGTGGGGCATAAATTTTTATATGTTCCTTTTGTGTGTGTGTGTGTTTGTAAATTATCTACCTTTTCTTCTGTTTTTCTTTGTCATATCATGGATTTAGGTGTTTATATACTGAATGCAAAGCACGTTTTTTTCTTTCAATTCCCTAACAAAATAAAATTTTCAACTATGCAGTGTACAGCCTGCCTACCTAATTTGTTTCCAATCTTTAACATTGTTTTCATTAATATAAATATCCCTCAGCTCACAGTATTAGCATTTCCAGCTGCTACCCATTAGTTGAAAGTGTATTAGACAGAAAGAGAGTTGTCCCAAAGGAGCTACGATAGGTAGCCCTTTTCTTAAAATACTAACTTAATAAGTCAAAATACAAAATACATAATACACATGCTTGCATTGACAAATGTACACATGTGCGCGCACACACACACACACACCCAACACATCCTAGAGACATTAAAAAATGAGTTCTATTTTTGATGTGGCAGTGTTTGTAGTCTGAATGAGGCGTCCACCTCAGGGAGCAGTTGTTTTGTCCATGTTGTTTGCTGTTGTAGTTACCTCCATATTATATAGAAATTCCTACTTTAGAGCCTGTGATATCAAGAAAATCATGCTTGGATTACTAACTGAATATAAAAATCAGACTTGATTATCCCCATTTTCCTGTCTGCTCTTCATTCTACCACCGCCACCACCACTGCCACCACCACTGCCACACACACACACACACACACACTCACACAAATTCACTCATTCAGCCATATACTTTCTTACTCAAGTAGTCTCTTTGCATAAAATAAATGGAGCCTCATGAGGCCAATAATCTGAAAATGGCAAATCAGAAAGGTGAGATTGTGTGGAGAATCTTTGGGTTCTTCTTTCTATTTTCCATAATTTGTCCTGATATAATGTCAGGTAGAAACAGGAGGGAGAAGGGGCCAAGAGAGTAGATATGCAAACTAGTAAGTGTTTCTGCATGATTTTAAAGCATTGTTTGGAATCAAATGATTTTGCTGATTACATAATTTTATGTACCATATTTGTTGTCTTTGGCTTTAAATATGTAAAAAGACTAGTAGTTTCTGGCACTAGAATAAAGTTGACTTAAATCAGTGATTCCAACCTTTAAATTTATGACATGTATTAAATTTTTTAACATGAATGCTTTCTTTACAATTTTAAAATATTTATGCTTTTACTTATATTGCATAATATTTCTTGTATCTTAAAGAGATGTTTTTAAAAAATAAATTTAGCATTTTTCTCCTTCAACCATATCCATAGTAGAACATAGTATCATTTCTTATATTTGGACATATAAAAGTTGTATATATTTTTTAGTCTCCATTAACAGATATTGAGGAAGTATTGTATACTGTCATTTGCTGGCTTCATAATATCTAAGTATAGCTGTTTTAATTTCAGTACTTTAGGGATTGAGTGATTTTAGTCTGGAAACGTTATACTACCTCTCTAGCAGAAATTATACTGTTATTTGTGGTGACCTACTATCAATGCAACCAGGTTAATAATAGCTAGTACACATAGAATTTAATGTGTCAGGCACTATGAAGGTATAAAATATATACAACTTTAATATTCCAAATAAAATTATAAATAATACTGTTCTATAGATGTGGGTGAGGCATATTTCACTCTGATTTTTTTAAAAAACATATATTCCCTGTTAAGAATCTTTTTAAAAGAACTGTGGCATATGTATGTTCTAAGCATCTTTCATGTGCTAACTCACTTAATATTCATAATCATTCTATGGTACAAGTACTTTTATTATATCTATTTTATAAATAAGCATATTGAGGTCGAGTTATATAATTTAATCTTTCGTACCTCTTTATACCCTGTGTCTGTTTTTCTTTGCTACATTTTACAAGGTGTCAAATACAGCCAGTATAGTGGCCAAGCCAGGCATTCTGGCTCAATTCTATGCACTTCATATAGAAGCTGTACTGTCACCTGACAATTATTTCATGAGTTACTGTTTTTTGTTATAGAGTGCACTAAAAGAACCTTTTTAATAATAAAAATTTAAAAACTTTTACTTTGATAACTTTTACTTCCTATTTTAGTAAAATCTGATAATTGTTTCTTTTGTATACATTTGTCTAAAGACCGGCAATTTATAGCTAACTCATCAGGAAGAAGTAGCACACTGAACAGTCCTTTAGGGTATCCACAATGACTCTGCAACACCTGTCAAAGGTGATTCTCTTTCGCAGTTATCAGTAGTTTTCCTATAACATTGTTGAATACATACACTAATGATGAGTGTAGCCACATTTCATTACTTTCTTTATGTCCCTTCTCCCAAAGTGTCGTAGATTTTAAACATTGCCATTAATTACACTAATAAACAGTTGGAAGATACTTATAATTCTTTTACTTGTCAAAATAAGAGAGTTTAATGTGGTTTTATAAATTGAGTTTGCTATAAATCTTCAGAATTTTAAGATTTAGGTCTTAGGTTTTCTCTCTATATATTAATAGATTATCCCTTGCAATTCAATTACGTTACATGTGGTACCAGGAAACTGCATCTAAACTCTAGAAGTAATTAGTGTATAATCCTGAAAGGTCTATTAGGAATCAGTTTCTATTTTTGGACATATCTTGTCGATTGAACATTTCCTTCATAAATTATGGTTATCAGCATTAAAATTTTTACATTTAAACTTTTTTTTTTTGATGGAAGAGTATTGTGAAAGGTTACATATTTAATTGAAAATTTTTTAATCATAGAAACTAATGTACGTTAAATGTATATCAGTACACAAGCATACCCTAGGCATATAATATATAAAGAATGGATGTCAAGAGTTTGAACACAAGTATTTTTACAAAGATTACTGCAGGATTTCTTAGAGTTGTAAAACATGATTCAAAAAGGCATACCTTACCTTACATTGTAAAATATAGCAAAGGAAAAAAAAGTGGTATAAGGATGATATTCTTCTTTATAAGAAAATAATTCCAAAGATAAATGTGCTTACATAGATCATGTTCATTGTCATAAGCTCATCTACATTATCCCAGCATCTAGGGCTTTAACCAGCTTTTATGTTCAGCTGATTCTAAATGAATTTATTCCTGACATAATCCTTTTCTGTATTGTAGGCATAGCTGTGAGCCAACATCACTCTCAGCACCAGGATGTAATTTAGAACTATGACATACTAAATTTATTCTCTGAAAAGCTTTATAGGATTGTGTTCACTGTCAACAATATTCTTATCTCTAAGATATTAGGCATAATTTCTGTAATTTCTATTTCTTCATTTTTGACATTGTTTATTATAAGGCAGTACTTCTCTCACAGTTGTAGGCTAAATTCAGATTCTTAGGAAACATGTTCTTACTTCCTTCCCATTTAAGTTATTTATTCAAAACTACTATTTTCATGGCTCTTTGCCTCTAAAAGCAGTTGTTTAGAATTGAGGCAGATCTTCCCTTGTAGGAATTTACAGCTGTGAATAGACAGTTCTCTTTCCCCGTAGGTTAATAAATAGGCTTTTTTTGAGAATTACCTACTGGAATATTTCTTTTGATTAAAGGTTCAAAGACTCAGTCTGTTGTTCTTGGTGCTAATAGAACCAAACCACCTGCAACTGAGCACTGAACACTTTGGAAAACTGAACTTATTGTCTTTTTTTTGTAATGAGTAGTTGAAATTACTATTTTTTCTTTAAAAATTAGAATTCAGGCATGACCTTTGGTTCAAATTAAGGTTTTAACATGAAAGATACTCACTGAAGCACACAGTCAAAATAAAACTGATAAACAGCATTCCATAAACAGCACAATTTAATGCAGCCTATTAATAGTATACAAATATTTAACTGTCCAGTATTAAACCTTTTGCAATGTTCACTAATTTCTATCTCCTTTATTGTTCCACTTTGCTTGTTAATTACCCTATTCATAAAATTCCAAGCATTTGGAGAAAATTAATCTCTGCTATAGGAAATCACTGCTCTCACTCCAACCCAGACCACTCTTTCTTAAGTGTCCTTACTTCCACTTTAGTCTAGCTAACTATTGTGTGTGCTGTGAAGTTAACAGCACACGTAATGGATCTGACCTACCTGGGTTTAAAATCTGCTCTGCTGTATAGCTGCATGGCTATGAGTGAGCTATTTAATATTAGTTATCTTGGTTTCTCTCTGTAAAAATTATGATATTACTGTACCTCATATAGTGGCTCTGAGGATTAGTTAACATAAAGTTCCTTAGACAAGTACTATTAAATGCTAAATAGTCAATGCAGCAATCATGGTTAACTCTTATAAATAATTCAGATACTACTCCCTTGGTCAACCTCCTTTAAATAGCTTTACTTAGAAAATAAAATCTGCACTAAGGCCTGTAAAACATACCTCTGATTTCTACTACTGTGTCTGTTCACTCCATTCCAGCTACAGAAGCCTGTTACCTAGGGATACTCAGTTGTTCTACCTCAAGACCATTGCACTTGCAATTCCCTCTTCCTGGAACTTTGCCCACAGAATTTTGTCACTCAGTCACTTGGGTACCTAGCTGCTCAAATATTCAGAGGCCTTCTCCATCTAAAATAGCACACCAGTAAACATATCCTCATTCTCTAGTGCCTTGCCTCATTTTCTTTTTCTTTGTAGCATTTATCATCACTGACATACAGTGTCTTTCCTAAGAGGAATGTAAACTGGCATTTGTAGTGTTTAGTAAATATTTGCTGGAAGACTAGATAGATGCTGGGTCAAGAGACAACTTTTTTTCTCTGAATGCTATTGACTTTAACTTACATTTTTTTTTTAAGGTATTTACCTAACATTTTCGCCCATATTTTTTAATCCAGTTTTTTTCATTAGGCTACTATTCACGTTAGAAAGTTACACTTTGGACTTTTAGAAATAAAGACTAAATTCCAATTTGCAAAGTAAAGGATAAACAAGCACAAAAATGTTGACATTGTTTTCAAAGAGAAGTATTACGTAATGTGTATACATTTGAATTCTATACTTAACTATATATTTCTAACATTGTTAATATATCTACCTATAAAGATCTATGGAGATTTCAGATCAGATTGTAAATTAGTACTTTATGACTAAAGCATACATATTTAGTTACAATTAAGTTCTTTCTTTTCTCTTTTGCAGGTTGATGACGAAAGAGAGTCAGATCAGATTTGTTCACAAGGAGATGGGTATAGTACCAAGCTGGGGTGGTGCTACACGGCTGGTTGAAATTATCGGCAGTAGACAAGCTCTCAAAGTGTTAAGTGGGGCCCTCAAACTGGATTCACAAAAAGCTTTAAGCTTAGGAATGGTAGAAGAGGTCTTGCAGTCTTCTGATGAAACTAAATGTCTAGAAGAGGCAAAAGAGTGGCTAAAGCAGTTTATCAATGGGCCACCAGAAGTAATTAGAGCTTTGAAAAAATCTGTTACTGCAGGCAAAGAGCTATGTTTAGAGGAGGCAGTACAGACTGAAAGAGATGTTTTAGGAACACTGTGGGGTGGACCCGCAAATATAGAAGCTATTGCTAGGAGAGGAAAATATTGTAAATAGATCTTTCTTAATTTGTACTAATGTACTACGCCAATGATTAACATGTAAAAAAGTGATATGAAATATGAATATCAATTACTTTGAAGGGTATTCCTATATGATTGTTTTTAATCTTTCAGAATACCTACAGTCATTGGTATACTTTTCAGTATGCAGTAGTCCCCACTTATCTGCGAGGGATATGTTCCATGACCCTCAGTGGATGCTGGAAACCACAGATAGTACCAAACCCTATATAACTGTTTTCCCCCCTATTTACTAACCTATGATAAAGACATACCTATGAGAAAGTTTCATTTATAAATTAGGCACACTGATTAACAATAAAACAAGCATAACAATATACTGTGATAAACATTATGTGAATGTGGTCTCAAAGTTATTGTACTGTATTCACATTTGCACTTACAGGAAACACTTTATGGCTCCTCTTTGGCATATTGCCAGCATCACTACTCTTGTGCTTTGGGACCATTATTAAGTAAAATAAGGGTTAAACACAAGCATTATGATACTGTGAAAGTCTGATAAACTGACATGACTACCAAGTGACTTAACTGGTGGACTGTGTCTACAGTTCATTAATGGCTGGACAAAGAGATTCAGGTTCCTGACAGGAAGGAGCAGGACAACGTGAGATTTCAGCACTCCTAAGAATAGCATGCAATTTAAAACTTACGGTTTATTTCTGGAATTTTCCATTTAATATTTTCAGACTCCATTTAGCTGGCTAAACCCTCAGAATGTGAAACCACAGGTAAGGGGGACACTATTAATAATTTGGGGATTTACCAAGTAAATCTGGAACATCTGGCTAAAACACACAACTCTTTTGGCTTATAAATTATTACCAGTTCTCTAAGCAGCTGGAATAAAGAAATCATGGGGAAATGGTCCTTTTTAAAAGTATGGATGCTCCTAGCTCACCCCTTACAAATCTGGAGCGTCATTTATTTGATCTTTGTAATAATTAGTTTTCTATTTTCACTGATGTACTAAATAGTGATAGCTATCATGTGGAAAGTTTACAGACTCTACAAAATTGGCCATTCATTTGTGTGCCCTGGAATTTCCAAACTAGTAGGAAGAACTACTGTTTACATGTAGTAAATTAACTTTATATCAAAACTGCCTAAGACTTCAAAGGGACTTATGAAGCAATTTGTAACATGCACTTGTATTTTATAGTAGATTCCTATTTGTTTCCTGAAAAGTAGCTAGCCTTTTACAACTAATCATTTTAAGTAGATTTAATAAAAATGTACAACTCAAACTTTTATTATACAGACTTTAAAAAAACAAGTCAAAGAATTAAGTCTCAATTCTAACCTATTGAGAGGTAGATAATTTCAAAGTAATGATTTTAAAATTATTTGTAAAATTCATTTGAATATCATTAAAAAGAACTTACATATGCTTCATCACTATGATCCTACTGTTTTAAGTTGGGAACAAACCTGCATTACTTTTTTTTAGCCCCAAATTAACCCAACATTTCCTACTTTGCCAGACTCGACAGCATTTTGCGTAAAGTGAATTGTTGTCTAATACTGTTTTTAAATAAGTCTACCATTTAATTCAATTCGGATTAATGTTAGGCCACTAATGAAGGCTGGCAAGGAAAATCTAAAATATACGTGGTCCATCAAGTGAAATTTGTCTCATAGGCTTTAATTTAGGTTTATTTCTGTACATATGTATGCCATGCACATTGCCTATAGATTCTACAAATATTCTCTGAAGAAATCAAATTTCTCTGAGCAGGTGTATTATTTAGGCTGAATACCACCAACTGAAAGCACATTTTTAGTAACCTCTGAGCACCGATAAAATGTTTCCACCCACTTTCCAGACTCAAAGGAGACATTATTTTTGATAAACTCTAATGTTTATTAAATTATAAATTTTGTAATCAAAAAGAAAAATGTGGATCAAGAGAAACCTCAAACTACAAGGAATAGGCAGCAAAGTCTATGGAACCATGAAGTGTGTTGTTGACAAGATTCTGAAACTTATGTTATTGTTTTCTTTACATTTCCATTTCAGTATTTTTACTATTAAATATTTTTTATCTATTTTAAAATCCCAAATTCACATCTATTCTCACATTAATTAAGCTTCCTGTTAAAACTGATACCAGACATCTCATAGGTGCCAAATTTTAGTAATGGTTTTATATTAATCCATGCAGGAAAATAAGACAAAATCCAAGAGTAAGATGGGATCATTAATGCACAGATCATACACACACGCTGGCCAAAAGAACTGAAATTTAAAAAAAACACCCTATAAAATAAACAGACCTCAAGAAAACTGGGTTATTACTAAACAGCTCTCAACTATTAACACCCAAGTTCCTTATATTAAATAAATTTCTCAACAGAGACATGTTAGACATTTTAATTACAGGTCTATCCTTCTATACCCCTTCCCACCCTAACTCCCAAAATGTACTACAAGGGATGAATATGTTATGTGGGCAGAAATTTACAGATAACCTTTTTAACCTTGAGCATGGAGCTAGACTTTTATTTAAACTTCGGTTACTGTGCACTGTCCATCAGGCCTTCTAGATCTGACACTGGCACTCACTGTTCCACCCCCTGCTATTGATCTATCAGTTCCTGATCGATCTGATCGATCAGATACTGTCTGGTTTGCATTAGGAACCAAAAGTCTCTGAGTCAAGGAGTGCTGTGCAACAAGCGTTGATACATCTTCACTATCACTACTGGCATCAGATTCGGCTTCTTCAATGGAGGTGTTTGGCGCTGGTACCCTGCTTGAAGATGGTAATTCATGATCTTCTTCTCCTTCCCCCCTATGACTCCTTTCAGCCAGGCTGTCTCCAGTGAGTTGTAAATGAGCAAGAGAGTCTTCCAAAGAAGTGCTTGTATCAGGAGATGGTGTTGTAGGGCTTGTTAACTGACCATCTACTGATGTCAGGGGCCTTACAGAAGAAGACACTAGAGGCTGAACAGAAGCTCCACTCTGTGCCGATACACTGTCCGCTCCATCAGCAGAGCTCTCTCTTGCTAGGTTTACGGCATTAGCATCACAGTCCAGCCTAAGTCCGGCTACTCCCTTCTTTGGTATATCTATTATATCCCGCTTAATCTTCCTGCGACGTCCATGTTCATTTCGCCTATACTGAACCATATTTTCAAGATCAGCAACATACAGAAACCCGGCAATTAACATTTCAGTGCTCTTTTTACCTTTGGAAAAAGCATCTTCCAGCTCTCTGCTAGTGCGTTCATCATACTGCCACCACCCATTTCTTCCTTCATAATACCATGCATGTTCACCATTTCCTCTACTTGCTGCCTTGAGTTCTTCTGGTGACAGTAGGGTTGGCTTATCAAGGAAATCCTCTGGAATTTCTTGTCGACAGAGGGCACATCGCTTTCCAAGCCATGAAGCTCCCTTTACACACAGATAGCAGAAAACATGCTTACAGGGCAGACTGACTGGGTGAACACATGTTTGCAGACAAATGGCACATTCGGGGACAGTTAAAGACTGTGCAGTATTAGAACAGGACTCATTCGCTTTCCTGTTCGTAGGAAGCATGTTTATTGAGTGATCAATTTCACCACAGCCAGCCATCCTAAGATAATGAAAGAAAATACATGACATATTAAAATCATGTTTTAACTCATAATATCTTAATTCAACAATTCAGAAAACATTTATTAGGCACCTATTATATATAAGCCATGTACTAGACAATGAGGATACAAGAATGAAAAAAAAAATTCTAACTTATATAGAAAAATCTTTTTGGTTTGTATGTCATTAGTTTTTACTTGAGGGAGGTAATGAGGCACACAAATGTTAAGCCCAAAGTAAAATACAACTAAGGTATAGGTTTTAAATACCATTTCTATTTAGTCACAGACCTCAGATAGAATTAAATGTAAAGATATAAAAACTTATAGGCCATTCTAGATTGACTTTGATAATCAGTTGGAAAGTAAAGAAACAGAAAATGGCCACAAGTAATTCAGATCACAATTACAGGAAGTGACAATTCTATAGCTTTTTAGGATATTACTAAGTGATAATTTTACAAATATCACTATATATAAATAAACTTAGTGCTTGACAAGTAGACTGCAGGAAATTAAGACTAAAGCTGAAAACCCAGAAGTTCCTTATCCCTGCTGTATATCTGAAAGCACTGGTTTAAAAAGTCATTTCATTCCATGAAACACTCTCTTCTACTGGTCTCTTTTTGTTGTTAATGGCCTTTTCCTAAACCATATGCTCTTCTTGCTGTATTTTTTGAAGATGATTTCATCCACACTCAATGGCTTCGATCATTACCTGTATATAAAAAGTTTACAAATTGATATCAATGGCCCAGGTCTCTCCTTTCAGCTCTAGACCTATATTTCTAATTGCCTATTTTATTTTATTTACTAAATTTATTGGGGGTGACATTCGTTAATAAAATTATATAGGCCTCAAGTGTACAACTCTATAATACATCATCTGTATATTGCATTTTGGTGTCACCACCCATAGTTAAATTTCTCTCACCATATATTTGACCCCTTTATCCTAACCAACCTCCCCCACTCCCTACCTTCCCTCAGGTAACCACTAAACTGTTCTCTATGTCCATGAGTCTCTGTTTATCTTGTTTGTTACTCTCAGACTGATATGCCATGTGTAAGTGAAATCACACAGTTCTCAACTTTTTCTGACTTATTTCACTTAGCAGGATAATCTTAAGATCCATCCATATTCAAATGACAGTATTTCATCTTTTCTTATGGCTGAGTAATATTCTATTGTATATATGTACAACTTCTTTATTTAATCATCTATGGAAGGACACTTGAGTTGTTTCCATGTCTGCCTATTTTAGATCTCTTCTTGGATGTCTTGAAGGCACAAAAACAGAACTCATGATCTGTTTCCTCCTTACTTTACCTAAAAAGCCCATCCCCCCCCATGATACCACTATCAATCAGCCTTTTCAAATCAGAAATCCATCACTGAAACTGCCTTTTTCTTATCTTTCCCCTATTCAAAATATCAGCAAGTCTTATCAATTTTATCTCCTAAATATCTCCTGAATCATCTACTATTCATCTGTACCCTTCCCTAGCCACCATGTAAACACTGTTTATTTAATTACTGTGTATGCCTTTTAATTGGTCCACTCTCACCTTTGCTTAAAAAGTTGATTTTGGGATAAAGACCAGTATCTTTATGCCCTGCAAGGTCTGGCCCCCACCTCACCTAGCAGCCTCATCTCACATCAGCCTTCTCCTTGATCAGGCTTCCAGCTGTATTGGCTACTCTCTCCAATAATAGGTTTTCTCTGTCGAACATTTCCCCACTATTTGCCTCCCATGCCCCCACCATGGGCAAACTACTACACATTTTATATATCTTGACAAAGTTTCTAAGAATAAGTCAAATCACACTATTTTTTTTTGACTTTTTACTACCATGCCCTTCTCATTCCTAGCACTTTTTAGAATTGCAATGTTATACTTATTTGTGATTATTTTATTAATGTCAGTATTGCCCATCGGCAAGTGGGTTTTTGTAAGGGCAGGGAATAAGTCAAGTCACTTTTGCCTCATCTCCCTATTCCCATACAGGAGCTGGCAGACAGAGAACACTCAACTATTTGCTAAGAATACATATTTTTCCAAAGAAGAATATGAATGTATCACATTATAAGACAGATTTTGGGGGTTTTATTTTATTTTAAATAATGTTAAACCAGCTGACTGATAAACACTTTTTAGAAAGTATTTACTTATACATACTTCAGGAATAAATAAAAATTCTGTCAGCACACTTAAAGATTAGCCCTGAAACAGCATACTGAAGACATAACAAAAAACTGCAGATGGCCAATGAAGAAAGGATAACTTGAATCAAGGCAGCTGTTATACAATGAGACCAATGCTAGATAAAAAATCTAAAAACCTGAGAATTGCTCCTCCCTTATTAGGAACTCTTAGGCACTCAGTTAATCCCTTAGTCAAAATTTCCTTATTTGAAAATCAGAGTTCACAAAACTTAGGTAAGAATAGTTAAAAAAAAATAAATAATAACAACAAATTCTTTGTAATCACTAAATCTCCACGGATGTTAAAATCTTTTAAGAACAAGGGAGAAAATGATATATCAAAGTTGCCCTGAAGGGGAAAGAAAAGGGGAAAAAAAGAAAAAAGGTTTGTCAAACTGGATGTTGGGAGCTTAAACACTGGCATACAATTTGGAAAACACTGGCATACAATTTGGAACTTCTGCTTTATCGATTCAGATAAACATTTATTAAACAACTACTATGGTCCACGTACATTGTTAAGTATCGATGAATCTAAAGATGAATAAGACATACACCTACTCTATAACAAAGAAACATACATGCACAAGCAAGCAGATAATCACAATATGGCCTGATTCCTGTAAAATGTGTTAAGATACATATTGAAAATTACAATGACAAGACAGATGAGAGAATGGATATAGGTTACAAATTCTGGGATGCTGAACAAGCTGGGGAGTAGAAGAGATTCAGGGCAGAGACAAATAAACAAAGAAACAGCAGGAGATGAAGCTTTAAGACAACAGAAGCCAAATCATGAAAGCCTTATTGTGACCTGATCAAGAAACATCTGATTTGATTTTATTCTACTGTAATAGGAAGCCACAAATATTTTAGAAGGGGAAAAAATATTAGAGAGGGTGGACATATGGTAAGTTATCTCTCTGTATCTCTCTGCCACTTTAAATACAAAGAATTTAAACTTTAATCATCATAAAGATCTTTGCTTTTTTCTAAGACCAAGCACTCTGAAGCGGGTCCAGTGATTTCAAAAGGTCCAGTAGTCAATAAAAATGTTTATACTTATCAAAACTTAAAAAATACTCTTAAGGTTTTCATCAGAGCACATCTAATCAAACAACAATCCATTCTCTCACTGCTTTTTCTATGTTCTTCATTCCTCAATAGACAAAGTTCAAAATGATAGTTTTTTAAAAGACTACACTTATTTAGAAAAGGAAGCAACAAACAGTGGCAATGAAAAGAACTGATCACAACGAAATATTTAATTTCCAAACTCCTTTTTGCAACCTTTAATTACATTTCCAAACAACTCCTTACAAAAATTCTAGGTTATAGGAACTAGAAAGGTACAACTTTTTCCTAACCTATGGTAAGTTTTATGTCAACCAAACAGAAGCACTAAAAGAGTTTCCAGGTATTTGGAGATAAAACCTTTGCATTTAAAGATCTTGTAACTTAAGTTGTAAGTAAAAATACATACTTCTCAACTGAGGGTCAATGAATGACCCCACCAATTTCCTCTAAAAAGAACTGGCCATGCACAGCACATTTTGTTAGGCTCTCAATAACACATATGTATTTCTTAAAAACAAAATCTTAGTTATTTTCCAAAATGGCAAGAGAAAGAGTACTACATATTTCATGTATTGTTTAGCAAATGATTCAGAATACTTTTGTCTGCCCAGGCATCTTTACACTGTGGTAACAGTCTATGTACATTAATTTCAATTCTGCTGAATACTATAAATAGTTCCCAATGTACCTTTAAGAAGTTTAAAGAAAAAAACAAATCACACCCTCACAGCTTCTGAGACCTCAGTGTTCTCACCAGTAAAATGGAAACAATGTTGTCACTCAAAGTTATTGTAATGTGAAGGACAATTAAATGAAAGCATAAAACTATATTTGAAAGCTTCTAAAGTATCAAATACATGTCACTACACAGTAAATAATAAATACTTGAAAATTGATTTTAACTTCTAACTTTTCTATTTATTGGCAAAAGTTAAGTACAGGTCAATCTCAGGAAAAGAACAACTCTGGAAATAGTTTTAAGGGACTGCCTACCTAGTTTTAATTCATCAGGTCCTACTGCTACATTTTAGTTTCAGGATAACTTTAAACATTTTGGTAAACTTTAAGCATTCTGGTAACAAAAAGAACTAAAATTAGCTGTAGAGCGAGAGAACAATAAATATATGCTTTCATCTCTTTCAATTTAGGTCAAAAAATTAGTTGTCAGTGAAATTCTTGAAAATTCTTTTAAAATTGTCCATATTTATTTAAAGCCCTAATTGAGAAAAAGAAAGTAAGCTATCTATCCACAAGTGATAATTTAAATGAGCGAGAAAGATGTTTGATTCTGCTCATAACACAAAATAGAGAAATGGGATAATGTTCATCACTACTCTGGAAAAATAATAGCAACATCTTATATATAATAAGTCCAAATGGTAAACTATCTAGGTACCTTCCAGGCAAAGGAAAGGCTGATAAATGTAAAATCTTAAAAAGAAAAATTAAAGCCTGGTAAAATAAAATGTAAAGAAACCATCTAACTTGGATGAAAGCCATATTAAAAAAAATAATAATACATGGACCCCGATGCTGCTATTTGTTTTAAGTAAAATCAACCTAAAAAGTCAATTTTCCATCAGCTGCTGTTAGCTCATCTACAAAAAGAGAAAAATTTTAATCTAAAAACATTACTCTCCACTCTTAATATGATCAATAACTTACATGACCCTTACTTTAATGCACGAATAAACCTAAATATATAATTTCAACACAAAAAAAGCAATTAAAATCATCCCAGGGGAAAGCATGAACGGTAACAGTAACACTCTGCAAGGCAAAACAATTCTGTTTGAGCAGGTATTCTCATAATGAAGTCAAGTTGGATAAACATCATCAAAAAACAAAGGGACAACAGGCAACTAAAGTTTATTACAAATGAAGCACTTTCAGCTATCAAATTGACATAGAAAATTTTAAATTCTGGTTCTGTTTAGCTCACTGAGTATACTGTTAGTCTAAGAAATGAGGAGAAAACTTAGTAAATGCTGTATGTAATTCTTGATGAGCCACATACAGTGTACAAGATAAAGACGAAGAAACCCAAATCAGTAGGCTACCTATAAGATATATTTCGAAGGTATTTTTATCACTATTTTACTCTACCCTATTCAAAGTCTCTATTTTGCACAGTTTTAATGATCTTCAAATAGTTTAAAGACTAAATGTGTGTGCAGATGATATACTGACGTGTAAATAAGAAATGCTTGACCCCTCCCTTTTTTATAGAGCAAACTTTTGATAGTTAATGCTAATCAAAGTGAAGTATCCCCTAACAAAAAGTCTTAGGAAACTCCAAAGGTGTTTTGAAAAAGGAATTTATTTTCTGGTTATTAAATTAATATGCAGAAATTTCAAGTAAAGTCAGTCCAACTCTGCCAAACAAAATAATATATCACTCGTTTTCAAAGACGATTTTACTAGTTGAATTCTCAGTGTGATATTATAACTTTTAAGCATAAATCCTATTCTTCCTTAAAGAAGTCAGAAGGATATGGAAATCTTAGGTACTCAGATGTTGTTTACTCTCCTTGAAGACAGCCAGTCAAAAGAAAGATAAAATTACATAAATAAAAAAGGGTTTTTTTTAGCTTATATAGCATTAAATGACTTTATAGCCAGCAATAAAAATTCCAAATATTAAAAACCAGATTTTTAAAACTCTGGGTTCAGAATCTAATTACAAACGCAAAAAAAAAAAGAGAACAAAGAATAACTTAACACACTACCTTTTTATAAGTACAGGCCTATCAAAAAAGAATGTCATCTTTCTTCCCAAAACTCTATTAAGAAAATTCCTCAAATCTTTAGCTCTGCTGTAATGTGAAAAGTTTGAAATTTAATGCGAGTTCAAAATATAATTATTTAATTAAATTTAATGAAAATTTTAATTATATTAAAAATTTAAATTTAACAGTGACCATTCCTGAATCCTTAAGACAAAATTCTTAACTTTCATTTTGTATAGTCTTGTAAATGTGTGTTTTAATCTTAGTTGTGTCTCCTGATGCATATTTTTATTACAACAACAAACATTTATTGTGTAATATGTGCCAGGCACTGTCTGAAGCACTTAACATCTAATCCTCATATTTCCCTATAAAACTGGTCCAGTATTTTCCTTATTTTGAAGATGAGAAAAATAAGATACAAGAAGCTCAGGTGATAGGACCAAAGCCACAGACTCAGTTCATAAGTGATTGAGCCTGTTTCAAATCCAGGTGGCCTGACTTCACAGTCTACTCTCTTAACTGCTACAGAGACTGCCTCCACAATAATGATTATCCATATGTAAGAATCGCATTAGTAATTTTAGGAAAGACAAAGCTTCAAAAAGTCACTAAGAAATTTCAGACTGATAAAGGAATGCAATTTATATCACCTCCTCAAGAGCTCTCTGTCATTTTCAATATTTCTCTGTATTCCCTTTCAGTTTTGAATAGAGAGTATCTGAGCATCTACAATGCCCATGGCACTAGGAGATGCATACTACCACCTGCCATAAAAGTGTAAGAGCAGATAAGTTAATGAACACATGCATTATTTACTGGTTTTGTGAGAGGCAGTAAGAGATACCAGGAAGCACAAAGGAAGAAATGGTAACCAGCAGGTAGGGGATAAATATATTTTGAATTGATGAAAAGTACTATGCAATAAGAGCTACAAAGACCTTTACATTATGCTACCTTTACGAGTTTAAACATTTTAAATATAGTTCTTAAACATTTTCAGATTATAGCCCTTATTCACAAATTGGTATCTTATATATAATTTCAAGGAGTTCGAGGATCTCTATAAAGGTGGTCCACAGAGAACCCCTAAGGAGGCAGCAGAAATTCACTGAAGGGTTTTATATTATGAAGTGAGTCAGTTTAGTAATTTGTCATGATCATCTGGACAGCAGTTTGGAGGAAGACTTAGTGGCATGGGACTATGGAGAAACTAATATTCATAGTAATCTAGATATAATGGGAGGGAGGGTGCTATCAGGTTCCAGGAATAGGCTATAAGAAATACTAAGGAAATAGAAATAAAAACATTTGGCTACTGATGGATGGTGGTACTATCCTTCAAGATTCAGAATTTATGTCTCGGACATAATGACTTTAAGATATTTATAAAGTCACCAGATAAAGACAAGCAGATGACAGTTGAATTTACTTAGATTTCTTTGGTACTCTGTATTCAAAGTCTACCTCAATTCTTTCAAGGCACCTGAAATCAAACATGACTAAAAACAAAACTATCTGTTCCCTTAAATCTCTATCTTCTTCCTTTGATCTTAGATAAAACTTAGAACCATCCTCATTGTTTCCTATTCCTTGGCCACTTCTCTTTCCTATGACAGAAACTTCTTTGGAACGTGTCTCCCTCATTCCCAAAGCCTGTGACCCTAAATCTGGCCTCTCAAGACACACTTATACAGAATACTGACCTCCCAAGTGGCCTCCATGACTTCAGTCCTTTTTCCCTTTCATATTTTCTCAGTTCAATCATATCTAGTCTTCTCCCCATTCAATCTTCAATAGTTTTCCACTGCCTATATAATTTAATGCAATTTCCTAAGCATTGGTGTTCAAGTACATTGACACAGCCCTTCAAGTAAAATAGGCTTAGTTAAAATCCTGGCTCTACATTTATTCTCACTGTGTTACCCAAAACAGCATTTCACAAAATTTTTTAAAAGTAAGAATTAGCTGGTATATTCTCTCATGGAAATCTGGAGGTATCTGGGTTAGAGTCTAAAAACCTGTATTTTGTTTAACAAGTGCCCCAGGGTATTATTCTCAGAGAAATCTGTAAACACAGATAAATAATTTCATCTCTTATTCTGTTTCTTCATTAGTAAATAAGGATACTACCATCTTTTGCAGTGAATAAATTCAATAACCTAAGTAATACCTCGTAGGAATTGGGTAATATAGTAGGTACTAAAGAAACACTCATTCTCTTTATTAAAGTTTTTCTCCCACCTCACTTTCACATTTAGGATTGCTCTCTGATTCCCCTAAAATGCCTCGAGGTTTAAGCAGCTGTGCCCCTCCTCATTCCCTTGGCTCAAAAAATATTTCCTAATTTTCTTAGCCTAAATTCTATTCATTCTTTAAGACCAAGCCAAAAGTTCTTCTGTTCATTCTGAATCTTTCATATGGAATAAATTTTCTCAGGTCTAACGCATTTTATTGCTACCTCAATATGACATTTCTTCCATTGTTTAATGATTAGTTACAAATCTCTCACTTAGTAGACCATAGTCTAGTTCCTTGATGGCCAACAACACCTAGACTACCTGACTTACAGGATTAAACAGACAGACAGATGAACAGACAGACATGCGACAGATTGATACAGATAATATATGAATAGGATTAGATAAAAGATATAGTTGTCCCAATTGTAAAAATAAAGTTTATTGGTTTCATTTTTTTAATCAAATTCTCAATACTAAGATATGGTCATAGTTTTATCAAAGAATCATATTGGAAAATAAGAACAATAACTACATATCAAACTGGGTGAACATGTGAAATAGTATCTACAAGGGTCACTCTTTTGTCCAGTATTTTAAACACTGTTAACTACCAAGACTGTAAAAGTCAGTAAAATATTCACTGCATTTTTCATGAATGACATCGAGTTGGGCACTGTTCATATTAACTTAGAAAATGGAAATATTTTTATTGTGTGAAAACATTTCATCCAGAATAGAATAAAGTTTAACATGGGTAAGATCAAGGTAGTATAACATTTTATAGCGTATTTCATATAGACCAAATGATAGGAAAACAACTAGTAAACTGGGGACTAGAGTGAATTAAATACAAATTGAAATGCAATAATGTACAAAACTTTTTAAAAGATCAATTTATTTTTTAAAAAAATCAATTCAATTTAATGAAACTCATTTTTAATAATAGTGTTTATAACCTGTTAAGTCCCAATAATTTATAAAAGCTGATACTGTCTACCTAGCGTAATTATTTAATTACTACTTAAAGAGAAAATAGAACTTAGAAGAAATTGGAGATCTTTCCTGTTTTTTAGGCTTTACAAGCAAATTTTCTGTCTTCAGTTTCACTTTTTATAGAGATTTTTTCCTATGTGGAGATTTTTGGAAATCTACATACAATACCATTTGGTGTGAATAAAATTGCTAACTCAATAAAAATCTAAAAATCAATACAAAATGCTCATTTTGTGTAATTTGAAATATGACAGATATTTGATTTACTTCATTTCAAACCAGTCTACTTAACTTACTACAGCTTTGAAAAAATCATGATGCCATACTTACATTTCTATTACAGATCCCACAGATGCTTGTCACAAAAATAAAATATCATCTTCACCAGCAGTCAGCCAGACTGCAGTACTTTCTCTTCCACTGCTGGTTCATTTTGTACTATAAAAGAAAAAATTTCACATCAACTTCTCTACAGACTAATTACGATCAACAAAATTAGTCAATTATGTATGATCTTTTCATTTAACAAAATTCAGTGGCAAATTTTATCTTACAAGTGAAAAAATTTCAAGATAAAGATGTCTGCTTTCACCACTACTATTCAACATTATACTAGAAGTTCCAGCCAGAACAATTAGACTTGAAAAAGATCTGAAAGGCATACAAATTGGTAGGAAAGAAGTCAAACTACCTCTATTTGCAGAGATAATAAAACTATTTCTGTATAGAAAATTCCAAAAAATCCCCAAAGCTACTAGAGCTAGTAAACAAATTCAGCCAAGTTGCAGGATGCAAGCTCTATATATGAAATGTCAGCTATGTTTCTATATCCAGCAGTCAGCAATCCAAAAAGGAAATCAAGAAAGCAATTCCATTTATAATAGTTATCTAAAACACTAAAATACCTAGGAATCAACTTAACCAAGGAGGTGAAAGGTCTGTACACTGGAAACTATAAAACACTGCTGAAAGAAATTAAAGAGCTAAATAAATGGAAAGACAAATAGTATTCATGGATTGAAGACTATGAAGATGATTACACTACCCAAAGTGCTCCACAGAGTCCATGTATTTCTTATCAAAATTCCAACAGCCTTTTTTGCAGAAATGGAAAAGCCAATTCTCAAATTCATATGAAATTGTGAGGGGCCCCAAACAGCCAAAACAATCTTAACCAAGTTGAAGAACTCTCAATTCTCGATTTCAAAACTTATTACAGTTACGGTAATCAAGACAATGTAGTATTGACATAATGAAAGACAAATACATGAATAAAAGAGAGTCCAGAAATAAACCCACACATGTCTATAGCCAAATGATTTTCAAAAAACATGCCAAGTCCATTCAATGGGAAAAGAATGGTCTCTTCAACAAATGCTGAGACAACTGAATTTCCACATACAAAAAAAAAAAAAAAAAAAAAATGAAATCGACCCCTACTTCACACCATATAAAAAATTAACTCAAAATGGATCAACAACTCTAATACAGGAGATAAAATCATACAACTCTTAGAAGAAAACATAGAGGTAAATCTCCATAATGCTGGATTTAGCAATGGACTTCTGGATATGACACCAAAAGCATAAGCAATATAAAATAGAAAATGAACTTCATCAAAATTAAACTTTTGTGGATCGAAGGACCTTATCAAGCAAGTAAAAGGAATCGACTGAATGGGAGAAACTATTTATAAATCACATATCTGAAAAGAGTTTAATATCCAGAGTATATAGAGAATTCCTACAACTCAACATCAAAAAGACAAAAAACAAATTAAAAATGGGCTAAAGAATTTAATAGACATTTCTTCAAAGATCTAGAAATGGCCAATAAGTACAGGAATATATACTCCACCTGATTAGTCATTAGGGAAATGTAAGTAAAAGCTACAATTATACTCCATTTCATATCTACTAGATGGTTATAATTTTAAAAAAATAAGCATTTGACGAAGATGTGAAAAAATTGGAATCCTTATACATTGTCAGTGGAAATGAAAAGTAGTACAGTCACTGTGACAACGTTTGATGGTTCTTCAAAAAAGTTAAACATAGAATTACCATATAACCCAGCAATTCCACGCCCAGGTATATACGTAAAGGAATTAAAAATAGGAACTTAAACACATACTTATACATTAATGTTCATTGCAGTTATTCACCAAAGTCAAAAGGTGGACACAACCTAGGTGGCATCAACAGAATGGGTAAACAAAATGTATATAAATATAATAGAATATTCTTCAACCATAAGAAACGAAGTTCTAATACATGCTACGACATAGACAAACCTTGAAAACATTATGCTAAATGAAATAAGCCAGACACAAAAAGAAAAAAGTATGATCCTGCTTACATGAAATATTGAAAATAGACAACTTTTCAGACACTAAGCAGATTAGAGGTTACCTGGAGCTAGGGAGAAGGGTACAAAGAGTTACTGTTCAATAGGTATAGTTTCTATCTGAGGTGATGAAAACACTGTGGAAATATACTGTGGTGATGGGTGCGCAATGTTGTAACTGTAATGACATCGAACTGCACGCTTAAAAATGATTAAGCTGGTAATTTTTACATTATTTTTATTTTATAATAAAAAATTATTTTAAGTAAAACAAATTCTGTATGCACAAGGTAGCCCCAATGCAATGTATTTATAGTCACTGCTTTCCTACAAGGAGGTGGTATGTACAAAGTCAAGGTCATCACATTAACTAGGACTTCTTGCTATTTATATGTACGTCCAAATTTATAACCATTAAGCCAGACTTCTCTCAAGATGTCTCTTGTCCTGGGAATCCACAGGCATCAACCAAAACATCATCTCAGTCATTAATCCTCTTTCTTCTCATTTAATATTTCCTCCTTCCACTTCACCATGCCCACTGGAGGAGGCATCATGTTACATACAAATTAAAATCAAGCACACATGATGATTAATGAGATACTGGGCCTCATAGTAACCACAAGAAAGGAGAAATTTGAATCTCCTTTCAGTTCCATGTGCCCCTCACAGTGTGGGAATCAATCTAAGAAATTTGAGATTTTAGTTTTTAAAGATATTTTTAATATGACATGTCCTTAAGAGAAGTCAGCTTATCCCACCAAATGTCTAACAGAACAAACAATAATCTGTTTCAAAACTGGAGAATTTTCAAAGTAATAGACTAAAGATTTCTAAATAGACTTTTTGTTTTATTCTGACTTTAGAACTTAGTCTTTTCATGATACAGATTACACTACCCTGACTCCTCCACCTGCCCTACCCTTTCACTTTACCTTCTAGACGCCTACAACTTCGATGGCACCACAGAAGACATTCATTTCTCTCCTGCAGCCTACTTAAAACAGAAACTGCCCATTCTCACATCAGGCCAAGAGAAAACATTCTACTATTGTAACATCATTACTCTTAACGAAACACTTAACTTGAAGTCTACCATTGGCTATAATCCCCTACATCTGTTCTCTCTTAGCCTTTTAGGCAATGACTCAGTCTTCTCACTACTGGCCATCATCTTCATCCTAACTCCTGACACATCACTATGAGCTTATTTAAATAGCCTTGAGAATGAACCATCCAACAACCAACTCAGAGGTTCTGAAACTTGCCCCATTGCGGCTGCTTAGAAATATACATTATTATGACCTAACCCTAGAAATTCTAGGCCAAAAGATATGGGTTTAAGCCCAGGAATCTCATTTCATCTGATACTGATACAGATAGTCCTTTGAATACAATCTGAGAAAAGTGTCCTGTTTTCAATTCCTAAAATCCTAGCAACAAAACATGACAGCCAAATTTGGAACTAGATGCCACCTAAAACTGCTGCTTCTCTAAAATCTTACTCTCAGATCACAAGTTCTGGTCCTCCCAGTTCACTCACTCATCCCCACACCTGCTCTTTAATTTTAGAAGGACCTCTAGCCTCTTGACTACCTCCTTTCCTTTATGCAGTTTCTGACCACCCTCACCTACCCCCCCGCCCCCCACCCCTCACCCCCATCTTCCTGCCCAATCTGGAGCCCAACCATTTTTTCTTCCACAGAATCCTTAGCTCCCTCCTGTCTCATGTGCACATACTCCACAAACCCTCAACTCAGCATGAATCTTACAATGTGACATCTCAACTTGCATGCCTTAACCAATGAGTGCTGGAGAAAACAAATTCTTTTTCTCAACCTGCCTCCAACTAACTACAACAAATTCTGTCAACTTTTATCCCTAACTCCTTTGGAATCTACTTTCTTGCCTTGCTAGTGCTATAGTTTAGACATATATCATTTCTCTGCTAGATTACTGTACAGCCTGATTATCTTGCTTGTGTGTCACCCCTCAAATTTATTCACTAAGCCTCTGAGTGATATATTTAAAAGCCAAAATGGACCTCCCATACATGAAGCTCTCTATTGCCTTTTCAACCTATACAATAAAGACAAAGCTCCTTAGGACCACATTCAAAGGCTTTAATGACCTGAAACCTAAATAACTTTCTAGCAAATTATCTATCTTCCACAACCACTTTCACTTTAATATTCTAGTTATACCACATTATTCATAGTTCTACAAATTTCTTTGTAGTTCCGCATTTCCTCTTGTCTGCATAGTCTATCTCTTTTACAGTTTGTGAATACAACTGCCATATTATTCCCTCCCTTATATTTTGTATTTCTATTTAAACCATGAGTCCCCTGTGGGTAGGAGCTGTGTTTATATCTCTAAGTGGCTAGTGCACTGTCAATAAGTTTTGTTGACTTGAACTGATATTTCTCGGATGAATGAAAAGCTAACGTTCTAAAATAACTGTTGAGACAAATTAAAGATATCTAAATTCTAAACCTTTCTTTAAAGAACTTAAAATGAGAGAGTTAACTAATTTACAACTATAGGATTCAAGCCATCTTTATATCTTCTGACAAGCACACAATTTACTCAGCTATTATTCACTGGCAATGAATTCTCCAGAATGCAGATAAAAATCCAAGAATAAAACTAACTTTAGCAAACCTTGCAAGCTACAATGACTTTTCCAATTTCTATATCCCATGGATAATTTTCAAAGTAGACTCTTAATGGATAATAACAGTTGGGGGAAAATCAACTAAAACCCATATAATCTAGAACCTAGCTATGCAAACTGTTACCCTCAATGAGCAATATCAGTATTACCTGGCAGCTCCTTACAAATGAAAAATCTGGAGCCCCACTCCACACCTCCAGGATCAGATCTTCAGTTGATTCATATGCATATTAAAGTTCAGGAAGCACTAGTAGACCCATATCATTGAAACCCTTATCATCTTCAAAACAACTTTGTGAAGTATGACTATACCCATTTTATAAACAGGAAACCCAAATCCACAAGCATTTAAGTCAAAATCACCAAGCTGTCAATATTGGGAGATGGGATTTAAACTCAGGTATCTTTAAAAAGATATTTTCTTCAAAGTACTGTATCTCAGAGAAAAGGTCTAGAATAACAATATTTAAGAGAAATATGATGTAATCCATATATATATGTAAATTCAAATTTTCTATTAGCCACATTAAGAATAAAAAGAAACAGGTAAAATTATTTTTAAAAATATTTTTTATTTAACCAAGGAGTGCTAATGGAGAAAATATATTCAAAACATTACCATTTACACATGTATTCAATATAAATTAATGTGATATTTTACATTCTTGAATGTGTGTGAACACGCTTTCAAAACCAATGTGTAATTTACAATGATAGCACAACTCCATTCAGACTAGCCACATATTAAGTGCTCAATACCTTCATGTGGCTAGTGGCTACCATACTGGGTAGTACAGGTTTAGAATGTCTTGCATAATAACAATTATTTTTTTTTTATTACAAAAATAGCAATCTACTACATAATTCTTATCAAAATTCTTTGAATAAAAAAAATGAATTCCATGTTACTTTTCTCACACCTTTGCTGACACAGATGAAAAAGAAAATTGCATATTCTGTTGTGATCAAAATGAAAGGTTTAGGTGGTCCCAATTATGTCAAACTGATCCATTAACTGTAACCTCTGAGAACCACAATGCCAAATGAGCACAACATAAGGCATGGAACGCAATATTCAGAATGAGTCCGTGAAGTAGCCCTCAAAAAACTACATTTGAAACCAAAGATTTTTTTTTTTTTTAGACGGGGGAGGGAGAAGCTTTCACTTTTAACCAAAAATAGAGTAGTATAATTGTAACTACAGGTCAGAATTTGGCAAACATAAATAATTCATACATAATTCCTGCTACAATGATTTGTAAATTATACACCAAACTCAATACAGTGTATGAATCACTATAGTAAAATGTATACAATATCTTGACATGCAAATACCAATTAGTTAATAGCTTAACGTTCCTTCTTTAGGTGCAAATTTATACAGAAACGAATTATTAGGAAGGTAACATAAAACATAAAAAGAGAAAAGATTTGCAACTAAATTAGACATCCCTCTCTTAATAATTCTGGAGGTAAAAAAAAGGTGACACGAAATTATAAAATACATTAAAGAGTTGAGAGATTATCGATGAATTTATATCATTTACCCAATCACTATCACAAAAAATAATGTACTGTTTACAATTTGGGAGCACTCAATAAATTCACACTTCTATTATTTGCAATACTATTGTTTTCTCTTAAAATATCTAGTATTAATTACAGTTCTACTTTTCAAGTTAGTCACAGGTGAAAAGCTAGTTTTTTTTTTCAGATAGATTAAAATAAATATCTTTGTAAAGAATTAAAGATAAACATATAAGTTAAAATATCAAATTAGATATGAAGACTATCTGTACTTTTCCAACTACTACTGTTTAATAACATGTTTTTTTTACTCTTTATTCAAAATACACACAACAGAAAATGGTCTATATTAAAAAAAATACAAAAAAGAAAAATACTTTAAGTCTTCCAATTTTTGATATACACCCCACCCTCACCCCCCAAAAAAGAATAAAATCAAGGATTAGTGAAAGGAAGAACAGTGAGATCAGCTGTAATTGAACAGATACATCTTAGTATTTCTTAGGAAAAAATTCCAAATTGAGAGATATAACTAAACACTGCAATGTTTCCATATTTAGCTTTCCTTCTCATCTCCTGTTAAAACTGGGCTTAGAGAAAGCACAGGTCACAATGGGAAACAAAGTCTTCTATGAAAACTTATTTAACTAAATGGGGTCTAATACTTCATTTTAAATAACTATTTCCCTTATTGTAAAGCACTTCCCTTAAAAAACATTACTGGATGGCAACCTACAGCCTTTATAATCTTCACAGTCAAGCATTAGACCTTTATATTTCTCCCCCAAAATATCGTCTTTTCATTTAACAAAACATGAAATGTGAATGTAAACAAATATTATCTTTTAATAATATCAAACAAGTTTCTAGTCTGCAATCATTTTGTAAATAAGGCTCTGCTAATTATTTGTGTGACTGTGGCCAAGTCATAACTACCACATCTTAGTTCTTTTACCTTGCTTTATACCTCTGTAATTCTAAATTTTAAATATTTTAATTAGCAGTTATTTAACAATAGGTTGTGTTTCAATTAACCCAAAAGGTAATAAGCCATGAACATGAAACAGTCCATAACTAAGCATAAGTGGTTGCAGCAGAATGTTAGTAAGATGGTTTCCATACCCACAAAGATTGTTCCTAATCCAGACAGTTGTTTCACAAATTCAGGTTCCTTAGGCACAATCAGAAGTCAGGCAAGAGAATGAAAAAGGCTCAGCACCTTGTTACTAACACTGGAAAAAAAAAGCATTCAAATGTCCAAATGACAATCTGTCAGGCATTTTATGCTAGTAAATGGCTAATACATAAAATAATATTCTCTAAACAAATCAATATTGTTAAAAGATTTAATATTGTCTTTTTCTTCTACTAAATCAAGAAATAATTTTTGGATCCTTCAAAAAAAAAAAAAATCTGCCCTATTCTTCTGACAATTCAAGTTGGTGGAAACTGAAAATATTTTGTCAGTTGACACAGCTCCTAAAAGACAAAACATGGTCTCTTTTTTTCTTCCTCTCGACTAATGACCAGCTCTTTAGAAATATAGTTTTCCTGATGATTATAATTCTACCAAGTTTTTAACAAAGAGTAAATAACAAAACTTTCAAATGTCTACCATTATTTTCATTTTGTCCACAACTTACATTAGTCTATTTGAAACAAATTCTAAATCAAATATTGGGCTTCACAAAATGCCCAATTTACGATATACACGGCTAAACATACACATCTAAAATCCATTTCTAGAGTGGCTTTAACTTTTACAGTTTTCTCTTTAAAATGAGATTTACTTGACCTATTTTCATGTGTTTTTAGAACATCCAGGCACTCATCACAAACAATATTTGGTCACAAAAACATCAAAGGCAGTATCGTTAATCCTATTTGTGTAGGTCATTTTCTTCATGTGTCCTATATACCACCTCTTTTTAAAAATCTAAATATAGATTCACTTAAAAAAAAAAAGTCTTCCAAGTTCTGTAATTATATACTGCTTTCAATGCCAATGTTATACTTTCATATACTATTTAAAAAGTAAGTGAGGGGAGGGAGACACCTGAAATGTCAATCAAACGAAGACAAAGCGTTTTCAATCATTTCTTGGCCTTCCTCTCCCCACAACTCCAGTTTTAATATCACAAAAATATTAAATAAAATGCACTTATTTTCGAAATTTGACAAATACTAACATGGCACTTACGGAAAAGAAATAAAAACAGACACGAAAACAGGAATAAGAAAATTCTAGTTGCGAGAACGTGTGTGTAAACTGAAAACAATTTTGCAGCCTTTCTCCAGACGCCTATGGAAAATAAAATAGCGAAAACAATGGAAGACCTGTACTTTTTCAGACGGGATGGGGGTTAGAGAACTCCGCACCCAGCAACCAGAACAAAGCAACAGCCTCAGCTTTTAAAACGCACTGAGGTTCTGGAGACTCGACGGGCATTAAGGGATATCTTAATCGTTCCGATGCTTTAATAAAAAAATCAAAACGACTTAGAATACGCAGCGCTGGGTTAACCAGGGCAAGGTGGAGGGGCTACTCTTCGTATCAGGCAAGAAGATCCAGACACTGAGCAGGGGGAGGGGGGGAAGGAAGAGAAAGAAGCCGCCGTAGACACTCCGGAAAGACAAAATGCAGAGACCCTGGCTGCAATCTAACCCAAGGCCCGGGTTATAGAGGCCTCCACTCGGGAAACAGGGAGCAGAATATCCCCCAAAGCATCGCCGCCCCTAAATCTTGAGGCCAGAAGGTCCCCGGGTAGAGGCCTGACACCACGGCCGAAGGCAGAGGACATCATGGACCTGACCGCCACCAAAGGCAGCGACGAGGACCCCAGCGGAAGAGGCTGCGCAGTAATGGCCGCTGCTCCGCCTCTCGCACCCCGACCGTGACCAGCTCCCGGCCGTCGCCCAACCCAGGGCAGGGGCTTCGGCGGTGGCCGGCAATGCACAGCCTGTCACAGTCTTCTGGCCTGCGACAGCGGCCACGGCGGGGGCGCCCGCCAGGAAGGGCTGAGGCTACCTCAGCCCATCCTGCCTCGGCCCCGACAGCCGCGGCCGCGCCGGCCCCAGGGCGTCCACCGCCGTCCCGGCCCCTGACCCCGCCGCCGCCCCTCTCAGGCCCAGAGCGCGCAGTCGCCCCGGAGCGCGTCGCGGCGGGCGGTGACACCGCGGCCCATCATCACTCCTCTCCCCTAGTTAGGCGCCCGGAGCGGGTGACTTGCACCCTGACCCCCCGCGAAGGCTTCGCCCCGGCTCCCACCTCTCCGGCCGCAGCCTCGGCAGCCTCGCAGTCTGTCCTCCTCGGCCTCAGAGCCCGCAGCGGCCGGGGGCGCGCGCGGCCGTCACGTGACCGCCCGGCACGTCACGGGGGGCGGAGACGCGCGGGGCGGAAGCGGCGCCGCGCACCGGGGCCCTCGCTCCAGCCCCTCCCGGCCCCGGGTCCCCTTAAAGCCGCCCTGAGAACGTTCCGGTGGGTACCTGCCCTCTGTGTTTGGGGTTTTGCAGTTTGGCTGCCTGGATCTATGAAACTGTTTTGCGTTTTTTTGCTGTAGTTGTGATTGGGCGCAGGTTCCTCAGAGAGATTTGGGGCCGAGAAAATAAGACGCGCGTAGGACCAGCAGATGGGGCTGCTCAGAAAGCCAGCTTCGAGACCCACTGGGGTTTTAGGGTGACGAGCCCTCGGCAAAGCGCTGCTTGTTCTTTAAAGAGAGAGAGGGAGGGAGGCAGAGGGAGAGAAAGGAGAGGGAGGTGGGGCGGGGACAGAGAGAGAAGGTCCTTTAGGACGTTCCAATTTATTCACCTTCTGAATGGTTGAGCAATTTAATTGGAAAAAAAAAATGGACCTTTCCTTTAGGACCCATTTTTCTTAAACTGGGGCATGGGAAGCTGAAGGAAGAGATTAGTCATTATAAGAATTTAAACTAAAGAAATGGCTTGTTTTATTGCATGCGTGTGGTTTTAAACGTCAAAACCTAGGCAATATCCTCCGTTTCATTTTAACACATATATTGTCTTTTTTTTCGGAACTGACTATACTTTCTTAATTTGTAGTAAAATGAAGAGGGTGGAAGAACATGCTTTTTGTCCTTAAGAGTATATATTTCAACATTCCATGCCAGTATCTTCTTACTTGCAATGCTTTTGCGTTTGAGATCTCAGTAACTTTTTATTCAAGATTGGAAATTTTCAGTGTCTTTATATAGAGAGAAACGTGTACTTTTTTTTATTCCTCTGCAATCAATTTATTTTAAGGTCCCTGTTCATAGACATATGTATGTAACCAGTTCTTGACGACTGCTGTCTAGTTCAGTACTGCTACTCATGTAAATAAAAGCAATATTTTTATTCTTTAAATGTAGTAGTACTGAATTGTATGTGCCCCAACTTTAAACTTATTTATCTTTATGCTCTCCTTAGCCATCCAGTTTTATCCCTCTATCCTACATACCCCATGAAGATAATAGCTAAAATTTGATACATACTTGAAGATTCCAGCCTGAAGAGCTAATACTACTATTACCAAACAACGTACAAAGCATTGTTCTGTTTTTTATGCATATTAGCTCATAATATACTATGAGGTAGGTACTGTTGTTATTCCCACCTTCTAGAAACAGGTGCAGCTGGGATTTGAATCCAGACAGAGACTGTAAGAGTTCACCTCATCCAAATCTTCATTTTATCAATTGAGAAATAGAAGGAAATTAAATGACTTGATTAAAGACTTTTCTTGTTGAAGACAGAACCGGGATCAGAACACAGATAGGCTTACTGATCCATAAATACTTTTAATTTAGGAAAAGTTATTCACAGTTCTTCAGTAGGTCCAGGTGCATATTTAGAACAAGTTTATTACAGTTGGGGGCTGCCTAAATCTCTCATTGCCTTGGTGGTACTGAAGGCAACTGTGGTGCTTTCCGCCAGTGCAGTGAAGAATTACAGATCAGCAAAATTTAGGAAAAGTAAGATTTATTAAAGTATGTTTCAGGAGAGATATGGGATATGCCAGAGATGGCCTGCAGCCCCATAGAATTCCAGAAGTAAACCTTACACTGGCCCTCCATGGGTATTTATAGGGGTGGTCCTAGATGATTGGCCGGTGAGGTCATTTGATTGACATTTTGCTGTTATATAACCCTTTGCTGTGCCTGCGGTTACCCAGAATGCAGTCTGTTATAATTAGATTCATGAATTGGGCATATGTATAATTCTATAATAATGGTATAATGAGGCTAAGTTTATGGTCAGTATATGTACTAACTGTGAGGGCTCTTGTGGCCAGACTAAACCAGTGGTTATTTCTGTGATTTTATTTCCTTGTAATAGTAATTTTTAACTGTAAAATGAGTGCTGCTAGGGAGATCTGTGGATTGGGCTTTCATTCCCCTGTGGCATATGTCTACCTAGCTGCCTAACAAGTTCACTAAAAGAATATTTCTTGCTTTCTATCTGAAAGCAAGAAAGGAATTAATAGGAATCCCACTAAAATGCCCTCCCAGGCTTCTAATCATCTCTCAGCCACACCCATAATCTTAGTCATTGCAACGAATAACTCCATTTTTCCCTGTCCAAACTCATTTTTAATTCTTCTCTTCCTTTTATGTCCCATGTCCATTTTGCAAATCATCTGTTGGCTCTTCCTTCAAAACACACCCAGAATCTAACTACTTACCACCTCTACTACAAACTACAGCATCTCTTGTTTGGGTTATTGTCACAGCCCAAGGACTGTTGTTGTTGTTGTTGATGTTTTTGCTTCTGTCCTTTCCTTTGAGTCTATTCCCAACACAGAGGCCAAAGTAAATTTATTAAAAAGAAAGATTCTAGCACCTGTCTGTTCAAAGTCCCCCATGGCTTCCCAAAATAAAGTAAAATAAAGTAAAAACCTCACAAACTGCTCGCTTAGCTTAGTGTTCCAAGAAGACTCTACATAAACTCTCATCTTTATTCTTTGCTGTTGTATCCTCTGCTTAGAATACTCTTCCCTGTCATGGCTTCCTCTGTCTGTGCTCAAATGCCATCTTTATAGTCAGTTCTCCATTGGCCACCCTTATTTTAAATCATGACATCTCCTGGTCCAGATATTTCTTATTCTGTTCCTTTTTTTAATACTTATACAATGTAAGAGATGATTTAGTTGGCTTATTCATTTTGTGTATCTCTCCACGTTAGAATATAAATCTCTTGAGGCTGGAATTTGTATTCTATTTTATATCCCAACTGCCAAGAATAGTGCCTAACACATTTAGAGAAGCTCTCTGTAAATATATGTTGAATGAATGAATATGTGTATACACATTTATATGCCAAGTAATATATAAATGAATGAAAACTTGTTATGTGTTAGCAGTTGTATGTAAGCAGGAGAATTGAATGTATGGAGTAGTATACACCCCACCTCCACGAGCCACCTGAAAGTTAGTGATGAGTTTCTCTCTGAATATTATAGGACAGAACCTTTCAACATTGTCAAAAGTGTTAAAGTAATTGGTTTCAAGTAATTGTTAAAATTTCTCCAAACTTTCAAATGATTTACTTAAAGAAAGCAGAGCCTAATAGATTTAAAGTATCACTGTAATAATGTTACTATTGCTGGCATTATGTTTTTGCTTCATTGAATCAAAGATAAAGGAAAAAGAGTTGCAACAGACTACTAGGAATTGATCATCATTCATAACCCACTACCTATTTCCCACAAACATATAAAATACTTTCATGAATATCACAATCTCCTCCAGGCACCCCTCTTTCTCCATGCTCTTTCTCAAAACCCCAAAGTGTTTAATGTTATTTGTTTTGCTTAATGATCAAAATATTCTTCTTGTTTTGTTAATATCTGAAGATATCCATGAAAACATGCATGAGAAAATATACTGAAAACCATTGGTATTTCCAGTCGAGGACAGTGTTTTTCAAAGCGTTTTCTATTGTTCTGTGGGGTCCTTGAGATCCTTTCAGAGGGTCCTAGACGTGAATTATTTCAGTAATTATGTTAGACTAGCTGCCTTATAACTTCACTTACTCTCTCTCCAGTATACAGTGGAGTTTTCCAAAAGCTAAGTGGTGTGTGATATAGTAACATATTGAATGTAGATGCAGATATTAGAATTTGCCTATATTGCTTAAGTCAGGCATTAAAGAAATTTGCAAAGCATAAAATAATTTCGCTATTCTGAATTAACTTTTTTTTTTGGAAAATATAAGAAAATACATACTTATTTTAACATTTTAGGTGCTTATTATTTTTAAATGAATTAATAAATATTTTAAACAATTCTCAGTTTTACTTTCTAATTTGGTAAATATTGATAGATTACACATATAAATAATAATTCTCTGAGTCTGCTATAATGTTTAAGTATAAAGTAGCCCCCAAACCAAAAAGTTTGAGAAAACTGGTCTAGAGCTACTTTGTGTATCAACCCTAAGCTAGATTTCTTCCCATATGCCAACAATCATCTGATAACTGTGTACACAACTTTCTCATATGTCTGGAAATAAAACAAACCAGATTTAGGAATGTACCAGTCATTATAGCTAGCAGATGAATAGAAATAAAGCCAAAGGGAAGTTTTGGAAAGCAAACTTTTCAGTTGAAGATTTTGCACCAAGAGCTGATACATACCTTGGTCTTTGTTGTACTATTTTGTGGTGTTCTACTTAGGGTAATCAAATAATACATACTTTTCTAGTAGAATTCCTTTGTAAATAACAGTATAGTAGACAGTTTTCTTTGTGTTTTTCCTTTACCTAATGTGATAATTAATGCTTTTTCTTTGACTAGTTCTTAGTATTCTTACTGCAACCCCAGAAGTTACAACTGAATTATGACAATTGTATGCCTTGGAAATAGCCCAACACAAAACAATCATGAGTCAAATTTTATAGTTTGACTATAAAGTCAACCATGTCTTTCCTTACCCTGGTTGTACGTATACACGATATATGTATTGATTTTTAGGCGTCTCATATTGACAGTATTATCTCCAAAGTCCATGCTTGTTTCATTACATGACATAACTTCCTACTGAGTGTAGTATTAAAAGATAAGAATAAATGCTCTACTTTATTTTTCAAATAAAATAAAAAACTTTGTTATGTTAAAGCTAAATTATTAATAAAAATTATATTTAAGCAGTGTACCCTATTACATAAAGGAAATAGCTTATAATCATAAGCCAGAAAATATGTTTTCGATTCCACATTTTCTTCAAAATGGTTGAGATATAGCAAATCAATGTTAAATGGTTTTGTAATCAAGCATATTTGGGCTTTTGATTATTTATTTATGGAACAATATGCATATAAATTATCAGTTTAATACAATTATGACTTAGAAACTTTACATATTTATTACAGTAGTGCCCTCTTTGGAAAACAGAAACACTTTAAGTATTTCAAAGGGAATTTAATGCAGTGAACTGGTTGCAAAAGTATTATAATACTGGAGGACCCCTCCCACACTCACACAAAAAGGAAGATAGGAGACCTTGATATCAGTAACTGCAGAAAGTCACTAGCTCTTCTAAAGTTGGAGGAACAAAGGGTTTACTGGTATTTTCAGGAGCCTACTCACATGCTGCTGGGATACTTCTGTTTGAATTACTGCAGTAGGAAGCCAGGAGACCATATGCTCAAAGAGACTGAAGGAATCTAGGAATGAATTCATGGCTGCCAGCATTCACCTACCCTTGCCATTGCCAGAATCAGAAACAAGAAAAATAGCACCTCTCTCCCAACTTCTATTTGTATAAGAGTACCTTCCATTGGTGGAACCACACACAGTAACCCAATGGTCAGCGGATTCTGGACAATGACCTTTTCCAGCTCCCTTACATACAAAATAGAATATAGGAGTATCAGTGTGAGTCTGGGCATCAATAAAGAATTTGCTGCTACTCTGTCTAGAATTGAGTTTCCCTTTTTGTTCTCCGTTTCCCTGGTTTTTAAGGCTGGGGGTGTTGTCCATGAGATTTTGGGAAACACTATTCTTGTAAATGGAGCATATAAACTGGACTAAGTCAATGAGTAAATGCCCATTCCAAGCTAATGACTATAAGATGTAGACATTTGACCTAAGACAGTGCTGTCATGTGAAATTCTGGGACTTTTGCAGAGAGATTTGGAATATAGTCACTCTCCTCCTTTGGATGACATCAAGTGCAGTTATCACACATTGCCTCAAACATATTGCTACTGTGAGGAAAAACAGCCTGAAGATGAAACTGATAGATGGAGAATAGAAGGACTGAGAAAACAGCAGAGGCTTTATTGAAGCACACTTAAAGGATACCTTTTTTTTTTTTTTTTGAATTTCTTAATTATGTGAGCTCATTTTGCCCCTATATTGTTTAAGTCAGTTTGAGTTAGCTGTCCTGTAGTATTTGCAACAAGAAACATCCTGATAACATGATACAGTTCCTGGATCTGGCAGCAAATAGTTCCATACTCTAGCTATAAACTTGTATTTCTGGCTCTTATACTTTCTCAGTTCTATTAAACTGTTAGGGGGAAAAAAAGAAGGCAAAATGTGAAAAAGAAACCCTGTTTTGTACAACTTAAACATCTATCAACCTTTGATACAGAACATAGATTTTTTAAAAAAGGTAATGACATGAGAAATTGATATCTTAAGGTTGAGTCAGTAGATATACAAAAACCTTACATTCAGGTGTCCATGTAATAATTACCAAACAGAGAAAGAGGAGAAAGAAGAAACTCATGTACTTATACTACAAAGAATATTTCACTAAATTTCTACAATCATGTTTGTCAGGTCATATTTTCTATAACAGTGTAATTAAACTGGATATTGATAACAAAGTATAAATGGGGGAAACATTTCAGAGTTCAAAGTAAAGCATCTAAATCTTGTGCCAACAATAAAATAAATATTATTTGAGACAACCTTAAAACAAGAATATCAAAAACACAGTGTATTAACATTTTTTTTGAACATGTGCAAAACTTACCTCAGAAAATTTCATAGTCTTATAATTTTTTATTACTAGAAAAAGGAACAAACAAGAATTTTTAAAAAGGATGCAAGAGTACAGGAATAAAATTTTAAATATAAAAATCAAACTAGATTTGATCATTCAAAATCTTTGAAAATAAATGCACAAAATAACAGATAAATCATATTCAAGTTTTCTTGTGAAAATATGTAAATACAAATAAGCATTATTAAGAATGAGAAAGAATAAAACAGCCCATCGATATGGAAGAAGTTAACATTACTGTATAACACTATATTAATAATTTTTAAAATTCTAGTGACATGAGTAACTTAGAAAATACCAATCTTCTTTGTACACAGAAATTTCCCTACATTTCTATGGACTAACTTTGCCTGAATTAACTGTACCTGGAGTCTTGCTATGGTCTGCATGCTTGTGCTCATCCCTTCCCCCACCAAATTCATGTTGAAATTCTAAATTCCCAAAGGTGATGGTATTAATAGGTGGGCCTTTGGGAGGAGATTAAGTCATGAGAGCAGAAAATTCTGCAAAGTGGAAGAGGGCTCTCACCCAACGTTGCTGAACTTAGATTTATAGCCTCTAGAACTGTGAGGAACGCATATCTGTTGTTTATAAGCTCCCCAGTCTGTGGTATTTTGTTAGAGAAACCCCATGGACTATGACAAATCTCTTTCCCTAGATCTTATCAGTTATATCTCAGCTTAAATGTCACTTCCTCATATTTTTTTTTTTTCCTGACTTCCAGTGATTCCCCAGCATCTCTCAGCTTGGCCGTTTCCTGTCATATCACACTCTTAATTTCACCAGAGCATTTTTCTTTACTTGATATTTTTAAAATTTCTTAGTTATCTGTCTTTGCCTCTGAGAATGTAAGTTCTTTGAGAATAAGGACCTCGTATACTTTTATTGCCCATTACTCATAAAACAGTCACATAGTTGGTATCAATAAAAGTCTTAAATAAATAAGATAATTTTTAGGAAAATGAGAATGACTAGAATCACAAAACAAATATCCTGAAATTATGGAATTACTTCAAAAAACAGCTCCAAGGCACAACAGTTTTATTGTGCAGCCCTTTCAAACTTTTTTCAATAAATAAAAACACCATGTTATATAAAATGTTTGATAACTCAGAAAAGGACCAATTATTTGATTATACATTTAGAAAACCCGAAAGAATAAATTGTAAAATTCTTAGAACTAGATAAAAGTCAAATTTTAGACACAAAATAAGTATGAAATACAAATGTTTATTAAAATAGTAAATATATTTTATTAATATTTAATTTTTAAATTAATGAAGATATAATTTGAAATCAAAATTTTAAATCAAAATCTGAAAGGATGTTGTTGGAGATAGAATTTAATTATTTTTAAATTTACCCAAGTATGCAAGAAGTAATAGCTGCCAGTAAATAACTACACAGTGTTTGATAAAGGAAGAATAGCTCTTAACAAGAAAGGCTATGTTTTCAACAAACAACTTTGGGAAAAAGTTGCCTATTTGGAAAAAATATATATATTATATTCACCTCTTATACCATAAAGCAAAGATTGATTCTAAACCGGTCTCCCTTGTACAATAACTGGACCGTAAACATATACTGGTTTTTGCATGGTATTTTAAAAATCAGAAAAACTTTAATCAAAATATAGATATTAAAAAAAAGCTTGGGAAGAAAAAGTAAATCAGAAGATACAACAACACTGGACCCACATTCCCAGATGGCAGTATTTGGCATGAACAGAGGAGTGTGGCCTCCTGGTGCTCTGCAATTTGGCACAGTTCTGCCTCCTGCTTTGCACCAGCTTGCCTCACGCATTTATGTGAAAGGCTCCACTCCTGTAGCCATTTGAGATTAAAAACTCCAGATGGATCAAGAGTTAGATATAAGAGATAAAACCATGAAGTAAATTAGTAGAAAACACAAGATATTTAACTGGTTCTTGTGAATTGGCCTAAGCCAATTTGATCTTGTGCAACTCTTAGGTTATTTCTTATTAATTAGTAGTAGTCTCCAAAGGTTAGAGGTAGGTGAGGATTAACTACTTCCCCACAACCGCTCTATTGGATTATAAAGAAAAATTCTCAGACCAAAGTTTTCCATACATCTACCCATTTATCAAGTTTTTCATAGAAAATAGACAAAATAGCTCATTAGGGAACAAGTCTTAGTGTCATCCTCAAGTGAACAGATTATGGGGCTTCCTAAATTCTTGCATACTACTCAAGGATAGGGAATGTTTCTGAATTATTTTAAGCACATGTCTGAATGCCATTAATTTTACCACTAAGAGCCCATCTCTTTAACAAAGACCCTGTTCCACCATCTGTATTTTGATTAGCAAAAGTCCTGGTGGTGGTGATCAGAGATAAACTACTTGAAGAACTCATTGTCTTTGGAGTATGGTCTTTCTGGTTGATGCTAACCGATGACCTTTTGGATTGAAAATCCTAATGAGGACAAATGACCACACATCATGTATAGCTTAAGCCAAACAGCACATACATAATAGCACACTGTCTATGCTGAAGTTATTTAAAGTGAATTATAGATACCACAATATTATGCAGGGAAGCACTTCCAAAGCATAAAAAGAAATGCTAGAAATTGCAGAGGAAAAGGACAATATTTGATGCCATAAAGATGGCAAGCTTCAGTATATCTAAACAACCTTAAATTAAAAGAGGAATAAAAAAGTATTGGAAGTATTAGTAGCAATTATTTCCTAAGTGAACTCTATACTATAATTATTATATATACACATATATATAAATAAATACAGATATATAAACATATCTGCATGTTTCTATTTTCCTCTTTATCTTTTTATATGTTATCTTATTATGCAAGAATGAGTACATGGATTTTCACTACATGGGTAGGGTACATATGCTTGCTGTAGAAGAAGCAGTTTTTTTTCCCTTCACTCCAGTATTCTTATTTTACTTCTATCTCATGTTGCTGCTCATTCTCTTGGGTGTTACTCTGCCTGTCACAGACCTTCTACTGGTCACCACTGAGGAAACCTGACCTTGATCTTAGGCAAAAAAAAACTCTCCTGCAGTCCAAATGACTATTTTTGTTTGTTTGTTTGTTTGTTTTGTGTTTAGAGAAGGCAGGATTTTGTTTGTGTGAGAGTTATTTTTGTTTTTGCCACCGACCAGTTATCCACCACTCACTAAGAGGTACCTTCTATAATAGAGGAAGATTCCACAACCACTGTCATGGAGACTGGAGGCTCTAGAAAGTAGCTCATCTTTCTTCATCTTTGCTATTGCACCTCACAGAGCAAACAGAGATTCACAACAGCCACCACGGCAGGAATAGTTCTAGAGTAATGTCTTGGTGTCAGCATAATGCCTCCAGTCCCAGAAGGTGAAGAAAGACACTTCCTCTTCCAAAGAGGCCCACCTCATTTCCTATTCTAGTATTAACTACGTCCTAGAATAATTAATTTTGAGAAAATTCTTTCTCTTATAAAAAAAAATCATGTTTTGCCCTAAGGTTCACTGGCAATCACAACATTGTTCTACATTGGTACATTTCCCAAAATGTGTGTGATTCAGTCGTGCAAGGGACATCTGTTGTTTATGCCTGCCAAAAATCCATTTCCACTTCTTTTGAAATGGAGCCCTGAATTTATATTGGGAAAACTACTCCTTCACTATTGGATACAACTATGGAACTATCAATCAAAATGTCCCCATTTCCCCTGGCCAAGGGAAAGACATGGGACCCAAGTTGTACCAATCAGATGCTTGCTTTTCCTTGGAATTTGAAGCTCATGTGGAATGCAGAGAAGGGAGAAAAGCAGTTGGAGCTGATCCACCCCATCTGTCTGTGACTGTCCATTTGTTTCCATTTTCCCCATAGATACTTTGGCTACTTTTCTAAGACTGACTGAGAGTGTGTAAAGATGTCCTATATTCTTCAGTCCTTCAGTATATTCCTCTGTGCTTGTTAGGTTAGGTTGATTTTTGTTTCTTGCATCTACGGAATTCTAACTGATACAAGTTCAATTTATGATAGCATTTTTTATGTAAGTATGCATTTATGTATCTATCTACCAGGATAAAATGTTAATCTTAAAGACACCATTTGCCCAGTTGGTCTACTTTTCTCTTGAGATGGTGGATCTATCCACAGGATGGGGCTATGATTAGATCACACCTGTAATGTTGAGGTCAAATGACAGTCATGACTCTATTTAAAATTGTGCTACTTTCATTTTTGTTTTTGATTGTCATGAAACAAAAAGACTGTGTCTCTGATCATTTTGAGAAGAAAATGAATGAAGTAATGACAGTGTTGGGGAGGTTCTCCTCCCCCCTTGTGTTGTCAACTGGCAAGGAATACATAGGCTATAATCAAGGCTGAGGTATCTGAGTTCTGGGATGAAAAATTAAATTTCTCTTTGAGGCAGACACTCTTCAGTGTTAGACTTCTTAAAAATGCTTCTTTAACCATATTGATCGAGGGCAAAAACCTACCTGTGAAATAATAAAAAATATATAATTATTCTCTGTTCCTCTTTCTTGGCCAATGCTTCTAAAATCTTTGAAATTTTTAAAATAGTTTAATTTTTTTTTTCAATTACAGTCGGCATACAATATTATCTTAGTTTCAGGTATACAACCTAGTAATTCGACATTTATATAACTCATAAGTGATCACCCCTATAAATCAAATACCCATCTGATACCTTATATAGTTATTACATATTATTAACTATATTCCTTATGCTATATGTTACATCCCCATAACTATTTTTAAGTACCTATGTGAACTTCTTAATCCCTTCCTTTTTTCACCTATCTCCCAACCCCACCTCCCATTTGGCAACCATCAAAATGTTCTCTATAACTCTGAGTTTGTTTCTGTTTTGTTTGTTCATTTATTTTGTTCTTTACATTCCACATGTAAGTGAAATCATTTGACATTTGTCTTTCTCTGTGTGACTTACTCTTCTCAGCACAATACCTCCTAGGTTCATTCATGTTACAGATGACAAGATTTTATTGTCTTTTATGGCTGAATGATATTCCATTGCATATATATAACAGCTCTTTATCCATTCATCCATTGATGGACGCCAAGGTTACCTCCATATCTTGGCTATCTCAAATAATGCTGCAATAAACATATGGTTGCACATGTCCCTTCAAAGTGGGGTTTTAGGTTTCTTCAAACAAATACACAGAAGTGGGATTACTGGGTCTTTCTGTCTCTTGTTATAGCCTTTGCTTTAAAGTCTGTTTTGCTTGGTATAAGTATTGCTACCCCAGGTTTTTGTTTGTTTCCGTGTTCATGAAATGTCTTTTTCCATCCCTTTCAGTCTGTGTGTCTTTCGATCTGAAGTAAGTCTTGTAGAGAGACTATGTAAGGGTCTTGTTTTTTTTATCGATTCAGCCACCCTATGTCTTTTGATTGGAGTATTTAATCTATGTACATTTAAAGTAATTATTGGTAGATATATAGTTATTGCCATTTTATTATTCATATTTTGGATTTTTTTCTCTTCTTAAAGAAGTCTCTTTAGCATTTCTTGTAATACTAGGTTGGTGAAGATGAACGTCTTTAGCTTTTTCATGTCTGAGAAGCTCTTTATCTGTCCTTTGATTCTAATTGATAGTTTTTCTGGGTAGAATAATCTTGGGTATAGGTTCTTGCTTTTCATCACTTTGAATATTTCTTGTCAATCCCTTCTGGCCTGCAAAGTTTCTGTTGGGAAATCAATTGACATTGTTATGAGAGCTCCCTTGTAGGTAACTACCTGTTTTTCTCATGTTATTTTTAAGATTCTCTCTTTATCTTTAGACCATAGCATTTTAATTATGTTGTGTCTTGGTGTGGGCCTGTTTGGGTTCAGGTTCATCTTGTTTGGGACTCTCTGCACTTCCTGAGCTTGTATGTCTATTTCTTTCTCTTAGGTTAAGGAACTTTTCCATTGTTATTTCTTCAAGTAAGTTTTCAATTCCTTGTTCTCTCTCTTCTCCTTCTTCCCTATAATGTGAATGTTGGTACACGCAATGCTGTCTCAGAGGCCCCTTAAACTATCCTCATTTTTTTCTATTCTTTTTTATTGTTGCTATTCTGATTGAGTGCTTTCTGCTATCTTATCTTCTATCACTGATTTAATCCTCTTCTTCAGCTAATCTATTATTAATTCCTCATAAAGTATTCATTTCAGTTATTGTGTTCTTCATTTCTGGATGATTCTTTTTTATGTTCTCTATCTCCAATTTTATGTTGTCTGTTTCTTTATTAAAGTGCTCACTGAGTGCCTCTACTCTTTTCTTAAGTTCATTGAGCCTTCTTATAACAAGTGCTTTCTGTTCTTTCATTTATGACATGTTTCTTTGTCTCCCCCTTTTGGCTGCCTCCCTGTTTTTGTTTCTATGTATTAGCTAGAGCTGCTATGTTGTTCAATCTTAGTAAAGTGGCCTTATGTAGTAGGTGTCCTGTGGGGCCCAATGTCACAGTCTCCTTGGTTACCTGAACCAAGTGCCACAGGTATGTCCCTTGTGTGGGTTGTGTGTTCCTTCCTATTGTACATGAGCCTTGGTTGCTGTTGGCACATTAATGGGAAAGACTGACCTTCATGCTGACTGTGAGGACTGGCCATGACTACAGTGAAGGAAATATTGTGCAGGGGCTGACCCTATGGAGTGAGATTTGCTTTAGCAGACTGCCTGCCCAGTTTGCCCTTTGGGTGTGTCATCTGCAAAGGTACTGGCTGGTACTCTGGCTCAGTCAGAAATGGGCAACCCAACCAGCAGGCCAACGCCAGGGCATCCTGGGACTGGCCTGCCGCAGACCAAGTTTAGCCAAAGCCTGTGCCTGGAGAGGGCATGGAAGCTTCGTGGCCCTTCCTACATACTTTTGCCTATTTATCTCCACCATCTGGATGTTCATCTGTGTCCTTTATAATTTCCTTTTATAATAACCCAGTAAACAGTAAGTAAACTGTTTTCTTGCATTATGTGAGCCTCTCTAGCAAATAAATTAATGGAACCTAAGGAGGAGATCATAGGAACCTCTCATGGATAGCTGATTGCTTAGAAGTACAGGGTATAATCAGGACTTGTTATTGTTATCTGAGGATACAGAGCAGTCTTGTGAGATGGAGCTCTTAACCTATGGAATATTTCTAAAGTAAATAGTTTCAGGATTGAGTTAAATGTAGGACACACAGTTGGTATTATAAAATTGCTTGGGTAAAACCTCACATGTCTGGTGTCAAAAGTACTGAGTGTGGTAGTAGTGTGAGTAAAGGAAAAATAGGAGTATTTTAGATTTTTTTTTACCCATTCTTCTTGGAAAAGTCATTTTTCTATTTATATATTACATGTTTTACTTTTCCATATGATTTTTAGGATTATTTCTAAAAAATCCTGTTAGGATTTTTTACAGGATCAACATAAATTTAGTATTTATATAATTAAGGTTGTGTATCTTGCTTATTTTGTTAAATTTATTTCTAAGTAGCTTCAAGTTTTTCATTGTGAATGAGATCAGTTGTTAGAGCAAAAGAATCCTTTGATTTTTGTCCAGTGTTTCATATCGAACAACCTTGTTGAACTTTATTTTAATTAAAAGTATTGGGGTGGCATTGGTTAATAAAATCATGTTTCAAGTGTACAATTCAATAATACATCATATATATGTTGCACTGTGTGTTCACCACCCAAAATTAAATTTCCTTCCATCACCATATATTTGACCCTCTTCACCCTATCTGTCCCCTCCCCACTTTCCTATAGTAACCATTAATCCACTATTCATGCCTATGAGTATTTGTTTGTCATGTTTGTTTGTTGCTTGTTGAACTTTACTAATTTGTTTATAGTGTCTTGAATTTTTGTATTCACAATAATATTTAAAAAGAATAAACTTGTTTTAATCCATATTTTCTTTTATTTTTTTATTACTTTACTGCATAGATTACAATCTCCAATACAATGCTGAAGGTTTTTAATAATTTTGATCAGGTTAAAATTTTTCTGTTTCTAGTTTTAAGAGTTATTTTATAATAATATTTCATAATTATAGTTATTTTACTTAATATAGTTTTATATTTAATAATTTTATTATTAACATATATATTTGCTATATTGTATATTTAATTATATTTATTATAATAATATATTATATAATACTATTATGAATAAATATTTAAACTTATCAAAAATACTTTCTGTACCTATAGAGTTCACTACATGGCTTTTCTCCTTTAATTTGTTATGTGGCAAATATAGTAACAGGAACCAAATATAGTAATAGGAACTACAATATCTTTTAGTTCCTGGAATAATCCCTACTTAGTCATGACACAGACAGAGACAAACAAAAAGAAACAAGCATTGTTAGATTCCATTTGTTAACATTTTGTTTAGAGAATTTATATACCATATGACGTCAGTTTAATGTTTTCCTTGCTTACAGTGTTTATGTCTGACATTGGAGTGAGGGCTTTACTGGCCTAATAAAATTTGGTCTCTAGAGCAGAATTTCTTTTTTTTTTTCTATCCTCTAAAATTGTTTGTATAATTTTAGGTCGATCTTTTCCTTGAAATAATAATTCTCAAACTTCAACACGTATCACTATACAGATTTATTGGCCTCACACCCAGGATTTCTAATTTAGTAGGTGTGAAGTTGAACTTAAGAATCTGCATTTCTAACAAGTTCGCAGGTGACGCAGATGCTTTTGTTCTGAGGGCCAGACTTAAAGAACTACTTCTTTAAATATTTGGTAAATCTCATTTATAAAATCTGATGGGCCAAGTTGTTTCGTTTTGGTTTTTTTTGCGGGTGAATTTTAACTATTATTTCACTATCGTAATGACTTATTTCCAGTCTAGTTTTCTTTGGGGAGTTTTTGATAAGTTATAGTTCTCTAAGAAATTGACCACTATTTTCAAGTTTTCACTCATGTCAACAGAATTATTCAGGACATTTTCTTATAATACTTTAAATCTGTGCTACATTGTCTCCTATTTTCAGTTTTGATAGTATTTGGTTGGCTTTCTCTCCAGTTATGTGTTTGAGCTGCCTTGTACTGGCTAACCTGAGCCAACTGTATATCTTTTCCCAGTCATATCATGTTGGTAGATTACAATCAGCAATAGTAGGAATATTTACACCATGGAAATCATAAACCTCACAAATTGGGGCCTATCCTCACCCCAGAAATTGTGATTTACCAACACAATACATTCTCTCTCTCCCTCCAGCTTTTCCTTTCCCTCCTTCCTTCTTTATCCTCTATTCCTCTCTCCCCTATCAATCTTGTTATATATTTTTCTATTTCATTAGTTTTTTTTTCAAAAAATAATTTTTGGATGTTTATTTAATTCTCTGGTTGGATCTTAGTTTCTCATGTTAATTGATATTTAATCTTAGTTTTACTCTCATTGTTCTATTTCTAGGATTTTCCCTGTTATTATTTTTTCTAAATTCTTGGGTAGATGATTAGCTCATTAATTATCAGTTTTTCTTGTTTTGTAATAAATACATTTTATTTTTTTCATTTTTATTAAATTTACTGGCCTGACATTGGTTAACAATGTTATATAAGTTTCAAGTTTACAGTTCTATAGTACATCATTTATATGTTGCATTGTGTGCTCACCACCCAAAGTCTAGTCTTCTGTCACCATATAGTTGACCTGCATTTTTTGATGTCTTTGACTCATGACTTATCTATAACTGTGCTCTTTTAAATGTCCAGACATTTGTTACTATGATTTTAATTTATTTGTTTACTTTTAAGCTATGCATTATTGATTTTTTATCTTGTAGTAGAGTAATTATGAAATGTGATATATGTTATGAATATTTTGGTATTTGTTGAGAACACTTTTGGTCCAAATCTGACAAACTTTTGAAAATATCTTATTTGAACTTGAAAAGTATGTACATTCCCTAATTGTTCTCTAAGTTATTAATTTGATTGCTTGCATCTTTAAAAAGAAATTTTAAACATTATCAATAACTATGCTTTAACTATCAGTTTCTGAGGGACATGTGTTAAAATTTTCTGCCCTGTCAATACTTTGTCACACTTCGATCTTCCTATTTGCCTTAGAACCCAACCCCAGCCCCTTTTAATACTGGTTGAATTCTCCATGGGCTTAGACTTCAGCTTCACCTTCCCTCTCTATTATTGTTTTATTCTATGTTTATGGCTCTTGGAATTTTCTTGTCTTTCTTTTATGCTAAGAGTTGCATTAAGCCACTTAAAAAATATTTCAGCCAGAGTTTTCTTTATATTCAAATGGAAGCATTCTACATTAACTCAGCTCACCATGTTTGCTCATGCTCTTCTGCTTTTCAGTTATGCCATTAATTTCCCTTTTTAAAGATTAAAAATTCTAACTTTTAGCTTTATTAATTTATTTTATGTGTATTTTTTCTTTTTAATTTACTATTATTTTTCTAATCATTTGGGTTAGACTCATTTCCTTGTCATTATTTTGCAGTTAATTTTATAAAAGTATTTAAGATGATTTCTCTATGAAGAATTTTTTAAGAGGTATATGATTTGAAAATTATTTTCTTAGTTTCCATTTGTAGCATTGTTCTTTGTTCAGTGCCTGTTTATTTATTTACTGAGAATTTGCTTGTACAAAATTATGCAATCAAAAATTTCTTTTCTGTTATTGGGATGCTTGAAAAGGCAATGTAATTTCTATAAAATGTATAGCTTTTATATAAATTTATTAATGAAATTATTCAGTTATACCCTATACTTGTAATTTTTTATTTAATTGATGATTCATGAACTGAAAATTACATGGTACATTTATTTACTCCTTTTATGCTTCTGAAATATTTGTCTTTAACTTTTTTGTTATATTTTAATCGTATTTAAATAAATGGAATTTATTCAAATTATAGTTAAATAAATTAGTTTAAAAAGTGATGTGGATATAAGACATGCAATGGCATATAAAGATACATGACAAATAATCATTGTGGCTTATACTCTTTATCACTATGTATTATCCCTTTCCTATCTATAATTTTTTGCTTGAATTATAATTTGTTGTTTAAAGATTCCATAAATAAATAAAAATTGCATCTTTTATATTTCTATGTGTATGGCTATATGCCTATCTATATAAAAATATTGTCCACTTACATAGTGGTTAAATGATCAATTCTGGAAACATATTTTTATATATAGATCTCAGGTCTGTGATATAGCCAATGTATTCCTCTTTAATTGTCTATCGCCTTAATTATAAAATGAAGATAAGTATAGAATCTACTTGATAGAGTTGTATTAAAATTAAACACTGTTTTATATGTAAAGTGCTTAACAAATATATATATAACCCTATTACATACCATCTATCTATGTATCTGTCATATGTAATATAGCACTTGGCAAATAGTGAACATTAAATAAATGTTACATCAAAAATGTGAAGAATTATCTATAGAAGCTTTCAAATACTGGCAAATAAAATTTCAAAAAGAACAAAACAAAACAGGAAGTTAAACATATTCCAGTTTAATATCATTAAACCTATGAGTTATAATATTAGTGAAAATAAATTAGGGTTTTAAAATTTAGGCAGAGTATAATTTTATTAATAAACAACATTTGTTTTGTGGTATAGTTTATAATATATAACAAATTTTGAAAGTTTTGATTTAATTATGGAAGCATTAGAGAAATATCTTTCAGTTTGAGCAAGATAATACTATGATGAAGATGTGATAGAGAACAAATATTTAACATTGATAGGCAAGAGATCTGAAATAGGGTCGAGAATGGAACTAGAAAGGTTAGATAGGAGGAGTTTAAATTTAGAGATATATTATGACAGGAGATATACAAGATAGAATTGAGGAAAAATAGGAAACATTTCCAAAGAATAACAAATACAACTTGGTGAAAAACAATAGTTCCAGAGTTTCAAATTAAAACTTTAAAAACTAAATTTTTTACACACTTACAAATTTTCAGAATTTTTAAAGGGGAAATTAGCATTTATATATTTGAAAAAAAAGTATTTAAAAATTTATTTATTTAAAGATACACTTTAAAATTTCAAATTAGAACTTTCTCTTTCAGTCAGGATGAATGGGGACTGGATTTTACTCATATCCCTTGCCTTAAACAACTTCGAAAAGAGACATGAGAAATACATTTTTAGATATTTGTCAGCAAACAGTACAAGATTCTGACCCCCGAGAGAAGGGAAATAAATAGTGTGAGCCATATGATTTTACCAATTTATTGCTTAGAGACACTTTTCATGCTTCAGTACAGATACAGGAACCCAGACAGAGCCCAAGAGTCTTACTAAGTTAAATAGAAAATAAGTCAGAGTATGGAGAGGCCAAGTAGGCTAGAATTTGCTGGTGAGATTACTGGAGAGGAAAATATAAGAAAAATGAGTTCCAGAGATTTTTACAGGGATCTCTTGAGCCTTAGCTGAGAGGTGATCTACACATAAGTTAAGAGGAAGACTACCTAAGGATCAGACAAAGAACCACCATGAAGGTAGGCAAAATAATTTCTATAAATCACACAGGGTTGGAAATTGTTCCTTTTCGTACAGCAAATGCATAAAGACCATATAATACAAAGTTCACCAGAGAGAATTCTCAAAAGAGTGTCACCTTAGTGGGTCTACATTAGCCCTAGACTGAAGGCTGCTTTGGACACTCTTCTGATGGCTTATTATTTACCCTGTTGGTGAAGGAAGTATTCTCCACTCTACATAATATGCGGTGGCAAAACACATGGCACACAATGATAACAGAGGATATTGGCAACAATTTATTGTCTGCATATACTCACAGCTTGAGAGAGAACATTATGTGCCATACAGGGCCACATTGGGGTTGCACTAGAGAACAAAATAACCCAAGAGGGGCTTTGGGAGGCAAGCTTTGTAATAACAAGAGTTGTCCCTTAGTTTTTACAGGATGTTGTGGTTGACTTGTTTGGATTATTCTGTGAGCCAGCAAGAAGGTGAAACCTGTTAGGTTGAGGATTAAGTTCAGTGAAGCTGGTTCACCTGATAAAGGAACTACCCACATGGTCAGCCTTTCCCAATGGTTGGAGGATGTATCTTATGGGAGCAGGAGAATTTACAGCTAGGCCTTTGGGCCATGTGAAGCTCAAAGATATCAAGGCAGCACCTGAACTTTTAGTTTTTATACTGCAGATGCACTATAATAAAATTTAAAAGAAGACTCAAAATGATCTAATTGATTATAAGTAACTTACCTGTAACTTACATGTTATAAGTAATTTGCCAGAGCAAAGTTCAACACAGTTGGAAGGAATATAATAAATACAGCAACTGATACTATAAAATCCACAATGTCTATTACCAATCAAAATTAAAATTAAAATTTTCTGCAAATGAGTACAAAGATATTACCCATAACTATTAAAAAACCAATAGACATTGATCCAGAAATAACAGAGATGATGTTTAAGAAGGTAAAACAAGACATAAAATGAGGAGAAAAATATATAGATGACATCAACATCTCACATGGAACTTCTAGAGATGAAGAATACAATATCAGAAATGAAAAGTGCACTGTATGGAATTAAGAACACACTAGACACAGTAGAAGAAAAGATCAATGAACTTGAAGACATAGTAATAGCAACTAGCCACATGAAGCACAGAGAAGAAAAATTAGATTATAAAAACAAAACAAAAAATTAGTGTCCAGTAGAATAGTATCTAACAGTTTAATACTGGTGTAATTGAAATTCTGGAGGAAAGCAATCAGGTGGATGGGGAGTATCAAAAACATTTGAACAAATACTGGATAAAAATTTTCCAAATTTGGTAAAAAGTATAAACTCACTGATCTAGGATGCTTAACAAAAGTAACTCAGAAAACCATGCCAAATTACATTATAATCAAATTATAGAAAACCAAACAATATTAGAAATCTTTGCAGTTAGAAAAAAAAAAATCACTGCAATGAAATAGATCTAAGAACAGTAGAAACAGTGGAAGCCAGAAAATAGTAAATGAAGTACCATTTTCAAAGCTCTAAAAAAAAAAAAAGGTCAATTTAGGATTCTTTAGCCAGTAGAAATATATTTCAAATACAAAATCAAAATAAAACTTTTTTTTCAAACTGGTAAAATTGAAAGTACTTATTGCTGGGAGACATGTACAATAAAAAATGTTTAAAAAATTTCAGGCAGGTGGAAAATAATATTGAAGGAAGTTTGGATTTAAACTAAGGAATAAAAACTACTTCAAGCAAAAAATAGTAATAATGCATAGTTTGATTTAAGTCATTCATAGAATAAAAGTATAATAAAAATAGCATGAAGGACAACAGGGCAAAATACTTACTTGCTGTTTTATGGTTCTTAGAGTATACATGAGTTAAAGGATTATATGAAAATGGACTGTAATGTTGATGTATATTTTAAACTCTTAAAGCAATCACTAAAATAAAAAGAAGGTAATAAGTCAATAGAAGGAATTAACAGAATAAAAAAGCAGAAAAATAGATCAAATTGCAGATGAGATAAAGAGAAAACAAATGGCAAGATGATAGATTTAAACTCATAAATATTAATAATTATATTTAATGTAAGTGGCTTAAGACACCAATTAAAATGCAGAGATGGTCAGATTTTTGTTTTCTTTAAAAGAAAGGGCCAACTATATGCTAGCTATAAAAAAAGGAATTTAAATCGAAAAGGTAAAAGCATGGGAGAAATTGTACCACATCTAGGAAAACATACCATTCAAAAGCTAATCAAAAGATAGTAGAAGAATTTTACCTTTGGCTAAGGTGAAGAAATAAGGATACAATTTATTTACATATGAAAAAATAAAAAATCTGTAGATAATGAAGCAATAATTTTAAAAATGCTATACATAAGGCTATACGGACAGTGATATATGACGGTGATGAGAAGCAAATTAGGTGAGTTCAGTGATTGCCTTAGCATGCTTTGAGAGAGTTCCCAGGCCATAAAAGAGAGGACATTTTCAAATTTCTTGAGACATTAATTACCAAAGCTCACTCAAGAAAGAATAGGTAGTCTGAATATCCCTATATCTGTTAAAAAATTTGAAATGGTAGTTATAAAACTTCCTACAAAGACAATCCAGGCTCAGATTGCTTACCTCATGAGCTCTAACAAATATTTAAGGAAAAACAATATATTCGCCTAAACTGCTCCGAAATTAATAAGTAAAGAATACTTTCCAACTTGTTCTATGAGGCCTCCATTAATCTGATACTAGAACCAGGATAAGGCATTCTAAGAAACAAGACTATTGATCAATATTACTCATATTTTTGTATATACAAAAGTTTCAAACAAAATTTGAGTAAATCAAGTCCCCAAATATATGAATGGATAGTACATCACAACCAAGTGGGATTTATCCCAAGAACATTAGGTTTCTTTAACAAAAAAATCACAGTGTACTCACTATAGTACAAGCTAAAAAGGAAAAATCATATTGAAAACTTATCTTAACAAACACAGAACAAGCACTTGACAAAATTTTACATTTTTTCTTGATAAAAATGTGCAGCAAAGAAAGCATACAAGAATACTCCCTCAATCTGAAAAGGAAATCTGTAAAAACCTACAGCTAACATAATACTTGATGGTAAAAGAACACATGTTTGCCCTCTAAGGTCAGGAACAAGACCCAGAAGTCTGCTCTTCCTAAATCTATCATTAGGAGAAAGGGCTTCATGACAGAGGTGCTGCGTATCTGGAGTGCAAGTTCTGTTTCTGCTTGAATGGTGTGGCAAATGAACAACAGCCACGAATTCTTTAACACTCCTACTATCAGGAGATGAGGTCTGTTTTCCTTCTTGAATGTGGGCTGGCATAAGGCTATTTTGATTAATAGAGAGCAGTGAAAGGAACTATGGTGCTTCTCGACCTCGTTTTTATGAGATCAACAGCTTCTACTCTGGTCTTCTGAAGCTCCCAGGCACTAAGTAAGATGTCAGACTACACTGCTAGAGAGGCCACAAGGAAGAGTCTGTCAACACATGGAGGGAGACAGAGGGTTCGAGCTGAACCCAGACTTCCAACTGTGGCAAGCCATCGTGTGTGAGAGGAGCCATCGTAGACCTTCCAGCCTAGCCCATCCCAGCCACCAGATAAAAATCAGGGAGTTAGCACCTTGTGGAGCAAAACACTAGCCCAACTAAGTATGTTCAAATTTTCGATTTACAAAATGATGATGTGTAATAAAAGGATTATCATTTTAAGCTATTCATTTTTGGAGTCATTTTTGTCAGTAAAAGTAGCAGTAAATAATGGAAATAAATAGACATTCTGAATATTGGACTTGACTTTTTCTTGTAGAATAGCTTGTCAGTTTCCTTGTTCTCTCTATTCCTGAAGGTGGTCAGTTCCCTTCAAATTACATCACCAAAGCCATTCCTGCAGTATTTAAAGTCCTGTCTGCCTGAATGCCAGTTTCCAGTCTCCTTTAGCTGGCCCATCACATTCCTCTTGAGTCCTGCTTATTTATATGCTCATCCTTTCCTGCCTTGGTTTGTACATTGGCCTCTCTTTATAAAGTATGCATGACTTTTTTGGTGTATGGATCTCTTTTTGTGATTGTGTTGCAATACGAGTCTTTTTATATCAGCTTCTCATTACCTCTGTGGAATATGTGTGTTTCTCACAGTTGATACCTTTCCGCCCAATTATTTCTTTGCGTATGGTTCAGTTTTTGCATGCTTAATTAGCTTTCTACCTTTCCTTTTCTGTTTCTGCCTCGTTCTACTTATTCCTCTCACTCTTTCCCAGGACAGGTAGTAAGTACATCCTAGTGAATTAGAGCGCAGACCCTGGAGACAGACCTCATCTCTGTCACATATTTTGTGATGACCTTCAACAAATTTCTTAATATCTCATTGTTATAGTTTTCCCATCTGAAATATGAAGAAAATAATAGTACCCAACAGGATTATTGGGTAGCTAATACACACATACACACATATAATTTATATGAACATGTGTATAAGTATGCACGTGTGTGTATGCAGACAATACTTGGTCTGCAATTAGCACTCTCTGAGCATTAGGCATTGTTATGTTTGGATTCCCACTAGGTCTCCTTGTGTTCCTTACCTGTCACTTGCTCTTTTCATTCTCTATTCTCACTTTTCTCTGGAAAATAACTGAAGTGAAAATTATTTTTGAAGTAAATTAGTAGAAGTCAACATTCCCATGATTAATATTTTAAAAGTGAATGGATTATAATACCTTTCTTTCTAAAAAAAATTTCTCAAATTTATGTAATAATCTTTAAACTTGTATGGATATTGATTTACCTTTTCTCTCTCCCGAGGTACAAAGACTGAATATATAAAAATATTCTTCATCCAGGCTACATTTAGGGAGGAATTTCACCCTTTTTTTCTGGGTAGGAGTGGCACATCTGACAGATGACATTCCTGTGAGGAACTATTCTGTGGGTGGACTTGGAGCCCTATGCAATCTGACAGAACATCTCCAAGTTCATAAATTTCTCTTCAAGACAGCATATTGTCTTAGGCCAGGTTTCTCAGAAGCATACAAACCCCCAGACATGTGATTTGTAAAGGAAGTGTTCACAAGAGACACCAGGAAGGGAGTTGGGTTAGCAGGTCAGGGAAGTAAAAAAAGCTAGGGAGAAGCCTGGTGATGTACAAAACGTCAGATTCTCTGGGATGTAAAACTCACCTCAGCACCTGTCCTGATTAGAGGGAAAAGAGCTGAGCATTCATATTTCTGTGTCAGTGAATAATTGGCCACAAACTGAGGGTGTGGGAGGCATGTAAGCTCAGGCACTTTCAGCTCCTTTGCTCTAAGTTTGTGGGCAAAACAGCTTCAGTTTTTCTCAGGCAGTTTTAAAAAGAGTCTCTGGTAAAGGCAAAGGGTGAGAAGATCCATGGAGATCATGGCAAAACTCTAGGAGTGTCTGTCCCTGGCACTATACATATCAAAATGCAAGGAGTAAGAATGACAATATTTTAGGAAAAAATTTTGAATTGCTTCAAATTTATTTTTAAAAACAAGTCATTCATATCTTTGGTGCTTTAGAACTTTGCAGGTGGTATCCTCCACATCTAGGTGTTATACCTCTTGTGTCATGACAACAGAATAATTAGCTTAGATACTAGTCCTTTTTTTTTTTTTTAGAATAGTAGTTATAGCATATCTGTACCTTAATTCAAACTCATTTTTCTTATATTACAATTGTACTTACAAGTTAGCACAAGTAATAATGATGTAAGAAAGAGAAGAGATTTCACTTCAAGGTTAACCTATATGAGAGGTTCATGAACATTTACAGATCAACGAGATTTCTAAATGAGGCAGCAAATAGCTAACTTCTGTTTTGAGTGGTTTGACATGATCTGGGCCACTAAGAAATAATGGGAGTTAAGAGAGGGGCCATCTCTTACTGTTTTCCTAATTACAGTGGTGCCAAATGGACACAATTCAATCCTAGGCTCTGAAAAACCTTTCCCTGACTCATCTCTGAGGTACAGAAAGGACCAAGTAGGGAAATGGTGAAATTCATATTTGGTAGCCACAGTCCCTATTTTCTGAGCCCCTTTTTTGCCCCCTCTAGGAACTCCTGTGAATCTATTGCCTTCATAGTTATCCTCTACCTAAAGTGAAAGAAACTAAAACTGAGTTTATCTATGTTCATTATAACTTCTATGACACTCTAGGTAAAATTGTTAATAGATACATCCTAATTGCTGTAGTTGGTGTTGCCATAGGATGTGTTACTCATGTTTTAGCCAATATGAAAGTTGTTATTACCCCATTCAGAGATAACTCTTTTTGCCATTTGTGGAGTACAACACCAGTACACTCAGAACTTCCTCCCCCCTCCTTTCCTTCCTTCTTATATATCCATTCATCCATCTATCCAAATGAAAGAGAGAGAGAGAAAGAGGAGAGGAGAGAAGAGAGGAGAGTTGAGAGGAGAGGAAAGGAGAGGAGAGGAGAGGAGAGGAGAGGACAGGAGAGGAGAGGAGAGGACAGGAGAGGAGAGGAGAGGAGAAAGAGAAGAGAGAATTTCAAGATTAAGAAGGAAAACAGGCTGAAAGTATTTTATAGAACATATTAGAGGAGTCAACTCTAGAAATCAACTGATAGTGAAATTAAAAAAAAATCAACGATAGTGAGATTAAAATAAAAAGACTACTCTGAAAATAATAATGAGGGTTTTTAAATAACAGAGACACAAATCCCAATTTAGGTGGCCTGATAAACACTATCACAGGCATGGAGGAGTTTATAAGGATTCCAGATTGAAGCAGTACAGATGCTATATATATATCCTCATCTGCACTTGGTAAAGGGGTCTCGTAAGCCTCTTAGTAAAGAAGAACTAAAAGTTTATTTTAGAACTCCATTATATTGATGTATCAGAACCCCATATAAATATATATGTATATATTTAGTTGTAATAAAGTATATGAGAGTGTGAATGTACATATATATGTATGTGTGAACTGTAAGAGATTTTTTTGGAAAGAGACATGGCCAGGACAGAGTGCCACAAGCACCTTAATTCTATTTTTAATAGGTACTCATATCCACATATCGAAGAAAAATAATAATATACATGCATGACAAAAACCCCAAATCAAACAAAGGAACACTTTATTGTTATTTGGGGTTGGTTCCAAATTCCCATGGAGGGTTCCAGCATGCGGGGCTAGCCTTGGCCATACACTGATTCTATTGACTGGGCTACTTGGGCCTAAGAGGCATAGAATCAAACTCCAGTGGAAGGCTTACTTGCTTTCTTTGCTTCTACTCCAAAATTCAAATAGAAATTCTGAATGTTAGCACTCTTTGAGGCAAGTAAAGCACACCGTTTAGCAACAAACAATGGAAAAAAAGCATGGAACACGAAGGAAGTATTTGGCTCAAGGCACAAGGCAGAGCTGGATTCCCTTCCCCTGTGTTTTTTAGGTTGGCTGGGAGAGGAGCTCAAGGGAGCTCCCTTGGCTCTTCTTATGCAGCTGGGTGGAAGGACTAGCCAGGGTTATGCAACATACAGCAGATAAAAGCCTAGCTCAGTTATATGAGGCCAGGAATATAAAGTGTCAGAAAATTGTTTTCTTTCTATAAAACTAAACAAAATTAACCTCTCCCTTAATCAAGAACATCCTTTGTTCCCATAGAGAAATAAAAAATAATCTCTTAAATGACTTTTATTTTCATATTATAAATTTAAAAACATGTTCGGAAACTTTTTTTTTTTTGCCTCTTATTCTGCTGTTGAAACTTATGTTTAGGACTTCCAAAGCTTTAGTATGTCAGCTCCAAGTCTAGCAGACCTCTGTTGAGTTTATTTGCTTGGTAGTATTCCTCCTTCTTCATGTACCGCTCCCATGCATGCCTATTTTCATCCACCTGATTCAGTAATTGGTCTATGGATAAGAATATTCCACAAACTTGGCAAACTGGCATCTGTTTCCAGAAATTAAATTGCTTTCTATCATCCCTCTGGTCAGGAATCTTGATTGAGTAGTTGGAGACATTCCACCATATTGGGAAATCCAAGAAAATAAAGCTGACTCCCCTCACTGCCCAAAATAGAAGTGAGGAGTACAGAGAATGTGGTGAGACTATTACCATATATAGAAGATCCCTTCAACATCTGTTCTTCCAAAGTCTTTGTAGTTTCATAATTTTATAAGTTCTGAGCAGTAGACAAATATCCTTCCAAAAAAATCTTCTCATTGCTTCAGCTAGCTCAAGGTGGGCTTCTTTCACATATATCTGATACGGTCCTAATACACCAAGACTTTCATTTGTTCTCTCTCCCTTTCTCTCTCTTAAAAACAACAACAAACAACAACAACAACAACAACAGCATTTTAAAAACATTATACTGATTCTAACTGGGGCTTCAACTTAAAATTCTACCTCGGGAACTCTAGTGGTTGAGGTTGGCCCATGTAGAGAATCCCATTGTCAAAACGGGGTTAGCCTGAGAGGTCAGACAAAACTGGCCAAAAGTTGTGGATTTGGCCTACTCCACTCAAATTCACTTCCTGCGTTTTACCATATGGCAGAAGCCTCTGGTTGCTTATTTCCATTTCCATTCTCCTTCCATATAATGGAAACCTTGAATTTCAATTGGAAATATGGCTGCCTGGAATAAAGGCTCCATTTTCTAATCTTCCTTGCACCTAGATATGGCCCTGCTAGTACATTCTAGTCAATGAGATACATGGCATGTAAGCAGAAGGGGTTTTTGTGTTTTGTTTTTTATATAGCTTCCTTACTAGTCAGTGCTTTTTAGGTTACTTATTTGTACTCTTGGCTTTCTATGCCTATTTTCATTTTTCCACTTTTTATTGGACATGTTCTTATTGAAATCTCTCTCAAATGTTATATGATATGAGGTAAAATAGGAAGAAAGGAAGGAGGGAAAGGAGGAAGGAGAGTAAGAAGGGAGGAAGGGAAGGAGGGACAAAGAGAGAAGTAGAGTTAGAGAGAGGAAGTGAAAGTAAAGATGAAAGGAAGGAAAAAGAAACAGAAAAGACAAAAAGACAAAATAATGCCTTGCAACTGAGGGAACTGTATGTATTTTTGCTCAGGAAAATCATGATTTAAGTACCCATTTCACCTACTCAAAATGAAAGAGTCATCAGTGTCCCTCTGTTACTAATTAAACTTTGTAGTAGATTTGGGGTTTTTTTGCATTGCTAATAGGAAGGGATTGATTAAGAGGTTGAATACAGATGTGAGCTTTAATCTACTGCTCTAGAAATCACACTTTAACTTAAGATAATAACAAGGCCTTGAAAATGTAAACAGTCAAAGAGGAACCAAGAAAAAATTAAATTTTTTAAAGGAGAAAAGAATAATAAAGTAGAAGGTAATAGAACAAGAAGAGAGAAGAGGAAGAAGAAGGAGAAAATTAGGGTTATAAAATAATAGATTTTTCTAAATAAATCTTAAAATTCATTCTGGCATTTATATCGCATTTTTGCAATTCTTAAACAGTTCTTGTTTGTGACTCATTTATTATGGGTGCAGTTTGGATTGTACTATTCTTTGGACCATATGGAATTTCAGAGCATCTAGAACACACTGATCCATCCAGCTTGTCATTTCATCATACAATTTGAGATGTGTTTGCTTTGTTCAGATTTCTTTTTTCCCATGGAGCACGATATTTTTTCACAACTTTGATACATAATAGCAATTACTGATCATTGGGAAGAAAGGTTGCTTGAAGAGAAAATAAATACTCAGACCTTACCTGTAGTTTTCACCACCACAGTTAATAGCTACTCCGTCTTTCTAGTGTCTCAGACCAAAAAATATTAAAGTCATCCTTAACTCCTTTGTTTCTTTCACACCCTGCTTATAACCTATAAGCAAATCTGGTGGCTCTGTTTTCAAAATAATTCCAGGATCTGAACTTCTATCACCAACCAGTTCCACTGCTATCATCCTATTATTCTAAGATATCAACTTTTTTCACCTGTTCCCTTTGCTCTTTGTCTCCTCAAATCTTTTCTAAACTAAGAAGCAAGAGTGATTCTGTTGAAATATTAGTCAGATGATGGTACTTCTCTGCCTCCAATAGCTTCCCATCTTTCCCAGAACAAAATTCTAAGCTCATTCAAGTGTCACCCTCCAGAAATCTCTGTCTACTCTATTTAAAATTGTCAACTGCCATCTCATCCTCCTCTAGAATAAAGCTTCACAAGCACAGGGGTTTTGTGTATGTATGGGTGTCTACTTTATTTACTGATTTTCTCTGGATAATATTTGTTAAAGAAATAAATAATTATTGATTTGAGCCTCCTTGAGGAGTACAGCATGAACACTTTTATTAACCTCAGTTGATTTAAAAATTTCTACTGATGTTTGGGTATTATTTCATTATCCCAGTAAAGATATTATCAGCACTAAGGTGAAACAGAATATGGCCTGTTGAAGAAATACAATTAATAGCTTATTATTGGAATGTAGCAGGTGCAAAGAAAATATCTGCAAGAAATGAGGCTGGAGAAATAGACAGAGACCAGACTGTGACTTCTTTATGTTCTGCTAAGACATTTGGATTTTATCCTGGAAGACATATAGTATGACCAATGTCAATATTCAAGGAATTTTGAGCTCATCAAGGAAAAAATATGCCCATGAGAGATAGTAACACATGGCAAACTTTATTGGGCATTGCTTGGACAGTGTTCCTTGAGAGTGGAAGCCCTGACAGTATGAGAGTGTCCAGAGGCTTCTGGGAAAAGAGGCCCATAAGTACTTACATAGCAAGTTTTTAATAAATAGTAGTCATTACTAAGTTTGATAAAGCAATGGAGAACATTGAGGGAATTTTAGATTGAGAGAATACCTGGTAACAGTATTGATGATGAGTATGGCTCCAAAGACTTTTTGGCAGACATAATGAAGAACATCTTGTAGAAAACACAGAAAGCCAAGTGTACAACAGTGATCATGGAATAATAATTAGAACGAAACAATTAACTTAAGGAATACTAAGGAAAAAAAATCACAGGTCTTATTCCCTGGATAAAAATGCAGGTTGAATGCAATTACTGACTTGAGAAAATGGATAGGAAATTGTAGTTTGCCAAGAGAGAAAAAACGAGACAAGTAATTTAAAGGTAGAAGGAAGATGGTCAATTCAATTTGCAATATAAGTTTAAAATGCTATAGAACATCCAAGTCAAGAAGTTGTGTGTGTTTGTTTTTCTTGAATGATCCATTAGCTACATGGATTTGGAGTGGACCAGGGTTGGAGATTTAAATGTTGAAGTATTAATGTTAAACAGTAGTTAAAATTCTGTAAATGAATAAGATTGTTCACTATGGAAGATAAAGGAGAAAAATCAAGAGTTGGTGATGTCAAAACAATCATGAGAAAAGAATTTCAAGGTGACAACATCATAAGTAGTAGAGAGGTCCTGTAAAATAAGGACTGAAGTTTATGTTTGTTTGTTTGTTTGTTTTAGCAACTAGAAATATGTGTAAGGTGTGATTTCATGGAGGTAAAGAAGCACAGTGTTGAGACAGTCTTAGGAAATGGGACAGTAGAGGTAAGTACACATTGCTCTTTGGAGACAATATGGCTGCAAGAGGAAAAGGTTAAGTAAGGTGATCACTAGAAGAACGTAAAGAGAGAAAATGGGAGATTCTGAAAGAAAAAGAGAAGCTAAGGATTCAGAAGAGAGGAGATACACTTGATTTAACTAAGATTTCCAAAGAAGTGGACAGATGTGATTTAAAAAACATATGAAAAGATTAATATTTGAAATGCAGGACAGCACTTAGTTAAATAAAAAAAAAGGGTAAGCCTGGCTCGAATTATATTTGCATATATTTTTTGTGTTGTAGGGAGAGATAGGAAGTGGAGAACATTCTTGCATAATGGTCTTTGTATTTTCTCTAAAATAGAGTTCATTTTCTAAGAGTAATGGAGAAAATCATAGTGGTGAAGGTCTGAAAATATTATTGTGGGGGAATAAGAGAGGAAATGAACTAAGGAAAGTCAGAAGTTTTACCATGTAGTGTTAATAGCTCAACTGATGTGGGAGACCATAAATTTGTTGTGGCATCAATCCATGCAGTTGTGGCATTTGTTTTCAGCAGTGTTTGGCAGCCAAATATGAGACTGGAAAAGATACTCCTGGTTGATCCAGGGCTAGATTATGCTAATTAGATGCAGAAGAAGTATAAAGGGCAAGGGCATTGATTGTTATGGCAAAAAGTTTTTAAGTAATAAGTCATGAAGTTTAGGTGGATCAATGTTGATAACAGTTATTTTTAGCTCCTACTCATAGTAAAGAGCAATACTATGTGTTTTACATAATTTATCTCCAATCCTCACATCAAATATGTGAAGTGGGTATTACTATTTTCACTTATGAATGAGGAAAATGAAACTCAGCTGAATAATAAGAGGTCAGGAAGAGGATGAGAGATTAAAATAAATTGAAAGACCAAGGTTTATTGTCCTTAATAAAAGTGAAGAATATTGTTTGTGACCAACAGGTTGAAGGACCAGAAATTTAGGAGATTTAGCAGAAAATTAGAAAATCACCACCAAGTATAGTGACCCAGAAATTATAGACCCACAGTTGGAAGAACGATGGATGTGGTATGGTTCAGGGTATCTATATAGAGCTATATGGACAATGAGGTTGGAGTGTTGGATATACTGTCTGCACAGAAGTTGCAGCCATCCAAGATGCAGTAGAAATAGTGGTGAAAGTCTAACCTTATGATTGGTTTGCTCAAGGCTTTGATAAGCATGTGGGGAATGAATACGGAGTTAGAAAACAGCAATTTCATGTAAGTGTAAAGCATGCTGATGCTAGATCTCCTGAGTTTTAAGGCCAAGTTAAGATTTAAATACAGTGACAGGAAATCTCATTCTGTTCTGTCTTCTTTCTCCGTGTACATTTCTCTCATTCTTGGGTATTCCCCCCTGAAAATTGGATCTTTTCCCTGTTTAATCTGTGTTGCTTCAAGTCTGATTTATCCATTCCTCACTTCCATCTCTCCCAATCCCACACCAAGAAGTCATCGTGTTACCAAACTCTTTGTAAATTGAGCTCTCCATTTCCTTGCTTTAGCTAAAAATTGAATATTTCTCTCAAGGACAGGGGTGTATTGGAGAGAGAAATTGGTGTTTAATTAGGCAAATACATCCTCTCCCTTCCTGTGAAAATCCCACCTCATGTTCTGTGACTCATTGGCCTCACATTCGCCCACAGAGCTCAGAGGTAAACTTGAGAGAACATTGAGCAACTGTCACTTTTCAAGATCTCAAACTAACTGATATGGAGATTTTAAGATGGGCCTTTGAAGAAATTCTAGCCCAGATATGCAGACACCCAGATTAGCTAGTTCCAAAGGCCTGACCTTGAGGTGCCACTAGCAGTAGCACAGGGGAAGACAAGCTGTCCATAATACCATTCTTTCATTAGCTCCCTTAAGCACCTGCTCAGACTCTTAGCTCCTCTTAAACTCATAGTCAATGAACACTGCTAAGAGTTCCAATGGTTATTGATTCTTTTGTCCCTGTGTGGGTTGTTGTACTTTAATGTAGGCCTATCTTATCAACTTTATCATTTGTGTCCTAGCCTATCATACCAGTCTGTTTGGCTGTTTTACAACTTTTATTTTCTCATTCAAAGTATCAGTTGTTTCTTTCAGCATTGTCTTTTTCTTTTTTTAATTTAAATAAGTATGCTCTCTTCAACTTCATCTAAGCTGTTGAGAGGAAGTAACAGTAAAAAATGAAGGACAAAGACTTGGGTGCACTATTATAGAACCTGCAGGTTGACGTAGATAATTTAATCAATATTCCTTACATGAAGTTGCTCAGCTGAATATAGATCCATCTAATTGTAGCCACTTCTATAAATCTTATTTATGAAAATGTCCAGAGAAACTCAAATCCTTGATTCAATTCAAGATACAGTCTATATAATTTCTCTAATTTTTTATTTTAAAATATGTTAAAAAAAAAAAAAAAACCAAAGAATTATGACAGGAAAGTTTGATTTGTGAGGCAGAGCCTGATGTCTGACTGTGGCGGGGATTCCGAGTGCCTGTACAGTCTCCTCTGACAGCAAAATCTGGTCTTCTTGCTTCTACATCAATAACTTAATATTAGTTTTAGAATCTTGTTAAGTAGAAATATGAAACATTAGTGGTCTTCAGAATCTACATTTATTCCTATTATTTAGGCAAAAAGAAACGTTTTGAAATAATTTTTAAAAAGGATGTACAATAGATGTAAAAAAATTGCTTGATTTTCTGATCTTTGTATACTATGTTATGACTTAGAATCTGACTGGAAAGCAAGCCTCTTCCTCTCCTTCTCTCTCTCTCTCTGTCCCTTCTTTATTTATGAGGAACTGTAAAGATACATTTGATTTCTACTGGTCATCTGAGTTTCTATCAGACAGAAAGCTAGAATTCTATATTTATTGTTGGATCTATACTATAAGCATTACATTAGCTTTCTGTTTTTAGACATCAAACAAGTTAATGGGGGAAAGTTTAGCCCCAATTTTGCTGAATGTGCTAAACACAAAATGATTCCTATCAGTAAATGAGCACATTAATAAAACATTTAATTTTTAATTGAATGGCTTAACTTGTGCCACTATGTAAAAGACAGAGTTCTAAACTGCAGAGTTCTAAACTGCAACAAAATATAGTAGTTTTTCATTAAACAGAATTAAATGTAGTGGACTGCTGCTGCATGTATTTGAAAAAAGGAAAGCAAACTTGGAGCAAAAAATTTATGCTTCATATAAAATATACTAAGTAAAAATTTTCTACCAGGTAGTGATAAGTTGACTTGAACAGTTTTACTTCTTGTCAATGATTTGTGTTCATAGTTCAAACACTGACTTACAACTTGATTGAGATAAAGCATCCTTAAATTGACAATATTATTATACTCTCAATTAAATATATACTTTATATTTTATAGTATTTTACATTTTTAAAAGGACTTATCAGGACTTTTGAGCCACACTTCTTTTGCTCAGGCCCACTTCCAGATCTGGAAGTGTACTTTCCTTTTTAATAAAACTTTTCTACTATAAAAAATAATAATAAATAAATAAATAAATGGACTTATCCATTTTTAATTTGATTAGTAATTTATTTATAAAGTAACATACAAAAGGAAATTGATATATAGTATATATAAGTTTTGGGCAAAATGTCACATCGACATTACTGCCTAAAAGTTGAGAAACTTGAAGTAGGTGTTAAGGAGGGCAGTAATAGAGATTGATTTCTGGTGGAAAAAACTGTTGAAGTGAAATATCATTACCAAAGGCATTTTTATAGAAAAGGAGTCAGACAAATAAAAGAGAAGGCAAAAATAATTATCTTGCTGAGAATTATGAAATGATATGAGGATTTAAGAGAGATTTGGAAGATGTGTTGGGGATGAGGCAGGCTAAAATAGAAATATGATTTGAACTGATATTTGTCCACCATGCTTAATATGATATTTTTATTTGAACTTTCTGTTTCATTACAGGTTATCATAATTCTACTCCTTGTCTGTTAAGCAGACAAATTTCTTCTCATTTGTTTGAGCAGGTTACCATGCTCTCTAATTTCTTTCTTCATGAACTGACCCAAGTAAACCATACTTTGACTCTGCTTTGAGTTCACCCTTTCTTATGCAGCAGGCAAAAAATGAGCTTCCCCACTGCATTACCTACATTCTGTATCTGTAATTCCCTACCTCCTATTCTGTTCACAACACACTGAGATCTTCCTCACAACTTTTCTGAAATACATTCTGAACGATGACCAGATTGGCAGATCCTAGGAATGTGGGGTCTTTAGATGGACCAATTTTGTTATGTGCACTTGACATAATTGCACTTTTAAAATTCCCCCTGCCAACATTTGTATGCTATCACTTTGTTATTTATTTAACTTTCAGTCTGCCTTTCTCAGTTTCTTTTAAAATTTGCTTTTTCTCTACTTGTTCTTTAAATATTATTAAATACTTTTCTTCTTTTTTCTTCTCTTACTACAGTAGTCTCCTCAGGCCTACTGACCCATGCCCTCTGATTAATTTATTAGGTGATTATTCCTAAATCAATATCTCCACATTTCATACATTCCAATTAGGGACAGACCTATATTTCAGCATCCCATGAGTTCATCTTCATTGAATGTCTCCCACATCTCCAAACTGACAAAGCTAGCAAGCAATCTTGCTCTTGCCTGTGGTGGATTCTCTGACTTACGAAGACAAGTGTGAGATCCACTTTGCTCATCAGCTTTCTCCTACTGGTCACCATGTTTTATATGCTTCCAGATGATCTCTGATACCTATTCCCTCCTTTCCTTCACCTTTCTCTGCATTGATTCAGGCTTTATTCATTCTGCCATTGAATAATGCAATTTTATACTTGTATACTTGAAACTGCTGCTCGTCTTAGTCTTCTTTCCTTCATTAAAAAAAAAAAATCTACTGTTTTATTGCCACCAAAGACATCATTGTGAGGCCAATAGGATCATTTCATTGCTCTTAAAACCCTTAACAGACTCATCACTGTATTTAAGATAAAGTCTAAAGTTTTTCGTGCAGTACCATTTGTCATCTGTCCCCTCCCCACATACCTCCCAAATCTCTTGCCACCGAACACAAAGTCTACTTGGAGTTCCCGAAACAGCATATGCTCTTTTATGCCAGATTTTCCTCATGGACGGTGATGCCATCACTCCACTCCTACCTTGTTTCACTGGCAAAAAACTATTCATGCTTGAAGACTTAGCTTAGGTTACCAACCACTCACCCTCGCCTGATTGTGCTCTCAAGCCTGAGACAGGGGCTCATTCCTCTTGGCCCCATACCACCAGGCACGTACTTAGGTAAAATATATTAATAGCACTTGGGTATCTTACTTGTTTGTTCTACTGGGAAGATTGAGAGATAAGGATTTTGTTTTATGGATTTGTATCAGCAGTATCAAACATGTTGCCTGGCAAACAGTAGGTATATAATGAATACAAAATTGAATATTATAGGAAGATTAATTATTGAGGGGTATATATGTTATATAACTGTGTGTATACTTGTGTTTGAGTATACATGTGTGTGTGAGTGTGTGTGTGTTATAAACTTCTGCAATTTGGAAATTCTGAATATTTTAAACAATGCACATGTAAAATCTAACGATAGCAACAATTTACTGAGCATTCACCATGTGCTTGGCATGCCATATACTTTTTTTTTAATCCTCACAGCAACTCTATACAGTCTATAATCGTATATTTATTCTATATAAGAGGATGCTGAGAATCAAAGAACTTATTTTTCCAAGACTGCACACTTAGTCAGTGATTGAGGAATTTAAATGCAAGTCCTCTTGTCTCCAAAACTTGTGCTCTTTTTACTAACCGTCACTCAATGGGGTGACCCAAGACTTATGTCCCAGTGTTCTTCAATGATTCCGTGTTATTATGCATCTTAATTGTTTCTTCTGACATGCAGTTGGATTGTTTCATGATGCAGTCAAATGGGGATCTACCGACTGGGAGGGAAACAGGAACCAGAGCTCACAGAAGAGGGAAGTCCGGGAAACTGAGGAAGGGATATGCATAAAGGGTTAGCACTGTCTCCCCATGTTCATATGTTCTGTCCCTTCCTTTCTGTTGAGTTATGTGGCTGAATATGTTTTATTTTATCACACTTAGAAACTTGTAATATGAAAAAATGCTCTTTATTAAACTTGTAATATTAATGAATTTTTGTTTTTGTTTGATGAATTTTTGTACAAAGAGAGGACAAGGTTAATCTCTGAAACTGAGGATGATTCTTTTAAATTTATTATGACTTGTAGCTTGGGTAAATTTGACCTATCTTCAATCTTTGCAGTATTTCCAAACTTTGTTATATGTGATGAACATTTTAGAATTTAGAACATCCTTTATGCAGCCTGGCTACAACTGGCATTTTGGTTAATAAGAAAAAAAGAGAGAGAGAGATGTAATAAAATGACTGCTATTTTTAAAAAAGAACTCTTTTTTTTTTTTAAAAAAAAGAAAAACCTAGTTCCCCATTTTTATTATGTAGTTAGGACGTATGTGAGAAATACAATAAATATGTGTGTTAAGGACCAGACTGTTAGCAGATATGGTGCTATCTCAGACAATATCTCAGTCAAACACTATTCCCTATGGAAAGAGAAATAAGTCCACTTAAAAAAAAAACAACACATGAGATTAAATATCTTTACCTACTTAATTGATTAAATTAGGAGTATTTATTATCTCACTAGTAATTAACAGTTTTCATTTTGTTTCACTTAAAAAAATTGAAATTTATGAACCAGGAACAAGAAATAACTGAGCATGTATAAGTTTGGAATAATTTAGCTGATTATTATTATTATTTACTATAAATTAGATATAAAGATATTTTTAGGAGGTATTACAGTTTAGTCAAAAATGATAAAAGATTCTAATGCTTTTGTTTCTTTGATATTGGACATGTTGCGGAAATAAGACTGGCAAGAAACAAAGCACCACTCAGAGAGTTGGAGAACTCAGGTTTATTACGCTGGTGGTCCCAGAAGAGCTAACATTCTGAAGATCTGGGCCCTGAGCTCAGGGATAACCTTACTTGTATTGGGCTTAACAAACAAAGGCCATACGTCTGTTCTTAACAAGCAAAGTCAATACATCTGTTATCTAGACAGAACGAGCAAAGGAGAAGATGAGTCTTCAGTTGATCTCGAGGTCACCTGTCCCTTCGCCGTATGCGGCAAGCATGTCTACAGATTACACTGTTAGCCATTTGAGTGGAAAATTTCTCTTCATTCCCCCCTTTTGATGCCCTTTAAATTCTTAACCTCCTGATCTTCCTATCCCAGAGGCTGGTATAAGGGTAGTCCAGATGTCACAACCATCTGTGACTTTATGGACTCTAGGCATGAGCATGAAGTGACGACCTGTAAGTGGAAGAAGCCAGGACCCCCAACTTCATATTCTGGACCAGGACCCCCATGACCCATTCAATTGTTGGCAGATTAGGGCATACCCCTTCTAGGATAAGGTGACCTCAGTATCTTTGCAGGCAGACCCAGAAACCTCTTACTAATTTTCCTACCTAACTCCTTTCTAAGAGCCCCTTTATTATTAGCATGGATGTTGAGGGACAGGTGGTGTCTTTTTTATCTGCTTCCTGCTGAGAAGGGTCATAGTACCTGCCTACTGTGGTTTCATGGAGCTTTTTTACTTTCTGTCTTAATCAGGACAGAGTTTTGGGTTCTCTGCTGAAGTGCTGCCTCAGTCCCTAGACAAGGAACTTCCTTCTCTGCCTTGCCCCAGTTATTGGATACTTTTAAAGTCTCAGAAAACTGGTTAAGGCAACATAAAACATGGAATTTATTTGAATTAAGAAAGGAATCCTTGTTTTCTACTCAGAAACTTTTCATTAGCTTAATCACATAAAATTTCCTGTCAGGATTTGTCTTCACAAACCTTCTCCACTTTCCTCATTCATTCAGTTTGCCTCTTTCCAGTCATTCAGAAATAACCAATTTTAAGACAAACATCTTTTCTTTAATTCCCTTCAAAATAAATCTCCATGCTTTATACCTTCTATTACCAAAAATATTTTCCTTTCCATCATAATTAGAATTCTTAACTGAACCATCCTGACCTATGTCTTCCCCTTCGGGAAAGACCCTGACCAATGTCTTCTCCTGCTGGGAAGACTGTGATGTCTTCCCCCACTTGGAAAACCCTGACCTATGTCTTACCCTCCTGGGAAGACCCTAATGTCTCTCTTGCTTAGGAGACCCTGATGTCTCCCCCCCCGCACTTGGGAAGACCTGACCTGTGTCTGTGTCTTCTAACTGAAGGCTAGGAGGTGATCAAGCCCCTCTTCCATCCGCAGATGGGACCTGACTAGGGGACTGAGTCCTGGGGCCTTACCTTATCCTGTGACCATCCCTCCTATGAGTCCAGTTGGGGTCTCAGCCATACTGGAAGTTGGGGCATCAGTCTGAAAGAGAACCTGGAATACCATCAGGTAGTGTGCCTCCTCATTCGTCTCCTAGCCCCTCCATCCTAGCTTGGCCAAGCCATGGTCCAGTGGCTCAAAGGGCTGGCATGGTTGGAATCTTGCTGGGGCCTCCAGAAATGTTGCAGAAAAAAGACCAGTGAGAAACCAAGCAGCACTCAGAGAGTTGGAGAACTCAGATTTATTACACTGGCAGTCCCAGAAGAGTTAGCTCTCTGAAGATCTGGGTCCCAAGCTTAGGGGTAACCTTATTTTTATAGGGCTTAACAGGCAAAGGCAATACATCTCTTATCAAGACAAAACAAGCAAAAGGGAGGGTGAGTCTTCAGTTGATCTCAAGGTCACCCATCCCTTTGACCTATTAGCAAGCATGTCTACAGATTACAATGTTAGCCATTTGAGTGGAAAATTCCTCTTCAGACATATACTGTTTACTATGTCACCTACAAAAATTTTATCAGAGCATTACAAAAAATAAGCAAAGTGACTCCTGGGCAAGTATCTATGTAAGAGTCTAAATTTACTAGGAGAGACTCAAGTACTCCATGTAATTGTTTTGTACAGGAAGAAAGCCTGACCAGTTGTTGTAGACTCTCTATAAATATCAATTGAATAGAATCTCTTACAAGTTGGATGCACATGAGAAGCCCAGAAAACTTGGTCTTTTTGTTTATAACTGCAATGATTAATAACAATTAAATGGAAGTGTTTCATTTTCCTAGTGTTTTGCACTGAAGATTTTAGTTTCCCAAGGCAAAAAGAAGGTAGTTTTTTTGTTTATCAGTTCTAATAATAGAGCGAAATATAAAACATTTTCATATCTTAATGAACTGGCTTAGTAACAATGCTTATTCTAGTTTCAAAGAGTAGAAAACAAGAGCATTATACTATTGCTAAGAGTAGCCTAATTCGTGAAAAGACATTATGTTCAGACAATATTACATTCTTTGGGATTTTAAAGTGAAATCAGAATGTCTTTGTGTTTGGTTAATAATGGAAAACATTTCCTAAAATTAAAAACTGGAATTCATACTTTATTAATGGAACTAAGAAAAGTTAGCAGTCTCCCTCACCCTACCCTATCCAAAACTTTGCATCCAGATGTTATTTTATATTTATTTTGCAGTGTTTATTATTGCAATCCAAGCCATTTATGTTTTAAAGATACATTGGTCAGTTTATTTATAGAGACACAGCTTCTTGAGGTGAAGACAATATACTTTGGGTGTGGGTTAAAGCTACACAGCACTAGAAAGAATGGATGCTGCTGGTTTTACTCCAGTGCATTCTGTTATGCCTTTCATTTCCTTTCATTAGGAGGATGTCGTTTTTTCTTTTATCTTTTTCTTTCTTTCTTTCTTTCTTTCTTTCTTTCTTTCTTTCTTTCTTTCTTTCTTTCTTTCTTTCTTTCTTTCTCTCTCTCTCTCTCTCTCTCTCTCTCTCTCTCTCTCTCTCTCTCTCTCTCTCTCTCTCTCTCTCTTTCTTTTTAAATCCTGTCAGGTTTTACATGATTTACCCCATGACAAAGAGTGGAGCTCCTGGGGCCCGTTCCCCTGACAGGAAATTAAAGAAACAAAGGGCAGAATGGGTGACTGGGTCTTGGTGCATTTTTTTTTTATATAAGTTGCAAAGCCTTTAATGATTATATATATATTTTTACGACGTGATAATTTCACACCGGTGGTTGCTTAGCAATTATTTCAATACTTGCAACTCTGCCTCCCGATTTAGTCATAATGCATGAATCTAAGCCAATAAAATTAAAAAACAGCAACAGCTCATCTAATCCTTTATATTTCTTCATGATCAGTAAGGTGCATAAAAGAACTTTTTAAAGAGTGTATTTACTTACAAATCTGGCTTCTGTCAAAGGTGAAATGGGATTTTCCCATGGCACCCAAGATACGGAGCAGTTCATTGTGTTCTGATAGAATCATGGTGCTTCTCACACCAGGCTTATTACCGGCTAGTGACAAGGGGTGAGTGTGGCACGAGGTGGCCACGTTTGTGCAGTCAGACTCCATCAAGCTTGTGGAGTTCTCAAGTACTGATTCTGTTATCCTTTTTTTATGTGTTACAAAATAAAACGATATTAAGCTGTAAAGCCACTATGAGAAAGTTCAACAGAGTTTCATTTTCCTCATTGTGGCTACGTCAATGAGGAATGTGGAAGAGCATTTTCTTTGACAATTGTTTTGGACTATGAAACAGCAATTTTTTCTTTCAAACGTTGTTTTTCCTCACCTCTGCTTTGTCGAGTCCCCCAGAGTGTGCTTAGTTTTTCTATTGGGAAATCCAGCCCTGAGTTGGTGGGAGTGCAGGCTGGAGACATTGCAATACAGAAGCTGGGAATGCAGGATCTAGTTAAGGTCAGGGAAGTTCTGAGGACAGTTTTTGACTAGGGCTGGTGTGGAGTCTTGATAACCACAATGCAGGATTTTACAGGAAGATAGAAGCCTCATTGTGCAAATTACAATATGTAACAGATTCCGCTTTTAATTCTTTCCCTCTAGTGTTATTTTTCTTTCGCACTTAAAGAAGTGATTTGGGAATCAATCAATTTTGTTCTGAAGTATTCTTCTTTATTCGTGTCTAACTTAATAATTGAGTTTTACATAGCGTTGCTACTAACACAAGAGAAAGCAGGACAACACGCTCCTTTTATTTGAGGATCTGAAATAATCATATACCTGGTTATTTCTCCAACTGAAATGCTACTCAAAGGTTTATTTTATTTTTTCAATCCTTTGAAGTACTTCTTGGGTAACAGGTCAAGACTTTAGTTTTGCTACGTAGTTCAGTAGTTCAGTCATGATTGTTTTTACAGATTTTCCTTTGAACTAATAATTGAATCATGGTATTTCTTTACAAAGTTAGATTCTGTATTTTCTCATTTTCTGTTTTTTTTTTTTTTATCAAAACTTATCAAGTTATATAACGAAAGCAGTATGTTTTCTTATCATTTTTTTTCAGACTGAAAAACATTAATATTTGCTATGGGTGCCTAGAGACTTTATTGAAAAATTTAGGGGAATATTTATGTAGCCTACACATAGGAAAATACCATCTAATTGCAAAGGTTATTGGTCTCTCAAAGCACTGTTGCTAGTTAGCTGTAAAATAAGAATGATTATTTATTTGTTATTTATCTGTTATGTATGTATGTATGTATGTATGTATGTATGTATGTATGTATGTATGTATTTAAATGATACCTCATTAATAAATAGTGCTATGGTCTGAATGTGTCCCCACACACCCAATTCATATGTTGAAATTCTAATATCAAATATGACAGTATGAGGAGGCAGAACTTTGGGGAGGTGCTTGAGTCATGAGGGTGAAGTCCTCATAATTGATATCAGTGTACTCACTAAAGAGGCTCCAGAGAACTCCCTAGCCTCTTCCACTATGTGGGGACACAGTGAGCAGGTGCCATCTATGAAGCAGAAAGTGGGCTCTCACCTGGCACCAAATCTGCCAGCACCTTGATCTGAGACTTCCAGCCTCCAGAAGTGTTATCTATAAGCCACCCAGTCTCTGGTATTTTGTTCTAGCAGCCCCAAATGGACTCAGACAGATAGGAAGTAGTTCCATTGACTAGTTTTATATTCATTTCCTACAGTGACTAAATTAAACCTAAGACAAGTGATGTTTTTCTCCAGTCATTTTTCTTTAAGTTTATTAACTTTTATTATTATTTGTGAGTTTAGTCTTTATTAATTGTTATGTAATTGACTTTTTTTGCGGGGAGGGCAAAGGTAGAAAGGGTAGAGGCAAGGAAACTGACACTGGTTCCGAATTTTGAATTGCTTAGGCATACAGAAGTGTTTATGACCAAACACCCTATTGTGATGATTGTGGAAAGGATAATTTTCATAATAAATTTGGAAAATCTGGAGACCTAGAACAGCACATTCTAATGGTCTCCTTTTTTCTATAAATAATACCATTCTGGATTTGATTGGATCATATGGAAATACAAATTAAGCACTATGGTCTTGACCTTTTCACATGTTGCATATTAAGCTGTGCTTTCAATATTCTACAGTCAACAAGCGGAAATATTGGTTTACCACAATAATTCATTCTTCCCTCCTCCCACTCTAAAAACTTCAACATTTAAAGGAGACTAAGATGGCAATCAAGAAAACTAGAATTCATTTGCATGAAAATGACTCACTTTCTTAAATTGACTCCGTTTGTCTATGTCTTTTTGGAATCATAAATTATTCCTGCTGCTAGTTTGGATAAAACTAAAACCAATTTTCCTGTAGCATTTGGAGTGTTCCTAAAGTGAATCATAACCATTTTTTACTATGGGCTAAAAAATCAGTAAGGGCAAACTCAGTGATAAAAGGGACCTACTTCTAAATAGTTATTACATGAGGAAAATCCATTGCATGTTCAATACCAAGTGTTTTTATTTTTACTTTTCTAACTTTTTTGTTTTGCTTTATTAAAATACTGCTTTAAGAAGTGTAAATACTTTGTTTTCCTTGGTTTTATATTAAAAGTAGAGGAAATTACTAATTATTTCTTTTCCAACTTATTCTTAGATAAATTTTTAAATTAATAGGTATTTTTTTCTCTCAAACTAGCCAACCAAACAAACAAAGTACAGGTCCAGAGCATGGAAAGAGGCCAAAAGCCTGGACGACTGTCATTGCCACTGTGGAGGGTCCAGTGCCCCAAGGCTAGGAGCGTGACTTTTTATTTTGTTCTCTTTTTCTTGGCATAGCATTCTAGGAGAGAGGAGGTACATGGTTGTCAATAACTAGCTATAAGGATGTAAGTAAGAACGCCATTTTTTTGAGGATCACAGTTTTCTTTTTCTTCTAAATCTTGAGACTTTCATGGCCAGGTTAGCTGAGCTATTGCAGAACTTCCTATCTCCTGGAAGGTGGGACCCACAGAGAGCAAGCTTGATCTATGGAGAGAGAGCATGCTTGTTAGCATCAACTGACTCAAAAATGTCTCTGGTATAGTCAAGACTTAAAGTGGTTTATATGATTGTGTTTGGGCACAACAAAATTTACAAAGTGAAGTGGTGCCTCCTGCTCTACCTTTGACATAGCTCCAGTACCAGCAGCTACAGAAAAACATGCCAGAAGGAAATGCTGCATGCTTTTATTAACTCCTTCTTGGGAAGGATATGGATAATTTTCTCTAAGAACAGTTTTTAATGATGTCGACAGTATAAGAAATGGGGAAAGGAAATCTGTTTCTGTAGTTAGCGAATGGCTAGCAACAATAGTAGCTTATATATTTCTTGTGCTTTACCATTTCAAAGCACTTATAAATGTATCGTTTCAGATTTTATTATAAACATAGATGCTGCTGTAAAATTTTTACTGAGCTGTTAAATTGGTTGAAACATATACCTGTTGCTTAAAATCTACCTGTGATAGAAATTCGATAGGGATAACTCAAATAGTAACTGATGTTAGCAATATAAAAACTAGTACATCGGTTGAACTTTAGCTAGCTAGAAAACTTTGGTAATTAAAATGATTATTAAGCTTTGTTTAAAAACAATTTTAATATACATTTGCTAATTCTCTATTTTTAAAAGTAAAACTTAATCTTTAGTAGATGATTCAATATCTTGGATTGTCTCAACATCATTTTGAACAAGATTTTCTGTTACATACAACTGTAGATCTAGAAGTGTAAGATAATTTTCAAATTGTTTATCAATCATACTATTTTATGGTCATATAATACTGTCTTCTGAAATTATGGTGGCAATTTTTCAGCTCATAGAATATTTCCTCTAGTAGAAGTTCTCTTATAACTGTATTTTAACAAATATGAATAAAAATGGTTGCTATTTTTTTTGCTTACTTTCTTCTCTGTTTTCTTCCCTTCCTTTTTAAAATTTTCCTTTTGAAAAATCCTGTTTATCTGATACATATGTTACTCTTTGAATTACTTGAGAGACAGAATGGACAAGAAAAGATATGTGACAAGATACTGATAAAGAATGGCTGAAGTACCTGGAAGAATGTGTGGCTTTATCTGAAAAAGTTGTTTTGGCAGTTCTAATAGAAAAGATTTGTGAATGCTTCTTCCTGTATTATTGCAATTCTGAACAAGGACTCAAGAAGAGAAAATAGTGTTGGCAAATATACTGCTTACACTGAAAGAGAACTGAAATGAGAGTCAGTCCACAGTCATAAAGGGCTAGAGCAATCCAGGACATTTTTCCAGGAGCAAAAACTGTTGTCACTTTCTGTCTGAATTTTAGTCTTTTTCTGATGGCACGTAATTCTCATTTTTCCTTTTCCCTTCAAGCATACTTACCTCTTCTCATCCACTGCCCACCAGCCATCCCACAGGCCCTCTGGAGCTCACACGCATACACACACACACACACACACACACACACACACACACACACACACACTCATACATACACAGTCATATGTGAGCTCAGATGTAGAGTTGAGTCATATTCTGGGATGAGCTCTCGGTAATTTGACTTCTCGAGCTTCTCCTTCATAAGGTTCTAGTTTAGATCACGAGAAAATACTTCCATCATGTGTGTCATGGACATTCTCAGAACTATAAACAAATGTGGTTTTAAGGGATACAATGTGGGGAAAAGTGCAGGCTTTGTAGTCACCCAGAGCTGGTAGTGACTTCCAGGATCATTAGTTGCTAACTGTGTGACTTTGGGTACTTCTCTGTGACTCAATTTCCTCATTTTAAAAATGAGAATATCAATAATGCTCTCAGAAGGCTTTTGGAATGATTATTCAATATAACTCAGTCACAGGTAAGTAGCTAGCATAAAAGGGATATAGACAGTTTTTTTTTTTCATTTTTTCTAGTAAATCTAGAAACATAATAAAGGTAATAATATACATTTAGTGGATTCAATATTATTGCTTGCTATGAGAAAAGTCTCATTTGATCCAACCACCAGCTTTATTTAATCTTATTCTTTCTGTGGAGAATGGATTTATATTGGCTTCCAGAAAACTTTATTTGCATTATAAGAAGTAATGCCCTATTTGTAACAAATTAGCTTTAAAAGAGGACTTTTCCCCCTAATTTGCCCAGAAATAGTAGCAGTTATATTGAGAAAGTCTATTCAGTTCCTTTTCTATTAAAATACATCCATAGGAAAGATGGAGTGTCTATTTGTGCTACTTATAAAAATGCATACTTTAAAGAATAAGTAATTTCTTAATTTTAAGAAGATCCAAGCAAAACTGATAATTATATTTTAGTTATAATTATTTCTTTCATTTCCATTATTCTCACATATATACTATTCCTTGAAAGTTTTACATGTATACACTTATAAGAATATTATCACATATCATTAATCAAGAAATTAAATCAATTTCTATGTGTGACTTGTAGAATTAGTCATTAATTTTAATTGATATTTATTTATGTACAGAATAATTATATTATAATGAGTGATTAACTTTTTAATTCTCACAACAACCTTACAAGATGAGTGTTTCTACTTCCTTTTTGCAAATGAGAAATAGAGGCTCTGACAGACCACACAACTCACTCAAGGTCCCACAAGTTATGACTAGTTAACTAACAGAACTGGGATGTTAACACAGGCTGTCTAATTTTAGTTAGCTACAGTGAATTTCCTACTTTCTCTGCTGCCTCCCTTTGTAGGAATCAGCCTCTGTTACTGGCATTAGCCATACATATATATTTCTTCTTTCCTTCTCAATGTTATTCATGTCAGTATTTTACTAACCGCTAGGGTAAACAACTTTTAATAATATCAGAGTAGGAGTTTAATCTGTACTCTCTTAAGAGCCTATACATTTGCACTTGTGGGGAAAGCAGGGTTGTGGAACCCAAAGGACTCTATCATTAATGAAGACTCAGTAGGAGCAGGATTGTGAACTAACATGCTCCCCTAACTAGGACTACAGTGATCATCTCCGGCCTGCTTCCCTCATGTCATACATAAGAAGTAAGGACCCAGAGCAATTAATCTGCCAATGGTTAACACCTGGGACTGGAACCTAAATCTCCTGATAGAACAGACTTCCCCTCGGTCATAAAGCAGAGACCAGAGCAGGAGTGTGGATCAGACATAGACAGATTTTTGTTGCTGTGCTTTCTCAGTTCCCTTTGTAGTTAGTACTTATCAGCCATCTGTTACCATCAACAGTTTACCAGATCTTAGAGACAGAATCAGAGCAGAAAGTTAGTGCCATCTGTGACCAGAAGTTAACCAGGAGATTTTTGCTCCAAGTTGAGTGGGCTGCTGGTGAAAAGATCATAATGATTTCATGTGCCTAAAGATCTATTACAGGTGGACTGAAAACTAGTTAAAATTGATGTTATGTGTGTCTATGTTTACATTTCACCAATGTATATATACTAATGTTAGTTTTCATTTCTTTTTTCCTTTGTCATAATTCCACCTTTATTTAAGTGCTGCATCAAGGATTTAGATGGTCTATCATTTTCTGGAGGACCACAGGGTAAAGGTCTTGAGTTGAAACACATGGGAAGATGTGATAGTCATGTACCACAATTGTTGTGTCCTGGTTTATTTAACTCTTTTTCCAGCACTGGATATGTAGGCATAGACTTTCCTAGGAATTGCTTGTTGAAAGAATGAGGACAATGATAAACACAGAAAAACACACAAAAATATTTTTGCCACTTATGCTTCACTAGATAAGCCTGAGGACAAAGATGATGTTTGAAACCAAGCAAACATGTGAATACCCTTCCACCTAACATAGTTCTGTAGAAAAAAAATTTGTTTATCCTTGGTAACATAAGTTGTAGTTGAAAATATAATTTTTATATATTGGGAATAGATCTAGTTAGTCGAAACATTTATTTAATGTAGACAAGAAAACACCAGAGTAAGAAACAGGAATACTCTATTCAAAAATTTTGGATTTTGGAAGAGCAAAAGGGAAGTGGAAAATGAATTGAGCCAATCAGTCATCATGAATGAACAGTACAGTTGTCAGAGAAAGAGTGACTAGGGACAGGCAGCCAGGAGACCAATTCAGTGCAAGTTCTTCAGAAAGCAGTGATCTTTAGTGATCTTTAGCTGGGAAGCATGATGACAGAGCTGGGTATCCTGACATTACAACAGGAAGGTTAAGGTGGGTCATTAGATTCCATGTTGCACACTCAGAAGTGCCTTCTCTTGCCTTAGGCTGGCTGTACCCTCTGTGAAACACTGGTAAGGCCTTCAGATAGGGTGACTTCAGTTTCCAGTGAAGTCTACAGACCGGGAAAATATGGAGAAGAAAAGGTCAAAAGTTCAAGATGCAGGAGAAACCGATATACAAGAAAAAAAAAGTTGAATAAATATCTCCTAATACCCTATAAATAAATTTCAATTGGCTGGCATCCAAAGTTGGATTCAAAAAGAAAACACTGGGAAATGTAATATGTTCTGAATTACATAGGATACAAAATCCTTTTTTCTAGTTCTTGAGTCTCTTAAGAGTAACAATTTTCAAAACAAACAATGAAACAAAATGAACAAAACATTAAAAACTATCAACAAATATATTTATTGTGGTGGCTGTCTCCTCTACTAGATACACCTTGTTAGAAAGTAGCATCCCTTTTCGTTCCAGGTGGACCATTAAGCAGGTAATAAAATTCTTTTCCCCTTGTTGAGAAAGAAAACACATGACTTTGCAAACATGTCATATTCTCCTTGCTCTAGTTTTTGTTTTCTATGAAATCAGAATTTTCTTCTAATAAGTACAATTTTGGTTTTGGAAGTAAGTTACAGGTACATGTTTACAGACTTATATAACCCAAGGGTAGCAGAGACGGAACCACACAGTGCTGACATAGATCGGAGACCTGTTCCAGGTAATCACAACCCTTCACAGTTTTGTAAAGCACAAAAGTTATCTCCAATTCTATGATTTCTTCCACATTTTGCCTTTCTCCCATACAGTATATTTAACCCGATATGCACTTTCATGCTTCTTGCAGAAAGACAGCATGAGGGAAAATAGAACCGATCTTAAAACAGTTGTTTCTGTGGTGATAATTCTTGTGATTCCAAATGCCAGGCCTTAATATCTGAGAGCTCTCTAGATCTCCTGGACAAAGCAACACCGTCTTTTAAAAGATGTTTCTCTCCTCTGATCTCTGATTTGTTTTGAAGGGATATTGTATCTTTGAATTTGTAGAACTATCTTTTGCTTCTTAAAACAATAGCTTCAAAAAATATTTTTTATAGAGAAAAGATGTTGTTTCTCCAGATGTCACCATTATGTTGTTACATCTTATAGCCTATTGATAATTATGTACAAAATTTCTTGTCTCTTAAAAAATGCACAGAAGCATGTAAGATAACCATTCAAAAGCATCCCTTCTTTGAACTTTGGGCTCTGTGTTGTTAACTAAGCTTGTATGAAGATATAGCAACTATTTGGAATGTTGTTTAGACTGAGCAGTAACTGACACGTTGTCCATTTGTGGTACTAAAGGCTAGAGCATCTGTCCTGGGCATCTGGTTGAGATAGCAGCATCATGAGTCTACAACAATCTCATGGGACCCTCTAGTGTACAGTGCTGATGGATACCGATTTCTGTTTATCTTGGCCCTTCCGCTTCTTCTGCTGCTGTTTGTTTTCTCGTTGTTCTGGGGTTTCTCTGCTGGGTTCCAGACCTTTGTTATCAGGTATTGCATCCTTACTTTCTTCTTTAAGTTTTTTTCTTTTCCTCTCTCTTCCTTTTTTCCCTGAAATGAAAGAATACGTCTTTAAAAAATACATTCAATTCTGTTCTATTTGGTTATTCTATGTTTATAAAAATGAATTCAGTTTTTCTTAGGTTGCATACCATACCCATAGATACCAAACATCTACCATTTGTCATTCACTCAAATATTCTTTATTAAGTCCATACTATATTTCAAGCAATATAAATGTGAAACTCATACAAAATATAATGAAGCAACTTATATATAATCGTTCTGAATTCTATAGAGTTCTGTTGTTATATTTTGTAACTATTTCACATGATAGTCATTTAAGGATACATATTAGATAGTTGTGAATAGATTTCTTGCCACATAAGAATTTATTAATGTGCATATGTTATCTGGCTCTTATTACGGTACCATTTTGTATTCTAATTTTTCCAAGTAGCAGTTACATATTTGCAATTTGCAGATATATCTGCTTGCCATGTACTAGAAAAAAAATTGATTTGCATAACAAATTTGCAAATAATGGTTCACAGTGAATAATATCAGGATAACTGTATGTACTTTATTTTAACACAAATATATGTTGAAATTAATTTCCATTGCAATGTCTCTACATGCAGGTGTGGCAGTGGCTATCAGTAACCCCATGGTATAAGTTATTAGTGCTAGGATTTTATGTCTCTATTAATCAAATCAGTAGATAATTATTGCACATATACAGGATTCTATGGAGACTTTAAATTGTGTTCGAAGCATATATTTTAATTCAGATTTGCACCATGAGGCATTTTACAAAATGTAACAACACAACATTAAGGTTTTTTTTTTTATGTGAGAAGGAATATTGCAGGGTAGACTGGGGCCAGGGGGAAGAACTGAATTTCATTCTGTTGGCATTGGAGAACTGCTGAGAATTTTAGAGGAAGAGAATGATTTGATCAAAATTTATGAGCCCGGTACCAAATGGGATGAATAGTTTTTATTTATTTCTAAAAGTGAATTAACTGGATGTTTTGTTGTTATCTAAACATTTAGATATACTATCACTAGTATAAAATAATTTCTAAAAGCATGGTTTCAGTAACATCCATTAATACAGATACTCCGATGAATAATTACTGATTTAAATCAATATCATAATAAGTGAAAACTAGGAACCAACAATTCCTTGATGTGGAACAAATTCTGATAATTTGTATCCCCGCCTACTAAACCATGTAAAAATTTTATATTAGTCTCTGTCTCCAAAAAGCCACTTTGGACAAAGGTATTTTGTAGAAATTATTTGCATGAGAGAACAAAAATATTTTCACATCCTGAAATAGGCTGCAAATATTGAATTCAGTGGTTGTCTTTCCATTTTTTGAGCTCTGGTTACAGAATCCCAGGGAGCAATATTATTAATAGTGCATATGTATACTCAGCCAATACAGTCTCTTTGGATTAATGATTTTTTTGTCACAACTAGCTTTGTCTGAGACTGTGTTTACAAAACCTTCCAGTTACTTTATGAAAACCTGCTTTGTTGAACTCAACATAACATCTCCAAATTCTGGACTCTAGAAGTACAGTTAACAAAAATGAGAATTCAGATCACTATAAAGCAAATATCAAATTGTTGTGGATATGTAGAGATGAACAAAAAAAATTAGAGCTACTTTTATGTCAAGGGCTAAACTAGTTGTGTACTGTTTCTTTATACTTAAAAGAATATTTCTGGGTCAATAAGATTCCCACTGACGAAATCCATGTTTTGTTTTGCTTTGTCCCTCCTTGCCCTCAAATACGGGCTGTAATTACTATACATTTGAAGTGTTGACTTATACCTGGTAACCAAGCAGAAAAAACTAGAGTAAATTTACCTTCCTGAATATGCAGAATAATTTAAATTTCACAAAGGCACACAAACTGAAAGAGAGAAATGCCAGTTTTCATGGTATGTGCTTGATTTTCGGAAGGACATGACTACAGAGATTAGATTACATAATATTTCCATTTTGAGGAGCATTTTGGAGGTATTCAATTTCAACTCTAAAAAAAATTGTCAGTAAAATTTATTCCAAAGTTTCATTACAAAAAAAAATCTACTGACCCCAAACAAAATGTTATTTTTATGGAAATCATCCAAAAGTTCAGTGTTTGACATTGTTCTCTTGATGATGGTCCAACATCTTACAGCTGTGATTCCAACCATAATGTTTTGGACACTTAAGGAATATATTGTTTCTTTCTTGGTCACAGATTGATTTATATGTTTTTCAGCCACATGTGACAACATACTCAATTTACAGAGTATTTCTACTTATTAGCAAACTGATATAACTGTTTTTTAAGACAGACAGAAACATTTCGGGAAGTAGCTTGAAACTCAGTATTATAGTTTTACTATCCCAGGAATAGCTATTTAGTCTGGGCGGTGAGTGAAAGGGGACGCTCTAGTAAAGTAACAGGAAACTAGCACATTGTACATTGTTGTTGCCCAACAGAGGGCTATTGCACAATAGAAAATGGGATTATTATTTTTTACAGGCCATGTGTTAGTGGTTGGAAATGCTAACTACCCTTTTGCATAAATAATATATTTTTCTCTTGTCCAAGAAATAAAATAGAAATGCAGGAGAATGGCTGTCATCCATTAAAGATCACGTGCAACTTGGGAAATTTTGCAAGGTTTTCATTAAAAGGAACTTCTTTTTCTATTCCAGTGACTTTTTCATTGATGTGGTCAATAGTTATTTTTATACTTTTGTGGGTAATTTTGTAGACTAAGCATCCCAGTTATCATGACCTTACATATATGTCTCTGTGCTGTCATTCACTGATTATGTGTGTGTGTGCACACATGCCCCAGATTTGGGCTGTAGAGCATTCTTATGATTAAAATAATGTTCATCTTCCCTAATGTTCCAGCTATGAGTGTGGTGTTTGGATAGAGACCATTAAAGAGAAATTGTCATTAGCACTGAAGTATAATCTGAGCCCTTGTAGGGAAGCACTATGGTGTAATGTTTAAGAACACTGTCTTTAGAGTTGGACAAACTTGGTGTTCAAATTCTAGGTCTGCCACTAATTAGTTGTGTGGCTTTTGGTAAATTGTCAATATCTCTCAGGATTAATTTTATGATAGTTAAAATGTGGACAGTCAATGCTACATGTTAAACTCTGTAAGAATATACAAATGCTCATAAAGCACTTAGCATAGTGCCTGGCACACATTAATCATGGGAGAAATGAAAGCAACTGTTAATAACTCATTACATAAACATGAATTAAGTCTCTACTCCATGCCCAAAATTGTGCTAAAACCTGGGGATGCAAGTGAAATATGGAGACAGACACAATAATTACAGTCACAAGCTAATGTTAAAATAGAGGTATGCACAAAATCCTACTGGGAGCATAGAAAGGAAAGCACTGAACTTTGGCAATGGAGACTGAAAAAGACTCCCCAGATGGGGAGATGTTTCACCTGAGCCTTACTGACAGAGCAAGAGTTTGCCAGGCTGATGAGGGAAGAAAGGTATGTGGGGCAGTGAGCGATATATCAGTGGCATGAAGGCATGCAAGGGCATGGTGAATCTGGAGAACCGAAAGTGGATTCTTTGGTTTGATCAGAGCCCATATATAGGATATTACCCAGAGAAGCCAGAATAATATTCAGGGCTTGATCGCCATGTTTGAAGTTTGTCCTAAGGACCTTTGGTACTGAAAACTGGAGAAAGGCGTATATCAGAATCTGAGAGTAGGGCAGAGTTTGGATATGTCTATGAGTAGTTTAGAAAAGACCAACAGAATATTTTGACATGTAATATTATTTTTTATTTTAGAAACAGTTCTGTAAGTAATAAGAATCCATAGAAGGAGTGTAAGTAGTGACAGGTATTTATTCTTGAGCCTTAACTTTTCAGAGTAACTAGTCTCTATGCAGACCATATAGCCACATGTGATTTGATTTTGTTGCACACCAGTGTTATGTAATTGAATAGGTAATTGACATTTTTGAGATTCTGAAATTAGTTCCTATTAATACAAAAATAGAGTCATCTACATAAACACCTCCTAGGGCTTTCTACAGACCAAGGAGGTTTGCTGCTGTTTCTAAGCATAGATGATGTTGAAATACATATTCTTAGGCCCCATTCCTGGAGATTGTGATTCAGTAGTTCTTATGATGGGCCCAAGAACCTATAGTTAATCACAAGTTCACCCCAATTTATTCTGATGTGCTGCCACACTTAAGAGCCATAGTTGTAGATAAATAGAAGATCCAATTTTCTTAAACATATACTCTTAAAATTTATTTCATATCATATAGTTTCCCATAACTTCTTAAATTTTTCCCCCAAGGGATATAAAATACTTTTTGACTTCCTGTCTACTAATTTCAAGGCAATTTTTCTAATTAAGTATATTTGAAATAGATACCCAAACACAAAAGGAAAATTTGTTGCTCATTGTCTTTTTAAAAACTAGAAATATTAACTAAAAAAATTAAACATAAAAAAGAACAAAGAGAGAAGGAAATGATCCTGGATTATTTTTCCTAAATTATGTATTGCATATTTAAGTTCCCAGTGAAAATAAAAACTATAAAAAATGCTCAATTATCCTTTTAAATGTAATGAGATTATAAAAATGCTTCTCTATAATCACGAATAGAATTTATTTATTAAGAACTACTCAAATTGTGAATATCGGCTCATAATTTTCTGGATGTTTAGAAACGTTGGTTCATAGGTATTAACAAAAGCAACGGCTTGGTGAGTTTCTTTCAAGGCACCACTAAGGGGAGCCATTGAGCTTTAAGTAGCTCCGTTTCTAAGACAGACTAAGATACTCTTTCTCAAAAAGCTAAAAATGTGTCCCACTCTCTAGATTGAGAACTAAATAGCACTGAATCTACAACTTGAACCAATTAAATAAATATCCCATTAAAAATTAAAAAATTTTCCTAGGTCTTTTCTCTATTGGGTGTGGAATAAAATTCAATAGGAAGGAAACCCATGGCTTTATACCTTCAAAAAAAAAAAAAAAAATGCACAGAAGATGTGAAAATGCAAATAATCTGATAATTTTTTAATCTAGAATTGGATGTGATATTTATGTATAGAGGATGAAAATTCCAATTTTTGTTCCTTTTAGTTAGGAAATCACTGGAGAAAATTTGCAAATGAGGGAAAATTGCTACCGTATAACTTCTTCAGCAATTATAATTTACTGTGCAGATACATATGTAAAGGCTTTTGAACTGTGGGCTATGTAGAAACAGGACTGCCTGACCCAGTGGTGAATAAAATAACTGAAAGTCAGCAAGGCCAAGTTCCTTCTCAGATATATTATCAGCAAGAGGTATTGAGTTGAAAAATGCATTTAAACCTTTTGTCTTTTGTTTGCTCATTTTAATAAAATAGAAATACTTATTTCCTTGCCATTATTTTAACCTAGAAATTTATAACAATATGGTGAAAAGTGAAAGAATAGATAACTTTTAAAAAAAATAGTAGACACTTAATTTCTCCAAATTGAAATGTAAAGCTACCTGAATTCTCTGCTCTATCGTTTAATCACATGAATTAATTCAATTGCATTTCTATTTAACTTCCAAGATGCTTCTTACTAATTATTCACAGAAAAATAATTTGACATGTCATGACATACGTTACTAGTTGCTGTTAATTTGGGACATGACCGTGAATCCACTTTAGCAAAGACAGCTCTAAATGTTAAAACATATTAAGAAGAAACCAGCATTTTGCTACCAATGGAAAAGGGCCAATTTAAGAGATGTGTTCTATTTGTGTGACATTCTTTTTGGAATTCAGAAACAAAACTCTCCTGACTGTAAGTCACTGAAAGTAAGTTTTAAGAGGTGAAAGAGGATAAATCTAAGCTTCTTAACATGGCACTCTATGTCCGTGTCCTCTGTGACCTGGCTCCTTGCTTACTTTGTCATCCATTTTGATGGCCTCACGCTTGTCTCCCTAGTACTCTCCGCACTTTACTCATCACAACCCACGATGTTTACTGATCCCATATATTTGATACATTTACCTAGAAGGCATTCTCTATCTCTTGATCTAACTTAATTAGCCTTGGTGTCTAACTCTCTGCCCACATGTCACCCCTTCACAGAAACCTTCTTTACTTTCCTAATCTTTTCCTTGGCTAGGTTATGTATGTTTCTCTTTTTACTCGATAAATTCCTAATTAGTAACCTGTTGCAATAATCAAGGTGAAGATGACTTGGGTGATTTATATTTAAAAATAGGAAGAGTAGTGATAACTAACATCTAATGAACACTTAAATGTACTAGGCTGACTTCTTAGTAAGAGTGCTGTGTCTACAGTCTCTATGGTAACCCCCATTTAACAGATGAGGAAAACAAGGGCTCTTAACCATTAGGCTCTTCTGCCTCCACGTTATGTCTTGATTGAACACCATGTGACATGGCACCCTCGTTTTACTTTACTTTTAAGCTACTGAGTTAAAAAAAAAAAAGAGGCAAGGAAAGTGTCCAGGTGTAGACTACCAACTTACTGAACAGATAGGTTTTACGAAAATTAAGACTTAGAGCGTAACTACTTAACCTCTTGAAATTTGAATTTTCTGAGCAACTTGCTCATCATTTTGTGTCAGCACCATTTCATTACTTCATTGTTCACTCTCTTTTTTTGTCTATTCTCTTTTTTATTGTCACAAGTATATTTATTTTTCAGTATTTCTATTCCTTCCCCAAAAATATATAGATAGAATATACTATATACATAATTTGAAAACTACTTTTTATAGTATATAATTTATCTCCAATTTAGAAACTTTATATTACCTATAAACTATCATTACATTTTGAAATCTTACTAAAATATCAGAGATTTTTATATTTTGTTACATTTAATACCAAAAAGGAGATAGAAGAATTGTGTGTTTAAATTTTAAAATCCCACAGAGTTTTGAGTGCAGTCCTTTCATTTCATTTTATAACAAACTCCATATTAAGAATCACATTTTTTAGAATCTATATTTAGAATCTATATTTAATTGTAGAAATCTATAATCTACTCTAGCATAATGCACTGTTTTTGCCAAATCAAATATTTTTCTTATGAATTGATTATGTCAATAGGCCTTTGCAGATTTTTTTCTTGCCTATTGTTTAAATAATTTCATTACTTGCTGAAGACTTAGGGTCTAAAATTTTAAATTTTGGCTCTATATCTTGGCAGATGTTTCCACAGCCCTATCAGCCAAGGTGATTCCATTCCACCTCATTGCTTCTGTTACCCAGAACTCTTGCCTGGACTCCTAGCTGTCAACCCAGCTAAAATGTGCTATGAAAATTTTAAAACGTTTAGTATTCTTTTATGTGGGTTTATTTTTCTTGAATAAACTACTTTGGGTTAAAAGTTCATTTGAAATTAGTAATTTCAGTGTTTCCTTTTTTCTTCTTTTTTTTTAGAAATCTCTTAATTTGACTTTGAAATTCTAGCTACCACATTAGGCTAGATTACAAAACTCTCAGAAACTAAATTATACACATTAATTTACATGTTGAAAATTTCTGGATCTAAGCATGTTTGCATAATATGTTTTGAACTAGATTTTGGGTCTTAGACAATTGTATCTATTGGATAAGCATGTTAAAACTGAATTTACTCACTTTCAAAGGGTATGATGATAAATTTCACCCATTATATCCAGTTAAATTTTGTTCATTACTTTTGCCATTAAATTCATGACTAGTTTGTAAAGTTAATATTATTGCTCCAAAAAAATTGACTATATGTATTTTGATTGCTTTACATACTGTTTATGTACCTATAGTAGGGAGGTTTATAACATAATCTTCAGCAATTTAGGTAGTAGTGTGGCTGACTCTAAGAAAAAAACATTGACACCTGTCTAACAGCAGTGGCAAGTGTCATCCCCCAAATTTTCTGTTTAGAGCAGTCTTCTCAAAGTATTTATGACTATATCAAAAATGAATTGATGTGTTTATCTTTTACAGAACATTCATACTCTACCTTGCCTCCTTCCTCATTGCCCACCTCGGACTCGAGCCGGCTGCTGTTATAGACCACCATCTCATATCTCAAGGCAGAGAATATGTATGGGTCTATGAAATGTTTGTGTCAAATATTTCTTTCATGTCATCCTTTAAAAAATCTATTTTAATAATTTAAATATTAAGAAAAAAGAGTGAAATAGCCTCTGTAGACATTTCTATCATACATATACTTCCCTACTTAAAGTAGGTAAGTAGTATCTTAGGTAGGTTTTCCTATAAAATTATTTTGAAGCAGAATACACAATTGTATTTCAGACCATCTATCGAGTGATTTCTGTAAGAATCTGGAAAAAGTTATATCTTTAGTAGTTTGTTATAATTATTAAAAAATTTTTTTCACATTCTTTGTAATAATTTAGTCTGGCTAATTTTATGTCAATTTAAAGTTTAAATATAACGACTTTATTAATACATCATTAATCAACAAATAAGATGAAAGTATTGCCTAAAGTATAGATTGCTTTGAAAATATTTGTTTCTTGGTGAACTTTAATTTTTTTTTTGCTCTAAATTAACAATTATGCTAGCACAGCCCAATAACCCACATTAAAGTAATACAATAAAGAATGCTTAAATTTGTTGACTTATCCAATTTATTTACCACAGAAAAAACCAGAAACCTCACTTGTATCAATATTTAATTCTGAAACTTAACAATTTTATCTGATGTTTTTCTACTCTTACATTATCCTCTCACAAGGGAGCACAGTGATAATGAGTTTTTGTGTAGAGCTTAGAATAACACTGGTGTGTGAATTTTCCCCATTTTTCTTTAGTTAGATATGCACGTTCACAGTTCAGTATTTCATACTCGAAATTCATGTCCTGGAATCTGTTTATGGTAAATACCTACCAAATGCCTCTCTTTCAGTCTCTCTCTCTCTCTCTCTCTCTCTCTCTCTCTCTCTCTCTCTCTCTCTCTTAAGAGAATCACTAAGCCAAGAGCACTGTCTTCATCTTCGATGAAATATAGCTTTCCAATTAACAGGAAAGTCCTTCATTTCAAAAGGCTGAACAGAATGCTACTTGAAAATTCATTCCAGCTGGTTAAATTGAAGAACTGAAAGAATTCCAAAGAAAGAATATCCTTTTGGCATTTATCATTTGATTTTCATTTGGATAAATTTCCTTTTGCTCCAAGAACTTGTCTCAGAATTTTGTTCTTCTGAGACAGAAAAAGAAGTGTTGATAGCTATGTTTGACTGTGCTATACTTCCTCCCTTACTCAAATTGTCTACTCCATTGAATTGACAGGGGAGGATGGCTGACAGATTTGTAATGATTGATTATACAAGAAATGTTGATATTATTCTAGTCTCTTTCATCATTTTATACATTAGTTGTCTCTGCTAAATAATTTTCATCCTACCATAGCCTACTCTTTCTTTTCTTTGAAGCTTTTCACTGTTCTGTGGGTAAAAAATGTGTAACTCTAATCTGGAATTACATCTCAGGGGGAAAAACAAATAACAAGTCTCTTACTTAGTGTGTGTTATCCTATGATATTTTTAATAAAGATGTCACGCACTTTTATGGCTACAATTTAATATTTTCAGCTATTTATTTATTACCTATATGAAGCTAATTTTTAAAATACACCTTTAGTACATTCTCAAGTGTTTTTACTTTCTTTGATTATTTTCTTTTTTCTTCCTTTTCTTGTGTGACAGTTTTTATCTCTAACTATCATTTTCTTAACTAGTTTGGAAAACAGAAAATCTCACTTAGCCTATATTAAACTCTGTAATCAATATTAAAACATTAAAATCCATAATAAATAAATTTTATTCACAATATAAATAAAGTCATAAGGGACATATTTCACCTCTGGCAGATAATGCAAACTTTAAAATACTTCTACTCCAACTTTATTTGTTGGCGCAAATATCTGTTCTTAATTAGGAATACTTTCCACATGCATTTCCATTACCAGCAAGATAGCTCCTTGTAATTACTTCATCTATAGTGGTTACGTATACTTTTGTGGAATACAGTGAATTTAATTTTTTAAATTATTTTGGCAGTTGAGAGTTCAATGATCTAGAAACATTAACCCTATAACTAAGTATAATGAATATTAGTAAAATTTTATCATATTTCATTTGACAGCTTCTCACTGTGCTCCCTTTGTCACTGAACTTATGCATGTTAGCATGGAGGAGGAGAGTTGGGAGAGTAGACACATGTGCAACAAATGTTTGTGTATGTGTGTGTATGTACATATAAACATATATGCACATATTTATTTATAGGTCCTCTCCCTCCACAGATGGGAAAGTTCTATTTTCCTGGTGAATTTAAAAGTATCAATTCAAAGACAGAGAGTCTGTTTTCCAATTTAATTTTCAATAAATCTGAAAGGAGATTCATCTTGTCACAAGAGTCCTTCAGAAACTTGAACGCTTAAAATTAAAAGACTTTGATAAATTAGATGCCTTTTAACTTTTTCTTATCAAACACATTTTCCATACATTAACACATGCAACCTCTTGGCTTTTGTTCTTTGCAAATGTTCAAAATGTGGGGAAAATAGAATATGGTCTTCTAATAAGAACCTGATTAATGTAGAAGAAACCAAAGAATTACTTTCATTCTTTAGACACGCAACCTTTATCATGTGGAATTTTCCAACACTGACATTAATGTTAAAAGTTCAACAACCTTCCTCTTTCTTTGCTACTTTATTTCCTCTCATTATTTTGATTGGATCCCTGAGTGTATCACAATATACTGAATTTCAGTCTATGTTCTAGGCCCTTTTGTAATTTGTCAGGTGATATTAAACTCTGTTTCTATTTTTTTATAATATTAGGAGGAATGATGTAGTAATAACTTCAAATATAATAAAATTACCTTTATAGAAACTCAGCATTAATTTGGAGTTCCTATAAAAATATTTAAAAAGAAAATATCATTTACAGCACAGGTTATTTTTTGATGGGGTGAGGCAGATAATACAATGGCTTTTAGCAGTGGGTTACTGATTCATTTGCATGATTTTATGCACAAAGAACCTCAAAGGCATATGAGGCCCACATACCTGATGCACTAATACACATCACTATTGTTATTTCAAATAATGTGGTAGCATGGCTTTTCTCTTTAGCAAGAGCCTGTACACAGTAGCTACTCAATAAACATTTTTTAAAAAATTAAATGAAAAGTTGAATAATGCTTTCCTTTCTTGATTTCATGCCTGTCATTCTATCTGAGGGAGAGTTGGAGAAGGATGGGCATGGAAAGAGATGTTTTGGGTGTATTCTCACATATGCAAGCATGCTGTGATTACCCAGTATTTCAAACAACTTGTCTTAATGACTCCCATTTATTATTATGGAGTCCTCAGCCAATTAGTCACCTCTGTTCCAATATTATCTTCAAGTGGTTACAGCCCACTTCAGAGAGCTACATCATGGTCTCAGGGAAATAATTTTGACTTGTCATGCTCCAGAAGATCATATTTGGGACCAAATCAATGATAAATAAATAGAGTGTCCATAAGACTGCTTCAAGAAGAATGCTTATAAAGTCCAGGATGCAAAAGAGAGGTTACAGAGGATTCTACTTTTTTTTTTCTCTCATTTTGAGAAGAAATTGAAATTCTAGGTAAGTTTTAGGAAGGCTCTAAAGTTTCACTGAGATTGAGTGTATGGACCAGAGTCCATCTCCAAGCTCCAAACTGTGAAACGGTGGCCTAACATATTTAAGAGACTGGAGAATAAGAGGTGATCAAGGAGAGAGGCAGAAAGAGAAAATCGAGGAGGAGAGAAAGGGACTTTGGACGATTCAGAAAAATCAAATGATGGCAAAATGACATTTTCTTCCTTAAATTATCTCTATAGCAAGAGTAAATGATACATTATCTGGTAGAGCTAGGAATGTAGTCTTCTTTTAAAATAATTAAATATGACCCTGGTTCATCTTGGCCCAATCTTGGGCTTTTGAAACGGCACCACATAGTCTCAGATTCCTGATTTCCTCTTGGATTTTGAATGATGGTGACTTTTGTTATAATTCAATGAATTTTGCTTTCAGTGGAATTTCATCAAAATAAAGGGCCGTTGGGTAGCATGATGTAACTTCCAATTTAAAAGGGCATACCAAGGGCAGAGATGACACGTCTAATGCAATTGATGGGGAGAGAAAGGCTTAGAAAAGACTTAAATAAATGAGCTGAAAATTAAAGAAATTGTGACAATTCATGAAGAAATAAACTCTGTCTTATTCAGTCTCCACGAAAACAAACATTTATTGCCCTATTGAGTACTTAAGAATCAAATAAGATAACCTTAGAAATAAAAAAGCCAAATAAAATAGAAAAAAAGTTTTAATGTGATAACTAGTTTTCAATAACCCATGTTTTGGTTTTTATTTTCTGAGCAAAGTGAACAAACTTCCTGTGTACCTGAAGACCATATTAAGGTAGAAAGGGGAATATGTCATCAATAATTATATGTAAGCTCTTCTCTTACCTCTAGGAAACTTTTAGGAAAAGAAGTAGTGGTCAGGATGTGATTAAAAATATTGGGGAGTAAAAATATTTAAGAAAATCAGGCATATTTAAAGGTTAGCAAATTTGTCTCTGCTGGGTTGGAGAGGTAGGAAAAAAAAAGTTTTCTCTTCCATTATACCTTGGCCACCTTTAATCAAATGCATTTTGGGGCCTTGCAAATTCTGTTGGTACTTTTTAGCTATAGAAGACTTGAGGAGTTAAGCACAAAATGTCTCCTGGGCCTCCTTCCTTTAGTATGAACAGGTCTGGGTGTGGGTATATGAATTTGCTCAGACAAAAAACACTACCAGTGATTTTTCAAAAACAGCAAATATTTCAGTGATTGTTGAATGCTCTAATAGATGATTTCCACTGCCACTTAAACACATGGTAAACAGTTGTATTCTTTATGTATGTTAACATATTTAACATTTTTAAATTACACATGGACTATTAATTCACATATTTTATTGTACTTGTTGTTAAATGTTTTGAAAACCAGTCTTTGCCACTATACACCCTTCAAGATACATTTTAAAGGCTGCTTTCACCATGAAGTCTTCCCTGACCATTCTCCAGCAGGTGAGGAGGGATGCATGAAAGTATAGCTTCTATGACCTTAGATTCTGAAGTTAGAAAGATCTGAGTCTAATTCTCTGTCAAATTTGTTTATTGTCTCTTCTAATATAACTCTTAAATAAAGAGTTATTTAAACTCTTGAGACCTAATTTTTAAAAATATGTACTTAAAAAACATGTGTGACATTAAATTCAATGTCAAAAATCTGAAATGGGTATCAGAAAATGTCTATTTTAGATTTGGCTGTATTACTTATCAGCAACGTGACCCTCAGTGAAGTTCCTTATGTGCTTCAGTTGCCATATTTATGAACTCGAATGGAGGATTCTTATTATTCTCTTTTTGAGGTAGGTGTGAGGAATAAATGATATATAAGTACTTAGAAAATGCAAAGAAATATGAAATGGTGACCCCCAAAATGGTAATGCTGATGATCCCTATGAAAATATAAAATAGCTGAGTAAATCATGTCACATTTGAAAACAAAACTGCCTTAATCTGGCCAGGGTAAAACCTTAATTCCTTTAAGACTTTTGGTGAAAATCAATCCACTCAAGTCCATCTGCTTTAGTGAAATTTTGAAAAGGTTAACTCTTACATAGCTCTCAAATATGTTATTCCCTCTTCAATATCATTTAATTCAAGTCTCAATCATCTCTACAATGTATTTTTGCAAAAACCAGGCCATGGGTGTTTTTGATTCAAGTTGTTTTCCGCCTTGTTGTTAGGTTATCTTATAGTGGAGAGGGCTGATCTGTTGTTCCTTTCAGTCCCTTGTTTTTAAATCTCCCCAATGCCTGTGCTCCTACAGTTTGGATGATATGGCTTAGAAGTCCCTCTAGAATCTGTCTCCAGTCTACTTTATAAAGCATTGTATCTTTCCCTAATTTGCTTTTACTTTTGCCACACTACATGTTTAACTCTTATTGATCACATCATGCTCTTTCTTGCTCTGTGCCTTAGATACTTCTCAATGAAAAGGTTCTTTAGCTAGAAAAATTCTACTCAGCCTACAAGAGCCAATAACAGTTGACTTTCTCTGTTTTAAGGGCACCATACCCATCCATCTACTTTATCCTTATTTGTATCCAACCATCTCTCCCATAAACTTATCAACTCTCAAATGAATCTCATACATATTTGTATATCTTCCTTGTCATTTTCACTTCGACATCTAGAACAGTTCCTAGCATATAGTAAATAGTCAATACACAAAGTCGAATAAAAGGACAAAGAGAATTGAACAATCATGCAAAGCAAGACAAGTAGTGATACCACAAGGCTTAAACAACAAAACTGTTTAATGACATTTTTTTTACACATTAAAAACAAATTTGCTAGTTGGACATCAGTTTATTTTATTAGACTTACTATTCCTCTGTCACAATTATAGTTTTGTTCATTTCTTAATGCTGTTCCTAATATAGGAATCTTTGCTTTTGATGATGATGTGACCCAGTAAATAAAATTGTTCTATATGAGGCATGGTGTCATTACATCACCCCAGCTGGGAGCAGTGAGCATACAAGGCTTACTCACAGTATCATCATATCCAGCTTCCAACTTCAGTTTGTCCTCTGATTAATATGCACAACACATGTATGCAAGCATTAAGGATGATAGATTCAGTCATCTTTTTCTACAGTTTGTTTATGAAAAAAATCAATTTTCTTTTTAAATCAGTAAAAGGTAGTAAATAGAGAAACACAGAAAGAGTAATGAAAGAACTGGGCAGACTTAGCTGAATCTGTCAACAATTTCTCATAGAGAAAATCATCACAGTGAATATCCACTTCATAAAAATGATCAATTCCAGTTCATGTTTGTCCTTGGCTTGATGACCATTTACCTAGGGTCCATTTAAAGAGTATTATGTAAATTGGGCGCCCTTCAGATTGTTAAGAAGCATGACCTGATTTTCTGGAACAGCTCTGTGGTAGGGAGAATAATAGCCTCCCCAAAATGACAATGTCCTAATCCTAAAACCTGAAAATATGTTACTTTACGTAGCAAAAGGGTATTAAGTTTGCAGATAAATTAAAGTCACTGATCGGCTGACTTTGAGATAGGTTATCTGAGATTACCCTGGCAGGCCCCGTATAATCAATCACCTGGTTCCTTAAAAGTGGAAGAAGAGGCAGAAAAGTGAGTCAGAAAGATGTATGAAATGAACTCAACCTGCCATTTGTGGCTCTGAAGACAGGAGGGGCTGTGAGCCAAGGAATGTTGGAAGACTCAACAATCTGGAAAAAGCAAGTAACTGGATTTTCCCCTAGATCTTCCAGAAAGAAACACAGCCTTGTGGACATCTTGATTATTTTAGCCTGATTAGGCCTGTGTTGGACTTCTGACCTATAGAACTATAAGATGATAAACTTGTTTTAAGACACTAAATTTTTGGTAATTTATGGCAGCTATAGAAAATTAATACAAGTCCAAATTTTTAATGAATTTCTTATATTTCAGTTCATAAACATATGACAAAAACAGTTTTGAAAACCACCCACTGGTCAAATGCTCTAGGTAACCTGAATGGATCATCCTGCTTATGAAGAGCACCTAACTTGTCTATACAGACTGTTAAAACATAAGCACTTTTATTTCCTTTCAGAAAACTTTATTTCAGAAAATTCAGAGAAATTGAATTTATTGCTGATCCATTGCAAATTAATAGATCAAAGGTAGCCAAATATTCAAAAGAACGACATCCTATTTTTTAAGTTAATACATCTAATATTGGTCTAATTGAGAACCAAAAATTTGCTTTTCCTAAAAATTTGTTTTTCCTTAATTATTAGCCAAAGTTTGAAACAAGGTAGATCCTCCCCATCTTAGTTTTAGATATATGGTAGATACACTTTCAGTGTCAATTTGTGAACAAGATTTCCTATTAAGCAGAAATTCATCTGGACTATATCATCTGCAAGACCAGCTTTGAAGAAATACAAGAATGTGAAAACAGGGAGATTCTTTAAGAATGAAACCATGCCTTCCTCCATGCGCCCACACCAATGTGCTCACAGAACTTTGGGGAATTTATTCCCTTGTTTTCTCTACTCTCAGTGTTCATTGCTTCAGTTCTTACTATTAGAACCTCCTGAGGTCAGAAAGTTTTGCCCTCTTCGGAGACTTTTTTCAGCTGATGAAGGCTTCTGAGTTAACCAGAAATCAAAATGGGATGCTGCATTATGTCAGAACTGCATGTTTAGTCTGCCTTCCTAGAAATAATCAAGAAAAGTTATATGTGAAAAGACACAGATGCTCCTTTCTCAGAAATAGTTTCATACTTTTGAAGTATAATATAAAAAATCTAGTTGAAACCTAGAACAATATATATTTTGTATATCTACATTTTTGTTGATTCCATTTATAAAAGTTCACAAAATATAAACATTCTTTGGAAAATGGATGATTATATATATATATACATATCCATATACATATATATATGATTATATAGATATATAAGATGTATAATTATATATAATATTGTTAATATATATAATATATAAGGCAATAAATGTTTATCATGTTGTACTGACTCTTAGCATGTGTTTCTTTGAAAATTCATAGGAAATTGATATTATACCATTATTCTGATTTATAACTGAGCATATTTGTAACATATTTATTTATTTGATTTTTTTAGGAAAATTTTTGAAGAAGTACCTAAAACTAAGTTGCCCAAAATTCATTTTTTTTTATTTTTAGAATTATGTAAAAAATAAGGCTCAAATTAAAAATGCTTTAAGAAATATATTCTGATATGAATTTTAAATTAAGAAGCATATGTATATATCGGAGAGAATCTCAAGGAGTTGTCTGTGTCACTTATAGTTATTGTCCAGCCCAAATTATATAAAATGCTTCTGTTTGTCAACTACAGTATCATCTATTTAAAAATCTATACAGTAAAATTAGTTAATATTTGGTATTTGGATTCAAGGAGACTATAAAGACTTTCATAGGATGTGCAACCCTAGAAGAGCAGCTAAGTAAGTATTAATTAATATTCAATGAATATCAGTTTCATTTCACACTTAATTTCTATTTCAGAAATAAGTCAAAGAAAGACTATCTTCCAGAGGTTATGAGACTAATACTAGTGGAATAAATTTATTTCACCATTATATTTTTTGGGGAAGAAAGGAACAACAAAACCCCAATAACAAAAACAAAATTTTAGACCACTATTTGGCTTTCTCTGACTCCCTTCCCTGGACAGCAGTTACAATTGACTTTTGAGGAAAAACAAACACATTTGTAAAAATGTTTGGCTTCTGTGAGTCCTTTCTCACTTGTCTTCATCTCTTTTACTAAAGTTACAAAAAGAAGGACAGTAAATGCAAATCTCTCAGTTTATGGTTTAAAAATATTTTCAGTTCTTGTTTTGTCATTTTAGTTTTTCTCTCAGCTCTGATTATTTGTTACTATAGCTTGTGATGTACTAAGTTCACAACTTATCACTAATTCAAATAGAATATAGAATTAAATTCTAATGACCAGCACTTAATATTGGCATGGGATATTTGGTGCCAACCACAAATTGATTTTAGATTACATTTGCATTCACATCTTTTTTCTGACAGGGAACAACCCTCTTCTATCTTAGGGGCAAACACGCACCTCTTGTCTGCTCTATGACCAGCTGGGTTTGAGGCAGAACCTCATAGTTGACAGCTACCAGATGAATGTGCCTCTTCTGTACAATTGAGATACAAAATTGTCAAGCACTTGTATAATGTGGTAGCTTGAAAAGCTGGGAATTCACATTTGTGATATTTAAGCAGATTTTAGTTCCACTGGCTTAATCCTAAGAATTGGGTAACATGTTATAGTTTTTAATGATTTGTTAGTTATTTGTTATTCTTTTAAATTCCCAAAGAATGAGAAAAATATCCAGTGGGAACACTGACGTGAGCAATAGATTTCCCAGATACTTTCATAAGCCATCAGTCGGGGCACTTCTCATTAAAAGCCCCAAAGGCAGGCCAATCTTGCATCACAATTCTCCCGTTAGAAAAAGGCTTTACTGTTAAGGAAGGACCAAGGTCAAAGAAGTCTTGGCTTAAAATGTAAGGTTTGAGAATCTTAGTACAGTGGAGCAGGGGGAAACAAGTAGTGATTTTGGAAATAAAAATGTGTTCTACAAGGAATCACAGAGATTATCAAGAGTATAATAACTTAGCTATAATGAATTTATTTTTTTTCAACGGATATCACCTAAGTGAAGATGAGCTTAAATTTTATTTGGAATTAAATACATAGATTTCTTTTCTTCTTTAAAGTACATCTTGAGTTTTTTCATTGTGCAAACTTTAGATTATCATAAAATCACTTAAAGTTACTTTCTGGTGACTTCTAAGTTAAAGTACCTTTCCCCCCCTATAGGCATTAAAACACATTGTGCCCTTTTAAAAGCTTATTTTTTATTTCTGTTTGACTATGACAATAATAGTCATGAAAAATAGCTGACCAAACAAAAGGGATTTTAGGACCCAAAAAAGCAGATAGTAAGGAGTGAGTATTTTAGTTCTATTCACAAAAAAGGAAATAAGTTTCCTGACTTTGGAGCTCCAAGCTCTTTTGTTACAGGCTTGTACTTCAGCTTCCTTTTCTGCTTAGTCATTGCTTTAACTCCCACTCTAAAATTAATTGCATGACCCTTGGAGATGAATGATCTTCCACTTAATCTTAGCCAATCTGGACAACCTCAGGGTTGGTGAGGCTCCTCTTGGGTGGTTTTCATTTGTTTTAAGAACATTAAAGCATCTCATAAATTCATATTTATTATATTGGTGAGTAATCTACTATAATTAAATATGAAATCCTGAAGACAATGTTAAGGTAACATTGGGGTCACAAACCTCTTTTTATGGTGGTTGCATGGCTGCAAAAATACTCTGGAATTTGCTTTTGTCTTTATGTTTGCATCTGCTTAACATTACAACGCATCCAAAAGCATATCATTTTCATATGGGCAATTTATAAGTGTTTTAAAATAATAGTGATGTTTTTGATGATAAATACATAATTCGTATAATAAAACAATTTAAAATGAATCTTAGAATATGGCTAAAAACACACTTATTCAATATAATGTGTCCTTGCTCACCAGTATTAATTTGGTGAACCAGTCTTAATACAGTCTTTAATAATATCCAGATTTGGTAGTAGAACTCTTCTTACTAGTTTTTGGAATGAGTCTAGTATAGAGATACAGAAATCAGGCTGTCATTAATGAAAAAATCAGCTATAGATCCATGAATTGGGAATCTGTGATTCAAAAAGCAATATGATAAGTGTGCTAAATTGACTTTAGCAATATTATCAGGGAGAAGCAGGATTTGTTAAGTACCTTAATATTGAAACAAACAGTTATTTTCAGAGCTATTTAAATTATCAAAAAGCATGAAGTTTTCCTATGAAAACAGAAATTCAATGTTAACAGGCAATATTACATGATATCGGAAGCAGTCTCCTATAACCAAAATCCACTTGGCAGCACTAAATTAACCATATGCAACTGAAGAAAGTAACACAATTGCATGCCTTTCAAGTATATTCTGTAATTCACACTAGCAAAGCTCTGCCTTCTTTGGATTTTCTGAATTTTTAATATTCAGCAGGATGCATTCCCCACCTCCACCCCCAAAAAAACTAAATACTGTGCTTTGGGACTTTATCTTCATAAAAGAACTCTGTTTTCTAAGTTAAAAACACAAACAAAACATAAATAAGGGACACTAAGAATCAAATATAGGGATGAAACTACAAATCAATAAATCTATACTGGAAAAATGTAAGAAGGGACAAATGAATTATAGAATATAAAGAGAATGGTGAGGTGAGCATTGACTATTTTCAGTAAGCTGTGGAAATCCCTTCGTTTTATTTGAAAATGTTCTATAAAATCTATTCACTAGAAAGTTTTAAAACAATAAATTTTCATGCATTTGTGCCTAAAGTCAGGTATACAAATGAAAAAAGTCTAAAATTCTCTCTCATATGATTCTATGGCTAGTTTAAAGAGTTAAGATAAAGCTGCCCAAGGGTAGAAAGCTTCTCCATAAACCTAAATACTATGTCTCAGAAAACTAGCTTAGGAAAATTTTACTGATTACTTCAAATGAAAATCTATTATATAACTGAGAAAGAATACAGATAGGTCATAAAATAGGTTTTGTTTCTAAAAATGTGTTGGTGACTATGTTTCTAGTTCTCTGATTCCATATGTATTATTTTTAACTACTGTATAGCACACATATACTTAATTTTTTGAGTAAAATACAGTAAGTCTAGTTGCATTCTAATGACCCTGAAGAATACGGTGGCAGTGAGATCAACCTGAAAAGCCATGATCTCATAAAAAGCCATTTTCCTAAGACAACAGCAGCAAAACAAACCCAGCAAGATGTATTTAGTTTCACAATATATATATTACCCTGATTCCTTAATGTTCCACGTTTCTTTTACTCTCTTTACACCTCTTGGATTTTTCCTAATGGGAGGGAGCATATCCACTGTTTCAAAAAGAGGCTAAATGAAGTGTTTGTAAAAATACACAGGCAATGCCAAAATGACAACCACCAATTTGTTATTCCATTAGAACATCCTTGAATTTGAAAAAAAAAAATATTTAATTACGTTTCAAGTGCTTTAGAAGGCTTAATAGACTGCTAGTAGGTTTTACCACATCTTAAGTCTAAAAATCTGTATACAACTTAAAGAAAACATATCCATGTGTTTCTGACTAACTTGCCATTAAGTTTATTTTGTGAGCTCAGTTTCATGTCTAAAAAAATATTTAAAAGGCTCTTTAAGTTTTTAAGTCTTTGCTAAGAGCAAGGTATTACAAACATACATGCCATTAGAAATGGTCTTTGACAGACCAAACTAACGCCTGTAAATAGATATTTAATAATACTACTACAGAAAATAAATGCTTCCATCTTTTTGCAGACAAATAGCTTACTACCTTCTGTTTGCCAACTTGGATGAACATGTCGTACATTTATAATGATAGAATAAAACTCTTCTTCTGTTAACAGTTTTCCTTGTTTCTAAGGTTAAGCTACTATATTCTAGGAGAAATTCTGCACCATTGCCTTAACTTTAAACTCACGTGCTTTCAGCAGATGTCTTCAGCAATTGAGAGCAGCATGTGATTTTTCCATATAGTCGTGAGTTCCCAAAGAACAAACCAAAAGTCATGCTGCATCTGCTTTATTCGCACATGCACATTGTGTTCTCTCTTGGAACTCTATCTACTTACAGCTTGCTTCAGGCTTGGAAGCCTCCTGGGAATGGAAATTTGCTCCATGTCTGGCATATTCACTATTCACATGACACTTAGGAGACCATATATACAGTACTTCATAAATTGAGTTCAAAATATGAACCTTTGAAATACATTTTTTAGTGAATTTCGTTTTATGTCTTCAATGTTATTTTATAGTAGTTGGATGGGATATTCATTTTCACGACCTTTTAAAAAACCAAACAAGGATCTTTATTAGGATCCATATTTAAACATAACCTTGCAAAAATTGCATAAAGCACTTAGAGCCTGAAGTCCACTAACTCTATTGACTGACAGTGTTTTTGTTTAGACAGAATGATGCTGCTAACATAACCATGTACTGCATTTGAATATGATGTGGGAAATTTGTGAAAACCATTTGGCTTTAAAACATCCCCATGATTTGAGGCGAAAGGGAATCACTGGCCAATTAGCACATAAGTTGAAGTCTGTTCTTTGAATAATAGAATGGTTATAAAACAGAAAGAAAGACTTAGCAGTTTTGGTGGTAGAAATGGAACACTCAATTTTATCAGCAACAACAATAATAAGAAATAGTGGCTAACGCGAACCACACGTGTGGTGTGTATTAGTAGAAAAGGTCAGACAAAGGAATAAACAGTCATCTTGAACATGTGACAAAAGTGTTGAAAGAGCTTAGGAAGAAAGTTGGATTAACACGCAAAAGATCCAGGTTCTAGTCCTGATCCACATGTTTACTAGTTCACACTCCTAAGGTAGTTATAAATTCTTTTTGGCCTTAGTTATTTGGTCTCACTAGACCTGGCTGGAGTCAGGTCTGGGTTTGAGGCCAGAGTCTGTCACTGTGGTTTTAAGTTAATTACACTCAATGCCTCAATTTCCTTATTTTTAAAATGGAGTCGATAACAACAATGAATGATGCCCAAAATATTTAAAGGGCTACATGAGATAAATATGCAAATTACCAAGCTTTAGACAAATCATATAATTAAATCACAGCCCAATCAGAAAGAATCTGTCAATGGATATGGTTATTAGATTTAAATAAACATAAAAAACGCAAGAAAATTATTTCTCCGTCTTTTGGCTTATTGTAAAATAATTTGATGTCCACTATAATTCTCTTGAAAAACCATTTTTACTCCTCATTTTTACTTCTTCAATAACTAGAAGTCTCATTTCTATTTTAATCTTATCAGGTTCCCAGAATAATATAACAAGGTTAACTAAATACTGTGTCCTAAATCCTTAGTGTCCAGAGGTGAATAAATTCCCTTCCAGTTGTTATATTATTTAATGGGAACCTGTAAAATATTAGGATTTAAATCAATTCAGAATTTGAATATCATTTTTTAAAAAGTTTATGATTTTAAAACCTATACATGTTAAACAACTTGGTTTTAGACTGAGATCAATAGTTAAAAGCATATTAATGGAGAGCAATGTAGGCTTGTAAAACAGGCAATTTAGTTTAACGGGATAGAGTTTCATAGAAAATCAATGTTTAATGTGATGGATTAAAAATACTTTTATGTTTCCTATGAAACTGGGTGTTTGCAGTTAAAGGATTCTGGGTCACATGTTGTAGTTTTATTCTTTCCATTATTCCAAATGCATATATTCAAGTCCTTTGGGTCTTAAACTTAAATTTTAGTATTGTGCACACAGTTTTACTTAAGCAATAAACATCTGTCATCTGCCATTTATTAATATTAATTATAAATGGTCAGTGGCTCATAGGATCCAAGTACAGCAGCTGAGATTTTTCTAAATCTGACCTCCTTAGAGTTTATATAAAAAGTGTTCAGACTAGTTTTCCTAAGTTCTGTGCCAATTTAAGGCTGGTTTGCAACCTAGTGTTTTAGATTATGCATTTAGCAATCAAAAAAGTACATATAAATGACAGAAATCTTGATAAAAGCATTGTGCCAAGGGATTAGATGAGACAAATAACAAGAAAAGATATTGTTCAGAATGATATCTGTATCATACATTAAACATTGCTACAAGTTAAAGGTTATGTGTACAGTGCATAGGAATGTTACAAAATTTCATGTGTCTTTTCTACAGTGTTTCTGCTTCAAGAGGACAAATGTGGAAGCAACATTTTCATAAATAAATGAATATAAATTTGAGGAGAAAAGAAAGAAACAAATACAAAGCCCAGCATGTTAGTGTATCCTGAGAGAAGTAGTGTTCACAGCTCCTTATTTCTTGTCACCCTAAACAAACATCCTACAGCTACAGCATAATATACACTACAACATCTGACATAACCTCTGTATGATGCCTCTGTATGGACACACTGATATATTCTTCCTTTCCGAGATTCAAAAAATTTTTATAAGAAAAAATATTGTGCTTTACTACAGTCAAGAGTCCACAGGAATATCAAGTTCAGGTTTTAACATAAAACATAAAAGAGATTGGAAATCTTCTTGAATGGTTTCATACTCTAGTTCAGGACTATTAGTTGTTTAGCCCTTGCTTCAAGAAAGCATTTCCATATTTTTAAATTATTTTAAATTGTGGTAAAATGTTCATAACATAAAACTTTCTATTTTAATCATGTTTAAGTGCACAGATCAGTGGAATTAAGTACATTCATAATGTTGCATAATTATCACCACCTTCTATCTCCAGAAAACTTTTCATCTTGCAAAACTAAAACACTGTACCTATTAAATAACAATTCCCCATTTCCACCTCCCCACCAGCCCCTGGCAACTACTATTCTACTTTCTGTCTCTATAGATTTGACTAATCTAGGTATCTCATATAAATAGAATCATATAATATTTGTTTTTTTTTTGTGACTGCTTGCCTCACTTAGCATCATATTTCAGGGTTTGTCCATGTTGTAGCATGTAACAGAATTTCCTTTTTAAGACTGAATAATATTCATGCATATATATCATATTTTGTTTATCAATTCATGTATATTACAGAATATACTTGAAAGGCACCTTTTGGCTATTGTGAATAATCTTACTATAAATATGGGTTTACAAATATCTCTTTGAGATCCTGCTTTCAATTATTTTGGGTATATAACTAGATGTGGAATTGGTAGATCACATGGCAATTCTATTTTTAATATTTTGTAGAAATATCATGCTGTTTTCCATAGTGGCTCTACTATTTTACATTTCCACCAACAGTGCACAAAGGTTCCAATTTCTCCACATCCTCTCCAACAATATGCACTTCTATTTTTATCTATTTTATACATTGGATTCTGCATAAGATTTCAATAAGGCAGAGGGTTCTGTTACTAAAACCCATTTTAAAAATGACTTTTCTCATCCAACCTTCTCATCTTGTAAGCATCTGTAGATAGCCCAGCAATGTATTACTAGGAGCAAAGCAAGACTCAGTAAAATGCCCATTAAAAAGATTGCTCTTCTCCCTGTAAGAAACCTCTTGCCTGCCTCTTCACTACTGTGTGTGTGTGTGTGTGTGTGTGTGTGTGTGTGTGTGTGTGTACTTCTTCTTAGACCATTTTTCAGGCTGAACTTTCTTAGCCTAGCGCTCAAATCTGCTTTCCACAATACTTGGCCCTAAGCCACCCAAGTGTTGTGAATAAATTTACTAAGAAAGTTCTATTTTATTGAAGGGAGACTGTCTCTTTTCCATCGTAGCATCTAAGCATAGCTCAAGGAGGTGGCTCCCTTTGCTGTTTAAAAATAGAGCTGATAAGAAGTGATTAAAAAAAAAAAAAGAAAAGCAGGTAAAGTTAGTACAGTAACACATTATTAATTATCTGTATGGCTCCACAAATTGGATTAGTAATGTCAACATAGTTGTTAATGTAAAGCAATAAAACAATACTACAGAAAATTTGTGGAAACTGCAATGCACCAGGACTGGGACAAGGTCACTTGGCTAAAGTGATTTAATCTCTTTAGGTCTTGGTGTCATTTATTGTCAAAAAAGAATGGTGAACTATGCATCTTTAAGATTCCTTTGACTCTCTCATTTTTGATGTTTCATATGTTGCTGTTACTATACAAGAGACATAAGATTAGTCCTATTACACATCTCCTTTTAATTATATTAGTAGAGAAAAAAAGTGAGTTTATGAGGAATCAAAGGCAAGAAAGCTTATGCATATATATGGATCACCACAAGTACACACAAATACATTTACACTAGTGTGCCTAGCACTGTCTAGCATGCAGTTGTTAATAAAGGTTTGTTGAATGAACACCCACATATATAAGAGTATAATATTTAACAAGCTTTAAAAATAATCAGCAAACCCAAAGGAAAAGTTGTGATTATTTAAATGATAGGAAAAATCACTATAAGTATAGTCAAATAAATAACAGAGTACAAAAAATATTTGCTATACACATTGCAAAAGGTTACTAAACTTACTATACAAAGAGTTCTTATACTGATTCAAAAAAGAAATTAATAGAAAAATGGGCAAAACATAAATGAGTATCCTATAAAAATCTAAATAATGAATAAAAAATGATTCGTCTTACTAATACTCAGAAAAATGCCAATAATAAATTAATACCATTGTTAACACATCAGATTGGCAAGAATTAAAAAAAAAACTGATAACATCCAGTTATGGTAAGTATATAAGAAAATAGGCATTTGTGATACACTGCAAATGTTAACTGTTAAAAACTTTTTGAAAAACAATCTGGAATAATACCTTAATATTTAAAATATAAACATACTTTGATCCATCCAATGTTTGGGTGTTTAATATTAGATCTCATAATTATTGAATGCTTACCATATACCAGACAAAAGTCTTAAGAGTTTTCTATAAACTCATTAACCACCCCCACACACTACATAATGTCTTACTACAACTGTGAGGTAGTTACTGTTATTCCCCTTTTACAGATGAGGTAGGGTATACAAAGGCTAATACTATATTTAGAAAGTAAGTGTATCAGTTCATTAACATTATAAAGATTATTATAGTAATAAGACCAAAACCCAGGAAATGATGTTACTACACATGTATACCATTAGGGTATATTGTATATATACTACTATGGTATCTATACATATCATAGCATGTAACCATTATTGATATTTAAAAATAATGCTTTTGTAAAAACTAAACAACAAAACAAATAAACAGTTAACCCAGAGTTGAACTGAGATGGTTCTGCCTTTTACAGTATTTCAGTATGTTTTTACTTTAGTAAGCTAACAGCTATTAAACATTATATTTTAGAAACTGCAAACATGAAAGGGAACAACCATTCTAGGAGCAGATGATTCTTTGAAAATCAAAGGCATGGCAGTAAAGGATAAGGCAAGATATGAAGCAGGAGGAGGGGCACCAAGGGCATTAACATGGTAGGAAGCCAAAGGTCTGAGGACAAGAAATTAAACAGAAAAACTCCCTTTCCTTACACATTTCAGAAAAAAATTTGACAGTCTGAATATGTGTGAATCCACCTTAGGTCTGCCTGTGAAATACTTTAATAAACTATGTCTTAGCTATTGAAACAACCAAACTTGAAATAAAACTAAATTCTGTTATGGTTTTGGTGTTGCATGGAAAGCAGAAATACATCATATCAGATGTTTACAGTGTGTATTTATTATTCTGAGGGATATTTCGCTATCATATGTCCATATTCCATAAAAACTTATTAGCCATATATTAGCATTCTACTAATTATGTTATGGAAAACCAGGTTATTATTTCTGTCAATTAGGGTGAGAAGGCTGCAATTAGATATTAACCGCTGATCCTAAATATGCATATATTTCTGTCTTTCTTATTTTTGAAATTAGCAATTATTCATATTTTTGAAGTGTGAGTTAAATGTGTTGGTTTTTCCTTGCCTAAAGTGAGACATTTTATAAAATATCAGTGAAAACTAAGTGACATAGTGATTCTAGACATTAGATTTCATATAATATAAAAGTAAAAATAATGGACATGTTTGCATTGAGATATGAAATGTAATTGAACTCTGTTTAGAAATTCTTTGTTAAATCTAATCCTTTGCAAAAACAGAAAAAGCAGACATTTCCAGCAGAAATAACAAATAAACAAAACAACTCTTTACAAGCCAAATTTCTCAATTATGACAGCCTGGGCTCACAGAGACTAGAGTTATGACCTGGTGGTATATACACAATATAAACACAAAAGTTCAGTAATTAGGTTTGAGTTCATTTTAACGTTTCAGTGGCCTGGTGCATAATCAAGCAAAAGGTCATTACCCATACTGGTTCATTTCACATAGAACACTCAGCAGCTAGAAATGGAAATGGTCATGTCTTTACTTAAACTTGTACAAATCAATCCCGGAAACCACTCACATGAGTAGTGGATTCTTTTTCTATTCATTTCAGACTCAGTTAACTCACATTAAAATGTTTTTACCAAACCAGAGAAATAAAAAAAAATTAAAATATTAACAGCATTATCCTGGACATGTATGTCTCTCTAGTCTAAAATAGGTGGCGAAAACTTTGGTTATTTCTTCCTCATTTAATTTTTTTCCCCATAAATAGTATTGGACAGTGATTACTCTATAGAAAAGATTAAGCTTCTAGATTTTGTAAATTTTAAACTTATTTTGGAAGGAAGACATTTGCTTCCGTTGTTTTGTCAGCCTAGCACCCTTGTTTCTACATAGAACTGCAACTCAAAGTGGTCCACATGTTCTTGGCTTCAACAATGGCCATGTGACTTGGGCAGACCAATCACAGTCCTTCAGTCTCCCTGTTTCAGGGAGCAAGGTCAATTTTAGTCCATTCATGAGATTGGATGAATGGACACTGGAAGAGAGAAAACTATCCTTTTGTATGGAGAGCAATATAAATATAGATCTAGACCTGCCGGGAGCCAGCTTCCCCTTGAATAGAGAAAGTCTTTCTGAGTAGAGAAAAGCTTTCTGCAACAGGGGAGAACAAGGCCAATAAACAATGAGAAACAGAGGCAGAATGAATTGAAACGGTGAGAAAGAGCTAAGTAATATTGTTTGAGTATTTAGAGCAAGCTGTGCCTAAAGCCAATTGTTTTCTTTTTGCTTAAGGCAATGTTGAAATCTATATTTGCAACTAAAATGTCCTGATGAACACAAAAGGGACAACAGTGAGCTTGGTTAAAAAGGATTGTCATTGAAGGATAAATACTGACACGTTTTTTCTGTTCTACCAATAGTCACACATATTTAAAAACAATGTTTTTGAAGAAACTGAAAGATAGAAAAATTCTAGAAAAGCATTTCCAATTTAGGACATGAAAAGCGAGTGCTTTAAATGAAAGGTAAAAGGGTCTGAAGTGAAGAGTGAATGGAAAGAGGAATACACGTAATAAAGAGCAGAAACATAGTGGATTAAGAGGTTTTCAAGACTTTGTCATTTATATCCATTTTGCCTGTTAATAATAATAGCCTACTGGTGCCCCGCACTGTGCTAGAAACTTTATGCTTCAATTTTTCCATCAGATCTCATTCTATTTGGAATTTGCTTTGACAGTACTACAAAAGGATTAAACCAGCTGAGTGGTACATTCCCATTCATGATGCTAAAATAATATAATTTTAATGTAAACAAGTTCGAGAATGTTTCTGTTTCAATGAAGTCACAGAATCTAATTGTAACCTGGTTGTATTTGCTTGGTCACACCTCTTAGGAAGCCTAAGGACAAAGTGTCCAGCCCTCTCTGCCTGGCTGTAACAATCTACACAGTTAGTCTGTAACGCTTCTATGAAGAAGTTGCTGGAGTAGATAAAAGGAGAACAAGATAATGATCTATGGAAAGAATAATTCTCTTGTGCCTTCAAATGTGAGGTACCTTCTCTGCCAAAGAGGTTTCAGCAGCACCAGCAGTGTCAAGGAGTGACTGTATTCTAGAGGTGGGAAAGAGGACAGGGGCATGAAAGGAGGAAGTGTCTTTTTGCTAGAGAAATGTTTACTTTGTAATTAGCAAAGGACAAGAAGGACCTTTTGGAAACTATACTTGGGGGTCCAAAATTTAAATTTATGCTGATGCTCTCCTAGTCACTCTCTAGAGAACCCTCCTAATTGGCAGGGATCTCAGTTGGCCAGAACAGGCTGCAAATGAAGCCAAGGTCTTGGGGTCATTTCTCCAAAGGGCCTGTTAACTCAGCTCTGTTCCACAGCCACAAACTGGATCTTTAACCCTACTTAGCCATCTTGCAAACACATATTAGCACATCAACGTGGCGGTCACAGAAAAAAGTCAATATTCACCTTGTGACCAAAACAAAAAGCATGCAGAGATATTTCATTTTGCCAGAATAAACAAATGTCCTTGTAAACGTGTTAGCAAATTCTAATGAAGACTGCAGCTACTGATGAAGCAAATCCCAAAGAAAAAAATCTGTCCATGTTACAAGTGAGCTGATCATCAATGCTCCTTACCTTGTGGACCAAAATAAACCATGGTGCCAAGATCTAAAATATACGATTCATGATGGCAGGGAAATCTGTGTTTTGTTTGTTTCTTTTGCTCATTTTATATCCTCAACACCTAAGGGCGTCTAGCACATAAATGGTGTCTTTATAAATACTTGTTAAGTGTATGAAGGTATCTTGGCTTTGCCTTTTATTTATTCTTTCTATTCTGCTCTTTATAAATTGAAAAGTACAATAAGAATAACCTCTTACACAACATGTCCTATATCAAACATTGAGTGTGTTTTTGCAAAGGAAGAGACAATACCTTAGATAGTAAGAGAACTTTGAATAATAAGCAGCCCTACTCATCTCACTGCAAACAAGAGAAAAGGCCTCTGTGGTAGGTTGCAAGAGGTTACAACTCCCCACTCATTTCTGTATATGCACACTGACTTGCAAAGTAACTTTATGGCTTCTCCTACAAGAGGTGCAATCTATTTCTTCAGCTTTTGAATCAGGACTGGCCTTCTGAATTGTATAGGCTAACAGAATATGGTGAAAGTAAAATTATGCTAGTTTGAAGCCTCAAGTGAAACTGCTTCTCCTCTCCCTCTTAAAACTTTGTAGAACCCCTAGCCATCTTGGCAGTGATAGCAACATAGTAGTTTCCTCAGTCAGTCCTCAGCCAGCCAACTATATGAGGGAGCCCAGCTGGAACTGTGTGGAGGATCTCAGCTCAAATTGCTCATCCACATTTATTGTTATTGTTGTTTTAAGCTTCTATGTTTTGGAATTATTTTTATGCAGCAAAGCTAACTGAAACAGCTTACTCTCATGCACAGGATATAAACAATGACAAAATTATTGTTTGCTAAGGGGCTGAAGAATGCTTTTTCTACTATAGCTACTACTCTATTCAATAACCTGACCCAAGTGTGTTATGTTATACACACCGATGGATCTAAAAACTTTAGATATTTACAAACATTATTTAAAAATCTGAGAAAATATAGGCATTTGTCTGGATAATTTATTATAAAAATGGTTTTTTTTTTTTGAGTAGGGATGCTGAGGTATACAGCAAAAAAGCCTAAAAATGATTATTCTATCACCATAGCAAGGAAGGGACTGCACAGACATTTGTAAATCTTAAGTATTTCTCATTTGAACTCTGACCACCATGAATAATATCCCCTAAATCTTAAAGAGCCTGCAAAAATAGAATACTGTGAATATGATATTAATTTTAAAAAGATAGCTGCTGAATCATAAAAAAAGAATACAGTACCTAGGATTGAAAGGCATAAGATAAAAATCTTATTTTCTGCTGAGCCTTTCCTTTAAGATGGAGAAGTTTTATAAAACAAAACAGGATTGTGAAATATTTTAGAGGCAAGAAACTGTCAATTCATTTTTTTCATCATTTATCTAGGTGCTGGCTGTGATCCTTCTGCTCCATTTTTAACAGAGGGAAGTAAATAGTAGTATACATAAAGGATCTTGGTGTGGTCTTCAACCCACAAATCTAGGATAAACTGAGAAGCTTCACAAAAATCCTGTCATTGTGATGTCAATAGCACAGAAAACAAAAAGAAATTGGGATCTGTTTCAGAGGCTATAACATTATTTTGGCTAAAAAATAATGGATAAGATGTGTGGATAAGAGAGGATGACTCAGAAATATTGAGTTTGCAAGCTGATGCTTCATGGATTAAATTGCAGTTGGTAAGAAAGAAACCAAAAAGAGTAAGAGTTGAATAATCCAGCTAAGGAGGAAAAACATAATCAAATAAAGTCAGGGGATATAGGCCATGAGAGAACATGACTGGAAGGGAACTGAAGACGAACCATGATTTCTATGGTTCCTGTAGTACCTACATCCTTTAAAAATAGTAGTGCACCTGCCTTAACGTTAAAAGCCAACCATTTAAGTTAGGTTGTGGTATGTGCAAGCTGTAACCTTTTGTTCAGCAACAGTTTTACTCTAGGTCTGGTTCTAATACTTACAAAATTTAGAGAAAAAATTTTGAAGTATTAGGTTGAACTATGTGAAACTGCTAATATTTGGCTATTTGTGACCAACACAAATGTCAGCTTCATATGGTTCAACCTAATGTAGAGGAGAGTATTAAGCAAGAGATGGTTGTAAGCACATAGTAAGTCCTGATGAAGAGAAAGGTAAATGGTAATTAAACAACTGGTAGGCTTCTCCACTGAGGACATAAAATGAAAAATTGGGCTTAACCTTTAAGAGGAGATAAATACATTTATATTAGGGAGCATTGCTCTGAAAGAAAAATGTGGTATTTGCTGTAATGAGCTACCTTTCTAGGAGGTTTTAACATAACTGAATATTTTCATGTGGTAATAAAATATTTTAAATGAAAAGAAGATTAATTTTAAATAAAATTTATAGTTACCTTTGTATGGATCAGGGAGCAAAATTTCCCCTCTGTTCTACCATCTTGTCCTTGTTACCAAGGCTTTCCACCGAGTGCAGGTTTTCAGTGGTGGCAATAGGTCCACCCTGGAATCTGAACAACCAACCTATTTGGGTAGGAACTGACTAGACTCCAAGAAGGAATAATGAAGAGCAGTTTCTGAGTTTAGGCCCGGGTTCCTCATCCTTGGCATTAACAGATAACTTTTGTTGTGTGGGACTGTCCTGTGTGTTGTAAGACATTTAGCAGCATCCTAGTCTCTACCCACTAGATGCCCATAGCATTCCCTCTGCTAAGTTGTGATAATCAGAACTGTCTCTTGGGGAGTAAAATCATGCTGATTGAGAACCACAGTCTCTAATGCCACTATTATACCAGCTTTGCACTTTGTTGAATTTTTTCCAATATGTCAAAGGGCTAGTCTACTGATCAGGTAGAGGGAAAGAACAGAAAACTCCCATCCTCCACTGTTCATACAGGATGAGTGTCTGTGGGCTAGTTGGTCCTCCTCCATGAAGTGAAGGTGGGGAGAGGACATCATCTAAATACTCTAAGCCAGCTGGCATCCTACAATATTGAGCTAATGAATCCATCTATTTGGATTTTGAGGACTATTCAGGAAATATTGGATAAATGTCTTATTTTGAATTTGAACAAATATTTAATATAAACCCTTCCTGTAGTAAACAACTATTCATCACTGGAATAGATGGTATAAAGATTTTAAAAAGTAAAGTAAAAAACAGAGGAGCAAACCTAAAAAAACAGCAAATATTTTTTATTTGCTTGATTTTTTAAAACTGTTTTTTGCTATAGTTTTAAATGTAGTACTCATGATAAATATGTCTATTTACAAGACTGATAAATATAATGTATATTTAAGATGTAATTAATAATTTGTAAGCTAACATATAACACTTTTGCTTTATGCAAAACATACTAGACATTTACTACCAGACTTTTTAATTTTGGGAAGGCATATAAGACAACCTATAATATGTTCTAATAATGCAATAATCTCACATGTATTTCTTCTGTGGAAATGTCTCTGGAAATTTTATTTATTTATGTTTTAATAGATTCCTTTTCCCTTTCTCTGCTGGGAGGGATGCTCTTTCTTCCTGACACTGAGAAAGTTGATCCTACCCCATTTCATCTGTGACTGCTCTTCTCTTTCCTTTGTATCCCAAGATCATGCACTGCATGTAATTAATTAGTGTGCTCTTCATGCAATTAGCCAAGGAATAAAATTTCTTTCATTCTTTGTAAATTGCCTCAAAACCCAATATGTATAAAAAATTCTCTTCACAGAAAACAAGTGTTGGCACCCTTATGCACTGTTGGTAGGATTGCAAATTGGTACAGCTACTATGGAAAACACTTTGGAGGGTCCTCAAAAAATTAAAAAGAACCATTTATGGCCCAGTAATTCCACTTCTGGGTACTTATCCAAGGAAAACCAATACACCAATTCAAAAATATATATGCACCTCTATGTTCACTGCAGCACTATTTACAATAGCCAAGAAATGAAAGGAATCCAAGTGCCCATCAATAGACAATTGAATAAAGAAGTTGTGGTGGATATATACAATGGAATATTATTCAGTCATAAAAAATTATACTGTTTGCAACAGCATAGATGGACCTAGAGGTTATTATGCTAAGTGAAATAAGTCAGACAGAGAAAGACAAATACCATATGATTCCACTTACATGTGGAATTTAAGGAACAAAATAAACTAACAAACAAAATGAAAACAGATTCATAGATACAGAGAACAAACTAGTGATTGCCAGATAGAATGGGGGTTGTTGGGAGACTAAGTACAAATTGGTAGCTATAAAATAGTCACATGGATGTAAAGTACAGCATAGGGAAATACTGTCAATAATATTTTAATAACTATGCACAGTGCCAGGTGGGTACTAGACTAATTGGGGGGATCACTTCACAAATTATATAAATGTCTAACAACTATGCTGTATACCTGAAACTAATATAAAATAATATTGAATGTCAACTCTAATTGAAAAATAAAAACTTAAAAACTAAAGAAAAAAAAATTCTCTTCAGCCAATTAAAGGAATTTGCAAATGAATGAGAAACATGTTTGGTGATCTTCCTTTCTCTTTCCCAACCCCTGACACACATATAAAAATCACCCTTTTGCATCAAATGCAGTCACATATATATTTCCCTGTCCTGTTCCACTCCCCCTTATCTAACATGATTACACCTAGTATATCAAAAGAGTCAATAAATGTAAGTTGACAACCATTGAAAGTGCATTTCTCCTTGTTTACTTTTATTTCAATATATTGTTTTAGTGTATATGTGATAGTACTCTATGTGTTAGCCTTTTAATCTCTTAAATATATATTATGTATCTCTGATATTTTAGATATATAATTTAACTGGGATAGGCTCAAGCTCGAAACTATGGCAATGGTAGTAACTTCTTTTCAAAGCTAGTAATTGTTGGAGAAGTTAAAATTAAAAGGTAGCATGTCAGGTAAAGGGAAATAATCTTAAATGATGCAAATAGTACATCAGATAAAAATTCAGACTTGGGGCTATAGAAATTACATTTTTCTCTGCGATTCATTTACTGTAACTATTCTAAGCATAAGAAGAACATCAGTAAAGAAAAATATGTGTGCGTAAGATTAGCAACCATTTTTTCTACTATATGCATATATTAAAAAGTATCTCACTACTAGAATAATTCGTACTGTTACTAAAATCTAGTTACTTCTATTTATCTGATTTGTGTACATTTTGGAAAGTCATTTCTGGATCTTATCATTCCTCCCCTGAGACTTTGCCTCTGGAAACTACAAAACAGCAGAAAAAATCTTGAGCACATGCTCTACACCTTTTACAAATATGACTTATCTACCTCTGCCTATTGTTAACCTCTTAGGCAGGGATGACAGATGTAAGCTTAAAATTAAGGTTTTCAGGCTAAATTTTATTTTTAAAAACCTTACCTTTTAACTTATTTAGAAATGCTCAATCCATAAACCTAAATGATCTTATTTTATGAATCTATAAACATATAGGAGCAGCTCAAGTAATAGCTATTCTAGTGATAGGAAAAATCATTTTTATCATTTTGTGTTTTTGTATTGTTTAACACTATAGTGCACACACACACACACACACACACATATCCACATATGTGCACACGTACATGCTCACATATATACACAGAATATCTCAGAGCCTAAATGAGAATTTTCTGGGTAATAGTATTTTGACATGATATTTGATATATAATGGCTTACCCAGAGGTTGTATTTGGTTTCTTCATTTTCAAATAGGATATTTGATAGGCTACCATTTAAAAAAGCTAAGAAAACTGCTAGGCTAGAAAGTAAGGAATGAAGAAAGAATCGGTTCCCTTTCTATTTTAAATTTTTAAGCTACATGGGAAAAAGTTTTGACACATACAAAGATGAATGAAAATGAATAAAAATGGGACTAAATCTGGAATTTAACTATAAAATGTAATCCATATTTCCTACTTGATTGGTAAATAGATCAGAAAAAAATCTTTTGAGCCAAGTTTATGTCACAGATTACTATTTTAAACTTTTGTGGCATTATTTATCTTATCCATTTTTTGTTTTAAAAAGTGACATTTTTAATGTTAATGTTTAGGTCAAGTGCTAGCAAAACATACTAGGAGACCACATTCTCAAATAAAAGAAATAAAGTGTAATTAATAGCATAATTTAATTTTCTATTTAATAAAATTTTCTCCACTTATATGTTAAAAGCCAAGTATACTGAAAACTGATTAGTATGTAGAATCTTTATAGAAAGAAAAATATGAGCAAAGACCACCTGTAAGTCATTAAATTTCCAGAAAATTTAGTAAACATAAGTACATGTACGGGTATGAGAGCTTACCAACAAGTGGAGTGATGAAATATTTGATTTCCAAATCCAACTTTAAAATCTAAGATGTTTTAAATTAATTGGTAACAAATGCCAAAAAGACCTTTTTCACTAGCCAACTTTCATTCCTTAAGCCTAATTTTAACCAAAACCTCTTACAGATTTACAAAAGCTTGAAGTTCCCTTTAAAATAATTAATATTTTCAAGGATTTTATCACATTAACTACTTGATGACTAATGGCAACAAAAGGCTCTATACTTTTCGATGATGGCCAGTTTATTTGGTACAGTGCAACACACTTTGCAAAGTACTTTGTGCAGCATCCCCTCTGCATTCCTATTAAACTTTATTGACACACATACATTCTCCCTTACTATATGGTACTATAATTATTTGTTTAAACACCTCAGCCCTTTATTGTACTCTGAGTGAACGTTTAGGTTAGAAATTGTACCCTATTCAGTTGTGAACCTCAAAGGCTTAGCACTGTGCATGGTCATAAAGTAAATTTCAATAAAATGATGTTGAATTAATGAAAGAATGAATGAATGAAATAAGCAAAAGAAATTCAACTAGAGGCAGCCAAACTCCTTTCAAGATGTAATTAATCGAAAAGATCATTTACTGACTCACCAGATAATTACCGATAGTATTATAAAGCTATATAAAATATTTGTAGGCAGTGGTGCTGAAGACATTAGTGAGAAAGATTTAAAAAATTAAATTTTAAAAGTCAACAGCTTCTAGATAGAAGTTTAATCACCTTAAAACCATATTAAATGGTATATTTCTCATTAGCAATCATAAAATTTTAGAACAAGCCCTGACACAGAATTATTGATCTAATAGGTTCTGTAATCTGGTATATAAATTACTGTAATATAAAAAAAAATGGGTGAATCAAATGTCATTAACAGTTGTAATATCTATATCTACATCTCTATCTCTATCTCTATATCGATATCTATATCTATCTCTCTATATCATCATCTATATCTATATTTATATCATCTGTATATCTATCTCTATCTCTATCATCTATATCTATATCTTTCTACTCTCTCTCTCTATATATATATATCTATATATATATATCTATATCTCTCTATCATCTCTATCTATCTCTATATCTATCTCTATCTCTATCTCTATATCATCTATATCTATATCTATATCTATATCTATCTATCTATCTATATCTATATCTCTATATCTATATTTATATAATCTATATCTTTCTATATCTATCTATGTCATCTATATATATAGCCTTGTTTTTTTACCTCGCATGTAAAGTCGTTAAAACATATGTACATTTAAATATTTAAAAAATTCTCTTATCTTTAAAATATGTTTATCTACAAAAGCCTACAACCCAACTGTACTCCTTTGGTTTTTAGGTGATAAATAAAGGAGTGTGTCGATTTCTGGTATCTCTTCACCATGATCTTGTACCACATGGTATTAGATCTCATGTTTACAAGGCTTCCTAAAGGTTTTCTAGGAACTAAGAACATGGATGATAGGAAAGATAAAGCACCACCTACCCTCCCACCTGCCAACCAGACCTACATGCCTGTGAAGTAGCCTCCTTCATCAGGATTCAATGAGCACATTCCTATAGCAGTTTAGAATTCTGGTATCGGGCTCTATTTTTTAAAATTATACATCTATATTCTGTAATTTACAGCCCACATATTCTTTGGGTGGCATACATTTTAGGGTTTGGGACACAAGTGATAATACTAAATGCGTCCTAGGAAATAAAGTGAAATTTGCTCAAGTTATGAAGATTCAAATAAACACATTTTGTTAGTATGACTGTACCTCGTTCTCCCTTCTGACACTTCTTTCTTTGCACTGTACACTTTCTTGTCTCACTGGTTGGGGGACACAGGTTACCCTTTGCTGACGGATGCTGTGTTATTTCTCGGACCCTTGTTTCAGTCCCTCTTTTGAAGCCACATGTTTTTCCTTTCTTCATGCAAGGACTCCAAGGACTCCATTCACTGGCCTCACAGTGCACTGAAACAGAACAGCAGAAACAGCGTCAGCTGGCTCATGAATATTGTTACGATTGGTAAATAAACAAAGTTTGCTTCCATCAGTGCTTGTCCAAATCCTGTAGAACAAAGCTGGACAAGATGACTTAAAGATAAAACAAAAAGAAAATGAAAGGCAGGAATAGAATGTTTTCAGTTTTTTAGTACCCATATTATCAGGCAGCTTCATTCTTACATTAAATTTACTTTTCACTCTAGATTTGATTAACCAGGTACTAGTAATATTACTCACAATTGATGATATAAGACTCTTTCCACAAAAATAAGTTTCTAGTAAATTTTCTTCCTGACTTCTGATTTAAAGAATCCTCACTTTAGAACAGAATGTTGTATTTCATACAACCTCAAGGAAAAGAACCTAGATGTTTTAGAAATTTAAACCCATTTGCCATACATTTTTTCATATGCTTTTCCAGTCACTTTCAAGTATTTGAAAGCCACACAAAGTTAAATGGAAATTATTACATACATGAATTTAACTTTTTGTGAACTTAAATGCTGTTATTATAATTTTGATTAAGAAATAGAGCAACCTCGTCACTTAGTGATGTCATAATCTTTTGCCAGTTAAGAACATATCTTCTATATTGATATTAATCATTAAAAAGCAGTGAATCTTTAGCACATACAAATAAAAACACCTCCAAGAAAGCTAATAAAAAAAAAATCAAAGTCTGTGAGCTGTCACTTCATTCAGTATCTATAAAATGACAGAAGTAAGAGGACTAAACTAGAAAAAGTTATATGATGTGGAAGTGATTAGAACTTCCATATTTTTTCACAATAATGAAGGTGGTTTATGCAAATGTATACCTAGACTTTAGAAAAACAGATTTTAAAAATTACAGTTCTTAGTCACATGATGAATGGTTCTAAAAATAAAATTCTAATAACAATCTTAGATAACTCCACTGAGGAAGAAGAAAAATATTCAAAATTAATGAGTTCAGACAGTAAAAAAATAAAATGGCATAGCTAAAAGCCTTGGGAGAAGAAGAATTCTTTTCTAGAAAAATACTGTAGAATAAACCTATAGTATTTGTGCCTAAAAATATTTCTGGAAAAAATGGAAACTCTGGAAAACATGTAAAGATGAAAGATAAGTTTACTTAAGTTAAATTCAAGTCATAAAATGAACATTGTAGAACTAGGGCTCTCTCTGGTTAACAGATAATTAAGAAAAAACAGAACTACTCTACTTCTGTATTTATTCTATCTTCTGTATTAAGAACAATCTTAAATCTGTAAATAAACTATTCCCTAATGAACCACATGTCTCAAAAAAGTAATTATCTCCCTGCCCCTCAAGTGGTCATGCTGTGGTTGATCATCAGTCTGGAACACTGTAAAAGAGATTCTTGAACTAGAAGGAAAGTTCAGTTGGATGTCCCATCAGTACTTGAACACCATTACAACATCATTACTTGTTTGCTCTCATTCTTGTGGACCAGCTACATGGTTCCATAGAGAAGATAGCAAGGGCAAGGACGTGTTCCTTACTACTCACTCTTTAGAGCTGGATATTTTCCTTTGTTGACTAGTTAAATAAGGTCAGATTTCTAAGAGGAGCAATAAGAATGATAGTATAACAGTACAGGAAGGAAGCAAATATCTGGAGCACAAAGTAAAAGTAATATGTTCCTTTATAAAATGGGATTTGGTGGATGTTTATTATGCTTAATTTGACCTGCAAACAATGGGGAATGGTTTCCTCCCAACTGAAAATCTAGGTAAGAAATAAGTCATATAATGTAGATTTTAGCAAAGAGAGAAACACATTCTTCAGTTTCTTGGGTGAGCACTAGAGAGCTAGGGTCAAAGTACTAATGATAGCACTGAGAATAACTCACTTGCCTCCTTGGGATCATCTTTACAGTTCTCCGAGTCCTAGTTTTCATATTTATTAAAGGAATAGTCTTTCATGGTCCTTTGTGATAATTAAACAGGTCATCACTTTTTATGAAATTCTGGGGCAAGGGGGCAAGCCCATGGGCATGGCCTGTGTAATGCTTATAGGCTAGAAACTATGTGATGGATGAAATCCCATATGGAGTGAACAAGAGCTCATCCTGAAACAAGCTGCTGATTTGCACCACTAGTGTGTCCTATATCATTTATACCTATTCAATGAATCAGGTTTGTTAAATGGCCCTTAGATTGCTAGCCCCTATTCTAAAATATATAATTTCTTATATTATATATTTTAGAAATAATATTTGCTTCAATGGTAGTATTTGCCAGAAAGCTTTAAAGGCTAATCCAATAGTGCCAGGTGTTAAATGCTCACTATGATAAGAAAGCATTGATATATTTAAGACAAATAGCCTTTCAAGGACTGAGTGCTACATCTTCAACAACTAAGAAAATCTAAACATGTGCCCCTTTTCCTGGGTAGAGAAATACCACAAACTCTCTGCAATCCATCCTGAATTTCTGTCCTTGAATATTCCACAGAATTGTTTCCTATTTTTTTCATAGTTTGGAACTTGTGACCTCTAATCATCAATGCTCAGTACCTACAAAAAAGATAAACTTTTTGAAGCTTTCTCATGTACTTTTTATCCTATTTCTAAGCTGTTTTTCAACTGACTAGAGGGAAAAAAGACTGAACCAAAATGAGCTATGAACTGTTTCAGGATTGTTGTTTTCCAGATGCTTCTGAAATTATCTTTAAAATATCATCTATTTATTTCATTCTGCCAAAACCTTTGTTTAGAAAGAAATGTTTCATGAAATGGTTAAACCACTACTTTAGAGTTATTGCTCCAGCACTTTAGATTCTAATGGATCAGTCTAAAGGGCCCACAGGAGTGTCCTGGAGACTATCTTGTAGCAAATCAGGAGAACATTTGTGTGGCTATGCCAGCATCAGCGCAGCATCAAAGGTTCTCGCAGCTCTTGCCCAGGGGATTTTGAGATTTAGTACGCTGTTTTCACATTTGGTTTAGCATCTGCTCCCCAAGTGTTCATCAAACTTGTAGCTCTAGTAGCTGCACAGCATTTAAGAGAAGGAAAATATAGCCTGACAGTGATCTGTTATTTAGACAAACAACTTGTCTGAGGGACCTCCCCTCCAGGAAACTCAGCCTGCAATTAATCAGACCCTGGGACTGTATCTTCTGTCAGTTTGAGTAAATCCAAAATTCTCTCCTGGTTTCTGAATACCTGCACGAGCAGAACATTTCAGCAAAGCAGTGTGCAAGAAAAAAGTGAGATTTTTAACTATATCAGTTCCAGTTCTCTAGGTCTTTGATCGGTCTAATGAACATTAATAAGCTGTATCAAGAGAATATGTTTTCCTCCCCTTGGAAAATAACATTGGTCACTGATTGAAATTAGGTGTTTTTGAAACTCTTGTCCTAAGGTGAATACTTAGTTCAAGACCAAATTTAACTATATATATAAATTACTGTAAGAAAAATTTCATTAAATCATAACACAAAATAAATCTATAATGATCAGAATAGTTGAACAATTATCAACAGTCCCTAAGAAATTATGGAGCACCCACAGGGTGTTACATTGTACCATGATGCATGTTCGGTAAAACTATGGGAATGCCAGTAACATGGAAGGATGGAGAGAACCTCTTGGTGACAGTCGCTCATATACTCATGAAACAGGACTTTAAGAAGCACTTCCATGGAGACTAATATTATCGTCTGAGGTGTTTCTATATCACAGAGTTCCTCCTCACCAATACTGACGCACTCCATAGTGTGGTTGTTGGCTTCCAACCCTTCTGGGCAATTGTCAAGGCACTTTCCCAGGTGTAAGTAAAATCCACTTTTACACTTTGTGCAGAAATTTTTGTTAAAACAGGTATCACAGTCAGCTTTGCATTCTGAAAGAGAAAGAAGGAGAGAGAAATACGCTTTCATTAACTTCACTTAACTATTGTTGATCCAGTTATGTATGCTTATAATAGACAGTTAAGTTTCAAAATTACTTTGCCAAAATAAATTAAGGATTCATACAGTGTCATTTAATTGATGTACATCAGTCACTGATTTAAAAATTATTGTGCTGATGGCCTTATAAAAAAATTTTTGGCAATATGTCTGCTGCCAAGAATGTTTATAGTATATTTCATGAAATATACTATGAGATTGCCTTTGTGCTACTCATGAGGCCTATTCATTTATTCAGCAAGTATTTGCTTATCCATTATGTACCAAGTATTATTCTAGGTATTGGTGAAAAAATAGGCCCAGACTTCACAAAACTTACATTCAAGGAGGAGAGACATCATAAAAAATAATAATAATTAGCTCTTATATAGTGATACTATAAGTCAGACACTGCCACAAGTATTTTGCAATATTAAGTAATTTAAACCTTACAATAACCCAATGAGGTGGCTTTTATTATGATTCCCATTTTACAGATAAGAAAACAGGCTCAGCAAGGTTGTATAACTAGCCTAGGACCACAGAGCACATTGGTTTTTAGAACCAGGTTCCAGAGTAATAGGTGCTATGGAAAAAAATAACAACAACAAACAAAACGTAGAAGAAATATATGAAAAATGATAAGGGGAAGGGGTTGATTATTTTGGAAAAGATGGTTGTAAAAGGCCTCTCTGAGAAAGTGACATATAAGTAAAATCTTGGATGAGAGAAGAGAGCCTGCCAAGCAAAGGAATAGGCAAAGAGCTTTTCATATTGCCAGAACAGTGAGTTTAGAACAATAATCACAAAGACTTTGTTGGTGAAAGATCCTGTAAAAGGCCAGTGTGGTTAGTGGGAAGTGGTTGAGGGGCAGTCATTAGAGATGAGGTTGCAGGGGTAGGCAGGGCTACCTATAGTGTAGGATAGAGGAGTGAGATTTCCTAATTTACATTTTAGAAGGTTCCTAAGTCTACAGTGTGCAGAGTAGGTTTTCAGGGTGCAGAGGACAGGTTAGATCTGACAGTGTTTCCAATATTTATTCTGACTAATAAATAAATGTTTTAGTTGCTATACTGGAATCCTTCTTGAAGTGAAAATAGCTGAATTAATTCTTTAAGTCATTAAATACTTAGATTTTTTTTTAAATAATGGAAACTCAGATGGCACTGATGTTTGCAGTATTTTCCTATAGGTTCAATGAATAATAACCATGAATGACACAATGAAAAACAAAACAAAACACATTTGGGTGTTTTCTATAAGTGGTGCAAGTTTCCTGCCCTGAGAGCTAAGTCCAAGTATAGTTTAGCCTAGTTATCAGGTAAATATCATTATTTATTTAATGCTAGGTATCACAAATATCTAGAAGCCATTTAGAATCTGTAAAGTCCCCAAAGATGAGGTATAAACATAATTTTGTGTAGGCACTTACTTGTACATTTATTTATATCTGGATATCGAGTTCCATAATATCCACTTGGACACGAAGAGAGACATACTCCAATCTGCTTCATGCCAATTCTTTCCAGAACAAAAAATAGTCTGGGCTTACATGACAAACATCCATTGTAATCTGAACATGTTGCACAGCCTCCTTGGCAGCCTTGACTGACATTAGGATGCACTGGGGGACAAATGTGGAAAGACAAAAACAAAGGTTAATCATAAATATAGAAGTTCAATGACATTCTTTAGGCAGGATATACATATTCTTTCATTAGCTTTCAATTTGGTGATATTGAGTAAATGAGTTGGCATTTTTCTTCCTTTCTTTTCTGTGATTATATATACATAATACACACACACATATATATTTCAGACTATATATATATAAATATATATAATTTTTTTAAATTTCAAAATTCTTAAAAATTGAGCATTTGTAAAATAAAAATATAATACCTCCAACCACTCATAGAATATATATATATAAATATATATAGTGAAATATACATATATTTACAGTGAAACTATATGTGTGTGTGTGGATAGATAGATAGATAGATAGATAGATAGATAGATAGCAAAATTATCCTCTATTGAATTAGCACCCTGGCAGATTGGAGACTGGTAATTTAATGTTCATTTATTGAAATAAATACACATTTGTTTTGCTTTTAATTTATGTGGTAGATGATAAGCACGTCTCTAATTTCTTCAAGCAAGGATGATAACATAGACTGTGGCTTAACTTGAGTAAGGACACTATGTTCTAGGATATCTTTTTTCAACTCTGATCTATTAGAAAACACAGTTTTCTACTTTGATCCAACGCAAATTGATTCTGAAACTATGTATGTTTCGTACCCCAACCCTCAATGATTTCCTGAAATATTTATTCTCACATGAGTTTAATATTTATCAGTTTAAATTGATATAATGTGAAAATATGACATTTTTCTTACCAGTATTTCCATGTGGATCATATGTGAGTGTTTATAATAATATTTGTATTAACTTATGTTCAGCATTTTATCCTTTGGGAGAGAAGTCTTACAGTTTTTGTGCCCTCATCTTTCATTTACTCAGGTAAAATGTATATTTAGAATGTGACCAATCCACACTAAGGTGATTGCTACACATATTCCTGAGAATTCCAAGGTTTCCAAGAGTCACTTATTTCTATGATAAGTTTATTCATTAGCAAGTATGAACAAATATAAACCTACATTTGGAAGATTCATGTCTACTTGAGAGCTTCACAATTTTAAACCCTCTTATGACTAACTGGTCGTTGACACCTTTGGGTGAACCAATGAAAAATTGCTGACTAAGATGAATCTCTCATGTAGTTGGCGTTTTGAATGATTTCTTCTGATGTAATCTCTACTTAAGTACAACATTAATAGTTTTATTGTCCTTTCAGGAATTCAAAAGGAAAATATCCTGACCTTTATGAGAAGCAAATGTTGATGCATAGAGAGTATAAAGGTATCTTTTTGTATTTCTGACATCTTTTGTTAGTGGTAGGAGGGACAGAATCTGATGGACTTTGCCATTATTAAGTCTTTCTTCACAATGATTTTTGATTATTACTAAGTTCTTTATCACAGAAACAAATCCCACCAGGCTTAGTTAGAAGAGGTATTACCCATAAGCTCGATCATTAATACCACAGGGGTACATGGGTGAGCTATAGAGAGGTCACTCAGTTGACCAGCATCCTCTGCCTAGAGGAAATCATCCCTGAATCAGCCACAGGAACCACAAGCAGCTCATTCTCATTCCAAGACATTTTGTAAATAAACTGAGGAAATGCGTGGGGGGAAGGGAAGTCTGCTTTTCCTGTACATGCTCCTCTGTGGGGTGGGGTGGACATATAAAGTGGCACAGGAGGTTTAGACATTATAGGACCTGAGGGACTTGTAAGTGAAAACTGCTTTCCAAGTAACAGAGTAATTTTTCATGCCAGTAACTCAGAATTGGAGTCTTACAGAAAATGTGTACATATTTTAAGCAGGGGAAGACGTAGAAAGGAAAAGGGTGAAGAGAGCTCCATGTGTTCTAAGTCTAATTGAACCCATTTTAAAAAGCAAGAAGTGTAGATAAAAACCTGTAAAACTTTTTCATAAAAATTCTATGGAAGAGTGAACTTCAGTCTGAAAGAAAATCACTCCAAGCTCAGGGCACTAAGGGGCTCTGTGTTTAAATGAAGATAGATTGGATTGGTCCATGCCCATCTATTCCTATCTCTAAAAGGCAGCTGCTCAAAGGAAACAAAATTATAATTTTGAGCACCCTGAAATGTTCATCAATTATAATATAACTTTAAATAAATTAGCTATGAAAATAAAAGTGGCACGCTCAGAACCTCAAAAATCAACATTCCTCAATATAAGTTTTATTTTAAAACCTGAGTTTTGGATATTTGGAAACTTCTCTGGAGGAAAGTTGTATAGGTCCCATATTTGGTGACTTTTGCATCAAAATTTTGAGAGTGCCCAAGCACCTTGCTCATTTTCCTTTTTAAAAATTTGACTGATGGAATGTAGCAGTCAGCTTACACCTTGTGCTACAATAATTCTTTCTGCTTGCTTTCATCTCCTATATTTCCTCTTTATAAAAAAGTTTTTCACAAAAATAGATTTTTGAAAAAGTAAAGACATAATTGTCTTAACTGGCAAAAAAAATTCTTTTTCTTTTAATCAAGGAATTTTGAATGTAGGCAGACACAAATGATAGCAAATTTTATTTCTGCAAAAAGGTTTAAGTATCACATTTGTGTGAAATGAGAAAATTGAGACTATAAAAGCTCATGTTCTATAATTCTAGATTTTATTTTTTTGCAGTTGAGTAGCACAGTGATTGCTGTCTTGAATGCTGTATAAGGATCACTCAAATTATACATTACACAACTAGACACGAATTTCCCAAACTTTATCTTAAGGCAAGTGTTTTTACTTTTTATATGGAAACCACAAAAAACTTTGGTCTGAATTGACTGTAACAACCCTTTCAGCCTTGAAATCTTATAATGTGAAGACAGAAAATAGAATTCTACTTTGTTATGCTTCTTTTTTGTTCCATTCTAATAATAACTTCATTTTGCTTTTCTGAATCTCTTTGTTCAACATTTTTGTACTAGTTATTTTATATGTGCAATGGAGGTGCTACTGGTGAGGAGGTTTCATAGAATATTTAATGTTTGTACTTAATTTTAAAAAAATGAGTTAAAATTATCAGTATAGAAGTGGCCACGATGGGGCTAGAAAAGGGAACACCACAATTGCCACATCAAGGAGACTGGTATGAGTTCAATGCAACTGATGCATAAGTAGAGGTCAATAGAGGAGGTATAAGACATATCAAGGACCTTGGAAGCAGAGCGTGGACTTAGACTAAAGAACCCTTGGTGGGTTGTGCCAAGGCAATTATTCTGTAGATATGGGTGATTTCAATCTGGTGATGATATGATCACATTTATACTAGAAAAGTAATTTCCCTGATGGTGAGACCTGTATGGAAAGCAGGATAAGACTAATGTAGTGAGTGATCAAGGTAAAAGAATGATGATAGTGTAAAAAACAGCAGAGGCAATGTAATGTGGTGAGGAAGGTATACATATCCCAAGGATATTCAGAAAATGAAATGAAATATGGTGGCTAACAGAATGTAGACTGAATAAGAAAGAGAATTTGAGGTATTTTGAGTTCCATCCAGTAAATAAAAAGGATAGGGATGGTTGAGGGGTGGGAGGGTGATGAGGTGGTAAAAACCTTCAGTTGGAGGTTTAGGGCAAGATACATAGACTAATAAGGACTAAACGTAAGCATGGCTTTTGTGATCATTGATTTTGCAGATTTTACGAAATATCCAGAAAGTGATGCTTAATAGATGGAGCTTCATTTTGTGATGGTTGCTAGAGATACACATGAGAGTCTCTGGTGGTACCTAATTAATGAGAGGAGACATCTTGAAAGGGAAAGATTCTGAAGAATGTCAAGAGAAAAAAACATAGCCCCAAATAAGAAACATTTGATAAGAGAAAAAGATATATCAGATTATTTAAATAATACTTTGCATTTCTGTACCACTTTTGCTTTCAACACATTCATTTCATAGATGGCTAAATTAACTGTGGTAACTGCTGTTAGTAACGGTTGAAGTGATCACTGCTATTTATTTTGAAACTCCAAGCTTGGACTCAAAGAAATATTACTGGACAAATAATGAGTTTAGATCAAAAGTTAGAACCTAGATCTTTGATATCTCATACGAATTTATATATATGTGTATATATATTTGTATATATATATACATACATACATATATACATATAAATTTATATATATATATACATATATATGTGTGTGTGTGTATGTAAACCTTAAATATGTAATGTGGATAATTATAAGTATAAAAATGGGCAAAATTCATGGGAACTTTAAATTGAGATATTCTAATTACAAATGTGCAAATACAAGGTAAACTTAGTATGTCTTTCTTCAAAATTGGGAAAGAGGAAAGTATCTCTTCTTAACTTGTAGATGAAGGTTAAGTATAAAACGAGTATATATTAATGCATAATTTAAAACAATTTTCAGTGTCTGAACTGTCAACACTTTGAGTAAGTGACTTTAATATTTTTTAGCTGTTCAGCTATCTTTCCTACTATTTCTCTATTTGATAATCTTATGATGCATAACTGATGCAATAATTGCTAAAGACTATTGTCATGAGTTAATTCAACTTTTTTGATAAAATATCTGGACAAAGAATTTTAAATGATACTAGAACGTCTTCTAAATATAAAATATTTAGCTATTTTCAATGTTTTCGATATACCAAACCAATTACAACATTGGAATCCAAGTTCTGTCTTTGTAACAATTTTAAGTGCAAGTTTGAAGGATTTCCCTTACTTCAGTCCTCTTATAAAGCCCAACTCAAATGTACTAACATCTATTATAAATTTCTATGTGGAAGAAATTCATTATTGCATGCTGCCAATTACTTCTGATAGTCATTTATTTGTGGCTAGAGTATTTCCAGAAGTATGAAATTTAATAAGTTTTAGGCTTATAAAACAGGTTTGACTAAGTTTAAAGGAAGTGCTAAATATATGATGTTAACTTGTTGGTTTTATAATTCAAATAATCAAAAATTAATCAATTAAAATTTGATGTTATTTTTAGACCAAGAAAAGATTCTCTCTAAAGCATTCTTATCTTCACAACATTCAGTGCCTACTCTTCTCTACGTTGTGGCCTAAGAGACAGGGTAGGGAGAAGAGCCCAATGGAATTCTATAATTAAAGTTATTTTTACATCTTTTCTCTATGTCCTCTCCTTTTACAAGTGTGTTCATGTTGACTGGGAGGTTCTTGAAGGCAGGAGTCTGGTTGGTCTTGATAATTTCTTCATAATTTTCTTGATATTTCCCAGCTTTTGTGCAGAGGCTGCTGCTTATTAGATGAGTTCTCAATAAAGAATTTTTGATTATTGAATAAAGGGAAAACATAACAAATAAGCTATTTATTTGTGTTTAAAAAATAATAAAGATGTCCAAACAATAAATATTTAACAGAAAGTATCTGGAAAATCTATTTTAAGTGGGCCGGGCCCATGCTCATCTGGTGAAAAATCAAGTATCAAATCATATACACTTAAGGGTGCTTAATTATGAAATAAATCATTCAAAGTAAAGTAGTGGAAACTTTTCGAGGTGCCCTTTACTTCAGTTAACCATTCACCTAGAGAAAAACATTGACTTTTTTTCTTGCCTAAGTTAGGACAGCACATTTCTAACATATTTTGGGACTCAAATGTTATAGAATCATTTTTAAGTTTAATGAAATGTTATGGTTACGGAAAGAGATGTTTCATGGTTCCTCTGGAATGTCTGGCAATATTTACTTTAAGAAAAATCTAATGTTAAAAATTTGAATTACTTGGCAGTATCTTTCAAATTCTATTGAATCTCAGAAAACAGTGAGAGTTAATATTTCTTATTTATTTATAAGTTAGAACATCCAAGGAAAAACTGACAATGGCTAGATCTGCATAACCATTTGGACAATTTGGGAATGTTTGGTATAGACAGTCAAATATCAAAATCTGTTTGAATAGATATAATTACTTTTTGGGCATACAACACTACGTTCTCACAATGATGTGCAGATGACTAGAGATCGATCATAGTCCTCTATTATTATTTTTGACTAATAATTTGTTAAAACAGCTACATATTTATATACACAAACATATATGTTTTGATATTTTTGAAATACTGTGTATCATCTGATGGTTTAAATGTTTTCATATACCAATGCTTTAATCATTAAATTAATTAAAATATATTTATATTATTAAACATACATATGTATGCATGAGTACATGTATACATATATATATATATAATTATGTGTGTGTGTGTGTGTGTGTGTATATTAGACACGACGCACATAACATTCAATTTGTTTTTCTATCAAAGTCAAGAGCACAGACATTAATTGACTTGAAGCAGTTAGGATAGTAGCCTCTGTCACATATTTTGTCCCAGTAAATCAACTGTGAATACTCTGAAAGTTTGTGCCAACACCAACGGGTTCACTAAATTCCTAACAGTCTTAGAGAAGAATGTGTTCACTAGTTGCTGAATATAGCCCAGTCAGGCCTCCACCATTATTACGTGGGGAAACATGTTGTTTTTAATGGAAGCTATTTCTTTGAGAACTTGGAAAATCTTTCTCTTACTGAATAATACTTTCCTGAAGGGAGTCTAATATTTATATTCTATAAATACTTTAAATAAAACCACAGCAATGAAACAAACCTAACATTAGGTAACAATTAGCTAGACTTTCCACTAAAATCAAGCCAGCTCAAAATATTAAGAAAATGGCTAGCAAATGATGGCAAATATAGAATTCCTGAAATCTAAGATATGATGGATATTTGGTAGCTAGATGCCAACTTGGTGGCTGGTGGCTGTACTTTACCTATCCACTAGCTATAGAAACAGAACTGGAAATAAAAGATAAGGTAAAAGTGGGCTACTTTGTATATACATTGTGGAGAATATGATTAAGGTTTTCAACAAAAAGTTTCTAACTCACTATGTGCTCAACACTACACATGATGCAGGAAACGTATGAGTGAACAAAACATCGGGTTCCTGACCTCATGATATTAATCAGTTAATAAGCAAATAAACAAATAATTAAGTATTGTGACGCGTGTTGTGAAGGAAAAAAAAACAGATGGATAAGACAGAGAGTAGCTATGTGGAGTTACTTTAAATATGGTGGCCAGGGAAGGTCCTTTTAAGAAGGTTATCCTTTAGCTGAGACCTAGAGAGTAAGAATGAGTCTGTAATGAAAACCTGAGAAAGCGTATTTCAGGAGGAGCATCAGTGAATACAAAGATTTTAAGACTTTGGGGAAAGAGAGAGCATATGAAGAGCAATACAGGAGAAAGAGATGAGGCTGCAGTGCTTTGAATGGTATGAGATGAGGTTAGAGAAGGAAGTTAAAGGCGGATCTACAGAACCTTGTGGACCAGGGTAAATAGCAGGATTATATACCAAGCACATTTAGATTCTGCATTGGTGAGTAAATATCAGAAGGAAAGGCAAGAACACATTTTGCATGACATATTTATTCATTTTAATTTTTGTTCATTTATTGGGTCATGGAACAGACCCAGCATCTTGTATTCCATGAAAACATGTTCTCTTATTAATTTTTATATTAGAGGAGAATGTTCTAACGAGCCACAACTTGGGAATTTACATTCAGATTACAATCTTTGAAGAGACTGTGCATTGATCTACATGTTCTTTGCCCTTGGGAACATTTTATTTCTCCTTTGTTCCTCCCATCTCCTTCTAGCAATAATTTTGGATTGTTTTGGAGCTTTAAATTTTCATTCTTTTTTACTAGAGTGTGTGGGGTGGTGGTGGTGGTGGTGGTGAAGAGAAACAGGAAATTTATGAAATATATAAGAGGTTATAAGAACAAATAAAGAGAATAAAAAGTAAAGGTTATATTCAGTCTTGTATATGACCTTTTTGTATTTTCTGAATTCTTGGCATTAGTAATGCATAGTGACAGTCCAAATAATTTAGAGCAACAACTACAGTTTTCACTTAAAGTGCATCAAAAAGTATTTATAGGACCAAAACTAGTGTTTTATTCTTCCTAACCACAAGTAGAAATTCTATCATAAACTTAATGCACTCTGCTACGGCTGTAAACGTAAGGCACTGAATCAGTGTCTCCAGCTGTTTCTAAGGGAGAGAAAGCTGCCCCTTCTCCAAGAGGCTATGTTCCCAAGTGGAGGTGAACAGAGGACAAGAGGGTGTGGATAGGGGTAACGGAGACCCAGATTCTGCAGAGAGCCAGGACCTGTTGATGAGTTAGTGGGTGGTAATAACAGCGTTTTTTCATGAGACAGATCCAACAGTGTTCATCCAACAGTGGGAATCATTATGTGCTCTGGTCTGGCTGAGAGAACCATTTCTTTTTTTTTTAAGAAGAAAATTAATTAGAAATCAACATAAACAGAAAATGTGATAGTTTAATGGCAATGAAACTGCATGGGTGTGATTCCATAACTAAGTTTGTATTCTTAAATGAAACAAACTTCAGTTTGTGCTAAAAACAAACTCCACTTTGTTATATTATGAATAAACTTGGATCTTCTTGCCACATAGCATGCTAAAGTAGAATATCTGATGGCTAAAGTCTTAGCATAAGCAAACAGCAGACGAGGGACTTGTGGTATTTTAACAGGCACAGGAAGATGTGCAAATAGTGAGTATACCATTAAATAAATCCAGCTTTATATGTCACATCTAAAATCCTGAGCTGAAAAATAAGTAAAATTTTTTTCCTCTATTCACATAACTGGTGAGAGAACATGAGGTGCTGACATGCACCCTTGTGAGTATGCACATTTTTGTACTTATATGCACACCCACTGCATCACCACTTTATTCAGAAATGGGGTCTGCAAACTTCCTAGAGGACCACAAGGACTAGGTGCTGAAGAACTCGTTTTGGACTCATGCAGAGCTCTGACATTTACTAGCTAGATAACAGAAATTTATCTCTTCATCCAGCTATTCATTCAAATAAATTATGCAACATTCAGACACTGTGTTTGTTAGTTGGCATCCAAAGATGAATAAAACCAATAACCCATGTCAAGGAGTTCATAGTCTGATTATTTACTTAGACAAAAGTTGCTTACCTCTTTGAGCCTAGGCTTCCTCTTCTGTAACATGAACATATCTACTTGACAGATACTGGGGAGATTACATGAGATCATATGTAGGTGCCCAGCTGTCTTACAGGCAGTCATTACAAATTAGTAGGTGTAAAACATTTTGTTTTACTCAAGAAATACTCACTAGATGCTTATGCTATTTCCACTCATTTGAAGCTTTAAGTCAATAATAATGCTCTCAGAAACCTCAGAGCAAAGAGGCTGAAGAGAGGGCAGATGCTGATGCTTCTTTCTAACACAGGAGAGCTGAGAAACCTCAGGGGGCCAGGGACTCATTCACTGATAGTCATAGGGAGGAGCTACTTTAGAAGGATAGCAGACCCAGCTATTTGTGTTTTGGTTTTGGTTAAAATGGTAGATTGTATTTATATATATTTTATCTTAATTTAAAAAAGCAATAGAAGCTTAGTGGAGAAATTCGGAAAAACACATAAAGATGAAAAAAACACTAATAAGTTGTAATCACCCCTCTAGATAACCAATATAATCACCATCTTTTTTCTATCTATTCATATAAATCTTTTCCTCATCCATTGATAGAAATCCTTTTATTCTATACCCCCATTTATCAAAATTGAAATTTATCTGTGGATAATTTTGTGTTTTTTCTTCACAGAACATTATATTAGTACTGAATATCACTTAATATTCTTTTTTTTAAAAGGAGAAAATAAAAATTTTAATTTGCATAAACTTGAAAATTCTTTCACTTAATAGTCTTATAAAAAGATATTTTTCAACTTTAATTTTAATAATTAGAACCTGGATTTGCAGGAAGAAGCATGGGTTTATATGTGCACAGACACAGCTTTTAATGTGTATCATTGGTGGTACCACACAAAATTCTGGGCAACAAGTCCTCTGAGACTCTATAAAGACAAGAACCTGCTTAAACAGATGGAAAGAGGTAAGGCATGCTATAGAAATGATACCAACATGGTATAAAGAACTTGAAGGTCTATGCCAGTGGTTCTAAAACTTTACTGTGGAGTACTTTTTGATAATTCAGATGCATAAGTTTCACTCCAAAAGATTTTGATTCAAAAATAAAGAGGTGGACCCAGATAGATGTATTTATAAGAAGCATCCCAGGTGAATGTGAAACAAGTGATACAATACCACCTGTTCAGTATCACATCATTGCCAGCTTTACAAATAAGTATTTATTCAGTGATTATTGGAGGTACTCTCTTGGGACTGAGAGATAAAATAAGGTCTCTACAATACATTTAGTAAAATAGTCTTTTTATAATTCAGTGGGCCATAAATACATAGATTGGAAATTAAAAGGCAAGAGCAATTACTGATGGTTGAAGACTATAGAGAACAGTTAGGAACAATTATGACACTTAAAGGAAAAGAACTTAGACAAATGAAAAGAGAGAAAGAGAATGTTATGAACAAGAGTGTTTATGTAGAAATACACAAATATTTGAGAGAATAGTGAACATAACTGTGGAATTTAAAAGGATCTTAGAGTTCTTCCTTCTCTGTTAAATTTCAGATGAGAACACTGAGGTCCATACAGTTAATTAGCTTCCAGCTGATAGAATCGCAAACCTTTGGAAGTTTAAAGAGATTTAATTTGAACAGCTCCCTCAGAAAGATCTCTTTAATTATGTCTAGTAAAACAAATCTTATGACATTTGGGGGCAGCCAACATAATTATTTTACAGCATCTCCTCATATTCAACATCTTAAAACATCTCCCCAGATTAAATGTCAACCTGTCTTGCAGGAAGTTCTACTACCACAGAGCACACCCAATACATTTTCTCCTATGTCGGACAACGCTTGGTACTTTAGTTAGAAAGGTGGATAAGACCTAGAGGTTTGAAGTATGGTGAGAGACGATAAACAAAGTAAAGCCAGCGTGGTAAATATTGCATACAAGACCTTGGCAGAAAGGACACAACTAATCACTTGGAAGCACCAACCTAAAAGACCTGACATTGGAACTGAATTTCAAAAAATAAAGGGAAACTAGGTGGGGATTTGAATTCAGCCTTATATGGAATTTGGAGGAGCTGTTTATGGACAAATCAGTAACAATCTTATTTGGTTTTAAGATCTGATGGCAGAGAGATGAATCAATGGAAGAGATATTAAAAGTTGAGAGATTCAATGGGACATTATGTTCTACATCTGGCATAAGACTATAAGAACATAAGCTGAATAAGAATAGCATTGAAGGTATGTAAAAAGAGGGCAATGAAATATAGTTATTTCAAAGGAAAATGGGCAGGATTGACAAGATCTGACAATCAATTTTAAAGGTTTCAAACTTAGGAGACCAGTCTTAAAATAACATAATTAACTGAGAAAAGGGGATTCAGATATCAAACTAGATGGATGGGAGGAAAGTGGGTAAAAACGATTATTTTGAGAACCTAAGGGCTTGGACTTATCTTATTTTCCCTTTGTATCTCAAATGCATAGCCCAGGACTAGGCACATTAACAGGTTTGTAATAGATCATTAAAAATTAACAAATCCCTTCATTTTATAAAAAACAAAAGTCCCACATTCCCCTCCCCTCCCCACCAAAATCTGAGGCTCATGGAGTTTTGCAGCCTTGACTAGAATCACCTAGCGCTAGAATTCTTGTTTTTTTTTTTTTTTTTTTTTTTGGTTTGACTGAAATGTAAAATTTATGGAAGCAGAAGGGAGAAAAAGTTAAGACTAAACATAAGGAGCAGGCTAAGAAATTTACTTTGAAGATAACAAGGAAACAACACTATTTTAAAGGTGATAGAAGTTTAGGAGATGTGGTTCATATGTTACAGGAGTTCAGAAAATAAAATTGGGGGGATACTTCCAACTCAGCTATTCAACCATCACATCTGAGCATGCACAAATTTAAGTATGGAATCTACAAGTTTTCCAAAGCCAAAGAGAGCTAAACTCCTGGAGTTAAGTTAATTTCTTAAAGTGGAAATATCTCATTATATTTTCCAATGATTGAGATCATTCCATGATGCTCAGTTCTGAGTGAGTAGCGATTGTGGAGATAGGACCTGGAAAGTCATGAAAACTGCCCAGAGTAGGAGCAGAGATACTGACAGTATTTCTATAGGTTTTCCATCTTCCCCATAGTATAAAACAAATTTTCTTGTGGTCCTTAAAATGACCATTCTGCATTGAGATGACAGAGCAAAACCTTTGCTACAAAAAGATCCAACATGGCTCATTTTCCATCACACCCCCCAACAGGCATGTTGCTTTAGGAATTCTGTATCGCCAAAGGCTTGTTGATCAATTTTAATTAGGGAACTAATTTCAGCATCCTAATTCATTACCCTATATCTAACAAAAATAATGGTGATAGTGAAATAATAAAGTGAGAAAGTTTATTTTTCTTAATAATTTTTTAAAATAGTACAAAATTATGAGACTTTTAAAAAATTATTATTAGTTTATAAGGACTGTTAGGGGTGCCATGGGCTTAGACTTTTACTCTTAGATTTTAAAGTATTTTTGTTCAATGAGAAACCATCTCAAACTTGTTAGAATGGCTATAATCAACAGGACAAGTAATAACAAATGTTAGAGAGGATGTGGAGAATTAGGAACCCTCATGCACTGCTGGTGGGACTGCAAATTGTTATGGCCACTATGGAAAGCTGTATGGAGATTCCTCAAAAAACTAAGAATTGACCTACCATATGATCCAGCAATCCCTCTTCTAGATACTTAACCCAAAGACTTGAAAACTCATATTTGAAAAGATATTTGCACACCGATGTTTATAGCAGCATTATTCACAGTGGCCAGGACATGGAAGCAAACAAAGTGCCCTACAATAGATGATTGGCTAAAAAAGCTGTGGTACGTCTATACAATGAAATATTTCTCAGCCATGAAAGGAGATGAAATAATGCCATTTGCAATAACATGAATTGACCTTGAGATAATCATACTAAGTGAAATAAGCCAGACAGAAAAGGTTGAAAATCACATGATATCACATATGTGGGATAAAAAAGCAACAAATGAATAGGACAAACAAACAGAGACTCCTGGACATGAACAATGCACTAGTGGTTACTGAAAGGTAGGTGGAAGGGGAAAGGAGGAAAATAAAAAATAAAATGTTAACAAAAATTATGTATATCTAATATGAAAAAAATAAACTGGCATTTGAAAATATTTTTGTTCAGTCTTTAAAATAGCTTATTGGCACCTCTTCCTTCCTATCTCCTTCCCCTCATGATAAGCTTACACATAGGTATACAAATGGGAAAATACCTTAAAGATTCACCAGTTCATCTTGTTAGCCAATAAGAATAACTTCATCTGAAAAAAGATTTCCCCTAATTTACGTCATTTATGTCAAACCCAAAGAGATTATACTAATAGCAGAAACTCCACAGGAGATAAAAAGGGATATTGGCAATGCAGGGAAGGCCATGGACTTCTAATAAAACAAAACAAATATCACCCTATAAGAAATTTGAGGCTGAGTTCTTCCACTTTACTAGCTTTATGATACTATACAAGTCACTTAACATCTTTAAACTTTATCTGTAAAATGAGAATGGTAGAACCTGCTTTGCCCATATCACAAGGGTATTGAACAAAATTGAATAAATAGTACAAAATTATAATATGTTATTGTTACTAATGGGTGTAATGATACTTTACCAGACTTTACCAGGGCCAGACTCGAACCTGACCATTCCCAGGAATATAATAAGAACACAAATGAGAGGACTGACAACTGAATTAGATGAGAATATGTGTAACTATTTTTTAAAAATTGTGCCCTATTATTAGTCATGTTAGACCAGAGTAACAGGTAATAGTAACTTTTTAAGATTTGGATCTCATGGAGTAAGGAAATAAAGAGATTGTGAAATAAATCTTCATCTGGTGAACAGATAATTCTCTTTGAAATGACCATTAATTAAACAAAGAAGAAATCAGATTGCGATAAGAGCCACAGAGCACTTTACAGGAATGTCAGTACTTGAACGGCCCCTCTGCTGTGTGGTGTTTGCTATTGCAGAATGGCTGCAGGAGTTGTTTCTGCCCTTTGCTCCATTGCAAAGTGACTTCAATCAAGTAACTTACTTCTTTCGTCTTTCCTTTTTCTCAAAAGTAACATGAGGGGTTATGCTGTATATATCATTCCCGCAAATCTTCCTTACTATTATTAAAACATGTTGAACACGTAATCTACACCTGTCCTTTTTCTAGTATTTTCTATTTCACTAAATGGCACCATCCAGTTCCTAGAACCAGAAATCTAGGAAGCCTCCTCAGCCCATCTCCATTTATCTTTTCCTATGGATTCTACCTTCTTAATTAACAGAGATCACAGCTTCCTGTTTCCTACTACTACTGCTGCTACTATTTAGCAATTAGAATGATCTTTTAAGAACAATAGTTGCGATCTTATCAGGCTCCTACTTTAAAAAGAATTTAAAGGCTTCTCATTGCACTTCTCAAGTAATCATTTCCGTCAAATGAGGCTGTTTTACTCTCTCTCAGCCTCACTTTTTGTCTGAGGAGACTTTAGAAATTCAGTCTGGGCTGCAGAATGAGAACTCTCCATCATTTAAACCTCTGGCATTCTCCTTTAACCGGCTTAATGAAAAGCAGAGTGCAGCGGGGAAAGCTGTGCTTTCAGCCAGAAGATCTGTGTATACACTTAGTTCTACCATTTCTGGCTAAGCCACTTTGGTCTGTTCCTTAACTGTTTCAAGCCTTAGTTTCTTCATGTATAAAAGTTATCAATATATAGTGAGATTGTTGTTTGGGTTACATGTGATAACATAAAAATACCGGATACCTTTCTTTACTCAAAACCCTTTAGAAGTTAGTAATAACATACAGAAAAGAACTGGATCATGTTATTTTCAAGACTTTGAATTCTGGCAACTGACATCTTTAAAGCTATCAATTAGTGTTAAGAAACATCATCAAGAGACTTACATGAGAAATCGAAATAACTTGATATGCTTTTGCCAGACTGGTGCTGTAAGTAGATTGGTTTGTATGTTCCATGTAGTGGTCAAGGGTTTACCATAAAAGGTTTGAAAAGTGCCTCAGAGAGATGGACAAAACTGCACTATTTTTAAACATAAAATATTTTAATGTTTGTTTGATAAAAAGTAATTCCAGTTAATGAACTAGTGTGAAAGTTCAACTATAGAAATTAGTCAAAATGCCGAAAATGGAAATTCGCTCAGCTAACTATGCCACTCCATTACAAGCTTTATCTAACAATGCCAACTACGTTTATAGTGCGTATAGCATATTTCCTATGATTGTCACAAACGTCATGCTAAATGATGGCTTCTGTTCATTGGTCATAAATTTTCAGACAACAAAACACTGGGAGGCCCAATAAATTCCAGTGTTTTCAGTTGATCTTCCGTCTACCTTCCTGCTTCATCCTCATGCCGTATAGTATCCCTGTTTTCCAGAGAAGAATCTGGGTGAACATTAAGCTCATTTGTAAATTATCTAATTAATTTCCAATTCTATTTAAACAAGCCTTTTAAAAAGTGTTATAAAGCTTATAAAGACTAACAGTTTTAATTTATCTTGTGCCTAATATTTTTTAATTCTGGCTCATATTTTCTTTTCTTAACCACTGTGACAGGCTCCCAGAGCAGGTTTCATTTGTGTTTTGCTCACTTTTGTAATTCCAGCACACACTAAATGTTCAATAAATGGCTGTTGAATGAATGAATTTATGCTGTTTTAATTAGGGTTAATTTCTATTTTTCCCCATAGTTTTTCCCCAACAGAACTTCTTTTTTTACTTATTAGCTTTCCAAAAAGATGATTGAAAAAACTCCATAAAAGTACAAAGAGAAACTTATGCTTCTGAATTCAAGTCCTAACTCTACATTCTTAAAATTTTGATAGACAACGATCTAAATTCGAGAGTATGTTACAAGAAGGACAAAGACAAACTTTTTGACTACTGTTGGCGGGCCTTCAAGATCAATCTCCTGCTTTCAGGTAAATAAAAGATGGTGAATCCCATTTTATAGTAGACACAACTAAATCACAGACTAAATGATTTGTCTAAATCATATTATATAGCAGAGCATTAATCAGACTAAATTATATAGCCAAATGTTAACTAGAAATCACCCACCCCCTAATGTGCGATTTCTTTAACTAAAGTCTAAATCCAAGAAGATCTAGACTCTAAAAAGGCAATTAGACAGGTGCTATTCTCCTGCAATGAAATTTATAAAGTTTCCATTTCATTTCCCTAAAATTAATTTTTATTATATTTTTGCTAAATTATAAACAAATACAAGATTCTAGTAGGATTCTGTTGGAGACTCAGCAGTAAATGATTGTCATTATTTGTTTGAAATAAAAGAAAGAGAAGTAAAATCCCATTATAGACATTTTAACATTATCAACATAGCATCTTTTTTCTAAAATGCTTTTCTATAGAAAAAAATCCTAATGTAAAAGAAATTCCTACTCTTGTAAAATGAGAAAAAACTGCATATATTAATGAAATATCAGTTTGTGACTTATCAATAAATACACTGAATTAAAATTTATGCCTTTTTATATTCTAGTGTAGACCTTAAATCACCAAGGGAAGGGGGAAATAACTTTTTAAAACAATGTACACCTGTTCTAGTGAAGTATCATAGTAATCATTAATACTGCAGAATTAATTTAAAACCTAGTCAAAGAAGCCTCTGATGCTTTAAATTACTTAGTTCCATAATCCCCTAGCATATAATAAACACTTGAAAATACCATGCAAACAGGAAAACACCAAAGTGGAACACGGGTGAGCTTCCCAGATGCTAGGGTACCACCCTATTTTAACAAGTAACATTTGATAGAAGGATTAGAGCCCAGCCATTATCCTTTTTAATAGTTCTTGATAATGATATAGATACCAGAGCTCACATCAGATGGGACCTCAAATATATTACTTCATTTTGATTGGAATATGGAGAAATTGTTAAGAACTGCATTTGAATTGGCATGGGGATAATATGATCTGTAATTTCCCCTCACCCCCCCCTTTTTTAAACCATTAAAACACCAGTAACATTTTTTTGCTATTTTCAATTTACATAAACTCATTTCTCTTACACTCCGTGCATTTTAAAACATGTCATCTCTATAGTGATAACTTAAAACAATAATATAAAGTTCAGATTACAATGCAGTTCAATCTAATTCATGTTTTGATTCTTTTCTCCTTACAGTATTTTCTTTTCTTCAGTGTACAGTATTGAAACTGTGCATCAGATAGCATACGGCCTGCTGTTGCAAACATTAATAAGATCTATCACTTAGGAACAGTTACTTACACTTTGTTTAATCTCTAATGGAAAGGATTTCTCTAAATATTTACATCAGAACAGTTGTCTGAATGAATCCTGCAAAATTGCTGGCATACTCCCAGGAACAGGGGCTGATATATGGGGGAGGGAAAATGCCTGGTCCCTAGCCATATAATTTTAAGCTGCCCTAGAATTTCAGGGAGCTGCTTGCTAGATTATCAAGGATTTGTATTTACAAAAAGGTACTTCAGTGTGCAGAACAGTTCAAGGAGAGTATCTAATCAGCCACTTTCATTTATTGGTCTTGTAAAAATTACTCTCCATTTGCTTCAGGTTTAAAGGGATTGATTATTTACGTTTCAGAGACTCAAAATAAATCATATCTAAGAAAAGAAACCTATATGAAGAGTGTGAAGAAACACCAAAGTTATTCTATGTAAGGGTCCTCAAGGCACTTAATATATAGAAACGACTTATTCCTTCCATGAGCTGCTGAGTGAGAGTCAGCGTGCAAGAATTAGAAAGGAGAAGGATTGAAATCTGCCAAGATAAATGCAACAGTGTTTTTTATAAATTAACTCGGTTATCTGCGTGTTTGTTTTTTCTTTAAAAGATTCTAAAATTAAGGCTGTTCGATTCATCTTAGTAGTGATTTGAATTTGGGGTGCGGATGAGGAAGTGAATTTGGGCTAAGAAGGGTGGAGAGAATATACTGCACTGGAAAATCGGTGATTTTTATTTGAAATGTATTCTTATCTGATGAATGATAACACTTCTGCTCCATAGCCTATGATTTAAGCAGTTTGGTTAAAAATTATTACATAAAGTTTTCTAGGATTATAAGCCCGCCATGTGTAGTATGGGCAATTTATTAAATTCAGAAGCAAACAGTTTATAATGAATTCCTGAAATATGAGATGTCCACATGGGTACTGAAAGTGGAAACAGTAGCCCAAAATTGTTTGGAGCTCCTCCTTCTGAAACTCTTCTTTTTTCTATTAAAATAGAACATTGAGGTATGGGCACATAATGCCCACAAGTTTGAAAACACACATGAATCAGGCCTAGGTCTTGGCGGCAAAGTGCTGGGTGGAATGGCACATGTTATTGATTGTACTAAGGCCCGCTGTGCATCAACTTGGTCCTGCAAGCATAACTGGCTTCCAGAGGAATCCTACTGATCTATGTTAAAAGCTTGGATCTATATCAAGTTCTGGGCAGACTGGAAAGTTGGGCGGATGTCTGAGAAGTATGCTATAGAAAAGAGAGACAACCCCTTTTAAATTACATTAGTCTTTGTAGAGGAGGCTAAGAGCTACCATCTTGAGATAACAAGAAATGAGTGGGTGAATTAAAGCCAGAGGAACTGGGGATACCACCTTTGGACTGTATTTCTTGTTGCTAGACAGTAATGAGGGTTCCTTTGGACTTAAATCAACAAATTCCTCATAAATTGGAAAACAAGACTAAATTCTGTAAGAAACAAATAGTCAGCTCTTCAGTATGTGCTCATTTAGTTTGCAGCCAAGCAGCATTTGTCTATATCTTTTGTATTTCATGGCAGAAACTACATGACATCAAAAAGCAGTGATACAAGTAAATACAGGTAACGGTTTTATTTCTGTTTTAAAAATTTAGGATTTATCTATTCTTAGATTATTTGATGATCAAAGTCAAGACTAAACAAAAAAATCAAATATATAGTTCCCTTAGATTGGCAGTGGATGGACTACGGGTCATTATAACTCTTTGGTGAGCACAGTGCAGAGTTAGGGTTTATTTGCCAAATATTACCCGGAGGTTGCCCATTGTCAAAGAAGGTTGGCCAGAAAGTGAATCTGCCTGCTTGTTTGTGGATTTAAAATAAGCAATACAACCCATCCACATGTTTAAACAGAGAGCTAGTAGTCAAAGGTCGTATGAGCACTGAATATACTGAAGTCATCCTGAAACACAAAGGAATGTGAAACTGACCACATTAAACATGCAAACAGTGGGAGCTCTGTGTCTTTGTTCCATTATAGATCAATCACATGAGGTGACAGAGCATCTTTCCTTGGTATTTGAGGAAATGCCAATAGTGTCAAAAGAGTATTTTATTAAGCACAGATATATTCATGTTACTTGAATATTTGCCTATAGAAAGTGTTAACAATTTCCTAATTTCTAAGATACTAAAAATTTAAAACTAGAGCACCATTTAGTTATTGATAATTTCTATTTGGCCACTGATAAGACCATGTTTCCACATGGTATTGCTTTCGGTACAAGAAATCATAAGTTTACTCTTGGCCTTTTCCTAGCTCTTGAGTTTTTAGAACTTCTGTCTTCATGAATGTACTACTATTTTCTTACTTCTAAATGGTATGTTATCTAAACTAACCTTGGGTTGTTTACAAGGATCTCTTCCTTTCCCTTTCCATCCACATCAGACACCTTTTTTACAAAGACTCAGACTAAATTCCTTGGGTTCTTTTTATCTACTCAGGAAGGGAGGAGGAGAACTTGCGTGATGATGGCAGGAGTTTTGTATGTGTGTGTTTGTACTCATTGAGGCAGACAGGGTGGTTTATAAGATAATGATGACATAAGCTGTGCACGCATACCAGTGGCGTATTTACATCTCTTGCATGCTTAGGGTGAATAACCTATTGAGAAAAAAAAATTGGTGGAAAGCATTGTTTTCTGGTGGATTTCCTGCTCTCTGTAACTCATGATTGCTCCCAATCCTTAGGGACATGTAACTAGGTCTGACCACGGAGCAATGGCTCAATAGTGCTGTGATGACCCTCCTCCCAAGAAGCCTGGCTTTCTTCAGTCTAATTACTTTTGGCAATTGTGGTTATTGGGATTTGGCCTAGTGACTCACTAGAACCCAAATTTTCCCAAAGAGCCCCCTTAACAAGCAGAATTAAGTCTGACAGGAAGCCCAGACTTCCACCTCACTTTTACATGGAGCTTTCCCTGGTTTATGACAGGGTCTGAAAATCCTTCATGGACTAGAAAAGAATAATAAACAAGATTTAACGAAGATAGTCACCCAAAGAAGAGCACATTTAGTAGAGAAGTAAAAACAGTAAGTTCATGATAAACAACCTACAACAAAACTTAACCCATTAAGATGAAGTTAAAATTATGCTATTTATAGTAGTTTAACTGATCACCTGTAGTCAATCTAAAGTTGGTCAGAAATTATAGAAACTATAAGAGAAAGGGATGTTTAGTTATTGTTAGGAAGCTATTTAACCATTATGTTTTTTCTGAAAACTCTAGGGCACATTACCAATCATCTGGTAAGACATGAAAATTGTTGCTTATTATTAAATAGCTTTGAAGAACATTTTTGGTGTGGCTGATACTGCATCTTCTATCCTATGTACAGCCTCAGTCACCCATGGTATTTAGAGTTCAATAGCAAGAACACTCAGCCCTGATTTACCTCACTTAGCAGCAGTATTCTTATTCATGAAGCCAGTATTTGTTAAATTCATTATCATGTCTTAGTGTGTGAACTTTGCTCCTCATCCCTTTGGCTGAGACAATTCTATTAGGTAGTCTTGTCTGAACTAGTCAGTGTTCCAAGTTTAACTATATTTGATCGATAAGCAATATGTGACTATTGGACCTGTTTGTATTTTAAACTACTATATGTTCAAATGACACATAATCCATTTTTTTTTATCATACTCCACACAAGTCTTTTTGTCTAACTCTCATGAACTGCACTGTTTTCAACAGTTGCTCAGCAGTGATAGTTATTCTTAAATTAAGGGTCCAACAGTAGTTGGCTTCTCATTAGAATGACCAGGATTATTTTTGAAAATACAGATGTCCAAGCCCCATCCCCAGAGACTGTTTCATTTGGTTTAGGGTGGAGTCTGGCATTTCACCCCCCCACCCCCAGGTGATTCCAGTTTGAAATCAAGGTTGAAAATCACTGTACTAAAACCCTTAAAGCAAGAATTTGAAGTGGAGGTTACTATTAATGCTCATGGTAAAAATAATATAAATAATTGATTTTATGAAGCACCATAAAGATAACTTTTCTGGATAAAAAAAAACTAGCCAGTGAAATATCTATTGTGGTTGTAAATTACATAGAAGGATTTTGATATTTAACTGCAAAATTATAGACTTCACCCACATCCTCATGCCTAAGTTAATCTTCTCTTGGACACGCACACCATAGATGGGAAGAATAATCTTAGAGCATTTTATATAAACTGTGCTATTCTATTGCTTCTAATGAAAAAACAACCAGGAACTTTTTATGTTTAAGAATCATCAAAGGGCAGCTTTAAAGAAAGAGAAGAAAATGGGTAGAGAAAAGAAAAAGATGTGGGAGAGAGTACTAGAATACCAGAAGCAACCTCTATAATAAACATTTGAAAAAAGATTTGTGGTTTGTTAAATTAGGAAGAAGAGATATGAGCAAAGTGAGAATAAGGGAAAGAAAAAAAAAGATGGGGTTTGAGAAAATGCCTCCATAATTGCCTCCAGTACCAATCTCAGTAGTTGAGATAATGTGAAGAAATCAAGGAGGGACATAGTCTTTAGAGTCTGCCCTGAGCTGGCACCCCAGGTCCACCATATCTCCACTGAATGATCTGAGGCAACTAACTTGGGACTACTGACGCCTTCCTTATAGGGTAAGTGAGAGGACTAAATGAGATAATATTTGCAAAAACATCAAGCACAGGATCTGGCACAGATGATTAAAATATGACTGCTATTTAAATAATAAGCATTATCACAACATTCACTTCAACAAGTAAATATATATGTATATTAAGATAAAACGTATATAAATACGACAATGGTTCTGAGAACTAGGAAGCTATAGTTTGCTGTGAAGCATTTACCCACACTTGGCATAAACATTTTACCTCCTTCTTATCAGCAAAATGTGATACGGCCTCTCCTTTTATGACAGCTTTTGTTGAGATGATTATGCTCGTATCTGTGAGGTCGCTTTGTATGAGAGAAGAACATACAGTGAGAAACTAGCTGTTCTTTTTCTTACTAACTTATCAAGCATATGTTAAGAAAATAGTGTTCTAAAATAAGCAGCTCACAAATTCTGTTATTTTACATTGTGTGGTGGTGGTTTGTGTAATGTGGTTATAAAATGGGGGCTGCTTTACCACTTACTCTCAGGAATGTGCTTTGTATTGGGGTATAATTATAAATATGCTTACCAGCTAGTTTTCTAAGGACAATTTTTGAGAGTGAATATAGTGCATTGCATTATTATGTATTCATTTTAGAAAGATGTTTTAAGGTAACTAAACCCCATGCCCATGCCAAGGTCTCAGAAGAGAGCTAAGAGAATAGACACATGAGAAGATTGAAACCTGCTTCTGATACAGAAGGCCCAAGTTGAATAGGAGAAAGAGTGGGCATGGGGTTGGGTTGTTGCTAAGGCTGGACAATTACTTGGCAAAGATGTTGCAGAGGTAATCCCTGTTCTGTACAGATGGACTGAATTCCTTCAAGTTTCATCCCACTCTGATGTTCTTTTATTTTATGAGAGCATACTTTGTAGAAAAATCTACTTGAAAGTAGAATGCAACTGTTATGAGTATATACTGGATCAAAATGGAATAATATAAAATAATATATTTTTACGCCTTAAGGAAACTTATCTTTCAATACCATAAAGATTTTCAGGTTTCCTATGAATTGTGGAAAAGTCATATAGTTCCATAGGTGATGAGACTTCTGATATGATCTTCATTTGAAAGATCTGACAACTTAAAACTGTAGCTCACATTACCAGAGACCATTTTCTTACATCATACAGAAAGTAATATAAAAATGAGAAACCACAGTTGAGAATGATATATTAGACTCTTTAAATTAGATAAAGCACCTTAATGTAATTAATCTTATTTTGATACTACCAATAAGTGAGTGTCTATGTTAGCACTGTAAACACTTTTAGTAATAAACAAAGCTCTATTAGATTGAATCTCATGCATTCAGTTATCGCCTTTAAATGAGTAACTCATACATACTTTCTCTTCAGCCCCTGACACTCTTTGAAACTTTGATTTGAAGTTGCTAAATGCTCTACTGGCCCTCAAAGTAAAGATAACACAAAAGAAAAATCAGTTTACCCACCAAATCTGTTTCTTCTACCTCCCCATCTTTTTATCTCCATCATTTTCCCATCGACCCAGATCTCAGTCCTCACATTCCAAAGTTTAGTGCCAAATGTGGCCTTCTTATTTGCCGATTTGTAATGTCATAGCACCTTAAACCTGGGCCATTGTAATTGCCACTTCCGTCCTACCACAGGCCAATTCTGAAAGTCAGACATGGTAGGGGAGTTCTGAAGCATCTGTCTAGAAGGCATTGCAAACCAGCTTCTTAACTATAAGCCCAAAGACAAGATAGACCTGCTAATGGCTGAATATGCTAATATATATGATTGATCCTATGGCTATGGGATCCTATGGCATTGAGAAGATGGGGAATATCATAATTAATTCATTATCTACTTTGGTAAGTTACTTAGTCATTAGTCTTTATATAAAGAATTCACTTATAATAAATAGATACATTTGTTTTCATTCTTAATCTTCATTCACTAAACTTAGTTAAATAAAATAACTGAGTTTAGGATGGTTTAACTCCCTAGTTGTGATTGATGTGCTCCAAAAGACTAAAAGTTTAGGAGACTACAGGAGTCACCTAGATCTAAATTTTTGCTCAACCGCCTCATTTCACAGATGAGGAAATGCAGCCCAATGTGGGTAAGGGGCTTGACTGAGTTATACAGATCTTATTAGTTGTAGTGTTAGATCTAGAGCCCAGTCTTCTACTTCTCATTCTATTTTTTCCAGTATACACTGAAGATCCTCCCTCGATGGCTTCTTAAGTCTCCATCTCTACCATGAATTTCTAATGCTTGCTATTCATCAAAGTTTTAAAGATCAGAAGAAACCCCATAAGGCAGTGTTTTAAAGACTGGATTAGATTCTTACATAAGGCATAAAGACAGTTAAAAGCTATGATGTATATATTTAATTGGGCAATAATATTCTTTAGTACCATTGGATTTTCTCTAAAAAAAATACTTCCAGAAGAATTTTAGTGACAGCAGATGGTACCTAAACCTCTTCCCAAGATTACAGATAAGGCAGAAAAGCCCTTATCAGATAAGAGGCACCTGTACCCATATTTTTAAATGAATTTTTGAAATTTCTCAAACATTTCACAGGTGAAATAATTCAAGCATTTTGCTTAAAAGTTTCATATTGTTGAAACACCTTTGGAGCAGAAAATGTGATTACTTTCTATTCAACGGCACTTAGATAGTAGCATTTTCAGCACTGCCACAATTCTTGAGAATGAAACATTCCATTCTTTCCAGTATTGCTGAATGAGTACTTTAATCAGAATTCTAATAATATTCCTGAATGGAAAAATCTGATGGGCAGAATTAAATAAATAGAAAAAAAAAAAACAGGCAGCATATACTACAGATGTGTATTTTATAATATTTTATATAATTTTGTTAAAGTACAATTGCAAAGCATTTCGAATTCAATAGGTTGTCCATCAGATAGTAAATTTTAAGATAATCTGATCATTTTAAACTTTAAGAAAAAATTCATAGCCCTACATTAGTCTTCAAAATCAAAAGCAAGGCAAAAAGTCTAGATAATTCATGATGCAATACTTTTTCAAATGATCATTTTCAAAAGAATGTCAGTGTATAATGCACTGTTCAGAGAAGAAATAGTCCTAACCAAGTAAAACATATAATTTCAACACACTGTCTTGCATGATCCTTACCATGCTCTCAAAACTGAATGATGTTTTCCTAATGGTAACAAAAGCTGATTCTTATATTTCATGAAACATAATACCCATTCTGATGGCATTTCAAGAATTCACTACTTGGAAAAAGATTTTTTGGGGAGTGCAATGACTGAATAATAAGGCAGTGGGAAGAGAGGTTAATACAATGTCCAAAATAAAACATTTAGATAGATATGAAAGGGAAAGGAAAAATGGCTGAGTAAATCACTGTCTGTAAAATAGTTTTAGTTTTTGATAGTTCATTCTAATAACTGCAGAGGGATCATCTGGTCTTAATTTTACATAGGGTTCTGACAACTCCACATAGTGTTCTATCAACACCAACATAAATTAGAAAAACTATTGAATTAAAAAAAAAAGATTAATCATTTACTTTTTAAATATTTTTTACAATTAGCAGCAATCTGGAGATCTCTGTTCAGATTCAAATAGTCTAGAATAATCCGATGACTAATAAATTCAACTGTGGTAATGTGGCAAGGGTTTTCCAATAATGACTTGAAAATCAAATTTAACTGCATGTTGTAATTTCCATTCATTGCTTTCTGGGGACCTAATTTGTAGAGAATTAAATACCATGAAAATAGTTAATGGAGAAATGATTTAGCAAAACTTATCTCCTTACAAGTTGAAATAGTGTTCATATTTCATGCTTAAAGGAATATTGAAATGAGTACATTAAATCAATTTCACACTCATTCTATTATCATTTACATAGAATAACTTTGGCCTAAAAATACAATATTTAAAAATCATCATTCTTAATGTTAGTAAAATCGTGCTATTGAAGGAATAAAGAATCAAAATAGTAGAACAAAAAGGTATTTTAAGAAACAATTCTTATAGTGTAATGATGACTAAATTAGAATTCACAAAAATGTCTTGCTTGTATTTAGATGTTGCCATTACTGCCTAAGAGTTTGAATTTGTGTGATTCATACAGATATCACATATATTGGGGAATACATTTTCTCCAGCAAATTTTACTCATGTCTCCATCTATTAAACAATGGCTCTCTCAAAAACAGGTAGACTGGTAACAAAAGTAGATAGGTGAGAAAATGCATTGTAGCCAATATTCAAACCATATACTAATTTAAAACTAACATCACAAAATGTATAGCAGAATAAAATATTTTCCTACTTTATAGTTACCTTGTTATTTTCCAAGAGAAGCAATGTAATCACCAAGAGCATATCAGAATCTCAAAGAATGGCTCAACATCTGAAACAATGTCATGAGCAATAAGCAGTATATGTCAATAAGTCAGTTTTTATTTTATTACCATTAAAATTACTTCCCTTGTATTCTTATTGCTTTATCTCAAACATGCTTGTGAAAAATTTAAAAGTTTTATAGATTATGCAGTGGGTACTCTGTAATTATTATGCTTACAGTGGTTTTCCCAAGCTTGCATTTATCTAGAATCTAAACAATTAAAACCCAGTTAATAGATGGCATCAAATAAAAAGAATACTACAATGGCAACTGATGTTTCTAACAATAGTCTTCTGGTATAATATGATCCTGCAATATCTTCTAAATAAACAAATAATATTATACTTAACTGGCTTCACTATTATATTAAGTATTTAATTCTTTGACATTGGTCATTACTGTATAACATATAATACAAATAATCAGTTCAAAACTTTCCAGTCAACCAGAACGGCTTATTTTTCAAAACATATTGGAGACCATAATATTTATTATTTAACATGCCTGACATCTTCTCTTGGACATGAATCAGCATATAGTATAAATAGCAGGAGATAAGCTTCACCTACTAGTTGCATGGCTTTATATAGGTAACTTAGCCTCTGTTTCTTGAGTTCATTCTCTGTAAAATGGGAATATTAATTCCTGCCTCTATAATTCAAGTGGCTATTTTGGTGCCCAAATGAATAATTCAAATGAAAATGTGGTGCAATAGTATGGTATTGCGGTTTTAGTATGGCAAATTTGACCATTATTTTTCTTTGCAGATGACTTGGAATTCAGAAGTTGACTGTACTAAGTTGCAAAGGCTGATTTGGAAATGAGTTAAAAACTGGGTTCGGGGTCCTTGCTTTAGCATCCTATACTTAAAGCTAAAGCTTCCCTCTGAAAAAAAATTACTGCCTGGGGATTTTTAAATAATGACTGCATTCCATTTTTATCATGAATAAATTCAATTTAGTCATCTCCATCTGCATATAAATCCAAATAGGCAAAGCAGTTATTGGGCATTCACCCTTAACTCAAAAGATATTTTTAAAGTACAAAGCTCCTGTTTAAGATGTTGTTTCTATTCCAATAATAAACAACAGCACCAGTTTACAACAAAACAGAGACATGGTGTAAAAGTCGTTTTAGGGAAACAGGATATTACTGATATCGCTTGATCAGCTATATCTGAGGATTAGCCATGGTTCCTTACATTTGTCAGTATTTAACACTACAAATGAATATCTTTTTTTTTTTGGCATGATACCTTTTTACTAAAACATTCAAGAGACCGCTTTGAAAAATGGTTCTTACAGACCTCCCCCCCTTTTTTTTTAATCTTTCATATTATTAGGATTTTAATAGTTTAGGAAAACGAAGCTATTAACTACAGGCTAGAAGGGATATTCTTAAATATTCATTTTAGTTATCTCTTGGAAAAGCAGGAAAGACCGATTCTTTCTAAAATACCTTTGACTATTACCTCATTTTTCACTAAAAACAAAACAAAAACAAAAACAATCTTCCCTAGTTCCTGTTTGAGAAAAAAGGCGCTTTATCTGTTTCTTTCAGATATTTTCAAACAAATGAGTGAGTATGTGCACATGCAATTTGATCTTGAGTTTCTGGACATTTAACAAAAATCTCTCCTTACCCTCCACCCTTTCCCCGCTCTCAAAAAAAAAAAAAAAAAAAAATCATATTGCACCTGCCAAGAGAGTCTCGCGTGTCTCATCGAAAGACGCAAGGGGTCGCCCCTCTCCCAGGATTGCACCAGCAAACCCAGCTCAAAAGCACACTCAAGTACGGAGGAGCAAGGAGCATCCCGGGCTACCAGAGCTCTCTCCCAGCCCCACTCTCACAGAATAATTGGAATTTCAACCCAAGTCCACCCACTCCTCTCATCCCCGCTACACAACCAGAGGGCGCCTTTGACTTGGCCTTGAGACGATTAAGGCAGGTTGAAAAGCAGTTGGCCTTTTGATTCCGCGATTCCTCTCTAGTTTGATCCTAGAGGTGCATTATCCCACTGCTATCCATCCGCAGCCTTGGGGCTGCCTCACCCGTCAGTTGCCCGCACTGTTGTACCCTCTGGGGGAGGTAGGAACAAATGGATGGATGGCCAACTTTGTATCCTGTGTTTTCTTTCAGAAAAAGTGGCCCTAAAACTTCAATCGAGGGCACCTCTAACACTGACACCCAGGTCCTTGTGTGGCTTCTGGCCTTGCAGGTCCTCAGTGGGTGAAGAAGGGAGTGGGTTATGGGCGCCGGGTGGACACCGGCTGGCAAAGTGACGGAAGCAAGAGGCTGAGCTTCTGTTTGGCATCCCTCTCCTCACTGACCTGCCATTCAGTTCCTAGGCCGGACCGGTGAGAGGAGGCGGGACCGCCAGGCGCGAGGGCAAGGCTTCAGTGAAAGGGTGGTTGGAGGAGTTACGAAGAATACAAACCATTCAGAGGCCAAGAATAATAAATCGGATTCCCTGACGTGTTTAGCTTAGGTCCTCCTGCCCCCCTGCTACGCGATCTTAGAGGCGATGAGGCCGGGCCAGAGCCCCTGGCGCTCCGGCCGCTCCACGTTTTTTAAAGGCAATTTTCAGGTGAATCAAACCTTGTCTGCCAGAGGCGAGAGGCACAAAGGCAGCTTTCAGGAGACCCTCACGTCCAGGGGCAGGGCAGGGACAAATAGTGGAGGAGAAGCGATTGCTAAATCTGCATCTCACACAAGCATGTGCTGTGTCCTCCGCGCTGCACTCGCGCCCGCGCCCGCACGGAGGGACCGAGGTTGCTCCCGCGCTGGACCAGACGCTGCCAAGCGTCTTTGGCTCGTCCACCCGGGAGGTCTGAAGGGCTCTCTGCGCCCAATTGCTCCAGGAGGTTTCTCCCTCCCTCTCTCTATACTCCCCCCCCACCCCGCCCGCGGAGCTCGGATCGCCCCCAGCTCTACTATTTACGAAGGGATACCCCACGCCTCACAGACGCCAGAGCAGCCCCCGTGCCTGGCTAGCGGGGAGCAGGGACCCCTCATCTCAGGACGATGCCACCTTTTACATAGACCAACCTGGGTTGAGGGTGCTCTGGGGGGGCTCGTTTAATCCCAGCTAGGGCACTGTTTTAAGTCTTCACAAGCCAAGTAACAGGAGTCAGGGTAAGAGGCAGTGAGGAGAGCATGAGTCTTTAGGGGGAACCCCACCTTCGGTTTGCGTCTGCCCCAGGGGACCCGCTTGAAAGAGCCTGAAATGGTAAACGCGCTCACGCGTGACAAGTAAAGCTGTCACCGGAAACCCAGCTCCCAGCGGTCACAGCCCCAGGAGTGGGACGGCGAGCGCTTCTGAAACGCACAGACACGCGAACCCCGGAGCGCTTCGCACGCCTTACTGTTCCACCCGCTCGTGGCGGGTGGAAGCGGCGGCGCAGGGGCTCACTTGCTGGCTCCCTCCCTAGCCTGCCAGCGGGCTCTAAGCAGCCCAGCGCCACGGGAGGGCCCGGCCAGGGGTGCCAGGGCACCACGGAGCTCGCCTCCCTTGGCATTTAGTCAGTGGTCCGGGGGGCATCCCTGGGACTCGAGATCCCGCCTGAGTCTCAGAAGAAAAGCCTAAGTCCCTAGAGCTAGTCATACGAAGAACCGAACTTTTCTGCGAACCTGAAGTTAGGAGGGGGCGGGAGCCACATTAGCGTCGGGTCCGCCTGACCCTAGCATCCGCGTGGATGCGATGCGGGCTAAGAGCGGGGCTCGGAGAGGAAAGCGTGAGACGCCGGTAATATACCGGAGCCTAAACCGTTCCCTCCTTCGGAGGCGTGGGGTGCAGGACAGGAAGACAGCTGCGCTGGGAGCGGACTCCGGACTGGCAAAGCGACCCGACAGGTGAACGCGGCAGGAGGGAGCAAACGCGTAAAAAACCCTGCACTTACTTCTCCGCTGGCGCCTTCCCCGGGAGGCGTTTTGGCTGCCGATGTATTCCATAAAGTTCAAAATGATAAAAAAACAAGAAATCAGTCGCAAGTGCATAGTAACCCAGTAATGTGTCCCTTCCTTTTCTCCTTTTTTTTCCTTCTGATTGTTAATTATGTTGAATGTTTTAGAAATATATGTAGGTGTTACAGGCGTAATAGAGAGCGCGCGCGCGAGAGAACCCAAACAGCGGACTTCTCCACTCTGGTCCGATGGGCGTGCTGGGATGGCAAACGAAGCGGGTCGGGTGGACTGGGAAAACCAACTATTGTACTTTCAAATTGTCCGAGCCCTGAACTGCGGCGGCTCCGCTAGGGTGGCTGTCAACGCCGCGGGCGACGGGTCCGGGAGCAGCGAGCGGCCTCGGCGGGGCGGCCGCAGGTAGCATGGTGCGCGGCGGCGGCGGCCGCGGGCGGGATCCGGGCGGGCTGTGGCGGCGGCGGCCCCGGGGGCTCAGAGGTGGCGGTGGCGGCGGTGGCGGAGGCCCGGGGAGCGTAGGGGAGCCGGCGCCGTCGGCGCCGCGGCCATGGCCAAGGGGCGGCGGAGAGACCCCGAGCTGCTTCTGGCGTTCTCGAAGTTGGGCTGGGCTGCCAGGAGCACCCCAGAGGGGAGGAGGGAGAAAGAGAGAGAGAGGGAGGGAGGAGGGAGGGAAAGACGGGGCGAGGAAGGAGGAGGGGGTATGGCTGCGGGGGGCGGGGGGAGCTCGGGGGCGGGGAAGGAAACTGCTGGAGCAACAACCCTGAGCGACCTCAATAACTTTCAATTTCAAGAGGGAAAGAGGGAGCTGGAAAAGTACAGGCGTTGCGATTTGGCAGAGGGACGGCAAGAGGCGCCTAAGGGGTCTCGGGTCTGCGGCGGAGCATCTCCGGACCCTGGAAAGAAGGCGGGAGCACACGAGCCGGGGGGAGCGGGGGAGGCGATGAGTGCGAGCAGAGCCCTCCACAGCGCGGCTCTCCCAGGGAGAGGTGGGCGCCCTGGCTGGGGCTGCTGCGACCCCCGTCCCCACGCCCTAGTTGGGCCGAGCTCCGCTCCCTCGGGCTGGGCGCACCCCGCTCTCGCGGGCGCAGCTGCCCCGCATCCCCGCGCCTTCACCCCCACCGCTGGAGCGCAGCGGCCGGCCTCGGGCAGCTCGCCCCTCGGCCGCTGGGCAGGTCGCGGGAGGGTTTCTGGCTGCGGACTCCTTTCCAGTTTTCTTCAGCCCCTCCTCTGTCGCTTTTCTCTCTTTCAATAAAAGCTGCAGTTGGTCGCTGGGCGGGTGGTCGGGTGGCAGCTCCATGTCCGCGGGCGGTCAGCTCGGCCGCGGGTTACCTGCCCTTAGCGGGACAGACCCAGGGGTTAGTGCGCCCAGGACGTTCCCTCTGGAAATGCAGTTGTGCTGGTCTTTCTTCCAAACTGAGCCGTCGCTGAAGCTCTGGAAGATTCCTCCTCCCCTCAGGCAGTTTCCTCCCTAGGAAGCTTGCCCGCGCTCGGAGCTCTTTCGCCCTCCGTCTCTCAATCTTCTCGAGAGGATCTGTTGTGCAATTTGGTTTCTCATCTGGGGCACTGGAAATGATATTTGGATAGATTTTTTTTTTCCCGGCATTGGAGGAGGAAGGGAGGGCCCACTACCTCCTTCTCTTCTCAGAGCAGGTAGGGCCCCATGGCAGAGAAAACAAGGTTCGCCAGCCCACCCAGGAGAGGGAGAAGCGTGGGCCGGCATTTTCTGAGTGATGTTCACACCCTGGCTCTTATTAGTCCATGGTAAGCTTCCCACCTCTTCTCCAGCAGCACAAGTCGATATGCTTCCAGGAGTTACTTAAGAAGTATTTAGTTGTACGTCACAAACCCCCAAAGTCGTTTTAATATAAACTTGTCCTAGGTATTGTACTTAATAGAATATCTGAAAGAGTACACCCTGTAGCATTACAATTTTACACAGCTCCAGACTTCTGAGCTGTCCCTTTGAAAAAGTCTCTGATTATAGACACCTTGCTAATTCTTGTGCTCAAATAATTTGGGTTAAGAAAATAGCTAAAGCCTTGGGGGAGGGGAACGAGTAAGATTTGTATTCCTCTCTTTCCTCCATTTGTAATCCCTATTACTGAATTGTCTTCAATTTATGTGTTGTTAAATGAGAGGGAAAAAATGATATGGCTCCTATCCACCCCATTTTGCAAGCTTGCAGTGCTTCGCATTGCCCTGTGTCTCTGAAGTCTTGAATAGTGTAGTTATACTACCTAAAAGTCAGGGTCAAGGGCATGAAATGGCCTGGATGCAAAATGAAGGGAACATGAAATATAAATTCTTGTCAAGATGAGAAAAATTAGACTCTTGAGAGACTGGCCTTTTCATGCATTAGCTAATTTCTTAATTAAAGCACTTATTACTTTGCATGAGTGTAGTGAAATTTTGAAGTAGTAATAGTTTACTTTTGGTTTTATGTTATGGGAAAGACAACAGCCCCATCAAGACTGTGATTTTGGGCTTATTTTTAAAAATTCTCACTTGCAACATTTCTCTTTCTGGGGTGGAACTGTTTCTCTCTCTCTCTCTCTCTCTCTCTCTCTCTCTCTCTCTCTCTCACACACACACACACACACACACCCCAACACTCCCCTCTTTTATCTGTTGCATAATATCCAGTTGCAAATAACTGAGTTTATCACTGAACCAGAAAAGTTACAGATAACAGGACAATTCCAATAATGATTATCCAAAAAAAGAAACTACTCTATTTTTCTGTGCCCATCACAGTCAGCTTTGCTTTCCTTCTCACTTAATGCCTCAGATCCTGAATATCTGCACCATAAAATGTGGAGGATTTAAAGGCTGTGGGAGGCTCCCTTTGAAAAGGACTCCAGAGAAGGCCTTTCTAATCCAGGATACTTGAGCCGGATGGGATGAGATTGCAAAAGGGATGTAAAAAAGCAATTTGGTGAACAACTTCAGGGAAATAAACATGAAGAAAGACATTTACTTTTTACTGTGTGTTGTGCAGACATATGTTAGCTTGGATGAGAACAAGAATGGCAGTGTAAATAAATAAACAAACACAGTGAGAAGCCGCAGTTCTTGAGCCATCCCAGAAAAGTACTAAATGCAGTGGGCAGGAAAAGCTTGTCAAGGAATAAGTGCTGTTCTGAGGAAACATAAGGAAAACATTAAATAAACGGCGAGTGTATTCTTTCTCTCTTGACGCTATGCTTTAGAATAACTTTTTCCTGATCCATGTTACTATACTATTAAATGTGTGTTTACTTGCCTGGCTGAATCTTACATTCCCTCAACTGTCCTAGCAACTTATGGAAAGCATGCCATGGCCTATTTTGTACAACGTAGTACTCCCCCCCCACCCCTTACTTTTTAAATCAAGAAAGCATCACTCACAGAAGCCTGAGGCTGCCAATGATTTCCAGGGCCCAAGCCTAAAGCAAGTTAAAAACCATAGTCTCAGCACAGAAATCCACATTCACTTGTTATTTTTCTCCAGAAAACTGAAGTCCCAGGGAGTTTGGATAACCTGGAGTTTAAGAGAGTTAGGCCAGAAGAATAGAATAGTTTGGACAAAGACAGAGGATTAAACACATCCAAACTAGTTACTGAAACTCCTCATCTCTCCTTTACCACCTCCCCCACCAGACAGTGACAAGTTATTTTTGTCCATTGCAGCAGTGGCACTTTAAGAAGAGAAAATGATTGTCATATTGTTGAATCCATACTGCAAATATGTGAAAGGGGGTGTGCTCCAGAAAAAGAGATCAAGCACCACAATTTGGAATGGGATATAACTGGTAGTGATGAGATGTGTTTGGCGAAGTTTGGGCTGACATCAGTCACTATACCACAGAGCCGACATGCAGATCCTGAAAATGCTCAACTCTCCAGTTCCTCAGATTTGGAGGCATCTCAAACAGGGGACTGCTGGTGGGGTCTGTGTAAATAAAGCAGCTAGAAGTCATCCTTGAAATATAGAGCAGACACCAGTATTTGAAAGACATCGAAATTAGTAGATGGACAACTACTATTTTTAGAGAGAGAAATAAATGAGACAGAATTATTATAGCCATTTAAAAAATGATTAAATGGTTATTTAGCATGAAGAAAATGAGAAAATCAAGACCCGTGATGGATTGCTTTCTGTCAGCAAGGAAGAATGTTCTTCCTCCCAGTTGAAACTGTGGACACACTTATGAAATTGTGGTAAGCACTGTCTGGTCTGCCTATTTTTAATAACTTTTTTCTTTCGCAAATCTGTTAATTCTTGGGATCATTTAAAAAGTTAATATCCAATAGTACTTAATAAAGAATTTAATTCTTCAGAAAATCTTATTTGATTGCAAGAGCTTTAATATAAAGAAGCTGTGTGTTGTAGTAAGAAGGGCACTAGGCTTTTAATCTAGGGGTCAAAGTCCGTCTTTTTCTGTATTTGTTGCATTTGTTGTATTTCAGATTTCTTCATCTGAAAAATAAAGGGTTTCAACTAAGTGATCTTCAAACTCCATTTTAACTCTGAAAATAGTGGCAATATATCCAAAAAACAAAGACAGGCTTATAATTGCAAATGTCAAAGCTATTTCTAGTTATGTGACATCACAGCTTTCACTTACAGAATTGTGTTTAATTGAATAGGTTCAGATTTAGAAATCTGCTTGGAAGCTCATTGATTTCCTGAAAATGTGACCCATTACAAGAATCCTAGAAGACTGGCTTAGCAAAATAGGCCCAGGACTACTTTAATCTTTCTAGATGTCTCTAGACTCTGAGACAAGGAAGAACAAATTTTAAACCTCGGGTTCTGAGTAGATGCCTAGAGAGAGTAGGGGACAGGACTTTCGCAACTCCCGGAGATACCACTCAATCTCTATTTGTCTTCAGGAACAGTAGGTGAGGAAGGAACACGGATTTCATTGAATGAGGATTTTATTTTGTGTTATTCTTTTCTTTTTCCTATCCTTATTTTTGGATGAGGATTTATATTTATGTCTTTTTTCTCCTAGGAAACTCTTCAGGAAGTCAACAGGGAAGCGTGGGTGGCTGTGGTCATAGCTTTAGGTTGAGGGATTACTAGCAAAGATATAAATGTGTTAGAGTGTAAGGATACATGAGGGATAATTTTAATAAGCAATTCTTTTGGAGTTGCTTTTGCATGTGTTATCTCGAAACAACCTCAAAACATGTTGTTCCATAGGTGAGACAACTAAAGCCAGTAAGGTAAAGTCACTTACTTGAGTTTATATAGTAGCTATTCTGGTTATTTTGTACTATTCCAGCATCTATTTATCTGCCTTCCCTGACCCCCAGATATTGACTTCCATGGAATAGTCATCAGAGCTTCTTCCTCTGGTTTCTGGTGTAATTCAGTCAATGGGGCACCAGAAGGAGGTCAGAGCATGGGAGGAAAGTGATTCTGCTCTCTTCTTGCTTTGGCATAAGTCTCAAAGTGGCCACATCCCTTTGGGTGACTACAGCTCTGTCAAGCAGCCCCTTTCCCATGGCTCTAGCTCTCAACTGGGTTTCAACAACACCATTTACTCTCCCTGCCTCTTTAAGCAAAGGAGCAGAAATGGATTTCTGCTATTTTTAGTCCCAGGGTGCCTCACATCTCTGTTGTTTCTCTTAACTCTGCATTACTGCAAAAAGTCCTTTTGCAAAAGTACCTTCCAAAAATTTTAGCTGGGTCCCTAAGTAACACATAAGTGTTGGACCTGGGACTTGAAATCAGGTTGTCTGATTTAAAATGATTGTTTTTTTCTACTATGTTACCTGGCTTTTCCACTGGAATGTACTCTTATTAAAGCTGAGTTGGGTGAAAGGAAAGGAATCTGGCGAGGCTGGAGGGTTCCAAACCAGGAAGACTTATCAGGTAAAGAAATAGGAACATAACAGACTTCAGAGCAAGGTTGTGGGCTAAACCAGAATGAATAACTAGAATCAAAATTGCAAGGAGCAAAGCAAAGTGTATGTTCAAAGTTATAGCCAGGTATCAGAAACAAGGTGATAACTGGGAATAAAAGGAACAGTCAAGATGAGGCAGCAGCAAAGGATAACATTGATTTTAAGGCGGTTTTGATGAAGTCATTTATTACTTATTTTTTTCCTGCTATACTAAACCAGTTTTGCACAATTCATAGGTGAGTGCGGGTACCTTATTGGAAAGAGTGGCAAAGAGTGACAACAAAGGTAAATCAATCATCCATTCACCCCACAAATGTTTGTTGATGGTATCTACTAGGGTGGTTCCAGGCTAGAAAGAGAAACTGAGTTTTAAACATGACCTTTAATATTCTAATATTAAAGAATGACTTTATAGGTTGTGGAGGTGCTCTGGTTAAAAATAATGTTGTAGTTTATGAAAAAGAAAATGACATGTGGAGGCACACAAGGGCATGCTCAGGAGCAAGGCTTAGGAAACATTTCTTCCAAGTAGCTACATTAAAAAAAATATGTATCTTTTCATCTTTTCATATACTTTTCATATACTTCCATATCTTTTCATATACTTGCCTATCATTTATGGTTTGCATTTGTTAATATTGATACATTTGAGCAGTTACTTTTGGTCAGCCATTTACTCTTTCACTGAACATGTGACAAGTACCATGCTAGGCTCTAGAAATACAAAACTGTGAAGATTGGGACCTTGCCCTGGAGTGGAACACCCTCGTGAAGGAAGCAGGCACACTAACTATTAAAGCTTCCATAAGATAAATGCTGTGTGATAAGGGCTGTGTGGTATGTTGTGGGAAGAGGAAAGAGGAACAATGCTTGGGAGTGGAGGGGAGATAAAGTCTGTGTCTAAGATGTACAGATTTCAAAGGACTGATGGTGAGTCTTCATGCAGATAAGAAAAGATTCTTTCCTTTACTTTAGACTGGCCCTGATTCTGAGGTGGAGGGATAAGCTCTTCCTCTATCTTGTTTTGTGCAACTCAGTGGTCACGGTTGTCTGCCTCCTTGCTAGGGAGGCAGCCATACTCCAGGAGAGGTATCAGGCAGTTCAATGTGACTCAGCATTGACCATGTGGGAGTGCTGTTAATGGCTGATACCTGTGTAGGGGTCTAGGTAGGTTAATGATTCGACCAGTTTACTGTAGCTACACTGTGGATAGATTCTTCTCATGTGAAAAAAAAAATGACATTTGATTTCTCCTGTTTCCTACAAGTGTTTGAGTATGTTTAGAGTGACCAACAAAGAAGTGAAGGTCAGCCTTCCTAGGCATCCAGCTCCTCTCACCCTCCTGCCCTAGCCCACATGATCCACCATTCTCCACACACTCTTGTATTTGTTTGCATCATGTTCTCTCCAAAGAGTGTTTTATGTGCCCAACTTTCCCCCAAAGTCTTCTGCTGAGTCTCATCTATTCTGCTGTTTAGCCCTCTCACTTAGTAGCTTCCTATTCTGGAACCTAACCCTAGCTCACATATTAAAGGGTGATAAAGGGTTAGTTTAGCTCTGCCCTTCTCTCCCTCTTTTCTTCCCTATATGGTCCTTTTATTCTAGAAGCACATCCCATGGGGTGTGCCCCAAATGTAGGGAATATCAAGCCATTTTCAATATGAGGAGTAGAAAGGGCTCTGGCTGGCTGGTGGTCTTGACATTTGGATGCTAACTCACTTGCCACTCCTTTCCAACTTGGCAGGTGTTATTCTATGTGTATATATACATACTCACTGAGAAGTATTCTGCAAGAAAAAGAAGGGAAACAAAGGACTTTCCTCCCAGTGAGCTTTTGTTTGTTATATATTGCTTATATAACAAACCACCTCTAACATTAGTGGCTTAAAATGTTAACTATTTATGACTTCTCACAATTTTGTGAGTTGATTGGTAGTTCTCTTGGTCTTCCCTTATATGCTCATATGCGTCACTCATATGCTACATTCAGCTGTCAGGTCACTGGGCCCAGACTTAACAAATGACAGAGATGGTAGGCCTCTCTCCCCAGATGGTTCTTCATTCTCTGAGCGTGAAGCTCTCTGGGTTCTTGACACATGAAAAGGGAAGCTACAAGTCCCCTTAAAAGTTCTTCAAAGTCATTTTTACTACACGTTGTTGGTTAAAGCATTTTGCAGGGGGAGCCCAGATCCCAGGGTTTACTCAATACACTTCATCTTTTGATACGAGGAACTGCAAAGAATTGTTAGCTATTTTTAATCCACTGCAGAGCTAATGAGCAGTTTATCTCTGTATAAAGTCAAGATTTTGAACCCTTTGGCTAGTCAGAAAACTAACACTGAATTGAAATAGAAAAGCAAAACTGAGGTTTATCACATACCCTCTCTGTAAAGAGTGTTCTGCTTCTAGATTAGTTCTTTATCTGAATGGATTGAGTTTCAAGTTTAGTCTTGAGGCCTCACAATATTAAATCAGTACTAGGTCCAGGCAACTTCTGGAATGAAGTTTTGGCCTTAAGTCCATAAGTAGAAAGCCATTATGGTTTGGAACTCAAAGAGAAAAATTGTTGGGGCATTCTGATCTTGGGGAAAGTCACAAGGGCTTCCCTTATACAGAGGTAACTTTGGCCTGTTATTTTTTCTCCTTTCTTTCTTGCCTCAAGTGCTAGAACAGCATTACTTAAGGTTTGTAAATACAGCATAGAAGGCTCCTCATTTAAAAGAACCACTGTGTAAATACCTTCTTGATGCGAGACCTTTTGTCTACTAAAATTGACAGAGAAACTTATTATTTTAATGCACAAGAACAAAAAGCACTATCTTTTTAACTTACATAATTCTAAGATTTAGTGAAATGAATTTATTTTTTTTCTAAAAAATTTTTTCTTACAAAATATATTTACCTTAAGTGTTAAAGTAGGCAAGTAAACTAGTGGATTTCTCCCTCAGTATTAATTGATTCTCTGCCTTACTTTTAAGAATGATGTGAATGTGGTTTCATAGTGTAGCAGTTAGCATGTCTTCTTTACATGCAGACAGTTCTGGGTTCATGCCCCATGGAGCCACAGTCCATGGTCTATAGTCATGCCACTCTGAACAAGACTGATGTCTGACCTCAGAAGCTAAGCAGGGTTGGGCCTGGTTAGAACTTGGGTGGGAGACCATCTAGGAAGACCAGATGCAGTAGGCATAAATGGAAAATTAATTTAAAAAAAGAATGATGCATTAATGTTGTATTAGTTTATGGTGAATTTTCATTATCTGTGATCATAAGATTTAACAATTTTTTATTAGCATGATAAATTATTTAAAATATGTTTTTCATGCTTTTGTTAAAGATACATGGTATAGTACTTAGAAATTCAAAGTCAGCCTGACTTCTAATTGATAAGTAATAACGCCAACTAATATTTATATGTATAGCTTGCTCTCTGTCTCTCTGTATAATATTCTTTTTGTTTTCACTCCTGAAATTCACATGATTGTATTACTTGAAATCATCACAATTAGAAATTTATTTTAAATGCAAATACTCCCAAGAAAGTTAAGAACGAAGAAATTAATTAGATTGTTTTCTTCTTAACTGATCTCTGGTATTTGGTAAGAGGAGAAGGTCCGACCTGTGAAGGCATTTCAAAATGAAAATATGTGGAACTTGTGTTTATTAAGTACACTGAGTGACTATGAGAGGTGGAAAACAGAGCAAAAACAAAAGCTGCAAGAAAAAGCAGCAGCAGAAAGGGAGGTATGAGTGTTTAAGGATGAACTCAGTTTTCTAGGTTTGGCCCTATGAAGCATCGATACAAATTTAAATTAAACATATTATTGCAGTCCTCTTAATGGAGGAAGAGTTTGTGTAAAATATTACACAATGGATTATTCTAAAATTAATTAAAAATTCTCTGACATTGATTAACCTAAAAGTTGGCATGTCTAATGAGTTAAGAAAGAAAAATTGTCCACAAAATATACTTAAATATTGAAAGCAGATGAATATATACTCTCAAACACAAAATGTAAGGTAAAACATACTGTACCATTTTGACTTTTCATCCATTTCTTTTTAAAATTGTCATCAAATTATTGATATTATTGATACTTGTGAGGATTCTATGAAAGGGTTTTCTCTTACAAAGCTGTCTTTTAAATACTTTGTTGGGGAAATCCTCAATGACAACGTAAATACATTTTATTAGATACTATTACCAGTGCCATATTTTAATTTAAAGAATAACCCAGCTAATGAAGACCATTTTGTTTAATTCATAGCCCTAAAGTTTAATATTCTACATTGCTTAATATGAAGATAGTAATTTTGAAAATGTTAAGCAGATAGATTTTTTATCCCCTGAACATTATGTTGTCCTACAACTACTCCAGCTATTGAATCAAGACCATTTATTATTTGGGAGTAAGGGCAGAGATCATTTAGACCATAATTTTATTCTTCCACTTTAAGCCTCAAAGCTGCCTTTCTTAAATCTCTCGTTAATATTATTTTTGCCATAAAATTGTTGAGAGAGAAGAAATTTCTTAACTCTAAATTTTTTGTGTGCGTGTGTACAAGCAAAGCTGGGGATCTAAATACAGAGTTTCACTGAAAGTCTTAGTGTAGTGAGGAATCAGGATAGAAATGGTGTCCTTGTTGGAGGGAAGAAAGTAGAGCATCCTTCCAGAACTAGAGGAAAAAGAGCAGAAGAGCAGGAGAAAGAAGTCATAGTTCAGTCTCCTCCTGACAGTCCTTTATGTCCCTTTTTATGTAGGAGGGGCAGAATTATTATGGATATCTAGATCCTAGTATAAAGTGCCTATGAGAAACTTATAATAAAAGTTGGAAGATGAACTAAAATTCCTCCCTGTATTGGTGGGACCTAATATAATAGGTCAAGGGCATATTTGTTTGGGGGCCAGAGATATCTTGAGCAGCTCTCAAGTATACGTGAAAAGTGACCAAAGGAGGTTTCCATATAATACTGGCCCTCGCATGGCCTTATGTGGCAGCCACGGGGCTGCTCAAAAAATAGTCTGTCTATCCTCAGTATGCTTTCTGAACATGTGTACAGATTTCATTTCTCTGCCCCTCTCTCCTTTTAAAGTTAGGTATTGAATGTATAAATGGAAAGAAATGAGAGCAGAAGTGACACTAAGTCACTTCTCTTTACAACATTCTCTTTGTAGCACTGGATGGTTATGAAAGCACATGAGAAAATGAATTCTTCCCCAGACTAGGTCCCCGTGGGACTGTGCTGAACAGCCCTCTCATTCCCCACCCCCCACTGACTATGTAGCATGAATGAGAAACACCACTTGGTAGTTATTGGGCTACTGAGGTTTCCCCTAAGTCAGATTCTGATTCTGTCGGTCAGCATAGGTCATAGCATATATAAGTCAAAATATATGTGCAGAAAGGGAATACATATGAGAATAAAAATACACAATCTCTACCAAAATAATAAAGAGGGAAGTAATGGATAATTTAAAAGGTAAGATTCGATAGGTCTTGATTGATAATGGGCAAGACTGATTGAAAGATGGAACAGTTGAGTTTTTTGGAATAAGATATATTTGCTGTTGTTGAATTAATAAGTATTTAAAAGTTAAATATAAGAATGGGTTCTTTCATTTTATTATATCTTGTTAAAAAAATGATTGCCTTTAATTCCCAGTTGAAATACATAGGTTTTAGAGAACTTGAAAGGTTCAGTAGGTAAGCCAATCTTTCACACTTAACAAATATTTCAGTCTTGTGCCATAACTCCCTCCCTCTGAAGTGCGCATGATATCTGTGATCCTGGGCTCTGAATCACTAAGCCCAGGATCCTTCACACACAGTGTCCTATGCTGTTACTGCCAGTCTGGGGGAGCAGGAGTACAAAAAGGAAAGCTGTTTCCACATGAACCTGAGGTAGGAACACATTTAAAGAATCCTTGAGAGAGAAAAGTGTATATGGGAAGGGAATTTCCCCCTTTTTATTTTTATTTTTTTGCAAGCTTTTACAAATACAGAACAAATTTCATTTCTCTCTAATGGCAAGTTATGCTGGCATAAGGACTCTGTACTGAACTGAAATTTCAAAAGCAAACTGGAATCTTTGCCTAGAAACTAGTAAAATTTCTGATTCTTAATAAAGGTTCTAGTTTAATTTGACCTGCAAAATTCATAGAATTCTAGAACTGGAAGGACTCTTAGAGATCATCTAGTACATATTATTTTATTTTGTAGATCAGGAAGTTGAGACTTGAAAGATTAAATGGCTTGCTTAAGGCCATACTGGCAAAGCTGAGACTAAAGCTCACTCCCTCTCATTATTAGGATACTTTTGACTACATCAATATTCTGAGTGCTGTTTCACTTAACATCACCTACGCTACTGTAGAAATCCATATTCTTTTGTTTTGTATCAATGGAATCTGAGAACAGTTCATTCATTCACCAGTTCATTCATTCACTCACTTCAGCATTTCTTTTTCTTTTTTTTTTCTTGTTCTTTTTTTTTTTTTACTACCTACAGCACCTGGTATTCCTAGATGGTTTCCCATCCAAGTACTAACCAGGCCCAACCCTGCTAAGTTTCTGCGATCAGATGAGATCCGGCATGTTCAGGGTGGCATAGCTATAGATTCAGCATTTTTATAGTATCTTCTCTGGGCATTGTCCTTGATCCTCACTACTATTTTCAAGCAAAGAAACCTTCACATATTTTAAAATAATTGCAAATGTATATGTTTTCTTGGCTTAAGCACTGTAATTCTGGTTCTTTTAATAATTTTCATTGACTTTCATATGCTTGTATTTGCAAAATTTAGCATCAGGTAAATTATGAATATAATAGAAGAAAGATTTAATATTTCTGCATTTTCTTTCTTAACTGAAGCCCACTTTTTTTTATAATAGGGTACTCAAATATGAATTTGCTACAAAAGTAGCTATTTTTTCCAGTCATACTTAAGAAATAAAATTATAAACTGCTTAAAAAAACAAGGCAATGTGTTTATTTCATATATTACCCTATACTAGTATTGCTGAAATTTATTTATTTTCACATTACTGCAATGAATGTAAATCACTTGGATTCTTCTTCCACACTGCCTATTAGTGAGAGTGCTGTGTCTTCTATGTGGGCAATAAAAATAAATTTATTAACTATTGTGAGAGTGACACAAAAGAAATGAAGAACACAGGTCTCCAGGAGCTCACAATTTAGTCATTAAGAAAATATGAAGTATATAAACAATGAAAGTGTTATGCTAAATATACTTTCTAATACCCAGAAAAAGTTTTTTCTTTAAACTACAAAGAAGTGAGCAGAACCAGTTTATTTCAGTCAAGGTTCCAGTCTTTGAAGACTTAAGTGCTAAGCTAGATTTTTAGACAGATTCGATGGAGATTTGAGAAAGGGCAGTTCGGATGTTGAAGTTACTTCTTATTCAAAGAAAAGACTTAGGCTCAAATTTCTCTCTCTGTCTTTCCTTTAAGACCAAATAAATGGCCCACTCTGTGCATATGCCCCCTCTGAATGTTCAGATTCACATCCACCAGCAATTTATGAGCCTTCACGTCCCAGGACCTAGGCAAGGCGCTGTTGTATGTTGTCACATTCATTAACCTAATAGTTCTTTCATCTACCCAGTTTAGCAGGTTATTCTCAATTTTCTCTTCCATGATATCTGTCTTACTTATCACTGGAATCTAAAATATATAAATAATATATCTTGGGGAGAGGGAAAGGAAAGGCAAGAGAGTGAGCACTAGCTCTAGCTCAGGCCTTATCCCCAAAGACATCAGTTTAGTAGGCCTTGCCACTCACTTGTGGTCTCAGAGCAGTAGCCCTTAGATTACCTTATTAGAAAAGCAGAGGCTACGGCCCCCACCCTTGACCTGTTGAATCACAATCTGCTGAATCATCTTAACCATTCTCCCATGTGATTTGTACTCACATTAAAGTTTGAGGAGTTTCTTTAATGATACACTAATAATTTGAGGGAGTTTTTAAAAATAATTACAAACAGGCTCTATTTCAACACAATTAAATCAGAATCTGGTGATTGTGACATTTGTATGATTTAAATACTTCCCAGGATGTTCTGGTGTGCCGTCAGGGTTGAACGCACTGCTTTGCTTTTTTCCAAACGTACCTAAAGATAAGAATCACTTAGAACCCTTGTTAACAACATAGATTCCAGCTTCTAGGTTTAGGACCTACTGAGTCAGAAGTCAATTTCCTGGAGAGATACCTGTTTATCTGTATATTTAACAAGTAACCCAGGTGCCATTTATTAACAAGGAAGCCCAGGAAACACTGGTAATTCTATGATGTGCCGGTCCTTTCATCTGGTGACCTTGCTGGGGCTTATTTTTGTCTCAGTGTCCTCATATTCTTTTACCAGGTAAGGAGAGGGTGTGGACTCACAAAACAGAGAGGTAAACATGGAAAGGAGAGAATGTAGAATAAGTTCCAAATACCTGATAGGGTGGGAGCTGAGGTGCGGGTGGGGCTCGAGTTAGCCTGCATCCCTTTATCTTTATCAAGAGCCATTGCTACACCTAGATCAGTGAATGATTCTGAACAGTTCTAAATCTCTTTGTTTGGGAAAGGACTGGTGCTGAAAGGGAACATTTCAGAGAAGATAACCAAAAGTTTTTTGAGTGGGAGAGAGCAAATCAGAATAGTTAACCTGATTGAGAGTCTTAGGGAGCAGGATGAAGGGAATGAGTAATTATATTTCAAGATTGTGGGTAGCTATTCTCTGGATTCTTTTTATTCTTTTTTTAACCCCTAGATTAAGGAATACCAATTTCAAAAATGTGTAGTCTCTTTACTGGTAAATGTGATACAAAGGGTAACAACACAGTTCTATTACTAGTGTGGATCTTTAATACACCTACCACCTTGACATAGAACACCAGGTCGGTTTGACGATTGATTCTTTATAAAATCATGTTAGTTGTCATTTAAGACCTGGTTCTTTTTAAGACCTTACTTTGTACTTTTATTTGTTACATTCCATAGTAGGAAATCATATATTTTAAATATCTACATATAGAGGTGTACGGAGCACTCTGCTAGGTGCTCAAGTTAAAAAAATCTTAAAGGATACATCCCCTGTCTTTGGAGGGGATTAAATTCATTGTGGGGGTAGGACAGAACTTGTAAACACAAAAAGTAAACAACAGTGGAGCGGAGTATAAACTGAGAGCCAAATGGGAGGTTCAGACAGTAAGTGCTAAAGAGGCTGAGAGTGCTGTTTGCCTTTGGATGTTGTGCTTTGGTCTCTCCCTCTGAAAGGTGCCCGTGTAAACTAGGAGCCTGTTTTCTATTTCATCACTTATTTCACTTATAACTTTAACAATAATTTGACTTCTCCAAATATTAGCCGAATGCAAATGTTTTCTGTATTTCCCCTGGTGCTAAACTTAAAGGTATTTCAGAGACACAATGGATTATTTTAATCAAGTCTGAGTATCTAGGGAAATTATAAGACCTAAGATAATTAATTTTTATAATATGCATGCAAACTGGACATTGGCAAATAACTTATTGTCCTGCCTCCACATTCTAGCAAGGGGTTGTGATTTCCCAAGTAAGGCAGAGGAGTTAGAAAACAGCAGGACTTTGCCACAGTTCGTAATTAATGAGGTGCTAAAAGTGTTGGAGCAGAGGTTCCCAGACTCAGTGTGTGACTCAAAGGGATGAGAAGCGCCCAGAATTTCAAACAAGTGTCACTTAAATAAACCGAAAGTGAAGTGAATCCAGTCTGTGGAATGGGAAATGGTCTATTGACATCGGGCCATTCCATGACAGTGTAAGATACAACGTAATAAGGATTAGTCACCACATTTTGCAACTTGTGATAAACTACTTTTTTTTTTTCTGAATAGTGAAGAAAGTGAGCAATGATCTGCTCTATAGTATTCATGGAAGTTAAAATGAACTCTTAATGCCCCAGTGTTCAAATAAATAACCAGTCTGTTACAGATTCCCACGAGCATGACTTTCCTCTACCCCTTTAATTTATATTAATCAATCAAGTTAATTATTAATAGTAGGAGACAAGCCAAAGTACTTTTCTAATCAACTAATAGCTGAGCCCCAAAGCCTAATGAGAGCTTTTTTACTGGGAGAAGCATTACTGAGAGAAAATGGCATAAGGGGCCATTTTGGACCATGAGAGTTGCCTAAAATGGAAAGTTTTCTACAGAGCAGAATTCCTGAATAAATTTGGATGATTGTCAAGGTATTTCCAAATTAAGATTTATGGTTTCTTCTTTCATATTATTTCCAAGTTTCTATATATACAATTTCTAAATTTTGGTTTGTAGGTGCTAAAATAACACTTATAATAGGGTCTACCTAACGTAGGATAGCAGAAGCCGATTAAACAGAGCTCACTAAAATATATATCTATATCCATAACTATATTTCTATGTATGTATACATATATACGTTTATAATATACATGTGAATCTATATACTTTATATAGCTTCCCTGCTAGGATGAAAAAGGACAAAAAAGATCTGGTATTATTTGATTATCCCAGCATGGGTATTATTCCAATGAGAGATTTCATAAATACTTCTATTATTATTGATGTATGGGACTTAATTTTTCAGTGATCTCAAGAAAATTTTTATATTGAATAAGTCTACCTGAGATTGAGAATGCAAACCATGTGACAGAATCTTTTAAATATATTTAAGTGTTAAGATTTTAGGAGAATTAAGTCCCTTTTTGCAATATAGAACTAATAAGATGTGTATCTTGCCATAAAGGAACATATTACATTTGTATATTTAAAAATAATGTATTTTCATTATATATATGAAAAGATGAATCTGATTAAATTTGGTTAGTAAATTTTAAATTGTAAAAATAAAAGCTTTGCGATAGGTTTATTTCATAGCCAGTTCATTAAAAAACACTATCTGCTTTATACTAAAGCTATTAATGTGAATTTGGAACTTTAACAATTTAAATCACAGAGCCAGTATTTGATGACTTGACTTTAGGGATCTCTTGTCCTGATATCTGTAGGAATGAGTTAGAGATATAACTTTGTAGTTTACTGAACAAAAACATTTCAGCTTTGTTCTTAAAAAGTTAAGAAAGACTGAAATGATTTTGCTTTTTTTTTTTTTAAAAAGAAAACTTGTAGATTGTCTGTGTTGGGGGTAGTGTTGTATGCAGCAAGCACTTTCCGTTATATACATTATAAACATTTCCATGTTTTAAAGGGTGCGTGGAGAAAGCACTGGGTCAAGTCTTTTCCTCCAACATACTCTAGAGGGAGTCAAATCTAAGAAAGTTATGTTCAATGCATTTCAACTGCTATTGGTTCTTTTAGAAATTTTTTTCTTGGTGACAACACTGTTTTGACTCTCTTCATAAGAGCCCAGTCCAAGATTTGGTTAAAACCTGGAGCTAATGAGGCCAAGGTAGAAACTGACTCCCTGTGTGAACCAATTAGCATCGTACAGAGAAAATAACCTCCCCTTTGGTCACAGATTGCTTGGGTTACCTGTGAACCAATGCATATTTTGGTGTGAATGGGGACAGAGTGAGAGGTAGGGTGTGGAGTAAGAGAGTATTTATGGACCAGGGAAAATCCTTCCTCTCAGACTAGAACAATACACTTATATATGGGTTTCAATGCTACCGGTAATTAGCTTCATGAACTTGGAAATGCCATTTATCCCCTTTGAAATTCAGTTTTTTCAATTCTGCTGAAATAGATGGTTGAACTAGAAGGTCCCAGATCTAAATTTTATGATGTTATTTCAACAGATGATAGTTTATGGTTTCTATAAAAGTTTGTCTTGAAAATCTGAATATAAGCCACTAGCTCCTAGAAAATCATGGGTCTAACATTTTGTTTTAAATGTATTTGTACCATTACTAAACCTACACAATTGGACTGTGTTCTTCCCCCAAACACTTTTTGGTCTTTTTCATGTTTGCTCCTTTTATTGAACTATTTATTTAACTTGAAATTCCTTTGGCTTCTATCTGCAATTACAGAAATCCTACGTGTTCTTCAAGACTTGACTCCGCTAGTGTGCACTTTATGAAAACCGTCTTGTCCCTCCCAACGCTATGGGAATGACTTCTGCTTTCTTTGAATTTTTGTGTCATTTTGCTTTAATTTTTCTTTTGTCATTACCATTTTCTACCTTGCATTATAGTTGTTTTCTAGACATGTCTTACCTCTTCAACAATCTTCAAGCTCCTTAAGTGTAGGGATCAAGTAACTAAACTTTACATTCTTCATTTTAAGTAAATTGGTTTGCTCATAGGAGATGCTCAACAAAAAATTGCTGAATAAAAGAACATATTAAAAAAGAGCAACTGGTTTATGAAAACTTATTTAAGACAGAGTCTATTTTAGTATTACTAGCTAGCAGTACTTCAGGCTTCATACTTGAATGCTGAGACTGCTCCAGAGTTTGTGAGGAAATAGTTTTAGGAAGTTTTCTCTTTAGGAACGGAAGGAAGAAAAAGTATATTGTTTATGTTTTTCTTTTGTACCTTACATGTTTATTTCTAAGAAATCATACAGCTTCAATTTTGTTCTCTGGTAACTATAAGTTGGTATCTACTCAAAGTAGTTTATGAGTGAATTTCAAGATTTACATAAATGTTTTGCAGAGTTAATATCCTGTAAATGTAGCACTTGGAGATAGGAGTAGCCAGCATTTTTCTCATCAAGTACGCATTTATTTCCATATCACTACAGGTTCAAATCTGCAGATAGAACCAGATATAGAATTAAAAATTCTCACATTTAGTACAAAATGTGTATTAGGATTTTGCTTCACAATTTCTTAGTTACTGTTGTAACTTTGATTTCTGTTATTATGTCTCTTTCCCATCTTCCTACTTTCTTTTCTACATTTTGTTCCTTCCTTACAGCCCACAGCTCTAACAAGGTATTTATATATTAGATGTCCTATACATATTTTATTTTATTATTTTATTTGCTTTGATTCTCACTACTCCTTTTCCTTAACCAGTGTATGGAGTTTTATCTAGGGAAAAAAGTTTTATCTAGGAAAAAAATATACATATACTGTTTTAAACTTACATTTACCTGTCTTCTCGGTGGCCTTCTTTCATCACAGACTTTTAATCCTGTAGTTTAGCTTTTCTGTGTTTCTTTCTTCAAGAGGCTTACATTTCATTTATTTTGGATATCAGCTTATACTGTTTGATCAATACCTTTGGAATTTGCAGAGGAATAAATCCCTGCTAATAAAATATAAATCTGTGACTTGAAATTTTTGGATAGGAGGGCCTTGTGCATCATCATGTTCTTCATATTAGCATGCCATGAACACATGTGGTTTTACCAGTGGGTATGGGCAGAGTGTTATTTCTTCCACCCCATGTTAAATCTCTTCCACCTAGCTATAGTCTCCTCACCACTCAGTGCAGCTCAGGGTGAAGGCAGAGCTCTAGACAGATTGCTTAATTTTTCTCTCTCAAACCTTTGTGTGCCTCCTCTGGACTGCTGTGATGACTCGGTTGAGAAGACTCTCTCCATCTGAAATATATATGAAATTATAATATTAATGATGGTATAACAAAGTAGGGTCAGTGAACAATTGCAGAATCAGAAAGTATCATAAAGATTGATATTAAAGGCCAGATAGAAATATAGTATTAGAGAGAAATACGTGTCATTGGCAAGGATGAACTCTAGGAGCAGTTCATGGAGGCCTGGTAATTACTTAGTTCTGTTCCTTGGATTGTATTCAAGTGCTTTTTTTGGAGTTCCATTCAACTGAGCAGAGTGGAAGTATACAACGTCTAATAGAAACAGACTGCAGATACTTTGTAATAACACATTTTTCAGGTTAATTTCTAAGGTCTTCATTGTAGAATGAGGATGTTTTCATATAAAATCAAATTATTGATGTAACAGAAAACAAAATATATTTTTATCCTTTACAATAAAGCTCTGAACAGAATTTTATCATAGAGATAATTAGCATCATCCATGCTAATTATCCATGCTAGCATCATTTTTGATTCTTAGTTTCTGTATCTTCTTTGATAATTTCTTTTTACAGTTTGAGGTGTACCTTTAAATTATTGAGGAAGATTTTGAGTGTTACAGCCATTGTGACTCTCCTAAGGAGCAGCTGGCTGTCTGCCCTTATACTGTGGTTGGTATCATTCTTTTCTATTGGCTTCAGAGCCAACTTGAATTTCAGGCTGTCTTTTTATGCTATTGATAATAATAAGTGATCATGAAGTATAACATATATATGGCAATATCAATAAAGTGAACATAAATTTTATTAGGTTATCATGGAATTGACAAACTCTCAATATTTCAGGAATTTAGATATCATCTTCTTCCTTCCTTCCTTCCCTTCCTCCCTCCTTTCTTCAATCCTTCTCTCCTTCCCTTTTTCCTTTTTTGTTCATTTCTCGTTCTTTTAAAAGCTGAAAAGCCTGGATTAATTTATGAATTTATGTGATGATGTATACTGAACTCAAGTCTTTCTTGAAACTCCTAAAATGAACAACTGATAATGCTGGTACTTGAATATCTTGGAATAAAGCATTAATGCCATACATTTTTTTTAAAATCTAGAGCTGAACATGTCATTGCTATTGTGTTTTTTTTAAACAAAGGTGTATAAGGCTAGTGCCAAGATCACTCCCTGGAAAAAAATGAGTGCCAGAAGAGTAGTCTTCATAATAGCCTGTGGGCCACTTATAGCCATGTAAAGGGTTCTTGTAGTCTTTCCTGCCTTTATCTTGAAAATATGGTTTTTATTCTTTATATTTTATATGTTTCTGGGTACATAGTAAGGATATCAAGGATAGACATGAAAGAACAGAAAAATTAAATAAATATCTTTCTTTTAACAGCTTAATTTCCTAAGGATTAATGGTAAGAACTTTGAGGACATATGTCCATTTCTGTAGTGCAATAATTCTCTCAAATATTTAGGTATGACTGGAAATCCCACTGAAGTTCCTTGAACCAGAGAGGAAATAAAAATGAATTTCATTTATAATAATAAAGAAAAATATTACAAAGGTTTATAAGGAAAATAGCTGTGTTGGAGCAGAGGCTCAGAAATAAGGAAAACATAATGAACTCTCAAAAGTCTTAACTGAATTATTACTAGTGATTTCTCTTGTTGCATTAATACTTCTGTTCAGTCTTGCGCCAAGGTTTTTAAAATGCAAAAAGAAAAATATTGGGAAGTAAATCTCTCAATGGAGCTTCTTTATTAGCTTAAGAATTCACATACTTCTCCACTTTTTCTCTCCCCACCCCACCAAAAAAAAATTCATTTTCATGATTTAGAAAACTGATACTTTGTTTTCCATGCTAGAAAACAAGAAAATAGAGTAGTATTTTCATAGATGCCATTAAAAATAATTTAATGAAGCATTTAGATTTACACTGCTAAACTGCTCAGCTCTGGCCGTCAGATTTTATGCAGAGACTATAAATATTCACAAATATTCATCTATATTCTTTGGGCATTCTTTCTACTTACAGCTGGAGGTGCTTTCCATTAGATGAAGGTAATATCTTAGTGTGTGCACTCAGAGGCCTCCGAATTGCCAGAGTGTTTTGCCAATAAGTATTTGAATATTAGTTGGTTTGGTTGCTTTAATACTATACATACTTGTCTCTTTATAGGGGAGTTAACCATTTAGCATAATTTAAATACTTTTTCGTATTTTGTTTATGGTTTCTGATTTTTGTGCTTCATCAGTGTCTTCTTTTATTTCTGTTATAAACTGTATTTTTGATTTATTCATCTAGGAATTCAGAAATTAAGCATCTTGTTTTTAATTCTACTAGTGGTTAACAAGAAGATAGTGGCTAACTAGTAGAATTAAAATCCTTTCAAAAACATCTTAGTTTCCTTATGTTCTTTATTATTGAAAATAAAGATATATTAATAATTTATTTAGTTATTCATTTTTAGTTGTATAATTAGTATATTTACGTAATTTAACACACCTGCTGTGGAACTAAATATTTGTTTGGCCCCACCTGCTTCCTGGGGTCTTGGCCTCTTGCTCAGTGGAGATCTTTGGCCAACATACTGTGGAGTTACTTCATCCTCAAATACCACTTACTGTGTCAGGTACACCTGGCAAGAAATCGGGCTTTATTACACCTGTTGAAGGGAGACCTTCAGCAGCATCAAAACCAGGCTCAACTCAGCTAAGTGCATGACAATTCTGTCTCTTTTCGCTGGTTCTGTGTTCAGATGAGCACTGAACATTGGACATGAGATGTGCCTTTCTCAAAGGCTCTTCAGATGTGGTGACTAATTCAACCCAGAAGTTCTTGGGAGATAACTTGTGAGGAAAACCGTTGACTAATGAGGAATAGTTGATGAGAGAAGAGAAAGAGAGAGAGAGAGAGAGAGAGAGAGAGAGAGAGAGCTGATTCTCTAGTCATTTCCCATTCCACTCAACTGTTCCAAGGTACAGCTGTTTCACATGTCCTGCCAAGAAATGTCCTCAGCTATGGTTTCCCAGGAAGCTTTGAGCCTCCATACTACCCCATGTTGTTTCTGCTTTCCTTGCTTCTCTGCTCATTTTCTGGTTTCTCTCACTCTTGCAGCCACTAATCACACTCTCCCAGAAAGACATTAATTTCCAAGCCTTACCTTATCCTCTGTTCTTTAAAAACCTGGGTTTTAACAGATGTTTATTTGTTTTAAAATAAATCTTATATGGAATTATAAAAATGTAGAAATTCAATAAATTTCCCTCTTCCTATTTTTCTAGATTTTTAGTAGATACTTTTATATAATTAGGACAGATAATAATATGTATCTATTTTTTGTTTTGTGTTTTTCTGTAAGTGGAAAAATCTTGTATGTATTTTTCTGAGATTTGATTTCTTCACAAAAACTATGAATCTTAAACATTGTTCTTCTATGCCAGTGCATAGTGTTCTATCTCATTCTTTTAAACACAGTATTCCGTAGTATGGATGTACCATATGGAATTAACCCACTCCCTTTATAACCCACATTTACACGTTTCCAATATTTTGCTGTTACAGATAATGTTGCAATAAATATTTTGTAAGTGCTTCTATGTGCTCGTGTTCAAATATTTCTCTGGGATAAAAAAGTACTTTGAGTGAGATTGCTGGAGATGAATACTATGCACATTGTGAATTTTACTAGCTACTCCAAAATCTTACATCTCCCATCATCTATATGCATTTTTATTGTGATCATTTTAAAATATTTTTAAACTCAACAGCACTGCGTAATAGAAAATTTTACTTTATGCCAAGCTCATATGTGAAAAATAACACTTCACTGTTGTTTTAATTTATATTTCCTTAAGTAAGGAGGAAAAATGGTTTTCTATTTATGACCACTAAAATTTTTTCTAAAAGTTTCTGTTTTTATTCTTTCCTTATGATATCATTTGGGCCCATATGAATGGTGAATTATATGGGAGTATTTTACTTTCTTTAGCCCTTACAGCTACTGAGGTACTTTTCTTTTATACACACACACACACACACACACACACACACACACACACACACACACACACAAAGTTTTTATACAAGATTATTGTTAGCATATAATTATTTTTTCTTTTGTTTTTTCATTAGGTTTTATAATTAATGAGAATTTCAAGTTGATCTTATGCTTAATAGAGTTCAGCACTTACCCTCATTTTCAATAATATAATTGTCTATTAAGTTCTAATTTTGAATTATTTCTTAGTTGCTAGAATTTTTTTAATTTTAACTTCCATTATTCTTTTATGACACAAGCAATTACATACTATAAAAATACAAATTCATGTGAGAAAAATTTTCATACTAGTTAACATTTTGGTATATAACATTTTAAGTATTTTCTATAATATACTTATAAAGAATCATATTTTTCAAAAACTGGCTTAAAAATGACTATTTTATAATCTTCTTACGTAACTGTAACATGCAAACATTTGTTGAGTCTTTATTATTTTCATAAATATTGCAAATAATGTACTTTTCTGAACCTTTGAATATCTTCAGTTGGCTTTACAGATAAGTTAGTTATAACTTGACTGAATATTAAATTATTAGGTCAAAAAGTTTGCTTTCAACTCTTTTGACCATTATTATTACAGAAAAAAACTATGCTGCCTATTTTTCTTTGTAGTCATTATGTAATATTTTGTCTAGTCTTATTTTTATGATTTATTCTGATATTTGATATAATTTTCAAATTCTTTATCAATTACATTCTCTTTTTTTGAATTTTTTTCTAGATTTTATTTTCAAGACATTATAGCTAAATGAGTACCATCATACTTTGATGGCAAATGGCCTCGTTTGTAATTCTTACTCTTTTCCTATTACTTTTGTCATTTTGTCATGTTAGTCATTTTTACCTCAGTTTCTATATCTATATATATGAGAGAATTCATGGGTATGTAAAGTGCTTTGAAAGATTCTCTGTAATTACTAAGTATTGTTAACATATCTAGATATATGTTATCTACATATCCACCTTACAGTTTTTTTTCCATAATATTTTGGGAGAATATTTTAAGCATGTCCACTTCATTATTAGTTTTATTTCTCACAGTGTTAATATCATCTTTTATGTCTTCCAATGTGAATTTTAATTCTGTTATTTCATTTTAGCTTAAGAAAGCAATTCTTTATTTCACCTGCCTCCATGTTTTTGTGATTCAGCTGGTTTTTCATCTTACCCTTATGGCTTTCTCTTGTGTTTTATAGATGTTCTCACTTCTTGTGTTCTAATTAAAATATCTAATATATACATTTAAAATTATTTTTTGAAAGTTTTATTTTTTCATTGTTCTTTAAATTTGATGTAACCTTACTCAGGTTGTTATTACTTTTAATTTTTTCCCCAGAAGTTCACCTTTCTCTTTTTATTTTTATTTATTTATCTATTTATTCACTCTTGGGGTTTGCCAACACACTGTGTGTGCATTTCCCTTTGGCTTCAGAGTCTGTCTCCTTTAGTGATGGTTAAGTCTACTTCTTAGACTTATGGCTCAAATGGCTGGTTGGTGCACAGAGTTCTTTCCCACTTTTTATTATCTGCAACTATTTATATAATGTTGCTATTTAGGGTGCGATCTACTTTTATATTCTACTGCCTGTTATATGTCATTTTGAGCATATAAGTACATTCTTCAATATACCCTGCTTCCACAAATCTTATCTCTACCTATACCTGTGATGACTCACTTGTAAGAAGTATACTTTCTAGAAATAATTGTGTCATTACTATTGTGCCCATGTCTATTCCCTACCCTGTTTCCTAGAGTCTACAGCATTAGACCAGATGTTGAAAGGGGGGCCCAATGGTGGCTTGGGAGGTGAAAGTGTGAAGAAGCCTTCTGCCCGCTTCAAAAACCTGCACCTACAACTAAGATATATAGGAACTCACTCTGGATAGTACAGTTCTCATCCTGTGATCTGTGATGAATTAGTTTCTTATCTAAAGCACTTACTAGATTACTTAGTACATGGTAGGAACTCAACAAATGTATATTTCCTCTATATGATGGGCTGTGCCACTGACTTTGCATTTAGTGAAGATTCTTCTCAAATTCTGGTATTAGTTTACTTTCAGGTCTCAATGCCCAGTGTTATGTCATCTTTTCATTTCTTTTAGTTGGTGAATAGTGAAAAGATTTATTAGGGAATTCCAGCTTTTCATACTACATTATATATGAATGTTTTAGAAAGATTGCTCTGGTATCACTAGTTCAGATACATTGATGGGAATACAGTTAAGGAAGCAAGAATACTTAGTAAACTACATTTATAAATCTAACCCAAAATGATGAAGACTTAACATGAATAAGATGATTATAAAGAAGAAGATAGATTCAAGAGATATTTAGAAGGTACAAAAATGAAACTTAGCAATCAGTTATATGTGATATCTCGGGAGACTGATGAATAAGAGAAAAGAACTTACAATGAGTAACAGATACTAACTTGCACTATTGATTCAATAACTTAGTTCAGGGGAGAAGTAAGATGCAGGGTAGGAAATTAAAAAATTCAGTTTTTGACATGTTAGGCACATGGAATCTGCAGAAAGTCCATTTGGAGATATTCAGAAAGTAGTTGTAATTATGTATCGGTAGTTTAGGAAATCAGTTAGGACAGGAGATATGGTTTGGGGGTTACCAGCATATGAAAATGAGAGTAGAATGAATGGTATATATAAAAGGCAGATGATAGGTAAAGGCAAGACTGTAGGCATGGTGGTCAGCTAGAAAGTTGCAATAGTCCAGGAAAGAAACGATCACCAATTTCTCCAGAACAATAACAAAACAAATGGAGGGAAGGATCTCATTTCAAGAAGCTTACTATGAAAGTGCAATTAAGAACGTGATAGGGAGGTGGTTAGGAAGAAATCATCTGCTGGGGCTGCAGCCTAAGGAAAGACATAAAAATTTGAAATGACTAACATAGGCCAATGGAAAGGAGGGGCAAAGGCCAGGGACTAGTGAACATTGTAGGTCCAATTGAGGCCAGAAACCAGAAATTTGTAGGGGCCACAATTTTCACAATATGTGATTTTCTCCTTATTTCCTGGGTGTTAAGAAGGAAGCAGGTATGTATATTTATTGCACGGATACAAGTTTAGATGTTTTCTGATTAGCAGACATTGGGTCCTGTCCAAAATGTTCACAGAGACATTTGGTCCATGTCATAAGGTCCCTGATACTTGAGATTGATATATGGTTGCATCCAAATTGTCCATGGAGACATGTGGTCAACACTGACCCACCTACCTTACCCCGTGTACTTTACCCCATAGGCTATGAAGGTGAGAATGGTTATTATTGGAAATATAGTCACAATTATTGGACCAATAAAACATGACGGTATTTTTTTTTAATGTATTAATCTGGTAAATCAAAAAGTATAAACATTATGGGATATTTGAACCCAGGGAGGTTTTCTTAAGTGTGGACATTCTTGACATTGGACATTTAGCTGATGTCTTAGCTTCAGTTTGTCTATGGTCTGATATGTAGATGTAATAATTATCCTATGTGAACAACAGAAGTGGCTACCATAAGGATGAACCCCAACAATAAGTACATCAGAAGACTGATGCTTTTTGAAGACTGTAAGATGGGTCTTCAACATCTATATCATCTCTCTATCCTGGCCATGTTATTTAAAACTTTCCTTGGATTATTTTCTTTGTATTAACTTTTAAAAAGAATGCAATTCTAATAATAATAGTGAATTCACAATGAGACGAGAGGGATTTAGCAACAGACAGAAAAGAGTGACCAGGTCAAAAGTGTCAGATACATTTTTCTGTATACTGGTTAAAGAAAAAACCACAAGTTACTACTATTATTATTTTTTAATCCGAGCTATTTTTTATATTTCTTGGACCTTACAGTTTGATAAAAATTAATGACAGGAATGGGCCTATCTACTTGTAATTTTGCTTCACTTTCAACTTTTCAAAAGAATAGTAACATGTATATATATTTATAAATACATATTATTTATAAAATTTATTTTATTCTGATAGGTCAGATCACTTAATAAATATGGAGAGTTAAACCAACTAACAAACTAAATATTTTTGTTGGAGTGGCAATGCATGTTTGCTTCTGTGATGGTCTGTTTCCAAAGATAACTTCCCACTTTCAGTTCCTTTAGGGCAGGGATTTTGTTTTGTTCATCATTTGGTATCCTGTGCTGAGTGAAATGCTTTAAATGTAGTAGGCGATCAATGACTTTTACTGCATAAATAGCAGAGCATGAAAAATTATAAACTCAAAGGGAAATTACAGTTTAAAATGTAAATTCTTGGGGGAAACTTCCATTGATAGAAATAAAAACTCTGCTTACCCAGGGTCCTATAATGCAGACCTAAAGGAAAACAAAACTGTGAATTCCAATGTGTACTTATTGAAATAAACAATTCCTCTTTTTTTGTGACATGAAATTGAGTAAGCACATAAATCTCATTTTGGCCGATTTGTTGTGTCCAGAAAGAGAGCTAGATTCATAATGTAGATTAGTTGGGGTGAGTTCACTATTTTCTATCATCTCTGAAGCTTCTCAGTCCTTTGGTCCCCATGTGAATAGTGTTTTTTTTTTTTTAAAGCAATATTGACTTTGCTTTTGAGTAGGAGGACTTGTAGACCACAGACTTCCAGACTCAATTTTTGTATATCCTGATGAAAATTCTCAAATTTCCCTACTGAATGTAAACATCTGTGTGATGTGTTTAAACTTAAACTTACTGAGTGTTGGCAGTGATTTGCTCAAGTGAATAAGGTGGTGCATTTGTATTGATCGAGTTGTTTGGAACATTAAAGTGATAAAACAGAATCTAAGTTAGACTATAATAGCATGTTGGCCTCAGGCCACCATGTGCACTGTACCCTCTGCCACTTCTATTTACACCTATGACAGATGTCTCTGGAATTTACTGACCTCTCTAGCTCTTTGACATTCAACTTAAGTCTCCACGTTTTCTTTCTTCATTCATATTTTAATATTATGATCCTTCATTCTCTCTATCTGCACCTTTCTCAAACCATAATCTAGGGTGACTGCCCCAAACTGGATAAAATACTGATAACATTAAAAATATTAATTAAAAATCCAAGGAGCCTTCATAAAAAAATATCGTGTAGATAATGGTTCATACTTCCAAGAATTTTTCATAAAAAATTTACGGTACTGACAGGACAAAGAAATTAAATGTTGTAGCTGTGGTAACTGAAAAATATGCCAATATAATTTAAATATAAATTATCACCATTTGAGACTTGCAAAAAAATATTGAACATTCCAAGAATACAACTAAAAATAAAGTGCAAATTGGAGTAGAGATAAAGGATAACTGAGGATATTTATTCTACTGTTTAGGATAAAGATAAGGTACTCAATATGTTTTCAGGTATGAATGGCTTTATTTTTAGTAGGTTTTAATAAGCTTTTTAAGTTAAATTATATAAAGCCAATATTTTTGATATCTAAGATATAAGACAAATATCATATGAAATATATACAGTGGTTAGTTCATCTTTTTAAGTTCTCTCAAGCTCATGGTAAAATATCACTTCTTACCTGGAGACAGTTAACAGAGGTGACTCTCTCTTAAGATAATTTTTTTTATAAACAAATTATTTTAAATTATTTTTTAAAGCCCTACTTGCAATTTCATACTCCTTGCAAGCTAATAATTTATCTTGTCACAGTTTCACAGATGCTGGCACATGACATAAGATTCTTGCCTCAGGGGAGGAAAAAAAGTTTCTTATTAGCAATAGCAATAGCCAGAGTATCAACATTTTCTTGTGCTGGTTCCTCACTCTCCAGTTCCCATAAGTGCAAAGATTAGGTGATGCCTATACATGCAGGGGCTTGGTGTTAAAAAAGAAAGGTCCTGAGATTAGGGAGCCTGAATCTTTTACAGTAAATAGTGACCATATCACACTTTTTATTATACAAGACAGTAGGCGAACCTGCCCTTTGCTTTGATGGGAAACAGTTTTTATATTCCAAGACTCTTTGTTTTACAAACATCCTTAAAAAAAAAAATAGTCTGGAAAAATTACAGAATGTGCCTCTGCTCACAAGATGTGGAAAAACAAAAAACCCACAGAGAATTGTCTCCCTAAACAAAATTTGACAAAAACATGCCTCTTCTCTACACTTTGTATAGTTAAATTATTGTGTGGTCTGAGAAACTTATTCCTTTTATTCTGAGAGTGCAATAGTACTAATGTGGCCTCAGAGGGTCCAGAACATCTTAGGAGGATTTGACATTTTTGTCTTCTCCACTGGGTCACTGTGGTGGTAAATATCCAGCCTAATTCTCCTTTAAGCTGACCAATCTACCTGCCATTCAGCATCCCAAAAAACAAGAAAGAAAAAGAAAGAAAGAAAGAAAGAAAGAAAGAAAGAAAGAAAGAAAGAAAGAAAGAAAGAAAGAAAGAAAGAAAGAAGAAAGAAAGAAAGAAAGAAAGAAAGAAAGAAAGAAAGAAAGAAAGAAAGAAAATAAAATAAATGAAATAAATAAAATAAAAAAATAAAATGATCCTGGCAGCCTTGCTTCAATTTATTCACAGACGAGATAGCAGTGTCATAAACATTTCACTACATACTACCTTCTCTGATTTCTGAACTTTTCATGATCTCTTTGGCTCCTGACTTTTTGCCTAATTTCCTATCTATGTCTTTACATTTGTTTCTTGGATCTTCTGTTTAATAGTATTCCTCTGATAGTGACCAGTAATCTCTTTGATAATACTAGTGCTTGTTCTTTGGTTTACATTTGCTGTCTAGTGCTCTGCAAAACAAATCTGCTCCAGCCAGTCCTCCTGGATTCTATCTCGTGCTTCAGAACTAGTCTACACCCAATTTTTACCAGCTTTTATGAAAAGATGACAGACTCTATCCAAAGCATGAGCACCCTCTACAAGATCCCCACCAGGTGGTCATCAAGCTTTTACTTGATTTGTATCTTCTGAGTTGACAGTGCATCAAAAAATCAAAAAGCAATATACACTTGGGAGGTACATTTTGAAAACAATTTCAGTAAAGATCCAGACCCTGGATTTAAAACCTATTTCAGATCACATCTTTATGCATTAAAAAGTATAGAGAATACATGATTTTCCTAAAACATGTAGAATTACCCAATCTTGAGTGCTTCAAATATGATCTGGGTCTTAAGGAATAGGATGTGTGAAAAGGCCTCTCTTGATTGAGATAGATTTTTTGTAAGAAAAGACCACAATTTTTTGAAAATATATAACTTTGAAAAAATAAATATGATTTCATTACCACATACAAAGTTTTGTGATTTCTAAGAAAAGGGAAAATATAATGTAAAAACTGACATGAAAATCAATGTTAATAATATTATAAATCCTTATCAATTTATACATCTTTGTTCTATCTTACCTTATGGTCTTGATCTTCTACTTACAATTTTCTTATTTTAATTTTTTGATACTTTTATTTTTTCATATTATTTTACATATTATTTTAATTTATGAATTAAAGCAAAATATTAAGCAATATATTAAAATCTTCACAAAATTTATTTCTGTTTATTTAATTCACCTTTATTGGTATACTTTGATTAAAACATGGCTTTTGCTGAATGTGCTGTAGACTCTAGCTTTATTTACTCTCCCATCATAATGCAAGGAGAATTTACTGGACTTAGGAGTACTCCCTTAATGTTTGGCAACAAAGAAAATCCTGTGGATTGTGTGGAAGTCAAAAATTCATAGAATAATAGAATAAATTAAAGTCTTAGAAATTAAAGCTTTTTTTTTTCTGAATGAAGGAAAAAACTGAGCTTCTGGGGTAGGGGTTAAAAAACACTTCATTATGGCTTACGATTAATTAATGGCAAAGTCAGGCCCTCAATTCAAGTCTCCTTATATCAAATTCAACATTTTCTCCTCTATAACCTGCTGTGATTATTTTACTTTAATATTGAACAATGAATTATCATTGAAAAAAATTTAAATGAAAGCCAATACTACTTAACAAAAGACAGGGATGATATTCTTAGGGAATGAAGAGCTAATGCATACTGAATTACTTGGGGGAAATTGAACTCATAACCAGTATGAAGAGACAGGTCATCAGGTTAAAGAATGAGTCAGAGATCTTAAAAATAAAGGGTATTTTCTAAACAATAGCATTCGAAGTTATACAAATCAGATAATCAAATCTCATACCACAGCACATAAATTGATTGTTCCAGAGAGCCAGAGCCTCCTTCTCTTTTTCTCCTTCTCTCCCTTATGAAGTAATTTCTTGGCCCTTAGAACTGTTTTCATGATTTATTCAAAGTGTTGCTGCCAGAGTCCCATCCCATTTGGCAGAAGCAAAGGAACAAAACCCCCAACAACTCCACTGCTTTCTACAAAGGACCTGACTCCCACTGTCTCTTCATTTCTTGGCTTTGGACAATAACAGATTGCAGAATCAGATGTTGCACAGAAGTCTTGATAACAACTTAAAAAGATGACCATTGCTTGCTTGCTTGCTTGCTTGCTTGCTTGCTTGCTCTGTTGGGTTTCTTTTTTCATTGGAAAGTTTACTAGGTATGCTTCCAGCCCTTAAAGATTTTTAGCTTATCTTCACAGATATCTAATTCTCTCTGGCAGGAGTGTAACCACTGACCTGCAGAAGACCAGAGTGACATTTCTGTGCAATGTATTTCACAGGATGCTAGTGCATTTCATTTATTCTAAGAATTCACTTGGCAACTCTTTTGTACTTGAACCTGATCCGAAAATAAAATCACTTTCTGACAATCTTGTAAATAATTAACTGTATATATATGTAAGAAATCAAGCTCAGGGGAGTGTGTTTTCCATAGAAGGAAGAACACATATGTAATTGAAGTCAGAATTTCTGGGTTAGAGTCCAGGCTCAGCTGCTTACCAACTCGGTCACCCTATGCAAGTCAGTCATTAGCTTCAGTGTTCACACCTGTAAAATCAAGGTAATAATGCCTGCTCTTTCTACTGCAGAGCAATGTGTGAGAATCAAATGGAGAGATGTGCGGAAAGCTTTTATAAAAACTGTATAGTCCTATAAAAATGGGAGCTATTACTATTACCATCTGAAGAATAAGGGGAGATTAGTTTGTCTTCAAATGCTTGTGTATTTAATTGTCTCAGCTCTGTAATATTGCAATTTGTATTTATGATGAAGACTTATTGCCTTTTTATTAGGGCATTCATCCTAATTAACAGTGATAAGCATGAGGCTATAGAGAGTACACATATAGTGATGACTACTGAAGCAGAATTTCCTATCAGGGGGCTTACTTTGAAGCCCTGCTTTCCTGGAAAAGAAAGAGTAAGGTGAGTTGTCCAATGAAGTAGTGACACAATGGAGATGTAGAGAACCTTAGCATTGGGAAGGGTCTTAGAGAGTAACTAGTCCCATATATTGGGAAATGACTTTTGTTCTGTCTCTATCAGTCAGTGTTTCCTATTTTTAACACCTTAGAACAAAACTTCACCTTTGTCTTTAATTATTAATTAATTTTTTAAATAAAAATATTATCAGAATTTAAAAGAGGCATATTAAAAGACAATTTTTATTTTCCCCACAATAATTCAGTAGTAGAATTAGCACAAAAACTTAGGTCAGCTGACTCAACAATGTCCAGTGTTTTTGTCCCTTGTCTAATGCTTTTATTTAATATGAAAAATATCACTTGACATTTCAATCTCATTTTAGTTCTCGGTTATTAAATCTTTTCTCAGAACAAGGTGTGGCTGCAAGTTTTCTCTGAAAATGGGGGAGATGTGTATTAGCTAAGTAAGAGTTTGTGTTATTTCACTGTGATTAACCCCAACACTGACAAACAAAAATTCCAATTGGCTATCTTATGTGACCTTAAATAATCCTTCTTAGCTGTCATACTACTTTTACATTGCTAAATTCCCTCTCCTTGGCTTGGACCTATTCATATGACACAATTATACATGACAAGCCAAGAACAGACAATATCAAATACATACTAACTAACATTTCCTAGTCTTTTTGTATTTAACAAATCTAAGGAAAACACTAAATTGGAAATTCTTTTTTCATACATAAAAATTTCATTAAAGTATACAAATCTATTTTAAGTACTTAGTACAAATCACATTTGAAGTACTTAACATATAATAATCACTGACCTGCAGATTTGTCCAATTGTTCTGCCCCAGTTATATTTTCTAAATAAATACTTATTCAGTGTATAGATTGCAAACACTCAAATATTTAAAAATATATTATATGTAATCACTATAGATGGAATATAAATATCATCTACTGGTAAGACATAGAACCATCTCTGTCACGTTTTCTATAAGAAATGTTTCCAAAATTATCTCATTCCCAGATTTTAAATTATTCAGACGGTTGGTTTAATTTGTAGAGATTCTAATTAGTATGTCTGGGATGGGGCTCAGGCATTTATATTTTTTAGACTATCCTGCAGATGATTCTTATCATTAGGAAAGGTTTTGCATTACAGTTTTAGAGAATTGCCACCACTTTTACTCAGGATTAGTGTTGTCCTACAGGATTGTTTTTTGCTTGCTTTGAATGTCCTCAGCATAAGAAAATGACCCACAAAAAAGAAATGGAATTTGTTCATCCAACAAAAATTATTTGAATATAAAATCACTGTTGTAGGCATTGAGAATGCAAAAGAGATGCTACTCTACCCCCTTGCCTGATTCCATATTTTTTATGAAAACCAACATTTTATTGAAAAACATTTTAATTATTGACCATCATAAACAAGTTATAATTCAATTAAATAAGCATTGTTAGCATATACTTAAGATATGACTGCATTAGATTCATCACCAACACCCTCCATCTAAGGGTTTAATATAATAATAATAAATATCTGTATAAGACAGAGGAAGAGAAGGCAAGAATGCAAAAAAGTGGAATTTAAAACTAAATCTAATAAGAATGACACAAGATTTTAAGAAAGGAGAGTTCACAGACAAATTAATGATCAAGAAATGCTACAAGAAGAAAATGATATTTAGGGCAGGCAATAAATAATAAATAGAAATTTTTTAGATATATGAAAAAGGATGGTGTTTCATAACATAAAAAAATAACAAATGTCTGAAACAGGACAACATGGAATATTTGGGAAACATTGCATAATTTAACTTGGTTCAAAGTTATGGCACAGTAACAGCATAGAATGAGTGGGTGGTCAGTGACTAGATGTTGGATGGGTATTAAAATCACTGAATATAATACAAGAGCTAATAGCAAACAGAACGATATTCTCCAGGTGATAAAATATTCAGTGAATAATGGAGTGACCTGGAAGATGATAAACATCTGTAATAAGGAACGGCGATCACACACATATCAGAGTCTTATAGCATTCACTTGGATGTAGCTAAAGCTTTTTGAGGCATTGGAAGTGACAATACAAAGTAGAGAGATTATTTACTTCATCCCTGTGAGTGGAAGAGAAAGCCACCAACTGAGGAGCATGCAAGATACACTGGAACTGGTTGCAAAGAAGTTGCGAATACTGGATTTATTGATGATGACAAACTGTGAGTTCCAGAAGGCACAGTGCAAGAGTTGAGTCATTCACAAAATGTAGGGGTCTAGGAGATGTACAGACATAAATTGAAGTATGAGTCTTGCTGACGTACAGGGAGGCTGGCCTGCTGGTAGTGACGGAGATAAACCAGAATGTGGGGAAAGGTGGGGTTCAACTTAGTCGTCTCATAGGGGATGTAGATGTTAATTCTATTACCCTTTTAGCACTCCCATATTTTTAGTATAAATTACAGATAAAGAAAGAAACAAAGAAATAACTTGTATAACACCCTGTGCCAAACAATGGTGCCCTAACTGAACTTAAGTTCTGACTCAGAAACTTTTACTTCCTACTCTTTTCCCCTTCTCGCCCTCTCTTCTCTCTCACTTCAAGATGTTCTAAAGGAGACCAAGAAAGTACAATAATGAAAGGATAGAATAGCAATGAGATGATAAAGTCTCTCTGAAAAACAAGAGAGGTTGTTGCAGGAAGAAGTCGGTCAACTGAATAAAATGTTGCAGCCAAACTAAAAATGGTGAAGACAAAGGAAAGCCTTTGAATTTGATTACAACATAAATATTTCACTAGGTCAGGTTAAAACAGATATGGCATGATGGTATAACCCTTATAGTTCACACTTTCTATACTTTTTTCTATACTTTCTATGCTTTCTATACTTTTTTCTTATTTCTCTTATGCTAACCACAGGCTTGTGGAGAAGATACTTCTCTATCTTGCTCCTGAAACTGAGATTCATAGAGTAACTATAGCTAGAAAGTGGTAGTATAAGTATTCTAAATATAAGTCTTTTGAATTCACGTATGGTTCCCTTTCCAAAATCTCTGATACTGAAAATAAAGAAAAACATTCAAGGTCCTAGTTATACTGGCAGATCTAATGCCTACAGAATTTCATGTAAAATATTTTCACCTGTGGCAGGGTATTATTATTTTCAATAAAATACGTAATTACCAAAGGTTGTAGCTTTTCTTAAGAAGATACCCCTCTGTCATGCCATCTGATAAAGGGGAGTGATCAAAAGCAAGGGAGGAATTACAAATATGTTTTTGTGTGATTCTTTAAAAACAACAATGATTAGCAGCATGGAGATATGTAGCTATATTATGCTATCTTTTAGCTAGATTATATCCAGCAAGCCAGCTCTAGTGAAATAGTATCAGCTTTACTTTCAAAAGTCTCTTCCAAACTTTTCATTGCATTCTTTTACTATATATAATTGATTCTCACTATTTGTGACAATTATGTTCTATAAAGTCACTGAATTAGTCATACTGAATGTTGTTCATCAGGGAAATACAGTGTTAGGTTCCCCTGGTCACAATATTTTTGACAATTGGTCAATTTGTAGCCTTGCTTTATGCACGTTTCTGTTTAAAGCTATCTTATTTAATATGTAATTGATTAATAACATTGAACTCACAGCCAACAGCACTCTAACTCATGATAAATCATGCCTGAACTAAACATATTCAGCATGCATATTTTCTCCATAATGCCTTCTTGAACTTAAAAAGACTAAAGAGCACATCAACACTATATTTGGTGGCCATTTTAAAGGGCAGAATCATCAACAAAATACACAAAAATGTGAAAAACTTGTATCAGACTGTGAAAAAGACACTTTCTTATCATATAAGAGCTGAAACAAAAAGACAGGGCATTTCTTTGTTCAGCCTCAGCTGGGATAAGTGCCAACTGGCGACTCAAATTTGTCACTATTCCTTGCATGTCTATGAATGAAGGGAAAGCAACGTGAATATTGATTTGGGAGTTGCAAGTAAATTTTAGTGAGTAGGCAAATACAAAATTTGTGAATAATGAGGACCCACTGCATTAGAAAACTAAATGTCTTATACTACCCAAATCAATTTACAGATTCAATGCAATACCTATAAATATTCTAAAGGTATTTTCACAGAAATAGAAAAAAAAAACACTCTCAAATTCATATGGAACCACAAAACCTTAAATAGCCGAAGTAATCTTGAGAAAGAACAACGAAGCTGGAGGCATCTCTTACTAATTATAAACTATATTACAAAGCTATAGTAATCAAAATAGTATGGCACTGGTATAACAACAGGCACATAGACCAATGGAACAGCATAGAGAACTGGAAATTGATCCATACATATACAGCTAATTTTTGATAAGGATGCCAGAAACACACAATGGAGAAAAGATAGTCTCTTAAATACACTGGTGTTGGGAAAACTGAATAGTCCATGTATAAGAATAAAACTGGACCCCTGTCTTACACCACACACAAAAATTAACTCCAAATAGATTAATCATTTAAGAGTAAGACCTGAAACCATACAACTCCTAGAAGAAAACATAGAAAAAAAGCTCCTTGACGTTATTTTTTAAAGTGATATTTTTGATCTCATGCCCAAATCATAGGCAACAAAAGCTAAGTGAGATGATATCAAACTACAAAGCTTCTGCACAACAATAGAAACAATAAATAAAATAAAAAGAAAACCCATGGAATGGGAGAAAATATTTTCAAACCGTATATCTGATAGGGAGTTAATATTCAAAATGTATAATGAACTTATATAACTCAATAGCAAAACAAACAAAAAAATCCCCCAAGCAAGCAAACAACAACAAAAAATTCAATTAAAAAATGAGCAAAGAATGAGCATTTTCCCAAAGAAGATGTATAAAAGTCAATGGGTATGTGAAAAAGTGCTCAACATCACTAATCATCAAGGAAATGCAAATCAAAACAGTGATATATCACCTCACACTTGTTAAGGTGATGTTATCAAAAATGTAAGAAATAAATGTTCATGATGTGGAGAAAAGGAAACTCTTGCACACTGTAGGTGGGAATGATTACTGGTACAGCCGATTTATAAATAGTAAGGAGGTCTTTCCAAATTAAAAATAAAACTACCATATGATCCAGCAATCCCACTCCTAGGATATGTGTAAAGGAAATGAAATTAGTATCTCAAAGACATATCTGCACTCCCATGTCTACTGCAGCATTAATCATAATAGCCAAGATATGGAACAACCTGTGTTTCTGGAAGGATAAATGAATAAAGTGTGGTGAGATATATACAATGGAAAAATCATTCAGCCACATAAAACAAGGCAATTCTGCTATTTGTGACAAGATGGATAAAATTGGAAGGCTTTATGCTAAGCAAAAAAAGAGAAGAACAAATACTATATGGCATCACTTAAATGTGGGATTTAAAAAATTTTAAAATCTGATCTTACAGAAAGATGATTTTGTAGAATGATGGTTGCCAGGGACTGAGGCAAAGGGGAAATATAGGAAGGTAAGGGGTATAAACATTTTTATAGGTCAAAGATACAGAAAAAATTAACAAGATGAATAAATTCTGAGATGTAATTTATTGCACGATAGCTATAGTTGATAATATGGTATTGATGCTAACGTGGGGATGTAATGAAACAGAAAATGCTGAAGATTTGATTCATATTAAAGGAGACATGCAAGGTACATTACTATGTATCCTGTGGGGCTCAACATATGTTCATATAATGTTATGCACTTTGCATTTGGAGAGAGATCCTAAAATATCATCAATTTTTATATAAATATGTATTTATACATAGATTTCCTTAAATTATAGTTTAAGATGCTGCTCATTCTCTTATCCATAAATCCTCATTAGAGAATCTATGTAGTCAATTTGGAACTATTTGGAATTTTTTTTAAGTTGTAAGATAAAAATTTGTCTTTATAGAGTAAATTGCATGATTTCTTTAGTAAAACATAAACAAATAAACCAACACCCATCAAATACAATATGTTTTGCTCTTTACCAAAGCTGCCAGAAAATTTAGAAATAATATGTGTCAGATTTTTAATAAGCATCTCTATCCTGATGCTTGGTGATGTCAGTCTATCTTCTTCATAGAGTCCTGGAACTTTATAGCTGGCCAGGAATTTGTAAATAATGTAGTCCAAACTCCTTGGTTTCCTAAAGATTAAATATCTAGTTTGGTCACAATGCACACTTTTACCTTCATCTACCCCTCTAGAGCTAGTCTATTATTATTTTGCCATTAATTGCTTATTTCTGTTCTTCCACTTCACCCATCACTTAAATTTGGCTACCCAAACCACATTTCCTCACGAGCAGAAATCTCTCCAATAGGAATTCATAAAAGAAGATGGAGTTCTTTTTAAATGGCAAGTACTGACCCAATCTCTTGGTCTTCATCCCGTTCAGTTCCCAACAGATAAATATTAGTTTATCATTTTTTCATTTATTTGTTTACTTGTCCATTTGAAAAATTGACATTTTACCTAGAGTGCTCAAAAAATAACAGAGATTGGTGTAGTAAGAGAGAGAGTTAAGGGAGAGTACTCAGAGATGAGTATATCTCAGAGATGAGCAGCAACTGGTCAGATTGATATGGGGCTTATTTGGCTACTGTATGGTTTGAGATGTGACTCTAGGTCAAATGAAGCCATTGAAGTAAAAAGTATTTGAAGTTTTGAGCAAAGAATATTACTCTGAATGGTCTTTTGAGAAAGGACTGTAGGGAAGCAAGTGTGGAAGCAGAAACCCTTTAGGAAGATTTTGCAATAATCCAAGAGGGAGACAATGTTGATTTAGGACAAAGTTTTAGGGGCAGGGGTGATGATAACTGGTCAGATTCTGGATCTACTTAGAAGGTAGAGCTGACAAGATTTTCTGAAAGACTGGATGAGGGATATAAGAAAAAGAGAGGGGTTAAGAATGACTCCAAAGCTTTTTGTTTTGAGCAGTTGGAAGAATGAAGTTGTTATTTGCACAGATGATAAAGACTATCAGGGGAACAAAGATTAGGGGGGACTATCAAGAGTTCATTTTGGATACATAGACTTATATGACCAACTACCTAGTCAGAACTTCTAGGTGGAAATTCTGACTAGGCAGTTGGTCATATAAGTCTATAGACAAAGTAGTTCAGGGAAGAGACATGGCTGGGAATATAAATCTGTGAGCTGTCTCTATGTAGATAATAAAAGGTGAGAAAAAGAGAAATGTTTTTCTTTTTTCTTTTTTTGATGTTCTTCCTTAGGAACAGTACTTCCTAACATAAGAATGTGACCTCTATAAAATACCCTTCATCAAGAACAGATTTTAGACTGAATGAGAGAAGGTGGCAATATAGGAATTTTTCTCCCCGGTTCTTCAGTCTTGTGATGTTTTCAACAAAAAGTAATATAAGTTCATCTGAAATCAGAGTATACATTCTGAATGAAAATGAAACATGTACAATTGTTAAGATAGATATAGTGGTGGCACTTTTCTTGTATACTTTCTTGTACACTTCTAATTTTTCCTTTGCATTTGGAACTATCATTTACTTAGTTCCAAATAGCTGACTTAATTTTCTTAAACCAATGTCCATTATAGTTAAACTACAAAGAATGCATATTTGTATGTCTCTGGGTATGTGCTTGTGTATTTAAGTGTGGATGAAAGAGAGTGTATATGTGTGTTGATATGTGTTCTTTGAGGTTAAGGGAGTGTTTAAAGTCAGCGAAAATATGTCTTGAGTTCTACATAGGTCTACATAAGAGACCTCTGAAAATACAAAGTACATAGGGCCTAAATGTACTGATTAGAAGATCTAAATGTCGCCAGGAATGACCCACGGAGTGAATAATTTGTTTCTCTCGGAACATATGGAATCCACTGACTTCAGGAAATATTTTCAGAGTGCACACATATTTCTTCAAGACATTAACATCCCAGGGGAGGAGGAGGAATAAAAACATGACAGGGAGTAATTTAAAATGGCAGGTACTGCAGTTTTCCTTTCCTGTGCTGGAAACCTGATATTTGATACAAATGTAGATGATTTTCTTATGATTGCTATAAAAAGTTGATACTGTTCTTTCCAAAATTCTCTAAGATTTATTTTTTCCTCCTCTTTTGTGGAATTTTGTTGTTTTTGAATGGCTTAGGTTGTGGGTACAAAGAAATCAAAACATTGCACATTATTTTTTATAATGTAACCACAAGAAAACGCAAATGTTGAGGCTCTGATTCACAAAAGAATATTGCCTATTAGATATGGTATGGTTCAGTGGGAAAATAGAGTCCGAAATTAAATTATAGTCCACTAGACTGTAACACAATCAAACCTTGATTTTTGTGCATTAGTTATATTACTTCCCTTTTTCATTTTAATCTTTTCAACGTTTTTTATAAGATTATAACACCTCAGGTAACTCAAATGCTGGACTCTGACATAGACAACCTAGGTTCCAAGTCCCCTTTGTCACTAATAAAACACAGGACTGGATTAATTACTTTAATTCTCTGAGGTTCACCTTCTTCACCTATAAAAGAGAGCTTGTGTTACCTATTTTAGAGATTACTATGAGGATTAAATCACATGATAAAAATGATAAAAATGATAAAAATAATAAAAATAAATAAATGTGTGTTTTTTGTTTTTTGTTTTTTTTTCTTCCAAATGCCTGGTCTTTTGGTGAATGTTGCAAATGTTAGAATTGCTCCATACATTATCTACAAATCCTAGAGAACATCATCTAAGTTTGGAAAGGCAATATTTTGTAGGAAATAATTTCCAGGGTGACTTATAAGAACGTGATCTTTCTTTCTGAAATTAATGTTTGTTATATTGTGGAAAGATGATTCTCAAATTTAAAAACCACAGGCTTCTTCTGAATACACAAATTTTTTATGAAAATGGCTTTTTTACTGATGAACACAGTAAGGAATACATCTCATATTACAACCTATGACATTCATTTATATATATAATAAAATAAAATTTTCATGAAATGGTGCACATCTTTACTACATGTGCAACACTCATATTTTCTACTCTTGCCTAGCCTATTTCATTATTTTTAAAAAGATGGGCTACAGCCTATGAATTTGATTTCAAGATCCATTAATGGATTGCCGTCTCATAGGTTGAAAACATTTTTACTTCAGATATGAAGTATTTCTATAACAGAGCCTTTTGTCTGATCAAATTCCCACAAACATGTTTAAGATTAAAAATGTTTAAGATTTACAAGAGTCTTGGCAGTCACCTTATTAGCATTCCTTTCCACAGTCTGAAAGATAACATTATTTTTGGACATAAACTTAAGTAATCAACAAAGTTTTTGAGTTCTGACTTAAGGCAAAACTAAAGTCACTTGCCCACTGATGCTAGTGACATTTACAAGAGAATTGTATTTAATCACCTAGCTTATTCTAAAGGATGAGTTTGTTGTCTAAAGGGCAACAGAGGCCCCATTCACACACAGCTGGCTTCATGGGTGTAAAACTTATGCAAGTTACCTGAGGCTTTGCCATCAGAAGGGCCTTTGTTTACTTTAATGTTCTATTATCTCATCTTCAATTCTTAATAATTTTATCTTAGAACTTGTGTTTTGTAAAAGGAGTTTAATGGGATAATGGATCATGCAGGTGAACAGAGAAGATATGAACAGCATGTGTGTCCACTATTCCCTGCCACCCATTTGCATTTAGCTTTTGTGATGTCCTATCAACATATAATTCTATTGGATTCATGATGCATTAAAGTTTAGGAAGACCGAAAGCAAGTACAAGGTCAGCATGGAAGTTACTGAGTTATAGAAGGAAAAGGAAAGATGGGGCAACCCACCCATAGTTCCTTTTCCTTTCAGTTTTTCCTTACTCATGGATAAGATGCAAACAGAGTGTTGGTAGAATGTATGTATATCAAAAAGTGAGATAAATTTGTTGTTAGTTTTATGAAGTGTATCCTTTGTTCTAGTGACAACAAAGTACATATGAATGTCTAAGCTACTAAATAGAAATTGTGTAATTTCAATGATTCTGCATAAGAGATTTTTCTATATTTGCTTTAAGAACGGGCATTGTACAATATAAAATTAACAGGATAATTTATAATAATTTGAAATTTTAATTTTCTTTACTTAGAATGACATTAAATAGGAAATAAACACATGACAATTTAAGAGAGAAAAGTCAAAAGAAATAAAAAAGCTTTATATTTTAGTAATTTTATGGCATTTTTTCTGCTTTATGAACAAGGGAATCTACATTTAAATTTTGTGCTGAGCCCTACCAATTATGTAGTTGGCCTAGGCTGCATAATTTAAAATATATATTTAATTATTATATATATGTAATATATGTGTGATATAGACACACACACACATACATATATATATATTGATTAAGAGAAACCAGCAGATAGTTAAAACTTACATGAATTTATCTCAATTCATTTCTTTATTCATACCTTCACTCAATTATTTATGGTTGTCCTAGAAACTAGAGATTTACAACAATATACAAGACAGGTGGTATCACTGTTCTCATATATCTTAATATGTGGGAAGGCATTCATTAAAAGAGTATTTACATTGGTAATTATTTCATGATGAATAAAAATAAAAAGTCCAAAATGCTAAAGAGGAAGATAATAAATTATATCTAAACTGCTAATAATAATTCAAGAGGAACTTTTACACCTTCTACTTTCTTTCTTTTTTTTTTTTTTTAACAGTTTTTATATCCCTAGTAGATGCCAGGTGCTATGTGAGACAATAGGGATATAATGAACATCAGCCCTAAGAAGCCCCCAGTCTATTACAAGTGTTACTTGCTGGTTGTTAATATGTAATAATAGGTAATAATGTTATGATAGAGATAGGTTCAAGGTGGAGCAAAGATGAATTAATTATTCTTTGGGGCATTAGGTACTGGGGGTGCTGGGGTGATGGGGATTAAGAGCTTTCAAAGAAAGCTTTTACATAGAGGAATATGGATACAACTCTTGCAGGATTTCAGAAATCAATATTTTAAATAGTGACTCTTTAAACAAATGGATCAATGCCAGAACTAGTGAACTTTCCTATGGTATATTGCTTTTCCCTGGGCTCTAATGAGAACAGCTCCATCTGATCTTTATATATCTTCCTATTGAAACAGAGTTTTTACTAATTTCTGTTTAGGAAAACTCTGTAATTTTCTCATCAGTTATTTGGGAGAAATTTGTTGTTCGGTTAGTCAACTAATATTACTACACTTAGAAAAGTGATAGCAGTGTGCTTCGCCTCAGTAGGAATCCTGGATTAATATTTATGTCTAAGTTTTTTCTAGTATTAAATTTTGAATAGTAAAGTACCCGAACCTTACTAAACTTTTCAGAACATTCAACAGATTAAAATTTCTTTAATTATGTGGTACAAAGCAGACAAGTAATGAAATGTTTTCTCATTTTATAATGAAGTCATTTCTAATTACACTGAGACCAATAGTGGTTTTTTTTGTTTACAAACTTAATTTTGAGGAATTCCACATTAGTTAACAAAATCTGCATTTTAAATACTCTTATTATTCTTTGAGTTTAACATGTTGGTCTTGTATTTTATTCTCTAGTTGCACTACCATGCAATTCATTACTTCCTTTTCATTAATTCCCTTTCTCAGAGTGCTTAAATTCTCACATGGTGTTGACCTCGCTACCACTTAACTGTCCTTCTACAATTTGCTTCCTGAAAATGAATATACTCTGTTCAGATTACTACTTTATATTATCTTTCTTATATCTATGTTGATTTATAATCGTTATCTGTTTCTATCACACCTTCTTGTGTTATTTCCCTCCTTGTGAGTGAAACTGAGGCTACTTTAATACTTGCATAGTTTGGCATTTAGAAAAAAATGCCCCAAATGAATGCATATGTGTCATGAGTACATGAATTGAAATATTTCTAAAGCAGTCTTAAATTTAACTGGAATTTTTCCCCAAAAGTAATTAGAGTTCTCCAAGTAAATGTACCCATTTTCTTTTGTGATTTAAAAAAAAAAAAACAATTTTTAAACATTATTTTTCCTATGTAGACCCTGAAGTAATAAAACCTAGTAGAACCTGAAGAACCTAGTATAAGTATGTGAGAAAAGACCCTTGGCCATAGACATAAGCAGAAGTGTCATTAAATGATTTCTAAATTTTCTTCTTTTGTTTCCATAGAATGTGACATTGGATACAAAAGTCTGACACTTAAAAAAATCCAACATTACAAAACCTACACTACTAAACTAATTCTAATAGCTCATGTATAGAGTAAGGATTCTTGTTCCAGCACTGTGGATTTCTTTCCTTTATAATTTTAATGATTTATATAGAATCACAAAAATAAATGAACTTAAATCATAAATAACTCACAAGTTACAAGTTACAAAATAAAATTTCTCAATCTCCATAGTATATAAAAGTAAGAGCTATAAGCCAAGTAAATTGGTCTTACCTATTAAGATTTGGGCAGACCTCTGGCCGATTGTTCTGTGCCTAGTTCTGAAGCTGATTGTTCTGTGTCTAGTTCAGTGCATTCCACGAGGACCAAGGCAAGACTAGCAAACCATGACAGAACAAAATCAAAAGGAAATGGGGCTGATATTTATTTTTTTTCACCTTTTTAGCTTTTTGTCTGTGATTTGTGGAGGAATGTTCAGTTTGATAATAGAACCAACTGAATGAGACCTTATGTCTATACAGTTACAGTTGTCGATAAGAGAATGCCTGTACCTTTATCCAAATGCATGAGAACAAGCTATCTTGACTGAGGGCAGCAAACCAGGAAATTCCCACAGCCTGACCTGTTAGTGAGACATATAATAACACCACGAGTGATGTTTCCATTGCCCAACAATAGGTGAACACCCCACTGGATGAAAAACTGTCATCACTAAGTAATATATGTAGAGTATGTTCAATGGAATCTGAGTGAAAAGTATCTGATTGTGCTTTTTGATTATTCTAAATTTCAAAGCATAGTTATTTCACCAGGGAAAGGGGGGAAAAAATGAAAAAAAAAAAACCCAAGATCAAATTACTCAATAACTTAAATAATAGGAGTACGTGCCCAGCAGAACTAGGGCTGAAAAACTCAGTTCAGATATCAAGTTCATTCTTCTTATATTCAGTTCCTAACATAGAAAAGAGTCATGTGCCATAGGTTCATTTGGCCTATATTATCCTATAATAACAATATTTACGGTGATGATTAGGTTTACAGGATTGGTACAGATGCCCACTTTATACAATAAAACATATGCTTAAAGTTTATATATTTACAAAAAATGTTTTCAATTTTTCACAATAAGATTATATAAGAAATGCTTTAAAATATTTCTTCATAGGTCAGTGCTTGAGAAAAGTAGACTTCATTTAGATGAATCATAAAATGGCAAGTTTTTGCAGGTTTTTAAGTGAATTCATGGGCATTTTCAAGTCTTTAAAGATTAACAACATTCATATAATTTAGGCCTAATTTTATTTTAAAACTGTTAACTTTTCTCTTTCTTTAGTATGGGTCATATTCCTTAGACCCACACTTGCTTCACCATACAATAGATTTAAAGAGTAGGAGATAGGCATGACCTTTTTTATTTTTCCTGAAGAAACTGAGCATGCAATGAGAGATATACAAAAAACAGGAAAGTGGTCAAAGTGGTATATTTACAAGCAAGGAAAAATTATTCAAGATGGAATTATCTCTATCATCATAAAAATGAAAATTTAAGAACTTCATTTCAGACTCAGATCTTCTCAAGCAAAGTAGTAGATTGTGAGGAACAGATGATGAGTTAAGAGAAGCATTTACAAAGGGACAGGGCCAGGGTAGGCCAGAAGCATTCACCAGTGCAGATGAAGGAAGAAAATTGAAACAAAGACCTCAACCAGAGAAAGAGTGCTTGAGTATAGTGAATCAAATCAGAGGTGGTTTCAAACCTAGCTCAGATGACAAACTAGCTCAAAACAGAAACAATACTCAATTATTGAATTGTAATTAAGTGCTAAATATTGTGCCAATTTCTTCACATGAGTTATTATTGCACTTGTTTCTTACAAGAACCTGAATGATCCTGAGGATCTTTAGGGTAATATTATTATCCCAATATTATAGATGAGAAAACTATGACATAGGGAGATTAAATAATTTGTCTAAGATTATTCAGAGGGTAAGTGAGATTAGAGATTTAAACCTGAAAATTTTGATATCGGGGCACTCATGTTTTATGCAGTCATCCCAAAAAAGGATAAAATGGTCTAACCCCAGGACAAGAGAGTTTAGATGCAATACTATCTAGGTCCTAGAATGGATTCTGCTGGGATTTACTTGCTGCTTCTGCTGTCATTGATAACCTCTATTTCCAACTGTTTACTTTCCAAATCCCTTAAAGGTGCCAGGTAACATGTATCAAAGCAGATAGTTTCCTATCCTAGCCACTAGGTGGTGGTTAGTACTGTCAACTTAAAAAGAGTATTTTCTAATATGAATAAAGTAAAAAAGGACAAAAGGTTTGCAGTTTTGGTGGTCAATGTAGGCATTCGTTTCGCATCAAGGTAGTAAGTTGCTAGTGGTGAGATGGGCAATTATTTTTAAAAAGAAAATGTGTAGAAGGAACAGATTCTCTCATTCTCTAAGAGTTTGTGTGGCAGACACTGAGATAGACACTGGAAACACAGTTATAAACACCTAACCAGGGTTACGTATCAATGTAGTAATTGGCTAGATACAGATCTGTACCAGATAAGAAAATAAAGAGAAATACCCCAAAATGAGGTACACGTATATGCATATATATGTGCGTGTGTGCCCATGTGTGAGTGCACGTCCTCACCTACATGCATAGTCAAGAAAAGAATATACAAAGTTTAGGTGTAAAGATACCAAGACCTAGAGAAACACTTTTCTAACAAGGCTGCAGGATGCAGTAACTTTATAGAACAAAGTAGGGCTGTATCAAAGATACCCATATTATCAGAATATGAATTATAGTTTATTTTTAATGACGATGACTCAAATTAAAATCAATTATTTCTGACTACCCCATTACTATTGAACTATAGGTGTTTGAGGATTCTTGTCTGTCAATCTTTATTTAAATTCCTACTTCATTTCATATGAATTAAGGACATCAAATTTTTTGAAATTCTGGTCAGATGACATAGCCAGCATTACTATACCCACTTAATAATAAATAGAATACAGCAAATTATACGAATATGAAATGAATTAATTTTTTTAATATATATCAATACACCAACACTGAAAACAATTTAGAATTTCAAACTTGAATCAACTTGGTTTTCCTATTTCTCATTTTGAATTTCGAAAAGCCTACATTTGGAAAGTTTGAGTTTTATGAAATCAGATACATTTTGTGCCCTTGTCATGTCAGTTAGGGTTAAGACTGGTGTCATGTTTATGGCTTAAGTAAACATCAAAGTTGATATTATCATCATGTCAACCAAAGTGAGAAGTCTGTGAGATGACTCTAGGCCCAATAGCATCAGAATGAACCCATGCATGGTTAACCCACCGGCCAGAGGTCCACAAGGAGTAGTTAGAGTGTATCTTAGCCTGTCCTAATGCTTGGAAGCCCTAATTCTGATTTCTCTAACATCTGAAATAGTTGGGTTGTACCTGTGATGATAAGGTTATTTACACTATTTACCTAGAAGTGGGCCTTCTTGCAAGATACTCTAAAAGAATGACACTAAAACCTATTTTGCAAGTTAGAGCATTTAATATCACATAAAACCATGTACAGCAAGAAAAATAGTTCTCTTAATAGTTAATTTAAACTACTGAAAAGAAAACAAGAAAATTTCAATTTAACTCTACCTTATCAATGTATCTGTCTATAATCTTCCTGAGAAAGCTTGAGTGTGAGTTTCTCACTAGAAAGCACACTACAGTAAAAGCAGCATCTCTCATCAATTTATACCAGAAAGGACAGTCATAACCACAAAGAATAAAAAAATAACTACTTATGTTCATGAAAATTAACCTATCACTCTGAAGGTTACTTAGAATTTATTTTAAACTTTAGACTTTATTCAGTTCTATAATTTTAACATGTTCATGATTAAGAAACAAATATGTAATTTTAAAGCTAAAAGAGTTAATAGAGCAACTCAATGACATTTTGAGTATGCCAAGGTAGACCCAGAATTTAGTAGAGAATATGAAAGAGTATAAGTTATTAGCATAAAAAATAATGAAATTTTTCATTTCTATTAGCAGAATGAATGCATGAAAAGATGGAGTCTTAGTAATAGGAATAGTTCTTTCTCTTAATGTGCTAAAGGTGGGTAGAGACCAAAATATTTTAAGAAATGTCTAATTCAGTTTTATGTTATCTGCTCTGCTATTATATTATCATTATTATCCTTACTTTCCTACCATTACTACCAAATTGCCAGTAAAAATGTGAAGTGTTTCTTATCTTCATGGGGTTTTGAAAAAATCTTTGGGTTAGCAGAGACAGAGAAAATTTATAACTCCTGAACAAAAGTAGAAGTATACCTCAGAGAAAATGTAGGCTAAAACAAAACAAAACAAAACAAAACAAAACACTTCTTTGTTTGGGGAGAAGATAAGACTCTTTTTAAAAAAATTTAAACTTGGAGGAAAAAAGAAACATATTTGTGATGCTAATTTGTATTATTTATGAGTTCCTAGATAAGAAATTAATAAAATAAATTGCCTGGAACCAGAGATACTTCCAAATTAACCAGCAGAAGTGACTAAGAGGAAACTTTCACACCCCTGGCCACATGCAATTACCACAGAGAAAATAATTTCTTCTATAGATGAGTTCACAATAAAAAGTTAGCAATCAAATAAGAAAAATAAAATCCAGTATTAAAAGATATAACAGCAGAATTAGACACTTAAACTTTACAGAATTATAGGTTAAGAATTATAAAGTAAGTGTGTTTACATTTATCATATCAACACCCAAAAAACTGAAAAGTATAACATGTTAAAAAATAAGAAGCTTTTAAGAATAACCAAATAAAACCCTTAGAAAAAATAATTTAATTATTATTATTATTTTTAAAGACAGACTGAAGGTAGCTTAGGTATAGTTAAAAGGAGGATTCCTGAACTGAAATATAGACCTGAGAAATTACATAGAATGCAGGACACAGATAGTAAAAGATTAAAAACATAGAAAATAGATTAAAATATTTAAAATAAAGTGAGAAGATCCAATATTTGTTATGGAATGTGATAGAACTAATATATGAAGGGACTTTCTCAAAACTGATGAAAATCATAAGTACAGGAGAACAAACAAGCTTGAGTCCCAAGCAGGATTTAGAAGAATAAAACCATACCTGTAAACATTGTAATGAACTACAAAATTCATCAGAGGTTACGATGAAATCTTAAAAGCAGTCAAAGATAAAAAACGTATTGTTCACAGAATACAGCTGGCCTTCTCAAGACAGGAAAAAGACCACATGTAATGGACCGGATTGTTTTTCCTTAATTCCTATGTTGAAGTCTGCACACCCTCAGTGCTTCTGACTGTGACTTATTTAAAAATAAGGTAAATGCAGGTGTATTTAGTTAAATAAGTATAAGGTCATAGTAGAGTACGATGGTGTCTTTACAAAAACGTGAAATTTAGAGACAGATAAACATTGAAGGGTGATGGTGTAAAAAGATGTAGGGAGAAGATGGTCATCTATACACCAAGAAGAGATGCTTAAAACAGATCCTTTTCTTACAGCTCTTGGAAAGAATCAATCCTGTTGACACTTTGATTTTGCAATCTGGCCTCCACAACCATGTGACAATAAATTTTTATTGTGTAAGCCACTCCAGTTTGTGGTATATTGTTACAAACACTGGTCAAAGCAAACTAATATGCCAAACAATAACCTGATGGCTTTAGAACGTGGAGAAAAATAACTTTGACTTAAAATGAGATGCTAAATTCTTATTCACATATGATGACAAAATTTCTTGAAATATGTATCTCAGGGGGAAGAAAACTAAATTTAGAAAGAGTTGGATATATACATAGTATGCAGTTGGGTTTCCAAAAGTAAATTTAGCAACCATTAGTTCAATAAAATCATGATTATAATGATTACTTTTTAAAGATATTATATAAGGTATCAAGAAAAGGTATGTAATAAAATATAAAATAAAAATAGCTTATATATCCGGAAAAGAAGGATTAAAATTGAAGCATAAAAGATTTCTATATTGTTTAGGAGAGATGCAGAAAGGAAAAACAAACAAACAAAAAAGAAGAAGAAAGGAAGAGAAGATACTACAATAGAAAAAGATTAAATATGAGTTTATGGAACTCATATTTAGGAGAAACATTGAGAAAAATTTGGAAAGAATATTAAATATGAGAGATACTGGACAAAACAGAGAGATGATGATAGAAATAAGAAACCAAACACAAATGAAAATTAGAGAAATAGTAAGGGAAAAAAAAGACTAGAGAAAGCATAAATTAGGTGCAAAGAGATCCAACATATGCATATTTGAAATGACTAAAGAAAAAAACAATGGAGAACAAATGTGTAGATATATAATTACGATATCTCTCTAAAAAACTCCACTAAACTCAACTTATTGAAGCGCCACAATGTTTGCCAGAGAAAATTGTTCCAGAAAGATTGACACTGAGATATACTCTAATAAAATTTAAATTTTAGATATAAAGAAAAAAAACCCATGTGAGCAATCAGAGAACTTGATAAAATCACTCATAATGTGTATATTTCAGTGAGAAGGAGGTGGATGCTGTTCTGAATTTCAGTTCTGCTGTGGCAATGTGAATTCCCTGCACTTGATCCCTCTAGCTCATAGGAAGTATAAACTGGTCAAAATGCAAAAACAAACATAACAGACAAAACCCTAAACTACCGAAGATTTCTGAAAAGTAAAGAAAAGCACATAGTTTGTGGAAAGTCAAAACCTGGAAACATGGCTGGTGTTAGAGGGGAGATAATGTTTTTCTTTTTTTTGTTGTTGTTGTGGCTTTGACCAAGTCCAACCTCAGTCATTAGCAGTGCTGCAATGACTGGTAACACTTTAATGGAAATAGTGACATCTTTCTGGCTAAAGCAGTGGTTCTCAGCCCAGCAAATATTCAACCAATTTTGCTTTGCCTTCATTCACATTGCCAAGGTCGTAATGACCTACTAATTTGAAAATTTAGCATCACTTTTCAGTTATTTTATGTCACTTCCAATCCCACTTGACACTGTTAAAAACTCTTGCCTTTTCAAAGAACTCCCCTTTGGTTTTCAATTTATGCAAACTCTATCAAGTTTGATTGTACAATTTCCACTTCTAGCAAAATATAACTATCAAATCAGAAAGTACAGAATAGACTCCTTATAAGCATGATCTTCTTTCATATTTATAACAGCATGTGAAACAGGACTAACTCACTCACAGACCAGGAAATATAGGCCCAGAGGTTTAGTAAATTGTCCAACTCCACACATCTAGAACAGGGCAAACTGGAATTCAAACTTGAGTCTCTCTGATGCCAAAATCCACTGTTCTGACACCATTCTGCTATTTTTAATCACTAGGTGCAATGTATTGAATGTTTATGCTCTCCCTCCTTCCAAATGTATATGTTGAAATCTTAACACCCATGGTGATGGTATTAAAGTGGAGCCTTTGGGAAGTGATTACATCATGAGAGCAGAACTCTCATGAATGATTGGCACCCTTAATTTTCTTAATTCTGTAGGTTTCTCTGTTCTCAAATAAAGTATATTAAAGTCAATTTAACATTTCTTTGGTGTAATGGGATCTCTTTTATAAAAATGCAACTGTGGTGCAGTGATGTTCTTTAAAATCCATGAAGGATATTTCCCCCTATGCTAAAAAGCCATTGACTGCTAGGTTTTAGGGCTCATATCCTAAACTGTTTAGTTTTATTGTTTCCTTCACTAGTACTATCTGATTTGGTATTTATAGTTTGCTAGAAGTGGGAAGTACACAACTGAACTTGATAGTGCCTAAAATTTTTTTTTATAACAGAAGAACTGTGATCCCCCTAAGGAGTTGAGTACATCTATTTTAGATACTGAAAGGCTTCTTTTTCATTCTTCTGCATTTATGATCACCTTCTAACATACATAAAGTGCTGGATAATTAACAAGCTATCAGTAAGATAATAACATTTCAAACTTCTTTGAGCTTAGTTAAGGTTCATATTCTTCTCAGTTTTCTTAGAGAACAAAAATATCATGATCCCTCTGATAAATGAATTATCTGACAGTACAATATTTTCATTCTATAAGGAACAGAGAATTTGCAATTATGGGTTTCTTACTTTTCTAATGAGATACCACATGATTGCTTTTGACAAGCAAATGTATGAGAACAATAGAAGGAAATTATGAATTGTACGATACCCAGCTTTAGTTTAAATAGAAGAGCTTAAAGATAGTAAAGAAGCTATTTCATATTATATATCGATGTCAAGATATAATGAAAAATTATTCTGTATGTACCAACTCTTTTTATTAGTACATAGATTTACTTAACAGAGCTTTTAAAAAATTATTTTCTATTTGATGATTTACCATTATGAAACACTTATTTCAATTACTGAAAGAAGAGAGTTTTTTTCTTGTCATATTTTAAGCAAATTGCTACCAAAATAATCTCAAAGGATGTTATTGCTAATTTAAATTAATTTATCACTTGTGCATTTAAGCACATATTTATTAACATTATTTTATAAGAATTTGGAAGAGTTCAAATAAAACCAATTCTAGTTACCAACAAAAGATCTTTTCTTTTATTGATATGCGTGAAATTATCTTCAACACCAAATTGAGTTTCTTGATTGGGGCAAACAACAAGCTAATAAACCAGCCTAACAAAAATAGTAGGCAGAATAAATGAAATATTGTGGAAGGCAGTGGAAGGAAAGATTAATTCTGTCTAGGAAAACTGAGTATTCTCATTGAAAAATGGTATTCAATGAGAATCTTGAAAGGTTAGAAGAATTTTAAATTGTGATATTAGAATAAATATTATTCCAGTAAAAAAAACCATAAAAACAAAAATAGAACACATAATGGAAATTTTAGCAAAAAACCCCAAAAGATACAGGTGATCTTTTCTATGGACAATTGGAATTTGGAGTATGATAGTAACTTAATCTTGAGTACATACAGTGGCAAAGAATGTGCTTTATAAACATGATAACATTTAATTCTCATTTTGACTTTTTAATTTAGACACTACCTTTAGCTTTCATTTACTGGGGAGGAAGCTCATCCTAGAGGGGTTAAGCAACGTCCCTGAGTCACACAGCTTGTTAGTGACAGAGTTTGGAATGAACTCGGTTTTGCTTAAGTTTAGAGACAGCACCGATTCTTTCCTACATGTTTGGAGATACACTGGAGAAATTGAAAAATCTGATTTGAGGGCATATTCTCAGGCTAGTTGTACCCTTATTACAATAAACTAGATCCTTTATTATATTTATTCTCACAATGGTCTCGTGAGCTGGGATTGAAGGGAAAATGAAATACAGAGAAGTTACGATGCAGAGGCAGTGGAAAGACAAGAATGTCCTAAGGCATTCTTGACAAGAATATATTACTAGGCAACAAAAGAGTTGAGATTTGCCTTTTGTCAAGAAGCTAACATGTTTGAATTACCACATATTGGTAATCAATGTTAAATATTTCTTGAATAATCTGAAGAGTAGAAGACATGCTATTTGTTTTGCCAGAATCTCTTCTTTGAAGAAACCATTCTTACCCCACTCTTGTGGTCCTAGAGGAAATATCAATATCGGTGCTATAATTTTATTCTTCTCTTAGAGAGTCCCACAACCTGGACTGAATGAAACAGAGTACCATACCTCCCTGGATTAATGATTGGTCTAGAAGAGGCATGTGATCCTAATAGAACAGTATTTCTGCTATCATGTCTGCTTACCAGGAAAACAAACAAACAAAAAAACTGCTTACACTAAGATGGATTATCTCAGAGGATGTGAGTCTTGGGCTGCTGGTTGTCACCTTGGTGAACACTTGCATTGAAATGAATCTGCATTCATTGACATGAATCTGACATGAGGCTAAGTCGAAATGAGTTGCTGAAAGGTAGAGAAAGAGAGAAATGGCCCTGGTGATACTGGCTCAACTCCTGAATTAAATTATTCATTTACTCAAGAAGTATTTATTGAGCACTTATTACTTTAGACACTCTTCTGAGCTCTAATGATACAGAAATGAATCTGACAGAAACATTTCCTGCTCTTAAAAAAAAAGAGAGACAGACACCAATACATACATACGTACGTACATACATACATACATACATACATACATACATACAAAATCAAGTGATTGTAAGAACACAGAAAAAATATAAAGCAAAGAATGGAGTTTTTTTTTTTCTTTTTTTAAAAAGATGATCAAGGAAAGCAATACTACAAAGGAGAAATTAGAGCAGAAAGTACAAAGAAACGAGGAAGGAAGTCATTTAGATGCCTGGGAAAGAGATCTTGGCAGAGTAAACAGCAACATCTATAGTCCTAAAATGGACTACATACACAGTTGAAGCAGAATGAGTGAAAGGGGATAGTGGGAGATAGAAAGAGATGACAGACTATTGGAGGGCTTGTAGGCTAATTATATTATTCTGAGTGACATAGAAAACATTTAGAGTGTTTGGACAAAGATAATCTGAATATTTAATCTGAATATTTTAAAAGACAAAACAAAAACCATTTGCTGCCTGGTGTCTAGGCAGACAAGCAAAGAAAATGTTTCCAGCTAGAGTGAATGATCCATCATGACAAATGTGCTTTTGGGTGACATAATATAAAGCCTAAAATTTGATTATTAATTTACAATGTGAAGGTTATCTGTGGCCTTGATAGAGTGAATCTATAGAATAGTAAAGATGAATGCTCATGAGAGAATGAAAGAGAAGCCTGAAGATAGTTCCATCTCTGGATTTTCTAGTTGAGAAAAAAATTGTTTTTAATAAAGCAATTTTAAAATGAGTTTCTGTCCTGTGATAGCAAAAGAAGCCCAATTAATTTTTTTTAAAAAGGCATCAAGGCTGATTTTCGGTGTAATAGTTATAAACAATGATATGCTATGCTCATAGAAAAAAATATTTACAGGATTACTATAACAACATACATAAAATTATGCTTACAGAAAATTTTTTTTTTTATCAAAATTTCTTGTCCTGGTTAATAGAACCATTATCAAGAACTATGTAATTGGCTTTATGAACAATTTTTCCCAAATATAGATCTTGTTAATGCTATATTATAAACCTCTCAAATTCTTCACAATCTTTTCTGTGTTTAGTTCAGTAATATCATGTGATTTAGCTTTTGCAATTTTGTGTGTAGTAAGCTAATCATTTAATTGAAAATATGCATAACTTTGTTTTTTGCTATTTTATATTTCACAGCAATTTCCCTGTTAACATCTGTCAAAAAAGTTGCTATGGAAACTGAAGTATAGCATGCCATATTATACATATAGATTTGACATTTTGCTCTATAAACTTTCTAGTGAAAGTTTTGTGCATATGTTCAGTTTTATATTACTCTGTATTTCAATGTCTTAATTTTCTTTTCAATAAAAGCAAAAGTTATTTGATATGCTAACACTACACTGTCACACAGAGGGAATTTCTTTAAGCTTTTAAAAATACTTTGGCAGTATAGTTATGGAAAATAGAATATATAGAAAAAAAAACAGCTAAAGCAAATCATACTCTAGAACTTACTTTCACATATCTGGAATTTAGAAAAAGGACCTTTGAATATTAAAAATTCAGAATTATCCAAAAAATATTTAGATTACTAAGAAGATTATGTCATTGAGAAAGGGATTGCAGTGTAGTAGAACAGGCAAGATAATCTTTAATCTTTAGGTTTTGATTAAAAAACTATGTAGTAATATATAAAAATCTAGTTAACAACCTTTGATATTTCATTTAAAAAAAGAAGCAGATGAACAGAGTAAACAAATTAAATTCATGGAATACTTGTTTAAAATTTTTTAGTTGGATACATTAAGTTGTTTCACCCAAGGTATTTATTGATCACTAAGTTGAGCTGTTAACGGATTAGGTGTTAACGTTACACTTTTCAGCACAGGTCAAAACTGATGTGTTGCAGGTAATTTCAACCAGTTTTAGGTCTTTTAAGAAGATGAGAAACTTAAGCTAGAAAGTTGGTCTGGATTGGATTACTCAAGTTATAAAACATACCACATCGAGTATTAATTGTATTGTTTGTGCAGTATATTTAAAATGAGCAATATTATAATTTTGTTTCAAAAATATTAAATCACAATTGTTTAAATACTAACTCCTGATTTTAAGCTGATTTTAAGAAAAAAATCTGTCCCATTACACTGCAGCTACATTTTAATTTAAACAGCTTGATGCCTTAGTTTATTTTTCCTAGGTTGTTTCATACTTATTTTTTTATTTTTGCTAAAGACTCAATTTCTGCTCTTCAGGGCAGAATCATTATTTTTTATGCAACCATATGACACACAGAGGAAAGTAAACCATACTTTTAACACCATAGTAAAAATCTCCTTGTAACCATTGTGTGGTAGGCAAAATTCTAAGATGGACTCTGAATTCTCTCCTGTTGGTGTGTACAACCTGTATGACCCCCTTACCTGGAGAGTAGACAGGACTTGTGAATAGGATAAACTCTCAATCCTTTGGTTAAGTTGCACTGTGTAAGACTGCTGCAAAAGAGACTGGAGGGAGAGTCTCTGGCTGGCTTTAAAGAAGAAGCTGTTTTATTGTGAGAGGGCCACATGGCTGGAACCTGAGGGTTACCACTGGAAGCTGAGAGCAGTTCCTAAGGACCTTGGTCCCTAGGCTGCAAGAAGCTGAATTCTGCCAACTACCTGAATGAGCTTGGATGAAGATCCTGAGCCCCAGATGGCAACAACATCTTGATTGCATCTATGTTAAACCTTGAGCAGAGAACCCAGCTACAATGTGCCTACACTTCTGACCTATAGATACTGGGAGACAATAAGTGGATGTTATTTTATGGCATTAAATTTATGGTAATTTGTTATGCAGCAATAGAAAACCAACACGATCTGACTTCCTTTTCTATATTCTTTTCACCTCTCTTCTACCATATATTACACAACAGTAGCAGAAGACCTTACACGAGTCATTTCAAAATGAACTATCAAAGATAGTAATTGTAATGGAAACATGGCAAACAGAAGCTGGCTTCTGGTGTGTTAAGGCAACATTCTGTTAAGAGCTGCTTACCTGTGCCACTTCAGTGTTTATACTTGTGTGTTTTCTTAGTTCAGACACATATCTTTAAAAATTCCTGGAAGAATCTGTAATAAAAATAAAACATTCTTTATAAATGACTGATTTTATGAAATGAACTGTTTGCCATTAATTAAACAACTCCCCAATGTATTTGAATATTTTCTTGACTATGTTTTATCATGTTCATTATTGAAATTGAGATGCAGGGCCTTTAATTGATGTCGAAAGAATCTTGCTCCCTGAAGGCAGAGGCCTGAGTTGTTTTGTAACTGTCATTCCCTACACATGTGCAAACTTAGCCTTGTATGCATTTTGTGATTATACAATTGTCAGTTCATTTGGGTTATTTGCATCAGGATCACATAAACCATTGCTTTACAAATGAAATATATATCCTTAATTGTTGCTTAAAATGACTTCATAATGTTAGTATTATAAAGCAGCATTGATATGAAAAGTTGTTATCTGTGTGGAAGGTTACCTGTCATGGGCCATGATTATTTTTTACTTACTATGTGTGGCCAGCATCTAGAGTCATGTTAGTATAAAGACTGGAATTGTGTCTTTGTGTCTTAAGGTAGAGTTAGGTTTCATGTCATTGCCTAAGACAAAAGTTACAGATTACCTTTGAAAAATCAGTTAAATTAATCTGTGTTTTATTAGATTGATGTTACTAAGGTTGAGAAATAGTTGAACTAAAAGTAAGTTGAACTCATTCTCAATTCCTGCTTTAACTGTGCTTTTAACTATTCATGCATTATCATTTTACCTCGGATAACCAACCAATTCTTCATTGTAAATGGATCCACCTATGTATAACATCAACGTAGTTACCAAGATTAAACATAAAAAAGGAACAGATATCAAATAAATGCAATCAAAATGACACTTCAGGTGTCATTATGGGTATCAGGTGAGAAATAATTCAAGAAAAAAGAAAAACACTGAACTGAACAAAGTGGACATTTTTCAGTAGGTGAAAGATACAAAACACAATGAAGTTTCAACAAAATAAATTTTTACAAAGAAAGTTGAACTTCAAAATTGATGATAGCAAAAACATTTTAAATCAAGGAGAAAATAAAAAAATACCAGAAGTGCTAAAGACTAACACAACACTCTTATCTTTTAAAAGGAAGTAGGTAAAAGAAAAAAGAATATAAACAATCTAAGTAATACAATTAATCATATATTATGTTAAACATTTCTTTATATCATATTTTTATATATATATTTATTATTATTGGTTAATGAAATCCAGTAAGTTTCAAGTGTACAATTCAACAGTAAGGCATATCTATATTGCAAATTTCAGAAACTATAAAGAGGAGCCAAGTATTAAATACTATTTGTATCAGTAATTGGTTTCATTATAGGAAGCAGAGATCACTCTAGCTATTTAAAGCAAAAGGCATTTGACACAGATGACTTAGTACAAAGTAGCTGGAGAGGCAGGAGAACCAGGCTGAGGGATGGTCCCCTAGCAGTGATTTCCAAAATCACTCTGCCAAATAGCCTGCAGGGTTGCTGCTACCTTTGCCATAATCAGAAAACTGAATAATCAAATGGAGGCCATCTGTATTGTGAAATTTAAGAACACACCATTGGAACTCTGATCCAGGCATCAGGTAACTGCTGCTGATGCCTCCACCTCAAGTGCTTTTGAATTAGAAGCTGAGCCCTCAAGGGATGCCATCTCTGTCTCTATTTGCTAGCAGCAGAATGCAAAACAAAAAGTTGTACCCCACCTCACTTGCAGCTTCTCAATCTCAAGATATGGGGTTGCATTTTCAGTGTAATCTAATTTATATAAACATCCCAAATTGCCAGTTGACTTTGGAAATGTATTTTTTTAGCTTTCCAGCGTCTGTGGTATAAAAAGACTTCCTAGTAAATAAGCAGAATGGACACTGAGTATGAAATTAACCATGTATACCACATCCATGAGACTTAAACGAAAATGATTTAAACAATGGGTGTATATTTGGATGCAAATAATGTATTTTTAATGCTAAAAATTAATATTCAAATCATAGTATCAGACCATGAATTAATAAAACTACTAATCAATATTATATAGGTAAGCAAATAAAAACAAACTCAAAAACTCACATTAAAAATTATGCTACGAAATTCTTGGATCAAATGTGAGATCAAATCTACAGGATCCCTATAAAATAATGAAATTAAATATTTTATAACATTTTCAAAATGAGGCCAAAGTTATGGAGAGTCAAATACATAGTGCTTTCATTCTTATAGATCTTTATTCCTGATCTTCTCCCTGAAATGAGCTATTCCTAATAACTTTGCTTGCCAAGTGAAATAAGATCATTTTTATATATCGAAATTTCAGTTTTAAAAAATTTTAATTCTCTGGGTCATCAAGGGTAGAGTAATAATGATATAACACCCTCAGAAAGGAAAAATTATAAGTTGGTACAAAATCTTTGAAGGGCAATTTAACAATATGTATCAAAAACCTTCAAAATATGAATAAAATTTGATGCATTTTCATTTTGTAAATTTTATCTTAAGAAAGTAATCTGAGTCTATGGCCATGACACCCTGAACACGGCTGATCTCGTCTGATCTTGGAAGCTAAGTAGGGATGGGCCTGATTAGTTCTTGGATGGGAGACCACCTAAGAAGACCGGGTGCTGTAGGGGTAAAAAAAGAGAAAGTAATCTGAAATATACACAAAGAACATGAAATAAATTAGCTGGTATAGCACTATTTGGCAAAATTGTCCAATGTTAGCAAAAGGTTAGATAAAATATGATACAACTTTAATATTTGATAACATAAAAATAATATTTTTAAAAATATCTAATGACTTGAGAATGTTCATTATATATTATTTGATAAAAAATTTTTAGAATGACACGTACAACATGATCCAAATTTCTATATACACATTTACATATATATAATTATACTGGAAGCTAAATATAAATATATTAAAAGGTTTTTATAGTGGCTGATATAGCAATCAACATAGATTACATTATAATTTAGAAACAAACAATTCCAAAATCCCAGTGACTTAATGTACAACAACTTATTTATTTGCTCTCTCGGGTTTTACCAAGGGCAGTGGTTCAGGGCAGCTGTCTTCCATGTGGGAGCTCAGAACTCCAGACTAATTTGATCATGTGCCACTTCCAAAACAAGTCCTCTCATAATTGTAGTGGCAGTGGAGAAGATAGTCTTCAAAGGTCTGCAGGTAGTTTTTTCCCTTAACTTTATATTTCACCCATGAACAAGTACAAAAGATGCAAAGCCTAAGTATTTCAAACTAGAATCCAAAACTTCACTTACCCCAAATGGTTAAGTATCTCAAATCACTCTTGTACCTGAAAATTAGCTTCCAATTTATTTCATTTTTTGACAATAATGTGCTGGCTAATCTTAAATGCCCTATATACTCTACCACAGTCTCAATTGCCCTAACTAAAATGAGAAGGAAATATTTACATCGAGACTTGATGAAAATTCTAGAATATCTCATCAATAAGTAACAGTTAACTGATATGTGATACAGTTTATATTTGCCTCTCTTTTTAAATCACATTCTGCTTTCTCCTTTAGATAATGTTCATAAATGTTAAACACAATGGATTCTGGGATGATTTTATGGATGGAAATCATATTGTTATTCCATGTGACCTGCCTTTATTTTTTCCAGTGGCTGGCAATATTTTGTTTTGTTGTTCTTATAAATTTTGCCAGGAATTTTATGGGCTCTAATTTTCAAGCAGCTTGTATTGCCTAACATCGATTGGGGTCAGGGTAATATTTTAGTCATGCCCTTCATCTTGTGTATAACATTGTGTTAGCCCATTTGCATTTCAAATTATGGCTTATTCTGGTGTGAAATAAAATTGATTTTAATTTTAAAGACGGGAACTTACTTCTGTAGTAAACTTTAAGGACAGAATCACGCCCTTTGTTAGAACTGGATTAACAACTGGGAACAATAGTTAGAAGACCACTATAGTTGGTACATAAACATAATAAGTAATAGAAATACTGACATTGAACACATCCCAAATTACTGGATCTGTATTAGAGACAGATCTTAAATCTTTTCCTTTTGAGTTGTTCCATCTTCAAAGTGAGAATGGTATGGTGTAGCAAGGATTTTTAAATGTGTTGCACAACCCACTGCTAATTAAAGTACTCATGTATGGATACTACAAATAAATGATTTATTTAGAACAGGTGAGATGGGATAAATGATGGGGAAAAAAGATAAACTGGAAAGAAAATTGCATGTAGTACTAGACATATAAGATATATGTGATTTCTTGATTCCTTCTGCATGTGGTTATAATCAAATCCAACTTTTCCTATTTCACATACAAAATGAAGTTGGGAATTGGGCTGGAAAGGGAATTTCAATTGGCTTTGACAGGTTGGAGTAATTTTCAACATGGCTTTGAGATAGTGGTTTTGCTTGGCTAATACACATTTTTCAATTTTGTCAATTGAGACAGAAACCCCAAACATTAGAAAAGTGTTTGAATACTGGCTGGTTTGTGCCAGGAAGGCACATTGACTTTGGTGTACAATGGTAAGATCATGAATTTTGCTAAATACAATTGCAAACACATGTTTTATTGCAAAGCAGGCGATGAAGAACAAATTAAAAAAAAATAAACAACACAGAAATGGTTTCACTAAGAAACATTGAATAACACCAAGGGTGTTTTTAAAAATTAGAAAAATTGTGCAACTACTACAACTACTTTTTACATTGCTAAAATATTAAAGAACCATATTCGTTGTGTTGTTTCTATTTTTTAATAATTGAATCAAGGGGATTGAATCATGAAAGCTAGTATCTTACACATTTCTGCCCAGAGAGATTATTAGTAAAGGCATTTTAAATGCATGAGGAACTAATTTCTGAACAATTGAAATTTTAATTTAATATTAAAAGCAATCATTTCTGAAATTTTGGACAGATTGGAGTAGTACAGATTTTGGACAAAGACCATTACAAGACTCAAAGAAAAATGCATAATTGCAATGTGATTTCCAAAGTAATTATATATAGAATAATTTGAATAAAAAAAGAGGTGACATTTTAAAGTTTATGTCATAAATAGCATTATATTTTATTCTCTATTCATTGTTTCATTATGTTACTGTTTCTTTGAAATAGTCCAGATATATTCCATTATGTTAAAATATGGGACCATAATGTATGGAATTCTTATTCAAGAATCTGTCTGTGGGCATAGCAATGCATCCTGATTCTTGATTCAGAATCTCAAATGTTCTAGCTTTCTAATTTTCCAATTTGTTCAGATCATTTTTTAGTGTTATAGCAACAGTATTTTCCCTGAAATTATTTCTGTAAGACCAACTGGTGGTGAAACTCTAAACTTGGAACTCTAGGGACATGCCAGTCCCATTTTCCTCAACTTATAAACAATAGGAAGGATTTAGTTTATTTATTCTTTTATTCACTCAATTTATGTCTTTCTTTGAGGTGCACATACTTGACTATGCTTCTCTGGCATTTATCTTGGTAACATAGTCTGTTCTTAAATCATAAGTTCCTATAGGGTAGGAACCATGTTTATTTAATTTACTTTTGACACATCCAACCCAATGCAATAAAAATATGTGAACTTAACATATGATTCTGGATGATGGTGGTGATTATAATAATTTATGTTGTTTCTCTTTCATTTTTCAGTGGCATTTACTAGTAATTCACTCTTGTTGACAGCAAAGTTTTGTGTATTTTTGTATACGTTTTCATATTTCTTTCAGCAAAAATATAACAAAAAACATAATGTGTAAAATTTAACTGCAATAGTTCTTTAATTGCATCCTATTTTTCTGGCTCCTTTCCAATTGTCTGACAGGATTACATAGGAGGCCAAATCTTTAAATTCTTTGCAATTTTTTCTTTGGATTAACAGCACAAGTCTTTTGATTATTTCGTATCAGTCACTATTAATATAAGGCAAACATTAAAGAAATGGGAAAGGGACAGTTAAAAGAAAAATGCTACAGAACAATGCATGGTATTTCTCTTCCCACATTCTAATGTAATCCATCATGGCCAAGACTTTACCAATCTGCTGGGTTCCTGGCAGAAAGAATTATGAACATTTTTTTCTTTTCTGAGATTTTCTCTTTTCTTTACAGTCACAAAAACTCTATGCTTTTTCTTTTTAGGGTGGGAGGGGTGGTTCAAAGAGAAGATCCACTGTCCTTGAAAAAGTAACCTAGACTCACATTTCAATATATATATAACTATTAACAAATATATTTAATAATATCATGCTTTCTCATTGGAAAATCATGCCTATACTGTTGGTTAGTTGACATTTGTAAGCTCTCATTGTTTCATATATTTAGCCCTGCGTGATGTCAAAACAATCAAAGAAATAAAAGTGTTCCCACAATGAAGAAAAATTTACTGAAAGATGGTCCATCAACCTGATCGAATAACATTATATAATAATTATATATCATAATTATTATATAATGTTATATAATAATATAGAATATATAATAATATAGAATAGCCTTAACAGCGTTAAGTGAAAAATTGATCATAGAATTACACAGACATCTGATTAGTTACCACTATTTATTTGCCAATTAAGATTGGGATGAAACAACAGTAATGGAAAGGCAATAGCAGACCATAAAGACCGTGTGCATAGAGTTAGATCCAGGTTTTCTAAATTTGATTTCAAGATTTGCCATTTTTTAGTTGTCATACTTTGAGCACAGTGTGCCGCAGCTTACTCATCTGATAAACAAGGATTGGTTATCTTCTCCATATGGCTGTTAAAGGATTAAATTGACATAGCGTATATGTTAAATACCAAGAACAAGCCTGGCATTTAATATTACTATATATATTGATGAATTTTTTTTTAAAAAAGTAATCGTATTATATTGGTGAACAAAGGGAGATTTTGTGTTCTTTCTAGGTGATGTGCATTAAAAGATTGCATCATGTGAGTTAACTTCATTCGAAAAGCCAAGGAATTGCAGAAATGATTTAGAAAGGATAATAAATAATATAAAATAATTTTGGATTCTGAAAGTACAGCCTAGCTACCTAGAAAATTTAACCAATATTTCTAAAACATCTGAATAGTTGACTTTACTATTCTTAATTCCTTTACTCTGATTTACAAATTGCCATCTCGTTCTCTAAATTTATTGATACTTACGTCATGTGTGTTTGGCTATCACAACCAAATTGTACACTTAATTTGTAATTAATATAATTTTATTTTCATGTAAATATTGATAAACAGCCAAGTTATTTTTTTCCACAGAAAGAGATTTTTATAACTCATAACTTGGCTTTTTCTCAGTGTGTCCACATACTTTTTTGGTGACTCATTTTGCTGCATTCTTATGTAATTTTTTCAAGTTCCTGATCTTCTTTTTGAGATCTTCCTTAAGGGTCTCTGAGAAGAGACTTTGTGAGGATCCAGAAATTCTAACAGATCAGATACAGAACTTTTTATGGCTAATGCAGTTTAGGGAAGCTAGATGCTCCTCTGCTGTCATGTAGTTGCCAATAATTTCCAGATGAATGGTCATCTCTACTTTATATACCCAAACAAGTTCCCATAACGAAGTTCAGTTATTTTCTTCATTAATATCACCAACATTCCATAGTATTGGCCTCTACTGAGTGCTTAAAATTCTTTCAATTTACTTCTGACAAAGGGTGTTGGCCACAGGAATGGATGAATCCAGGGCAAAGACACTTATTTCATGGGATGAAGAAGTCCTCTATTTGGCTATTAGGATATCTGGCTCCTTTCAGTGTGGCTGTGGAAAAACAGGTTTATGATAATTTCTGAGGGGAATGGACTCCATCCTAAGCAAACTTGAGGTGGGTGGAGTAGCATTGCTTTTCCTTTGCCTGCTTTTCTTCGTTTTAAATTTCCCATAATAAAAGATAGAGGTATGACCCCGGAGGGGGCAGTAAGTCACATGGAAAACTGGAGCACTTATCATAGGCCTCTGGATTGATATGTAGCTCTGTGTAGTTCAGCCTAATTTACCAACTAAATTAGGGTTCCATGTTGATATTTGGGGCCAAAGAGAACAGATGATAGTTAATCATTCCTTTACCTGCTGCACTTGTTTATATTTCACTTGGACTTTACTGTTTCAGAAAAATATTTAGGACTTCAGGGTCCATTTCTCAATCTTAGAAACTCTTGACTTAAGGAAAGCATTTTACAAGGTCATAGAAGATAATATTATTTTAACTGATATAACAGTGAACACTGATTCCAAGTCACACTTGGCCTTGGATGATAGAAGATGCACAGTATTATCTGAATCTGAGAAAACTAGCCAGGACCTGATTTCTAAGAATGAGCTTGTGTCACCATATTCTTTATAATCACCTAAGAACATCTTTGAAAGATTAATGGTATAGATTATGAGGTTCAAGTTTCAATAGCAATGTCATTACGATAACAATAATGGGCCAATATTTAAACACAGTTTCTTTTATTTTTTTACTTGTTTACATGTATCCAGACCCCAATCCATGGTGCATGTGTTTACCTCAAGCCACCAGTCTTCTACAGAATCAAGGTAAGGACTTTTATATACAGTTGTGGTTGGTGCTAAAATCAGAGAAGTGAGTAGAATCAAGATCACAATGAGAAGTCAGTATATTGGCCATCAGCCAATGTAGTGATTCTGATTAAATCACCAAAGTTAAAGTGCTAATTAGATTTGTGGCCAGAATCTAAAAATAAGAGTTGTGAGAATAAGAGCATCAAATTGAACACTAAAAGACTGGAATTGTTAGTAAATGTGATTTAATACTTGCTAAGGCTATGTACTCAGGTAGCTGCGTACTTCATGTTTAGAGGTCAATTAGAAGATGAGGCACCATGATTCTTATATCTAGACCGGTTTATTCAACTTCATGAATATCAGTGTGTGTGTGTGTGTGTGTGTGTGTGTGTGTGTGTGTGTGAATGGTGTTTTGGTGTACAAAGTAAAAAGTCTAGTTCTCTTTGAGGGCAAGGAGAATATACTTTGATATTTGCATTAATTTTTTCATGTTACTTGGGCCCCATCTAGTAAATTTATTTTTGTTGTATTTAATGATATTCTCAAGTTTCCAAAAATGCTTTTTCTCAAGATGGTTTTCACCGGAAAACATTGACAAAAACTCAGGAAAAAGTACTTAAGACTTTGTCTCAAATCTATGGGTATTCACTTATCGGGCATTTTATTATATTGTAATTATTCTAAATAAAACTGATTATTTATTTTCATATATAGACTTATTCACATTTCCTCTTATAGAAGAGAATAAGACCATAGACTAGTCTTAAGAAATGGCTATTTGAATATTACCCCCTAAACTAAAAAAGCATATTTTATCTTCTATATTTTTATTGAAGTCCTCACTGTGTTTATCCATTTTCCCTCCAATTTGGTGAACATTTTTACAACCATTACTTTGAACTCTTTATTAGGTAAATTACTCATCTTAATTTCATTATATTTTTTTTCCCTGAAGTTTTATCTTGTTCTTTTATTGGAATATGTTCTTTTATTTCTTCATTTTTCTAACTCTTTGTATTGGTTTCTATATAGTAGATGAAACAACCATCTCTCCCAAGTAACCCCATGTAGGAGATAAAACTTATTCAACCCTGCCCCAGCTCTTTGTCATTTCTCAAATTTTTATGTTTGTCCATGCAGCCCATTATATTTTTAATAGCTTTTAGTAGTTGAGGATGTCTAAAACTTCGATATCCATAAGAAGATCTCCGTACCTAAATTTAGGCTGTTTGGAATTGAGATTCTCAGGTAGCAGCTTGTAAAAGTATGTAAATATATACAGTCCTGTAGGCCAACAAGCATAAGCCCCTGAGACAGGCAATCTTATGATGTCTCCTGGCTGGCAGTCACAAAAACTGGGGCTTCAGACAGAACATGCATATAAAAACTCTTTTCTGAGATATGTTGACAAATTGGAGCATGGCAGAGTGAGAGTACCAAGATGGTGTCCAAAGCCTATATTCCTTGAGAACAACTCTGCATTTCACTAGATATGTGCCAAACCTGAGGCCTGTTGTCAAGGCCAAAGCTCCAGGAGAAGCAGAGAGGCCTCTTATACAGAAAGACTGGGGGTGTGCCTCTCTGTGGACTTTGCAGTGTCCTGGGAATAGCAATCTGCCAAGAACCGTCTGTTCAACTGCCACAGTCTCATGTGACTCAGGAATGCAAGCCGCCTCTGGCCACCAGCGCCAGGGGATCAATTAGTGTCCCCTGGGTGGCAGTTGCAAAAACTGGGGCACCAGATGTAAATACCAGGGCACCAGCTGTTTGTAAAGCTCCTTTCCAAGAAACACTGCAGTTCAGCAGAAGGAGAGTGCAAAGAACCCACCTTCCAAGTTCTCTGGAAATTATTACAATTAACCCCTAGATGTGTGTTTAATTAGAAGCCTGCCTGTTAGGCTGCAGCCATTATGATTAGCTAGTAAGCCTCCTTCACAGAAAGACTGAGGTCTTGGGTCTGTTGCCTCTTTCTGTGCCCTGGAGATGGTGGCTGTTTAAGAATTCTTTCCTTGTTGATTACACTCTTGTGAGACTCACAATCCTAACTCTCACTAGCTGCAAAAGCCAAATGATGCAAAGGTGTTTCCTAGTAGCAGCTGCAAAAATTGGGATACCAGAAAAGCTACGAGTTCCTTTCTAGGTGATCCAAATTATTATAGTTCCATGGGACCAGAAACTCATGCTTCCCTGCTCTGGAGCCAGGCAGCCAAGAGGCATCCCCTGCGTGGCTGCCACAAAGATCAGGGTACCAGATGCTTATTAAAATTTCCTTCCAGGAGATATTGGTGCTCTGGAGCACAGCAAAGAGAGAACAAGAAGATGTAGTAAATCATTCTCTATCCCAAGAGAGTGTTCCAGCAGAATCCTAGTTCTATGTGTTAAATTAGATTCCTGGCCCTCTTGCTGACACTTTAGTATAAGCAGGCAAGCTTCCCTCACTCTAACTCTGGATGCAATCGACTCCTTTTGAGCTAGGCCCTGGGTGGGTAAGTCTGAACAAATGAGCCCTTTAAGAGTTATCTCCTAGATTACTACAATCTTATTGGTCTCGGGACATGAGCCTTGTGGTTTTCAAAGTTAAAGATTTGGAGAGCTCATCTATCAAGTGCAAGTCCTAAAAGTTGAAGTGTCCAATGTGGGGTTTGAACCCTTCTCTCTTTGGGGAGAAACGCTGGGTTTTGAGTTTTCTTCCAGTATAGGGTCACCATGAGGGGTGAGGTTTATGGCAAGATCGTGTCCCAGCCTCTCCTACCCACTTTGATGTGGTTTTCTTCTCATTTTCTTGATGTTTAGTCATCACTCAGCAAACCTTTAGTTATTTTTAAAGAGGGAATTGTTTCAAATGTAGCTGTAGACTCAGTGTGTCTATGGGAGGAGGTGAATTCAGGATCTTCATCACCCTCTGAAACTGAAAGCAAATAGAAGTCACAGAGCTGAAGAATATAAATGAACTAACATTCACTAGAAGGGTTCAACGGTAGACCACATGAAGAGGAAGAAAAGATAAGTCAATGCAAAGAAAGGATAATGGAACCTACCCAATCAGAGTAAGAAAAAGGTAAAAAAATAATGGGGAAAAATAGTGAAAATAACTTAGGGGGCTTATGAGACAACATCAGAATGACTAACATTCATATTATAGATGTCCAAGAAGGAAAGATAAAGGTGCAGAAATGTTGTTTGAAAAAATAATGGCTAAAAATTTTTCTAAACTGGGGAAGAAATAGACATCAGATCCAGAAAGCCCACAGAGTTATTAATAAAACAAACACAAAGAGAGTACACCAAGACACATTATTCAAAAGTTAAAAACAAGGAGAGAATATGATAAGCAGCAATAGAAAAATAATTTGTTACATGCAAGGAATTCCCCATAAGGCTATCACCAGATTTTTCAGCAGAAACATTGCAGGCCAGAAGGGAGTGGTGTGATATATTCAAAGTGCTGCAACAAAACAAAACAAAGCAACAGTATCAACAAAAACCTTCTAAACAAGAATACTCTGTCTGGCAAAGATATCACTCAGAACTGAAGAAGAGATAAAAGAGATTTTCAGACTGGTAAAAGCTAAAGGAGTTCATCACCAGGAAACTAGCCTTATAAGAAATGTTAAAGGGACTTTTAAGTTGAAAAGAAATGGTATTAACCAGTAACAAGAACACATATGAAAACAGAATTTACCTCACCTCGTATAAAAAAATAATTTACCTTACCTCACTGGAAAGGTAAAAATGTGAAGGGATGATTAACCACTTCTAAAGGCAGCATGAAGGTTAAAATACAAAAGTAGTAAAAATAACTGTGATTACAATAATTATTTGAAAAATACACAAGATGAAAAGATATAAAATATGATATCAAAAACATAAAATGTGGTAGGAGAAGAATAAAAATGTTGAGCTTTACAATGGGATCAAACTTAACTTATTATCAACTTAAAATAGACTGTTATAGATATAAATTATTATATGTAAGCTCATAGTAACCACAAAACAAAAATCTATAGTAAATACACAGATGATAAAGAGAAAGAAATATGAGCACATAGCTAAAGAAGGAGCAAAATGAGATAAAATTCTAAAAAGAGCAAGAGAAGAGAAAAAAAAGAAGAGAGAACTACAAAAACAACCAGAAAACTATTAACAAAATGGCAATAAGTACATACCTACCAATAATTATTTTAAATGTAAATGGACTAAATTCTCCAATGAGAAGACATACATACAGTAGCTGAATGGATTAAAAAAATAAAACTGATCTATATGCTGCCCACAGGAGACTCACTATAAATGTAAGGACACACAGAAACTAAAAATGAAGGGATTAAAAAGTATATTCAAACTGTAGTAATGATACTTATAGCAGATAAAGCAATCTTTAAAAAAATGTAATGAGACAAAGGGATCAATCCAAGAAAATTATAAATATTTATGCACTCAACATAGAAGCACTGAAATATAAAGCAAACTGCAACAGATCTAAATGAAAAAGTAGATAGCAGTACAATGATAGTAGAAAATTTTAATACCCTTACATCAATGGATAGATCATCGATAGAAAATCAATATAGAAACATGGACCTAAAATGACACATTGGATCAGATGAACTTAATAGATATTTTCAGAACATTCTAACCAAAAGCAATAGAATACACATTCTTTTCAAGTGTGCATGGAACATTTTCCAAGATAGATTATATGTTAGGACACCGAACAAGTCTTAATAAATTTTGAGAGGATTGAAAAAATATCAAGCATCTTTTCTGACCATAATTACATGAAGAAAGCCAGAAAATTCACAAATATGTGGAGATTAAATAATGTGCTACTAAACAACCAATAGGTCAAAAAAGAAATCAAACAATACTTTGAGACAAATGAAAATGAAAATTTAACATACCAAAATTTGTGAGATACAGAGAAAGCTATTTGAAGAGGGAAGTTTCTAGTGATAAAAAACAAGAAAAGTCAAAAATAAACAACCAAACTTCATACTAAAAAAGAATAGAAAAAAAGCCAAAGCTAGTAAAAGAAATAATAAAGGTTAGCAGAAATAAACAAAATAGAGACTAAAAAACAATAGAGAATATCAATGAAACTAAGAGCTGGTTCTTTGAAAAGATAAACAAAATTCACAAAGCCTTTAGCTAGACTCAGCAAAAAACAAAGAGAGGGATCAAATAAATAAAATTTAAAATGAAAGAGGATGTGTTACAACCGACATCACAGAAACACAAAAGATTATGAGACTATTATGAACAATTATATATCAACAAGTTGGACAACCTAAAGGAAATGAAAACATTTCTAGAAACATACAACCTACCCAAACTGAAACATAGTGAAATAAAAAAATTTGAAAAGCCAATTACTAGGAAAGAGCTAGATCAGGTAACAACAACAACAAAACATCTGGGACAAGATGGATTCACAATCAATTTTACCACATATTTAAACTAGAATTAATATTAATATGTCCAAAACTCCCCCCCCCAAAAAAAAAATAGAAGAGAAGAGAGCTTTTACAAACTCATTTTATGAGGCCAGAATTATTGAATGAGGCCTGGTACCACAAAAAAGGACATCACCAGAAAAGAAAAATGATAATCTAATATTCCTGATAAACACAGATGAAAAGTTGTCAACAAAGTACTATTAAACAGAATTCATCAATACATTAAAAGGATCATATGCCATCATCATGTGAGATTTATTTCAGGAATGCAAGGATGGTCAACATCTGCAATTCAGTAAATGTGATATGTCATGTAAACAAAATGAAGGGTGAAAATCACATGATCATCTCAATGGAGGTAGAAAAGGCATTTTACCAAATTTGACATCCATTAACGAGAAGCACTCTTAACAAACTAAGTACAGAAAGGAAATACTTCAACATAATAAAGACTATATATGAGAAGCCCATAGCTAACATCATATTTAAAGATGAAAACTTTTTTTCTAAAATTCGAACACAAGGATGCCCACTCTCACCACTTTTATTTAACATAGTACTTAAAATTCTAACCGGAGCATTAGGTGAGAAAAAGAAATAAAATGCATCCAAATCAGAATGTAAGAAGTAAAGCTGTCTCCATTTGCAGATGATATAATTTTATATATGGACAGCCCTAAAGTCACCACCAAAAAACTGTTAGAACTAATAAAAAATTTAGTAAAGTCATAGGATACAAAATCAATATACAAAAAAATTAGTTGTATTTTCAATACTCTAATAACAAACTATTAGAAAGAGAAAATAAGATAATTATCCATTTACAACTGCATCAAAAAGAATAAAATAACTAGGAATAAATTTAACCAAGGAGGAAAGAGATCTCTATACTGAAAACTATAAGTTGATAAAAGAAATTGAAAAAGACACAAATAAATGGAAAGATATGATTGCTCATGGATAGAAAGTATTAATACTGTTAAAATGTTTATACTATCCTAAGTAATATACAGGTTCAATGCAATCCCTATGAAAATACCAATGGCACTTGACTAAGAAACAGAACAAATTATTCTAAAATTTCTATGAAACCACACACAAAAAAACAAATAGCCAAAGCAATCTTGAGAAAGAAGAGTAAAGCTGGAGGTATTGTGCTGTCTGATTTCAAACAATATTATAAAGCTATGGTGATTATGATATGGTATTGGCAAAAACATAGACACATATATTAATGAAACAGTTATAGATAGCCCAGGAATAAACTCACACATATATGGTCAATTAATTTACAACAAAAGAGCTAAGAATATACCATGAGGCAAGGACAGTCCATTCAATTAATGGCGTTGAGAAAACTGGACAGCCACATTCAAGAGAATAGAACTCGATCACTACCTTATACCACCCACAAAAGATAACTGAATATGCATCAAAAATTTTAATGTAAAATCTGAAATAATAAAACTTCTAGAAAAACACAGGTAGTAAGCTTTTTGACATAGCTCTTGGCAATGATTTTTGAATCTGACACCAAAAGCAAAAGAAAAAGAAACAAAAATAAATAGCGAGGAGTATGTTATGCTAAAAACTTCTGCACAACAAAGGAAGCCATCAACAAAATAAAAAAACAAATGGAAAAATGTTTGCAAATTATATATCTAAAAAGAGCTAATATCCATTGTATATAAAGAACTTATACAACACAATAGCAAAAAACCCAACAAAACAAACAAAAAAACAATCTGACTAAAAACAGGGGAGAAGATTAGAATAGACATTTGTTCAAAGACAATATACAGATGGCCAACAATTACATGAAAAGATGTTCAATATCATTAATCATCAGGGAAATAAAAATCAAAACCACATTGAGATAACACTTCACACTTTTTAGAATGGTTATTATCAAAAAGACAAGAAATAACTAGTGTTGGCAAGGATATTGAGAAAAAGGAACGCTTGTGCCCCATTGGTGGGAATGTAAATTAGTTCAGCTACTATGGAAGACGGTATGGAAGTTCTTCAAAAACTTAACAGTCAAACTACCATGTGACTCAGCAATTCCACTTCAGAATATTTATCTATAGAAATTCAAACACTAATTTGAAAAGATATATGCATCTTTATGTTCATTGCATCATTATCTACAATAGCCAAGAAATGGAAACAACCTAAGTGTTTACCAGTGGATGAATGGATAAATTGTGGTATATAACACACACACACACACACACACACACACACACACACACACACACACACACACACACACATGACACACAATGTATACAACAAACACACATTGGGATATTATTCAGCCATAAAAAGAATAAAATCTTGTCATTTTCAGAAACATGGTTGGATTGCAAGAGCATGATGCTAAATGAAATTGTCAGACAGAAAAAAACTAATACTGCATGATGTCTCTTATATGGAATCTAAAAACAAAAACAAAAATGTAAGTTCTTACACACAGAGAACAGATTGGTGGTGGCCTAAGTTGGGGTTTGGGGGATAGGAGAAATGGGTGAAGGGGTACAAAAGATAAAAAGAAAAAAAAAAAAACCAGGCAAATCCTATATCTGTTAAATGGTAGTTTGACTGTATTGTATGTATGTTTTATAATAAATGGTAAAGAGAAAAAATTATTTCATCTACTTTGTACAACATCGAGTGTAGCAAGATATATACAGATAATTTATAAACTTTTCATTGTGATGATACCTTGAGATAGGAAAAAATTAAAACATTTTTAGCTTTGATATGAATCATATATTTTCATCTTTGATTACAAAACAAAACAAAACAAAACAAAACAAAACAAAACAAAAAGCTTACTAAAGAATTCTTCAACGAGGATATACATTTTAGTGTCTTCTTTCTGTATTTTAAATCTCCTGCATCAAGAAGGCATAATATCATCATTTTTAGTACATTTTCAAGATCAAGCACCAAGGCAATGGGTAATGTTCTAATTTAGAAATAGAAATAGAGATTTTTAGGAATGTAGTAATACAGCTTTATGGAAAACAGAAAAATGATTCAATAAAACCATCTGGTCACTGAAAAAAAAAAAAAGTTTATGCCACACTTATGTGTCCCTGCTGTGTGAGTGGCCTAACCTGGTGAGGGGCCTACTTAAAGTCACCACTAACAGCTGGTTATCATTCAGTTGCTAGTGTTGGTACCCAGTTATTTTCAATTTGCCTTGACACTGGAAGTGGCTTACATCTGATATGTGATGGGTCAATTTGCGGGACCAAGTCTTTAGGGTTTAAGTACCTCTGAACTCACTTTAGGGGCTAATCTAGGCCTATGAAGGAGCTTCTTCAAAGTTGACCTGACTGATTTTAAAAGGTTGCAAGCTGTCATGGTTTTCATGGCTTTTAAACAGACTGGACCTTCCTCATGGAATGGTTGTTACCCATATGGGCCTCTTAGGACTTGACTATTTATTTTCTAAGTAGCAACAGTAGGATGATATTTATAGTTCTGGACAACTCGATAACCTTTTTAATAATATCTAGATTTTTGCCATGCAAGGCTGTCTTTAATGAGAATTACATTTACATACACATGTTTGCATTGCAAACTGTGAAGCAAAGATGTTTGCTGTGCATTTAGCTCAACGCTTGTACCCAGAATCAGCCAGACATTGTAAGTTGGCTTTTGGAATTTGTTATATCTGCTGCCAGGTCACACGGTTGTGTTTGAAAGTTCAGGAGGTAAAAGGCAAATGGTAGTGAAAGCAAAGAAAATGTCATCTACTCTGGCCAATCTGTAGTAACTATAGCTTCTTTTTTGTTCATGTTTATTTTTTTCATATTTACAGTTCCTAGAATTTAGAAAATTCTTGCTTCTATTCCATTGTCTTTTTTCCCCATTTAAGACAAGTCATTTATTTTAGAAATCCAGTGGTCTTTAGTATCAATTTAATGTACATTTGAGTAAATTTTAGAATAGTAGGAGTAAATGAAATTCAGTATTTACATTTTGCTAATCTTCTTTTGTTAGAAAGCTGCTATTTTGCAGAAAGAGAAATATGTTAAAAATGTATGTATTTTAACTATAAAAATCAATTGTCATAAATTGTATATATAGAAAATCACATGGGAAGTCTTTATTTCCTAATTTAAAAAAGCTGCCTCAAAGAAATGTTTCAGCACACAGAGGCACATGGGCCACTTGGCAGACAGCCTAATTGAAACCAAGGGCCCAGGAGAAGAGCTGAACTCTGCATCTGCCGTCCAGAACTGGCTGTGCTACACTTTGAACCAGTGCTGATGGCTTTGTACACAAAGATCAAAATGAGTTTGTTTTATTCAGCTGGGTTGTGGAGGTGCACGTATTTTGGCTTCTGGATGCAATAAAGCATTGAGTTCTCAGATAAACAAACTATAAATCTAATCAAGCCTGGGCACAATGATAAGTAGATTGCTTGAGAGGGAGAAGGAGGGAGGGAGGGAGCAGGAGAGGGAGGGGGGGGGAGAGAGAGAGAGAGAGAGAAAGAGAGAGAGGGAGAGAGAGATTCACAAGATAAAATAGCTTAATCTCATTTTATGCAGTAAAGTACTGAACACGAATCTTGATATGTTGCCCATTTTAACAACTTCTCCTCCATTTCTTCTTCCTCTTTTCTTCTAGTCATGTTGCAGAGAGAGTGCAGATACATTATTAAAGAACTGCCTTGGGAGCTACATCGAACTCCTTGAATGGAAGCAGGTGAATTATTATAAAATGTTTCGTCTTAAGTTGAAAGTTTGAGGACTTTGAAATATTTCCTTCTCTGTTTCTCAAAGCAATATAGGCAAATAATGTAGGTAGTATATTTCTTATACACAATTTGTAACCATCATTATTATTATTATATAAACTTTATTTGTCCTCAGGTGCTTTGAAATAAAAGAAAAATGAATGCTTCATTTTAAACATGTTTAGATACAAATACTCCTAAGCATAGTTGAGTGTTTTCAGGTATAACAAAAAATAAAAAGGTATCGTTGATTTATTCATGTGTTTTGGGTACTTTGGCCCACCACACAACTTCAAATATTATTGTAATCAATCCATCTCTTTACTAAGTAGCTGCCAGATAAATCTCCAGATATGACAAAATATGTGTCCATTAGGAATGACTGAATTCCACAACTAGGTTTCACCTGAAATTTGAATGATGAAGTTTTCATTTAAAGTGAGCATGTAGTTGGCAGGTTTAGAAACTGCTTAAGATAGAAGTCACTGTGATTTAGAAATTTCTTCCAGTAATACAGAAATCCTGGCTGTATAATGAATAATAAATTTCTAAAAAATAGACATCTACAAGCTGAATTATTAATTAGATATTTACAGCATGGTTAAGCACTTTGAAAAAATCTTTTTAAATTGAGATATAATTCACTTACCATAAAATTTATGCTTTTAAAGTGTGCAATTCAAATAGCATTCAGTATATTCACAAAGTTGTATAACCATCACTTCTAACTAATTTCAGAACATTTTCATCACCACACAAAAAAATGCTATATCCATTTAGCAATCTTTTGTGGAATTTATTGATGGGAATTTGAGGGAACTAGTACTTTCCTTCTAACTTACAATTTGAATAAAGTTTCATTTGTAGTTCTGAAAATTCAGCTTTGATATTTCTTTTACATCTATAATTTCTGTGCTGTTAAAATTCTTTTCTGTAGGGAACCAAAATATTTCATGTATCTAGCGAAAGGTAGTGGTGATTAGAGAGTTCAGCATTGAACTGGATATTTTACTGTGTGAGCTATCTAAGTTTCTTAATGACTCAAAATTATAGTGTTATTGCATATGAGCCAAGTAGGTTAATAGATTGAATTAAGTACTATATTATCCAGAGTATTAGGTTAAGAGTCATGTTTCTTATTTAAAACATATATAAAAATTAATAATAATTATAAGAAAGAATAGCAAGAAGGAAATGAAGATAAAGGAAAATATTAATATAATTTATTGATCCTCTTACTATGTTAGGAATATATGAAATATATTTCTCATTTAGTAACTCATTTATCCTCAGTACAACTCATGTATATAAGCAGAATAATATAATATTAAGTGTAACTTGATTCCAAGCAGCAGAAACCAACCCTGCTTATCTGCAGATAAACAATGAGTTTATTGGAAGGCTATCCAGAGGCTTCAGTCTCAACGGAAGGGCAGATGACAGGCTTATTAAACCGAAGAAACCAAGGAAGCTATAGAAGACTGAGCAGCAGAAATAAAGCAAAAGTCTTGCCACAAAAATAATCTGATGCTATGACACTGCTGCTACTGCTGCTGTAATGAGTATGACCTCCTGCTTTCTTGATATCGTTGCATTAATTGTTTAAGATTTCGCATCCAAGGAAAAAGCATCTAATTTATTGAACTTACATTGGTGCCCACTCTGGAGAAGCAAAGAAGGAACACATCTGGCTTCTGTAATGGTTAATCTTTTGCATCAACTTGGCTGGGCTACACTGCTTGGATAGTTGGTCAACTCTTATTCTGGATGTTTCTATGAAGGTGTTTCTTGGATGAAATTAGCATTTAAATAGGTGAACTTGGAGAAAAGGAGAGTACCCTTCATTGTGTGGATGGGCCTTATCCAATCAATTAAAGGCCTTAATAGAACAAAGACTTAACTCCTCTCAGGAAGAAGGAATTCTGCCAGCAGACTGCCTTTGGACTTAAACAGAACTTTTCCATAAGTTCAAGTGTATAGCTACTGTCTTATATCAAGCTAGCAGCCCATTTATTTGAATAATTTGTTTTAGTTGCACAACATTAGGATGTTCTATGGTGCTCATTTCACTCATCTAGTGTTACAGAAGTGGACATTCACAGATGTGAACACTTACAGAGACCAGTGCAAAATTATAAACTTCCAAAAGACTGTTGCATTTGCAAGAAGTTCTAAATATACATAAAGATGGCCAAAGAAGCTTCATACCAAAACCTGCATTGACCTAGGAATCAAGATGAGTACTACAGTTTCTCCAGTGTGTTAAATATGCTGTATATTGTATTATGCATTTTCTAGTTTTTTAAGTAGTCAAAATATATTTAAAATTATATTTCTATCAAACTCTTAAAGCTTCTCCATACACTTCTATGGACACATACTGGTTTAGATTAAAAAAAAGCACTTCGCCTTCAGCAAAACTATTTTGGATATAAAACAATTTCATTTGGGTAGAAAAATTATATTCTCCATGCTCTAGTTTGTGCTTATTTTATGTTTAATCATGTGTGGTTTCACCAAATTTTAAATAAATGTATTCTTTAATTTTTCTCATGAAAAGTGGGTAATTTCTTTTTGTATTATGTTTTCTAGAAGTATTTGACTTTTTCATGAAAAGACCTTGGTGGCCAGCTGTATGGCTCACTAAACCTGCTCAATACCATGCAAGGACAATGGGATAGTCTTTCAGTTTGCTTATATTATTAGGTATTATGTCAGTATTAAAGATATCAGAAGGCATTTTAGCTTCATAGATGAAGCAGACAGTAACTAAATAAGTACTGTGACACCTGTTAGTCTCAATCAAGACTTTGGGTATCATTAGCAAAGAAGCATGTTGGGGATTGAGTGGAGGCTCTGTCTTCTCTACTTCAAGGTTAGAACTGCCCTAACTCTGCTAATAGCTGTGTAACGTGGACACCTCTGTTTTGGAAACAAGAGGAAGACAACTTCTGATGCTGTAGTTTGTGAAATATAACACCATTGTCTGATTCTGTTATTAAGCGCAGTTGTTCACACCTAACCACAAATTTATCATCTTGCATCATTACCTCAAGGTATTTATTCTCTAACATTTATTTGTTCTTTAATGGGTTCCTAAAAGCTTTATGTGGGGGGCCTTGTCTTCATTTGACTATAAGCTCTTTGAAGACAACAGGCAATGTCTCGTGATTTTAGTTGCTACTCTGCACAGAATAGTTTGGGGCATAGACTAGGAATGCAATAGAGATTAATTAAAAAATTAATATAATGGTTATTGGGTGCTCATGCTATTCCAGTGGTTATGTTAGTGATATGGCACAAGTTCTACTTCCTTAATAAATTAATAAATTATAAAACTAATAGGGTGTATGTGTATATATATTTACATATACTGTAGTTTATCTTTTTTTCTAGCTAAAAATAGGGAGCTTAGAACTTACTTGAATTTTAAACTTGGAATATTATTGATTTTATTGTAGATAATCTAGTTTTTTTTGTTTTGTTTTGTTTTGTTTTGTTTTTTGCTAATTTACCAAAGAACTTTCAGTATTAATGATGTTATAAAAATATGGAGGATTTATTTTTATTAAGAAGATTTTATTTATTTATATTTTTATTATTATTGTTTAATCTAAGAATAATAACTCAGCAAGGTATTTATTAAAACTTTTTGTGTCTTAGTTCTTAATTACATTCTCAGTGTGTTGAAGCCTGATAAAGTTTTGTTTTTTAAGAAAGACAAAATTATTCATATTGGAGGTTTTTTTTCTTTTTGCTTTATAAGTAGAAAGTAATTTAAAGTAAACCTTAATGCTACTGAAGAATCCCATTTCAAGTTGAAACCTACTTTAAAATCTCTATGATCATGAATCTCTTGGACTTCGAGCCTTCCCTTAGGCCACTCACATAAAGCTTTTAGGGACCCATTCGAGGATAAATAAATATTAGAGAATAAATATACTGAGGTAACAATGCAAGATGATAAATATGTGGTTAGGTATGAACAACTGTGCTTAATAACAGAATCAGACAATGGTGTTACATTCCAAAATAGTTAGAGTATTTCTTCTTAGCACAAAGCTCTGGCCCAGACTTTCTCATTAGTCATCACGGAACAAAGATCATTAGTTAAGGTTCAATGAAAAATAAAGGAAGAGAAAATTAAAATCTGGGAGGCATGGTAAAATATTAGAGCGCAGGATGAACCTTATGTTTCATCTTTTTTTTTATCTCCCAGAACCTCTTAGCTTCTTGCATAAAACAGAGTGTCCTCCAGGGTTTAAGCTCTGAACTTCTAATAAATGGTAAATCCCCTTCAAGATGTGACCAATTGGAGAATTCTTGTTGGAGTTCTCAAAATATCTGAAATACGGACTATTTCTAAAGAAGGTCAATTTAATCTCTCAGAGTGATAAACTTGACTCTACTGCATGGTCAAACTCATAGATGAATTCCATATGGTAAATGCTGTTTCCTAGGCAGGAGTTAGGCCTGCTCTGGCTGTACATACTCAGCCTTTTCAGAGGCTTTGGAAAGCTGTGGTAGGGGTTGGGATGAATTATTGTGAATTCTAGTTGCTGGCATTTGAATTACTGTAGCTGTTGCTGAAATAAATACAAAATCTGAAGGATATGCTAGTGTTAAGATAAAGAAGAAAATAAGATAATTATTATATCTGTTTTCACTAGTGAATATTGACTTACAGAAGAATATTAATATTTATGGAAATTTTTGTTTATAGTGAAATAAATATGAATTATCTATGATTAAGATTTGTAAGAAGTTGTGTAGGCTTTCCAATGGAATTTAAATTTTATGATACAAGAGACAGCATTTTATAAAACCAATATAGATAATTGGTCTTGTATGAGATACTGAATAAAGAGATAACTGAGGAAAGTTTATTTTAAACAAAGAATCAGAAATAACGAGAATGTCAATTTAATAAACTATGTTCTAACTTCAATGTCATAAACAGCAGCAAATACAACTCTTGCATTGAGTTACAATGTACTCTGATACCTCAGTGAGAAATGATTCAACCATTTAGCATCTATATTTTTGACACATTGCTGATTGATATTTTCTTCTGGATTGTATGTAATATTATAAATATAGTTATTTACAAAAAGAGCATTTCATTGTTTTGGAGTTGTCTTTTCCTAGTCAAATGCATTTTTTTTTTTTTGTGTTTAGAAATGCTGACTTCATTTTTAAAATGAGGATTTTATGCTTCGAACTTTAAGTCAATAAATTCTCACAGAAGTTTAGAGTCTGTATGGAAATTGAAGAGAAGTTAGTGATTATGTAATCATTGTCAATAATATATATTTAGTTATGAGAAAATGAGACTTATGTTTTTAAAATTTGATACTCAATTGGAACTTACCAAATCTGATTACCTCACATTCTTCCTAAAATGTCTGTGTTTTTAAAAAAATCTCCATCTAAATCAGAAACAAACAAAAATTAGAGATGGGATCCTAGAAAAGACAGTTTGGTTAAAAAAAAAAAAATTGCATTTTCAAATGTTTTAATCATTTCCTCTTTCATCCCCGTGTCCCTTATTTTCTTCTTTTGCATCCTGAATAGGAAGCAGTTGAGTTTCACCTCGAAGACAATGTGGCACAGATGGTCATCATCACTTTTGTCTTTTCCTCTACTTTTACCTTATATCTGTAGTAACTCACACCTAAGTATGCCACTGACTGATGATAATAAGGGTGAATCAAATTTTGGAATTCTGCATGGTGGTTCACAAGGATGACCTCAAGAATTGAACAATATATAAAGTTCACAGACAAATTTGGTATCATCTCTTCAGTTCATCCTGCCCTCTGTTCTAAGCGTTGGTCTTCATTGTCAGGGAATTGGTCATGGTCCCAGTCCTGCAAGGACTGATGAGAAAAATCTCTTTTTGGAATCAAAATCTGCCTTGCCACTACTCGCCATTAAGAAGTCTTAGGTTGGTAATGGGTAAATTGAATAGTCCATTGGGTGTGGGTGGGTGAAACACCCCCTCCCCACCCAACTGAAGGGGCATGCTTAAATAGCAGTTGATGTACCTGAACTGCCTTCTGTGTGCCTAGCTCTTGTATGTTCCATGTGATATTTAAACTAAGGTAATTCTCTTCCTTAGGGGATAAAGGGAGGAAGGAGAAGGGAAATGAAATGCCTGGTCTGGGGGAAGGGATATTTCAAAAAAGAAAAACCTCAGGAGTGTTTATGAAATTTTGCAAGATAAATATTCTTCTGTATTTGTACCACATATTCTTCAATAAAAATCTCTCTTTGTGCTAATTCATTATGGTTGAGGTAGGTTTCTGGGTGGGCAGAATACTAGCACTAACTCACATTGAAGTAAGGGAAAAGGCTGCGCCCTGGGAGCCCACCACACCTGGGCAAAGGGCTACAGCCCACAGTGGTCATGGTCACTTCTCTCTTCTGTTTTTTTACTAAGACTCCTGCCCTTCCTAAAAATGTGTTGCTTTTAGAACAATTAGCAAACTTTCAGAAAGAATCATTTTGAAAACCTAACCTCTCAGTCTCATCTGTCTCATCTGTGAAATGGGCATGGTAAAAACACCTGCCTGATAAGATCATTGTGTATTAATGCAAATAACCTCTTTAGCACAGTAACTTATACACAAACACACAGTGTTGCTTAGCTATTCTCCTATTATCATCATTTTATTAAAGGCAAATTTGCCTCAATGGAAAAGTGGAAGCAGATTTGAATGACTTACTTGCAGTTTAATAAAATGACTAGTTCAAGTTAGTCCAAAGACACCAGTTATTATTGCATCACATAAAGGATAAGAATGTTCCTGAAAAGGAAAAAAAAACCTAGGCTAAAGCATCATACATGGTCATACATATATATAAATTATATTGAAAATTACAGGAAACAAAAGAGGAAGATTAATATTAAAACCATTTGCAGACACCTTGAAAAGGGTTTTATACTTATAAAGAATACTTTTCTCAGATTACTCTCACACAAGTTACTGAAACTCTGATAAACTAAAAGATTCTTAGATGAGTTTAAAAAAGAGGTCTACATCATGATTGCAGAAAAAGCATTAAAATATTTTCAGCTTAATATCAAATTCCAGATTCTCTGAGCTCTTAATCTGGGTCAAGTATAGCTAACACCATTAATATTTTTTAAAATTTTATTTAAATTTCACAAGCACCAAGGGAAAGAAGGGGTCAATGTTAAACAGAGTATAGAGGCATAGTATAGCAGTGCCGATCAAGTCCTGCTCTCAAGAGGCTAGAGAAAAAAAAATTACTGCTTTCTAGGAGAAGAAAGAGAGATGAAGACAATAACCTCTGGCTTGGCCTGGGTTCCCTAAAAAGAAAGCCTGTGAAAGCTTATGTGCTAAGACTGTATTGGGAGGTGCAATTTCAATATAGAAAGGTCAAGGAAAAGGGGCAGTTGGGGAAAGAGGGAATGCATACATCAGGTGGTACATTACTGAGCACGCATGCCATAGCTTCACAAAAACACATGGTTGTTTGCTTGTTCCAGTCAGGCCCTGTGGAGCCACCATGCTTTGGAATATTCCCTCAATGGAAGTATTGGAGAGACATTCACCTGCTGGCTTTTGTTCTTTTCTTGTCCCTCTTTGGTCCAAGTTCAGCTCATGAGGCATTAACTTCCACACCATTAACCCTTCCAGGTTGTATTCTCAGGCTCTTCCAGGAAGCTACACCAAACCCTAGGCAACAATAAAGATTGCTGAGGCCTTCTTTGGATAAGTGGCTGAGGTTTAGTTAAGTGCCTGCCTGAAATTCCCCTCCTGGCTGAGTGAGGAGAAACAAATGCTTATCTTTGAACAAACATCAAAAGCTTATTTATTGTATTGTTCAAACAACTTTAATTATTGAAATATGACTGGAAATGTGACTTGAACCTACAATAATTTTTAGTGACTGAAAGAAGAGTTGTGATATCTGTCTATTTTTTTCAGGAGCAGGGAAGAACTATTCCTATGGAAGACAATAAAAAAGATAGTAAAATTGCTTTCATGAATATGTCTTAAGATTTCTGCACATTCAATGCATTGATTATGCCCCAAACTTTTCAAATGTACTTTATTCTCTTATATCTACTTCGTCACTGTCCATTAATTCCTACATGCAACACAAATATTTTTTAGCTCTCGCTTTTCTTGAGCTGTTATAGCCAATATTACCGCTACAATTGCTCAAACTGATAACCACTTATAAATTCTTGATATCGGTTTTTTCCCCTGTAGCATTTGTCTGTGCTCACCATTATTTACTCTTTAATACCTTCTTATCTCAGATTCTAAAATACCATATTTCCGGGTCACTTACTGCATCTTCAAAAGATCAGTCCTTTGAATCTCCTTCCTCTTTTACACCCACTCATCATTTTTAAAAGGTTGATGATCCTAGTGGTTTATTCCTAAACCCATGCTATTTGTCTCTGTGTCTTTCCCCAGGATATTTTCTCTTCTCTGCCAACCCTTGGCTACTTTGAACTCCAGTCTTAGAGATCTGTTTATGTATGGAGCATCTCTATTTCAAATTCAACATGTCCCTAAAACTGAGTTCTTCATCTTTTACTTCCAAACTGGCTATATTTTCTGGCATATACTATTTTAATTTATAGTATCATTATTCACCACACCCTATCCTCTGCCAAAGTCAGTAATCTGGGAGTAATCTCAGCCTTTTCACAGACCTTCATTCCACTTCAAAGCAGTCACCACACCCTGAAGATAAACCCTTTGGGAGAACTCAGGAATCTTCCTGTTCTATGTCATCGTCACTGCTACTGCCTTAGGTTAGATCTTCATTGGGTCTGACCTGGGTTATTACCTTAGCCTCCAACAGCATGTTTCAAAACCATTTCTATTATTTTAAATTTCTAATCCACACTACTGAAAGGGTTGTTTTAATAACTTTTTTAAAAATTAAATTATAAAAATGCTTTCAATTCTTTTTAGTCTATGAAATAAATTACAATTCCTGAGCAATGCAAAGCCCTTATGATCTGACCACTGTCTATCTACCAGTTTTAGAATTGGAGAGTAATATGAACACAGAGCATGTGCTTTACCATCAGCCAGTCCTAGGTTTTCATCTTGGATTGCTACTCATTGTCTGACCCTTTGAACTTTGGAATTTTCATGAATAACATGTGGGCCAGCCTATATAACCATGCTAAAGATTAAATAAAACCATGTATGTGATACTTTCAGTACATAAACAATGTTCAACACATTTTACTTTCCTTTTTCTCTCATTTTATCGTCCTTACCCTATGGACCAACATGATGGAATGCGTGAAATACCTTGAATCTATTTTTTGGTTTTATCCATTTACACTATTTCACATTCTTTCAAAAAGTAACTCCCTCTTCCTTGATGAAAAGTTCCTTCTCATCCTAGGAGTGTTATTTCTTCTGTAAAGCACCCCCTAGCACCCAAGGCAAAGATAACCAATCCACCATCATTTTTTTTAACCTCTTTTCATATCTTTTACATTTGCTGTTAGCTCTTATGCTATTGTGCCATAACAGTGAGGCACTTGGCCTTGGAAGGCGTGCAACCAATCGAGTGATACTATTCTGAGAAGCTGATATGATGCCAATACAAACGAAGAAATATGCATAAAGGAACCTGAGATAATCTTTCATTATGCTGCAATCATGCACTATCCATTCTTACTGCAGGACTGTCTTTATCATTAAAAGTGAATATGAGAAATTTGTGTGAGACCAAATGAAAATTGTTTTATAAAACAAGACCTATGAGGAAAAACTATTGTACTGAAATTATTCAGTCTAAATAAGAGGTAGAAATCACTGAAAACAATTCTCAGCCTTGGCACATTTTACCATGGAGGAGACGCCTGGGCATTTTCTGGCATCAATGAGTGAGTACCAGATGATTGTGAATAGTTTAAATTGCTGCAGGAAATATAGATATAGTAAGCAAAACTTTTTCTGAGGGTCAAGAATACTAAATAATAAAATATTTCTTCAGATGGCTGTGGTACTTCCATAACACCATCTTTTAGTGTTTCTTTAAAAGTGATTTCTCTTCAATGCCAAGTTCCCCTCCAACCATAGGAGCCTATAAATGCCATCAAATAATGAGGACTTTACTTTCGTGCGAATTTAAGCATAATAATTTTTTCTTAAAGCCAATAAACCCTCTTTATTGTAAGCAGTACTTCACCGGGTGAGACTAAGGTTCACAGATGGCTAGCATAAACTCATATAATTATACAACATATCTGCAAATAATTTTTTGGCCTTGTGCATGTAATTTGTGTGTCATTGCCCAAACATCCTCTTTCAAAAATATAACTCAAATGTGCTTAACGGGGCATCAAGCTCTTTAGTCTTCATAGTGACATGTTTCAAGAATAAGTTACAACAGACATGAAAGTAGAGAGTTGGCCCGTCTTCCGTGGGGCCTAGGTGATTGAAGAGGAGTGCTTGTAAAGGCAGAAGGGACCACTAGGTTCCAGAGAGAGAATTGCCTCATCATGAGGCAATGACGGAGAAGTTGGCAACCAGGCAGATGGAGCCTGAGCTGGTCTTTACTAATGCTATTTTCTTCCAGTGGACTGGATACACTTCCTAATGTGTTTTCTTTCCTTTCCTTTTGGCTGATGATTATGATTCCACATGGCGACTGACCATCTTTCCACTTTCACGATTTCTGATGTGACTCCTTTGCCTCTCTCATTTGATCTAATATAGTTTTGCCCTAGAGCAGTGGCTTAATCCAAATCTGCCAATGACAGCATGCTATGCTATTTGTTCCCAACGTTCTTGGATTAGGATAAAAAATGATGTAGCTTTTCAGGGAAAGTTCAGAACTGTTTTTTTTGCAGCTGCCTACTGACTATAAAACACTGTGAGAATGATCTCAGTGGTTCAGCCAATGGGTGCCTTTTTGTACCATTGATATTGATGCGTGGTGGCCAGGGATAAAATGCCCTGCTGGGAAAGTTCAGCACGAGAAAGGTTTGTTTTACCCCAAATGACAGCAGGGCCTCTGCCGACAAGCAGATTAGAATTAGAATTGTCCTGATGTTGACTTGAATGGCCAGGAAGCAAACTAAAGGCAGCTTGACTTTTTGCTCGGGAAGATTTCGTGTGGAAAAGAAGGTGGTTCTATATTAAAACACCAGATCCTTATTATAAAAGGTGACAACTGATTTCATCTAGGAACTTGAGATCCTAACAAGGAATCCAGAGCAAGAGGCTGTTTAGGACATTGAGCATTTCTACAATTCTAGTTAAATAGAGGAAAAGGTAGTTTTAAGAGCTAACAACTATTTAGTCAAAATCTCCTTTATCATGATAGAGTTAAAAAGCCCTATCTTTGAATATCTCTTCAGCACTTAACGCCCATGTGACCTTAACAAAGACACTCCTGATCCTCCATTTGTATATATAAATTCCTCTCTGCAAGAGTATCACAATACCACATAGATTGTTGAAAAAAATTAGTTTGATGTTTAAGTCCTGCCAGGATATCTTGCCATTTAAAAAGTGATAGCTAATAATATAAATAATTATTAACATTAGTAATAATGTAGTTATTAGAGTAAGAAAATGTGAGCTCTATTATCTGAATTTAACTGATATTCCATTAAATGTCTTCTATAAAAATCAATATAGTACTTAAGTCCTAATGAGGTGTTAAGTAAGATAATACTCATTGGTAAAATATATAAATGTGTGTGGAGGAGGAAATGTAATAAAGAAAAAATTATTTTGGTTTCTGATACTATTTTGTTTCCCTATTAATTATATGACTCCTTCTCATACCAGGTCTGGTTGCCTTTAATTTTAAAGGCTGAGGACCTCTTCAGAGGCTAAAGATTCAATTATTCAATATTATAATACTGTCCATTAACATCCCCTACTGTGAGTTTTGTTGCTGTGAGCTTTCATTTAGAAGAATTATTATGTAATTAGCAGCATCTTGGAATCATTCAGTTTTGGAGGGTGAGAACATTGAAACCATGGGCCCTTACTCTATTCATCCATCATGTACATCTGTGTACAAGAAAGAGCTAGCCTATGTTGAAGTACAAATATCCTTAGGAAAAAAAATACAGTGCTCAACAAGATGACTTTTTGAATTCATATAAGACAAATAATGGTCCTATGTCATTTCTTCCTATCAATTCCAGATGCATGCAAAGACTTAACAGACTTTCCAGTAGTTGCTTTGTTGCTCACGTCTCCAGTGAATCTATGAGAAGATCTATTGTTCCCTTAAAACAATACTCTCTTGCCCAATCTCCCCTGTGCAGTTGAAACATTCAGGTGCAGTGGTTGTTGGTGTGTAGGGAAGGGGTTGTCTTAGACCCCTTAAATAGAAATGTATTTTTAAGTTCTCTAAAAACTGTACCTAAAGGGATTACCTGGAATCTTTTTTGAATAACTAAGGAGAACACCTGAGAGCTGGTGACTCTCAATTTACATGTCTAAGAGATTTTTCTCATTGGGACCCTTGGATGAGAGTTTGGCCCTTCTACCACTGGCTCACTTATAGCTTGTGTTCTTGATTCGTAGGAATAGAACATATGTTCTTTTCTTCATAAATATAAAGTGTAGGAGCTTACATGTTCAATAAACCTTTTATGAGGCAATGAAACGTTGAAAAATTGGGAAAGTCTTTGGGCAATATTGGCTAATTAAATGAATTATCCAAAAAGATAAAATAGTATAGAAAAATATAAAATTCTATTATGTATAAGTTATTAATGTTTTATAGTTTATAAGTTTATAAATTATAAAACATTAAACATGCATAAGATTAAATTTGTAATGACTTTATAATTATACATTCAGATTTAAAATTAATTAATTTTTAGAAAATTAACCACTTAAATAATTTTACATTCAGGTGACCAGAAATTAAAACTATTGTCTATATGAACATGATTCTTCTGGAGGTAGAAACATATAGTCAGACAATACGTCCTCCAATTCTCTCCTTAGAGTTGTATTTGCATTTTGAAAGACTGGGGCAGGTAGAGCCAAGGCACTGGGGGAAAAGGGTCAGCAAAATGGTTCTTAGTGTTGTTTATTTATGCAAACAAGATCTCCCTGTCCCATCTAGTACTCAATGCTAGTAGACATCTCTGTGTATCTTCATTTCTCTCTGCAGAGACTCTTCAGGTCCTGGTACAACTGAGATTTGAACAAGACTGGCTAAAGTACTAAAACTCTTAACCAGTTCATTATAAATGATTTTATGATCATGGTGGTAGAATTGCTACTTTCATCATTAAAGGTAGCTAAAGAAATTGTAACTCTGAACAAGAATAACAAGTCTAAAGGTTTTAGGTGCCAAAGTGTAAGTTCCCACATTAGCAAATTCATATCCATTGGGAAGAATTTTTTGAAGTCTCAATTGGAAATAGAGCCAGAACATATTGATTATTGTTATTACCTTATCTTACTCAGAAGATAATGTAGTTTGGAGAACGAGTTTTACCCATCTTTCTAAAACTATATAAGATGAAAATGATATGTATATGTATATATGGTAACCACAGGTTTTCATTGAACTTCTAGATCTCAACTCAATTCCTTTATTTTTTAGATATTAATTTATAAAAGTTTCTATGATACTTGTATTTTCAATACCCATGGACAACTCTTCAGAAACCCATAAAGAGGTAAAGTGCTTCAAAAGAGGAGAATATTCAGAACATGAGCAGGAACATTATTAACTGAGAGGTGACAACCATTGTGAGAAACAAGTTTATCTTCATTTCCTTCCTGGTTATCTATCCTGTCAAAAGAAGAAGAAATAAAACACCAGAAAAAAATTAGGTTATCATTATCTACACACGTTACTGTCATTGGTTAAGTATTAACTTAATAATTCATCTCTCATGTAAGAAGATGGTGCCTGACCCACCATTCGCAGTGCATGTTTTTTGAGCTGTTTCCCATGCATGCCACATTGTAAGAGAAGTTTCTTGGTCACTATGAGGCCTGCTCCTATAAAGCAGGAGTTTTTAATCTTCACTGTTCTTGTTGCAGAGCCCTTTGTTCAAAAGGCCAAGATGTAAACCAGATGAAAACCGAGCTGTTTTGTTTGAAGCAGACACATGAGGGGGTTCATCATGCTGCTCTTTTGCTTCTCCAAGTACTCTGAAGACCCTTGCTCTGTAGCAATCCTAACTTCTTTATTAAAACAAAATTTAAAAACATCATGGGTTTTTCCTAAAAAGAGAATCTCCAAGTGGAGAGCAACAGCTGATTAAGTTGCTCTGTCTCTGTTTTAGTTTCATGTTTGTCTTAGGATGTGCACACTTTAGACTCATACCCATCCTCAGGATGGGCTTCTATTAAAACACTGACCTTGGCTCCTCACCACAGATGTAATAAGGTAGTGATTTCCTACCATGAACACCAAGGAGTTATACTTTTCAACTGTAAGCTTGTGGAGGATAGAGACTATGTTTGTTTTGTTCAGGGTTGCATCCACAGGGCATAATCTTGTGTCTGGCACATACTGGGCATTCAATACATATTTATAGACTGAGTTAATGAAAGTATAAATTAAATCAAAAGGGGAAAGTACAGAGAGCTCAGGAAATATAAAAAGAGTGTAATTGAGGAAACAGTTTTCTGAAGCTGTGATTGTAGTCTTACCACTAGGCTCATGAACTTATCTCTTTCTCCATTTTGAGTTAGATGGCCCCAAGAGTTTCTCACAATTTTCCCCAGGCTCTTGTAACTTATCTCTTAGAAGTTTTAGTTAGATCAACTTGAAACTACCCTTTGAGTATGTTTTATATACACTTCTCTGTCATGTACCTTGATATGCCCACAATTAAGGCAAAGGAAGCCTGATGCTTTCCCTTAGATAATGGAGGGCTGTCCTTTAGTTTCGCAGTATTTTTATTTGCTTGTTTGTTTTGTCTGAGAATTACTGGAAATAACCTAATTTATTATATTAACCCCTGAGCCATGCATAGTAGATGAGCTTTACTATTGCAGTCCTCAATATGTAACCCTATCTAAATGCAATTCATATAATAAGAATGATATATGTAGAGAAATGTGAGCAAAGTGATCTCCTGGTATTTATAGAAAATACTTAGAATGAGAGAAGGGTGGTTTGAAGATGCAGTAAACTGAATAATGCCCCCCTCCCAAAGATGTTAGGTCCTAATCTCCAGAACCAGTAATCATTACCTTACAAGAAAAAAAAAAGATTTTTTGAAAATGTAATTAAGTCAAGAATTTTGAGATAGGGAGATTATCCTGGATAATCAAAGTGGACCCTAAATTTTATCACGTGTCTTTATAAAAATGAAGAAGAGGGAGATTTGACACAGACAGCAGAGAAGAAAATGTACATGAGGAAGAGAAGGCAATGTGAAGACAGAGGCAGAGACCGAACTGATGAGGCCACAAGCCAAACAACACCAGCAGCCACTATCAACCAGAAAAGACAAGGAACAGATTCTCCCCTAGAGCCTCCAGAGGTAGTGTGGCTGTTGTGGCACCTCGATTTGGCCCTCAGAACTGTGGGAGAATAAATTCCTGTTGTTTACAGCTACTAAGTTTGTGGTAATTGGTTATAGCAGCCGCAGGAAACAAAAATTCACCCTTTTAAGACTTTGTACTGTAAACTCTTGAAGCTATTCATTGCCAAGTCTTTCTGGGTCTAAGAACACGTGATATCAGTAATGTCAGCTCTTTCCTTGTAGCTGAAATATGCACAGGGTTTCTAAACTGTAGAGGATGAGAGAGGCTTTTGAGAAGTCAGGCTACCATAAAGAGCAATTCAGGTCTGTAAATGTTGAAAGAAGAAAGTATAAGAGTGAATCTGAGATCACTCATAGGGCAAACAATGAGATTGAGGTCAAATAATTGGGGTTTCAGTGGATGGACTTCTCAGTGGATTAGGTAATTAAGCACTACTGGGGTGATGAGGAAATGCACTAAGGAATTTAGCTCTTAAACAAAATATGATATTTATGAATTAATGCTAGGGTCGGTTAACTTGCTACACAAGGCTTCCAGCTTTTACACATGATGAGCCTTGATTGCCTTCACAAAGGCATATACCTGGTGAATCTCTGTGGGAACCAAGACCCAGTCCAGGAGGCACTTGTTACTAAAGGATATTAGGTAAAAGACTCCAAAAATTGATACCGCTGGTTGGATAACTTCTGAGTTGGTGAACTTTGAGGTCTTAGCACTTAAAGGCCTTAGTTTGACTCAGGCCAGTCTTTCTCTGATAGAAACACACTTTTAAATGTGCCCAGTTAGTTTGTGCACAGGTGCAGACAACTCTGCCCCACCCAAAGCAGCCTTTTGCCTGCCCACAGGACTGTGACCTCTATCTTGAGCTATTCAAATAGTGTGTTCATGTATACATCTGCTTTCTCATGGGTCTTTTCATGACTGAAAATCTTCTCCCCAAGAGGCCATGTTGGAGTAAAGCACTCAGCCTTAACCTTAAAGTCGAACAAACAGCTTGGACTTTTTTGGGTTCTGGCTAGGCTTGCTGTATAAGTTATATGTAAAATCTCCTCTAGAAGTTCTGGGTAGTGGAAAGTACAGAATAGTGTTCCCACATCTTAAAACCATCCGTGCATATGCTTTACATTGTCATTATAATTTCTAACTACTCCATGGTTCTGAGATTCTGAAAAATGTATATAAGTTTTCGAGATGAAAACTCATCATTCTGATAGAGTTCCCAAAAGGCTTTAACTTGTTTATAATTTCTATAGGGCCCCTCTGAATTTGTGGTAAGGTGGAACCCTCCAACTTGTCATGGAACTTGCTAATTTTCTCACTCAATTGATCATAAGTTTTTATATGTCCCAGAAAAATGATTGTGTTGTCATCACTGCGGTGCTGACGAGTGCGGCTTAGTCTTACCACGATCCTGTAAGATGTTTGATTTCCTTTAGCTTTTGAAGTTCATAAAATTACAGCTTCCAGCAATGTTTTAATATTCCTCTAAAGAAATAGCAAAGACGTAAAACTCATGTTTGTTTGATTCTGTTCCATATTACAGGCCTCCGAAGTTCAGCATCTCCGGAACTCTGGAATTCCCCACTCTACAAGATCAATGGCTAATTGGATCCTAGTATGTAAGGAAACACTTGCAAAATAGCAGTACATACCAAATATTTCTTTTTATGATTCTAAAAGCATTCAAAACATAGATTTACTTCTAAAACAAGAGTGAAGAGTATGCATTAGATTAACAAACACAGCCTTTCATTTGCAAGTCATTTCGTTATATGCTGAATAGTAAGAGATTAGTTAAAGCTATACTTCTGGAAAGCAGGGTCAGGTAGAGAGAGCATAGTCCAATAGTAAAACATACAAAGCTTTTTGTTTTCTCATTCATTTATTAAAGAAATAATTTCTTACTGACTACTTTTTGTTTGGTGATATGACACATTTCTTTTTCTTTTTCCAGAAGAATGCAGTGAAACAATATGTCTGTGTCAACCTCTGCTGTTTAGGAACTTATAGGATTTAAGAATCAAAGTAAGACAACAGCATAGGTACCACAAATACAATAATTATTAACATTTATTGGGCTCTTTGTGTCAGGTTGAAAATATTAACATTAATGTATCTATTTCTCACAATAATCATTTAAGGGAGATTGTAGAATTTTTTGTTTTGTTTTATAGGTGAGAAATCTCAAGCCCAAGACTCTACAGTGAGAAATTGTAGAGCTGAAATTAAAACTAGGTGATTTGTCTCTAGAGCCTGGCCTAAGCTATATTACTGTACAAGAATGTTCTTTGTTACAACTTATAGTTAAGTACAAAAAAAAAAGCATTAAATTAAGCTTTATTTTAAGAAGAAGATAACAATTTAGATAGAATTGGTTATCAAAAGTTTTGTGGAAGAGGGCAGACTATAGATGGGGTTGATTTGAGTGTGAATAAATGTGAGGGGGTGTTTGTAGGTTAAAAGTACAGAATGAATGAGAATGGTCACATGGAAGTCAATCACAGTGGCCAGAGCAGAGAGTAGATGTGGGGAAGTAATGGAAAGTCAGGTCCTTTTTCCCTGCCAACATTTTATTATAAAGCTTTTTAAAGCACAGAAATTAAAAAAAAATTATACAGTGAACATTGATTTACCACAACTATATCCTACACTTAACATTGTAGTATATTTTCTTTGTCCCATGCCTATCCAACTACATATCCCTCTTTCCATAAGTTAATTCATTTTATTTACTAATTAAATTGAGAGTAAGTTGCAGACATCAGTAAACTTCACTCATAAATACTTAATCATGTATGTCAATAAGTGGATTCAATATTTATTTTCAGTAATTTTTTGAAAGTAAAAGTTATATACAATGAATGCACAGATCTCAAGTATACCACTGGAGTTTCACAACTGCATACACATTTATAAAGCAAACCTCTATCAGGATACAGAACATTGCTGTTGCTCCCCAAAGTTATCTTGTTTTCGTTGTTGTAAATGCTGTCTCAGAAACTAGTGTTCTGATATTGCTTGGATATAGGTTAGTTTTGCCTTTTCTTTCACTTAGCATACTGTTTTCGAGATTCATTCATTTTGTTGTATCATTAGTTTATACTTTTTTATTGCTAAGTGGTATTCCATTGTCTGAATATACTATACTGTGTTTATCTTTTTGTCTATTGATGAACATCTGAGCGGTTTTGAGTTTGGGGCTATTATGAATACAATATGCAATGAATACTCCATTCCTGTCTACATTTCTCTTCCCTTAAAATGTACATATTTGCTAGGACATGTTAATTTTGTGAGCAATTTCTACATCTCTTCTCAATTTCTAATAAAAAAGTATGAGAGTTCTGCTTACTCCATGTTCTTGCTAACATTTAATATGGCATTCAGAAGCTAGTGACAAAAAGTAAATACTGACTAGGTTCAAGTTTTGTGGCTAAAGCTTCCACCTAAAGTAGCTGAGAGTCACTGAGGAGTTAGATCTGGAAGATAGCTTAGGGAATGTGGTGTTTGTAAAGTTAATCTTGCAGTGGGGTACAAGATCGTTTTGAAAGGTAAGGGACTATAGATAAAGGCTAAGAAGATTGTTGTAATAATTTAGGCATAAACTAATGAGTTATGACAGGTTAAAACCAAGTTAGTGGGCACAAAAAATAAGAAAAAGTGAAAAATTTTATGAAGAAATAATTTGAAATGTTTGGTGCCAATAGAAGGGTAAGTAAATGGATAAAAATATTCTGAAGTGGGTGCAGAGAAAATGGTATGAACATTAAATTGTATAAGCATATGAAAAATTAGTTTTGTGGTTATCTGGTTGTTGGTTATATGTACTTACAGACCAATAAAATAGCACTCTAAATTGGAAGGTTAAAGGAATGACATTGGCATTAGGCCAAGGTCAACTGTGGAGATAATTTCCACTATCTACACAAATTGGCCTAGAAGAGAATAAATTCTCATTACAAACTATTACAGGATCAGATAGTGTATTTCCATTGCCCTAAATTCCTCTGTGCTCCGCTGATTTACCCCTCTGTCAGCTTAAACTCCTGGTAACCATGGGACCTTTTTACCACTTCTACAGTTTTGTGTTTTCCAGAATAGGATATGTCTGGAATCATACAGTATGTAAGCCTTTTCAGATTGGCTTTTTTCATTTAATAATATTAATTTAAGGATCCTCCATGTCTTTTAATACCTTGATAGTTTAATTTAGGGCTAAATAATATTGCATTGCCTATATTGCCACATTTTATTTATTCACCTGGTAAGCAACATCTTTTAATTTCTAAATAATATTCTTCTGTCTATATTATCACAGTTATCTATTCACCTACTAAATGACAAAGCTGCTGTAAACATCTGGGTGAATGTTTTCCTGTGGACATAAGTCTTTGGTTTATTTGGGTAAATATCAAGAAGCACAATTGCTAGTTCTTATGTCAAGAGTATGTTTAATTTTGTAAAAAAAGAAACTGCCAAACTGTCTTCCAAAGTGTCTGTACCATTTTGCATTTCGATAATGGATGAGACTTCTCATTGTTTTATATCCTCCTCAACATCTGACATTGTCAGCATTTGGGATTGTACCCATTCTATGTGTACGGTGGTACTTATTTGTTGTTTTATTTTTCAATTCCTTAACGACGTATGATTTCGAACATCTTTTCACATGCATATTTTCCATCTGTATATCATCTTTGGGTGATATATGTTTCTGATTTTTTTGCCCACTTTTTAATCAGGTTGCATGTTTTCTTATTGAGTTTTAAGAGTTCTTCATGTGTATTGGATACAAGTTTTCTAGCAGGTAGGTGTTTTGCAAATATTTTTCTCCCAGTCAGTGCTTTATCTTTTCATTCTCTTAATGGTGTCTTTCATAAAGTAGACATTTTTAATTTAATGAATTTCATCTTATCAATTTTTTAATGGATTGTGAAAAAAATAAGGTCACTTCCTTTTCTACTTTATATTATTCTAAATGTTTTGTAATTTTGAATTTTACATTTAGGTTTATGATTCTCTTTGAGTTAATTTTTGTGAAAGGTCTAAAATCTTTGTCTAGATTAATTTTTTTTTTCATGTGAACATTTAGTTGTCTCAGAACCATCTGCTGAAAAGACTATTCTTTCTCCACTAAAATTTGTTTGCTCCGTTGTCAGAGATCAGTTGACTATATTTGTGTGGGTACATTTCTGTGCTCTCTTTTCTGTTTTATTGATCTATTTGTCCATTTTTATCAATATTACACTGTCTTGATTCCCATAACATTTAAAATATTTTATTTAGTAGTTTCTCTGCATATTGTGGTATTTTTGAACCTAAATTGTCTAACCAAATAGACTGTATGCTCTTTGAGGACCAGATGTCTATCTGATTTTTTTCCCTATTTGTTTTCATACAATGCTCTGCACACAATAGGTCAAAGAAAATATTGTATAATGCAATATATATATATATATATATTTACTTTATGCATCATAAACATTTGTTTATTTAAAACAAATATATGGTCACTGCTGAAATTTAAAGATGAGGAGCTCATAATTTTAAATGCCCATTGGATAATTCTAATCCTCAGCCACGTTTAAAACAGTGAACATAGCAGGAGTTAAATTTTGGTTTAGACAAATTGGTTCATCTCTTTGAGTCTCCACTACCTGCTGTGAGAAATGGAAGCTTCTCTATACCACTGTAAAATTTAAACAAGTTGATATATGAAAGTGCCTTGCATAGTTTCTAGCATGTGGCAAACATTTAATAGATGTTAATTTTTTAAATAATATATTAGTATATATAATATAAATTTGTATTAATATAACATATTGATATAATATTTTTTCTTCTCTCTTTAGGTTATCTCCCAAAGCTTTTCTCTGTTCTAGTTTTTATGTATCTTTGATTTTGCTGGACATCTGTCGTACATCCTCTGAGACCCCATCACTAAAGTGACCAGAACTGTCGTCACACCTTTCCATTGTTAGCATCACCTTTTCTTTCCAACTCTGTAGCTCTGTGTCTCTTCACAGAGATTTTGAGCCTTCCTGAATATATTTCCTCCTCTCTGTGTGATTAGATAGGAGGGTGTGAATGGTGTCATAGCCATATATTATAACTACCCTTTAGTTCCCACTATAAATGCTATTTACCAAAAACATGAGAAGCAAACCCAATGAAAAACATCTGAGCTATCCAAAGATAATACGGGGGAAAATTATATTTCATTAAGATAGTTTTATATTTCATTTTAATCATAGATACTGAGAAGTAAAATAACCCACTCCCACTGAACATCTTTGTATTTGTTAATAGATGTAACAAGCATAAAGAACATCTTACTTATATACAAGTGTTGGCCAAATACTTATTTTATATATACAATTAACTGAAGAAATAAATAGGTATTAGGCATCAGATCTTGTTCTACAGTCTAGTTGAGATGGCCAGATATGAATAATGTAGACTTTTTGTGTTTTATTAGACTTGTGTTTATCAGACTAATGTAGTTTACAGTGGTGCTTTTCAAACACTTATGTACTTATGAATCTCCTGGAGATTTTGTTTAAAATGCACATTATGTTGAGATTCAGGTCCAAGATTCTATGCATCTACCAAGTTCCCTAGGTAGTATTGATGCTGTTTATTTGTGGACCATTGACTAAGAAGGGTCTAGATAGTCTGTCAGGCTGGCATTGAAATGCAAGCTCTGCTGCTCATCAATTGTGTCATCTTAGGCAAATTATTTATTCCTTCTAAAACTCTCTATTTAAGAACAGAGAAAATAATGCCTACCTCACAGGATTTGGGTAAATATTTATAACATATAAATCACATTATAGAACTCCCACATAGAGACGATAATTATGAGCTCCTCTGCTTCCTCAGTCTTTGATAGCTTCTTAAAAAGTTTTTAGAAAAAGTACTAACTTTAATCAAAATACCAGGGTTCAAAGATTAGCTCTGCCACTGATCAGTTATGTAACTTGAGGCAAGTTAAAACATTCTTTAGAACTCCTAATTTGTCATCCTCAAATAAGGTTAATAAAACCTTTTTACAGGGTATAGAAAAGATTAAATGAGCCAAAGAATAAAGTTAATTTTTAAATTATATGTGTAAAATATACTATTTGGAGAGTTTCTTGATCATTAAAAATTATCTTTTTTTCCTTTTTAAATTTTGGCAACATGGACTGAGAAAAATGAAAAAAAAAAAAAAAGCATGATTCTAGTGACATGATTCACTAGACAAAGTGTTTAATTCTAATAAAATTCCCTGGTGTTTTCCTCAACAGCAAATATATTTTGATCTGAAATATCTATATAATTTCTCTGTGTTTCATTTGCAGTGTAAACACTGGCTTAAGGTACAATAAAAGCATTAGAGAACTCCAGCCTAATGTAAAATGACAACTTCTTAATTAACACCAATATTGGGAACACCAGGTTTACAGGCCAAATTTCATAAATAACAAAAACATTGAAAGTACTTTTAATATAGTTTTAAAGTTGTGCAATATTTTAAAATTGTAGAAGCTAAATGAAGGCTCTCTCTGACTTTATATTTTAATTGAGGAACAAAATTGATTTAATTTACCAAAAAATTTTTCATTAGGAATGTGGGAAATAATTTAATTAATTTGTATTTTAAAGAACATGAGATTGAATATTCACTCATATTTATTTTTAGAAATAAATATGATTGTATTAACTCAACATATAATGAAACAAAAACTTATTTTAAGAAAATTGCTAAATTTCTGTTAGTTTTGATTAAAAAATAATATTTTCACACTGCTTTTATTAAAAACTCATGCATATAAGTTGTGTAAGAAAGTTGTGTTTAAGGTATGTTGGGTTAAAATTCATGTTTATGCTGCTCTAATGCACTTATTTAAAATAATGAATTAGTATTTAGAATTTCACAGTGAAAACATAACATACGGATAGATTCTACTCTTTGATGACATTTGGAGAACTCTGAAAAATTATCTTTACATATTGTGTTCTGCCCTGCTATACTTGGAGCAGGTGCTGCTAATCTAAATACTTTGGAAGGGAAAACTGTTCTTATTGATTACATGTGGTTAAAAATGGGATCTGGGAAGCTTTGTCATTCGAGGGGTGCCTGTCTTCACCCTAATCGTTGTCTTGATTATGCGGTTCTCTTCTCAGCAGCTCCCTTCCTCAGCTGTTCTGCTGCATACTCCACAGATGTTTCTCCTATTGTTGCTACATAGTGATTTTTCAAGGAGCCTCATAGACAGATATTTCCAGATGTGTTCCCCTATTTCTCTGGATAGATCCTTTCTCCTTACAAAGAGCAGATCACACAGCTGCTCAGGCTTTTGATCTATCTACTATAGAAAAAAACAAACAGCACTCCACTGATGTGTTTTGGGGGGCTTTGGCAATAGCACACACAATAAGTATCCTCTTCACTTTGAAACGCTACTGGCAGATTTTTTTTCATGGACTTTTCCACCCAACAGTTTTTATTCTTACCCCATCTCCTCCTTCAGCGGGAGGATGGATTACCGTCCTTCAGTCCTTCAGTCCATTGGTATTTACATTAAGGCTATCTTTATGTTTACTTTGAGGTTGACAGTAAAATTTAGTTCTTACCAAATTGAGAGCTAATTAATATCTTATATCAGTAACAAAGAAAGGAATTTTAGGAAATGTGTACTTAATGATATAAGAGAAATTTTAATATCATTTATTTACTTAATTATATTTACCCATATTTAGAGGAAAAATTACGAGCCCATATTTTCTTAAAATATTTGTTCATTCATTCATCTATTCATTTATCTGTTCACTCACCCATTCATGCATGACTATTCAGTACTTGATAATTAAAGACGCACCACCAGGTAGCAAATATTGGGGCTACAGAGAAAAAAGAGATAGAATTTCTGAGTTCAGGAAGCTCATGACAGAGTTGTGGAGGCCAATATGAGAAGTGTCATAAAAGTTCTTTGGTAGCAGTCTTTAGAAAGTTCTTAAAGAAGGCGCAGTTGGATGAGGCACATAAAGATACGTTTAAGCTCTTAAAGACGTCAACCAAATTTAGATCAAGGAATAACTCTTGGTGATTCAGAAGAACTCTTCTGTGTCATATGAACAATAGACATTTACACAACAATAGTAGGCAAGGGCATGTTTTCATTAGCACTTTGTAATAGTTAGAAATTTGAAATAATAATATTTTACAGAGACAATAAAAGTAAAATGGGCTATCACTCAGAGAGGTTCTCTGATTCTAAATATTAGATGAGCAGGCAACACTCTCTGCTGCAAATTCCATTATACGCTACCAGATAATAAATAGTACAACTAATATCAAGTAAAATATTTTTGGGAAAATAAATAGCCCTCTACTTCCTCAAGGAAATTACATATGCTTTTTAAAATTGTCTTTTAAAGATATTTTGATAAAATAAAGCTAAGCCAGCAATATTCTGGCAAATCACTTTATATGATGAGGATTAATAGTGTTGTATTTAACTGAAGGGAAAGAATAAGACTCAGCAAAATGGTAAGACGTAACTTAAGCAGAAAAAAAAAAATTTTAATTGAGTTTTGTGTTTTAATCTGCTCTGCAAATGAATTTAGAACTAGATGACATTCTCAGATAGAAAGCAGGCAATTAATGAGATGTCCAAGAGAGAAAAGTTTTATCTGAGGTTTGAAAAGAACTGGAAGGTTGCTAAAATTATGACAGTCACCTCTGAGGCTATGCCACAGGTCTACTGGTAAGCCTGGGTTCAGAGAAAACTTGGGAATAGTAAGTAAAGATGCTGGGCTTTAACTTAGAATAAAATTTAACAAGCAAGTATTAATTAGGACACAAGCCAAGTGGCTGTGACATAGACACACCAACAAAATAGGCCTAAATAAGCAGTTTATTTCTCTCACAGGACCCAGTGTAGATGGGTGACTGAGATGGTATGTTCTACCATTTTCAACTTGTGTGCTCATGACATCCACTGTGTTCTACTGGCAGTTCCTCAAATTGTCCCTATACAGGAAAAATGATTTTGTCTTTGAGATTACTCATAAGTTGCACTCATTATTTCCACTTACAACCTATTGGCATATAATTTCCTATAGAGCCAAATCTACCTGCAAAGGAGACTAGAATAAGGCTGTAGTAGGCCATGAATGATATCAGCTCATAGAAGAATTCTACTATAAAATGGATGAAGGAAAGAAAGAATGTTGGGAAACAGTCTTTGTCAAAAAAAAAAAAAATAGTTAATATGCTTGTTACTACAACTGAAAGATATAGCTAAGAGTAAAGATAAAGTTTCATCTGTCAGAGATGAATATAGTAATATCTTTTAAATATTTTTTTAATCTTATGTCTCTTTTAGTATTATTTTTATTATTTTCTTCCTTGTTTTCCTTTAGATGATGAAAAAGAATGAAATAAAGGATAAGGCAGTCTTTATGCTCATCTTGTTTCAGCTGAGTGGATATTAAATCAAGGAGAAAAATGAAATTTTATTGAGTGCCTACTATGTTAGATTATATTATTGTTTCTCAATATTTTTCGTCCTCATTGGGGAAGTATTATATTTTACTGTTTTATCAAGTGATTTGCATGGAGTAATAAAGAATGGGTTATAATGTTTTCCGTCCCTTTCAGGCTGAGATTTTAAGAAGCCAATCTTCTTTACCATATTTCTTTTCCCTCAGCCGTTGTAATTGAGAATGCTCTAGATAGCAGCTACTTTTCCACCCAGGGATCTAGAGTGTAGATGATGACAATGAAATCTGCATTGGACATGTAACATGAACAAGAAATAAACCTTTGGTGTTATTATTACAGCATTTTTTTGGCATTTTTTAAGGTTATATGGTGCTGCTTTGTGAACATAAAGAGATGCTTAGTTGCTTGGTAAATAGGCCATCTCCAGAAAATTCTTATAGAAAACCCTGCCTTATAACAGGAAAAAAAGGAGAGTGAGTTAGCTTTAGCTCTCTCTCTACTCCATCTCCTGTCTTTTATTTATTAAAGGTTCCCCCACTGAAAGTTGACCTCCTTATATTTATAAATTTTGTCACCTGGATCCTTTGGGACAATGTTGTGAGTGTCAATTGTATGTTCTTCAATGTGGCTATTCATTGTAGTCTTATGAACGTGCATGAAGCTTTTGCAACTATGAAATATATTAGGCCTTAAAGAAAATCCTACTAATTTCAAATGACAAATAATTTAGAGCAAGTTCTTTAATTCAGCACATGCATATCTTATAAATTATTAGCCCTATCTAAATGTTACAGTTTTGTTATTTTTATATTTTATATGAGCACTTTTTGTTGAATATCTCTGTACATCTCAATTATCTTATACCTTTAGTTCTCTTTTATTATTTAAATATAATATTATTGAGGCCAAGAAGAATGCTTAATATATAATATCTTATTATACTACAATACTATTTTGTATAGTATTCATACCGTGTATATAGTATGTAGTATTGATTGTATATTGAAATTTCTGTGGTTCTTTACATTTATTATACCATAGTATAATATATATTACCTGTATGTAGTATTATAGCATACATATGTAAAATATCATATGCATACATATATATGCTATGTATAAAATACTGCTATATTCTATTGAAATTTTTGAGGTTGTTTGTTGTCAACAACCTAGTTATGAGCTAGCTTCTCTTGATCGATAGAGCTAGCATTTCTACTTTTGTTAATCTCTAGAAGAATATGGGTAATGTTGACTTTAATTCTTCTTTGTTTCATAGAGTTTTTAATTACATGGGCCCAGAGTTCTCTTTGAGGGGAAGGTTTTAATGTAAAGACTCAATTGCTTTAACAAAAATTTATTAACAATTACTAAAGACTGCTTTAGGTCTTTTTAGTTTTTCTGTTTCCTCTTCTATCAGTTTTTATAGGTTTCATTACCTAGGAATTTATCCTTCTCAAATAAATTTTCAAAATTGTTGGCTTAAAGTTTTTTATAATTGAGATTTCTCTGTCAACATTAAGAACAAAACTAGTAATATTATCTTTTCCAAATAACAAGGGAAACCTTTAATCCTAAAATTAAAAAATGGTAAGTTGCATCATTGTGGGCTTTTATCTTCTCTAAGCTAATATTAACTCCCTTCAGTATTTCAAAGTACACTGGGAAGCCATAATATAGGCTACGGATTTTATTTTTCCTTCAAAAAATTTTTTAAAAAGGGACAATAGTTGTGGGGAGAAATAAAACATTCATAGTTAAAGTAAATTTTCCCTTAGTCAGTTTTTTTTACCTTGGACAATTTGATTCAAGGAGAAATGCAGCCCTTTGGGATTTCCATCACTTTTCTTCAATGTTGTCAATAGAAGGATTTATAAACTGCTGGAGCTAGAACTGATTATAATAAACAGTAATTAAACCAGTACTGATAAACAATTGTTATTCTTCAGCTACTCTTTGTAATAACAGTGTACTATTAATTCTAAAGTTCTATAGTTAAGTTCTTTTACCTTAAATTAATAACATTTTGATCTGAAACATCAGCATCTATTGAAATATTTCAAATCAATTTACGCCGGAAACTGTCTTCAGAGTTATATTTCACTGTGTTCTCAAGAAGGAGGCAAATATATACAAACTGCATCTTTATATATATTGTTATTTATTTGGCAGGAGACAGGGATGTTTGATGTCCTGCATTGAGTGGGGTGATCGCCCATAGTAAATCGGCTCTCATTCAATATGGCTTTTGAATGTTCTATTAGACAAAGACATAAATAAAAACCAATTTGTAAATATCAGAGCCTTATGACAATCACTCAGTACATAAATACAAGCATTTCGGAACATTTTTATATGCTCTGAATTTTTCAGAAATTACAGATTTAAGTTAAAATAAGATTTTTTTAAAACTGCCATTTTGGAAAATTACATCGTCAACTATAATATTGTCACTTTAGAATTTGGCATATACCACATATCTCATTCTCTTTTTGTTCCTCTCGCATTCATGGACACACACGTGTGTGTTCACACAAACAAACACATTTACTTATAGGTTTGTTTGTTTTTAATGACAAATGCAAAGAAAAATGTTGGCAACTTTTACTGAAATATTTAACATTAAATTTTATAATTCTACTCAGGTGTGAGAAATTATCAATGTCCTGCGGCAACATATTTTTTAATAATGAAGTAAGTAGAGTAACCAACGAAACCAAGAGAACACTTTACAATAAAACAGTGGTAAGCAAACGAAGGTATAATACTGTATTTGCATTTTTCTCCATTTTGACAAAATGTAATTTGGTCTTACCTACTTAATATTTCCTCCTTGTTCTCATCATAAATAAAAAAAGCCTGATTTTTAAATACTTTTCTTAATTTTAATTTTTATTCTAATGTCACCAAACCATTAACATTTTTTTTTTTTATTTTCTTTATGGAGTGACTTCTGATCTTTCTAGTTTTTTACATATAAGTTTATTCGTTACAAGTAGGTGAAGCATTTGATGACCTCATTTTGTCTTGTAACATAGTCATGTCTTAACATTTGTGTGTTGATCTCTATATTTGTTTGCTAAAATTTCTTATTTTATTTATTTATCTGTTATATTAAAGATTTCATATTATGTTTTCCTAAACATGTATTTAAATGTTAAGTTATCTTTAGATTACTTTTCAAAAGAGAAAGGGGAATATTATTAAATATTTACTTCTTAATGGGGGTATTGAGTCTGACAAGTTTGTAGACCACTACTCTATAGAGACCTCAATATACTATTCACACTCCCTTTCCTTCTTGTCTTTCTTCCCTTCCTTTCCCTTCTCTCTTCCACTTTCTTTCCTTGCCTTCCCTTTCACCACTCTCTTTCCTTCTGTCTCCTTCCTCCATCCCTCCTTTCATTTTATATTTAGAACATTCTATGAAACTGCTATATAGTAAATTCTACCACAGGTGATTCAAATGCAACAGAAATGAATAACGTAGAACTCTGGCAACAGAGAACATTAAATTGAATGAAAATGATATGCATATACTCAGAGTTCAAGAACAAATTTTAAGGAGAGAGAGAAAGGAGAGGATGAAAGATGTGCCAACTATTTGATTAATATTACATGTTCTAATGTTTAATAAATAATGAATATAGCTAGCTTTAAGTTTCAAAAATAGGGGCACTATTTTGAGTCCTGTGGTGAAACCACCTATACGTACTGGAGTTTCTTATGCTGACCAGAGAATTTAGCAGGATAGGTTGAAGAGAAAATTTTAAAACTGTTTATAACACTTTGACTGTAACAGTTTCTTAATATATATCCAGTAGTTTATTTATTGATTAAGCAACTGGTTTCTCAGTATTTCCAAGTTATCACTTATCGCATCTATAGAGAATAATTCCTAGCATAACGTGAAGGTAAACATAGTCAGTGGATTGTATTTCTAGGACTATCTTGGTTTCAAAAAAAATGGCTATTCATACCTTGTGTTTTGCTAATACTCAGATGTACACAAATGGACATCCTAGCAGGTATATTTTATAAATAGAGAGAATGCCTAAAAACATTAAGGACTGTATTTTTCTGTTCACTTGATTGTGTTGCCTCATTATCATCTATGCTGTTTTTTGTCAATTGCTTTTTATGTTCTATTGAGACGATCATGTATTTTCTACTTTTGTTCTATTAACATGGTATATTGCATTGATTAGTTTTTATTGTATAAATCAACTGTATTCCTAGGATAAATCCAACTTGGTCGTAGTACATAATTCCTTTTAGATGTTTCTGGGTTCAGTTTGCTAGTGTTTTGTTGCATCTACATTCATAAGCAATATTAGTAATTTTTTTCCTCCTGTATTTTTGTCTGAATTTTGTGTCAGGATAATAATGACTTTATAGAATAAGTTAGCCTTTCCTCCTCTTCTGTTTTTGGAAAGACTTTGTGAAAGATTTGTGTTTATTCTTTAAATATTTTATAAAATTCATCAGTGAGGCCATTTGGTAGTGGGCTTTTCTATGTAAAAGGTTTTGTTTTTTTATTGTCAATTCAATTTTCTTACCCGTTACAGCTCTAGTCATATTTTCTCATTTTTATTCAATCAGTTTAGATAGTTTGTATTTTTCTATGAATTTTTCCATTTTGTGTAAGTTATTTATTTTGTTGATATACAATTGCTAATCTCTTATAATTCATTTTTATTTCTGTAAAGTTAGAAACTTTCCCCCTTTCATCCATGATTTTTAGTAATTTGAATATTCTCTTTTTCTCTTGGTTAGTTTAGTTAAAATCTGTCAATTCTGTTGATTTCCTCGAAGAATCAACTTTTAGTTTCACTGATTTTCTTATTGTTTTTCTAGTCTCTATTTCATTTATTTCTACTCTATTATTTTCTTTTATCTGCTTGAATTGGGTTTAGTTTACTCTTTCTTTTCTAATTTCTTAAAGTGAAGAGCTTGGATCTTTCTTTTTTTTTTTTTAATATAGACATTTATAGCTATAAATCTCTCTTTGAGCGTTGTTTTTCTGTACTCCATAATTTTCAGTACCCCAAGTTTCTATCTGTTGATTTCAAACTTCATTCCCTTATAGTCAGAGCACACACTATATATGATTTTGATCTTTTTTAATTCATTGAGATTTGTTTAATGACCTTGCCTATGATCTATTTTTGAGAATATTCCATGTGTACTTCAGAAGAATGTGTATTCTGCTGCTATGGGTGATATATTCTATAGATGTCTGTTAGATCTAGTTGATTTATAGTGTTGTTCAAGTCCTTTATTTCTTCGCTGATCCTGTCTAGTCACTCTATCCATGACTGAAAGTAGCATATTTAAAAGTTTCCAGCTATTTTTGTTGAATTTTCTATTTCTTCTTTCTGTTCCATCAGCCTTTGCTTTGAGTATGTTGTTAGGTACACATTTGTTATATATACCTTCTTGATAGATTGCTTCTTTTAGCCTTATAAAATGTTCTTTGTCTCTGATAATAGTTCTTACTTAAACTCTATGTTGTCTACTAATGGTATAGTTGCTACAAATTCTTTTCATTACTATTTGCACAGTGTTTCTTTTTTCACCCTTTGCTTTCAACCTATTTGGGTCTTTGAATCTAGAGTGAGTCTCTTATTGACAGCATAGAATTTGATCATAGTTTTGACAATATCTACCTTTTGATTAGAAAGTTTAACCCATTTATATTTAATCCAATTACTGATAAGGTAAGATATCTTCTACTTTGCTCTTTATTTTCTATGTATTTTGTCTTTTTCTAATTTGCCATTTTAATTATTTCATTGTTTTAAAATAAACTTTTGAGTTATTTGCTTATTGGCTGTTTTAGAGATTACCATAAAATTTTAATTTATAACAATCTAGATCAGATTAATACCAATTTAATTTTGACAGTATACAAAAACTTTGCTCCAGTATAGCTGTTTATCCACCTTTCTTATGCTGTTATAGTCATATGTTTATACATCATGTGTCCATATACTTAGATTTATAATTATGCCATTTTTTCAGTTGTATTTTAAACCAGGAGGAAAAACAGAGTGACAATAAATGCATTTACGCCTCTTTTATATTTATCTATATAGTTAACTTTACTTGTGCTCTTTATTTCTTTACATGAATTTGAATTGTGGTCTAGTGTCCTTTTACAACTTAAAGGGGAATTAAAAACAAAAATTTTGTGGTCGTTATGTATGGCTTTATAATATTGAAAACTCAAATTTAATCACATGGAAAATTAACATATGAATAACTGAAAAGTAAGTTAAAATCATCATGCACATCATGATTTTCTTTATGTAAAAAGTAAATATATTTTATACACACAGAAAAAGTGAAAACAAATGAGAAATCCATATGTCAAATTGTTAACGATGCCTATATAGTGGAATTAATGGTGATTTTTTTTCTCTCTTTTTTGGTAAGTTTTTTAATGAATATATAACATATAAAAACACTAGTGTTGACTATTCCTCATTAATTTTTATTCCTTGATTAGACATTTATAAGGAGATTTAGGGAACATGGTGTTGAAAATAACTTGATCTGGCAATTCAGAGTAGGATCTTAAACAATTGATTTCCTAACCAGAATCCAATAGAGCATAAGCTCTTTAATGCTTCTTTATATAGCCTGAAATCTACACAGTGTTAAATACACATGAACATGGTATAAATATTTGTTCAGGATATGGATCAATGACTCAGTAACTCAGTGAATAAATGTATAAATAAACAAATGAAAATGATTGTAGTCTATATATACCTTTCTTCTGCTTCAGCTACCTAGGAGAAATTACTCATTAGAACTGCACTTGAGGCTCCTTAGTTGCAATTCTGAAATGAATGATTTATTGCTCATAAAATAGTACAAGATACTAGGTGAAAAGCCTCATGTAAATGTGAAATATTATTTTTTTCATTGTGACTTTTAGAATGATCTGAAAGGCTTATAACATATCATGATTGCCAAGAGCAGCTGACAAACCTAGTTAGCTTGGTGTGTTTGCTTTTAACAAATAAAAGTAAAATTGGGAGAAAAATATCATATTCAAAGTTATTCATATAAGCTGAGACTTACCAGACTTACCAAGCCAAATGAATAATATTTACTTTCATTTAAAAATTATATAATCCAACCATAGAATGTTTACATAGCAGAATTAAATATAGTTATTATTAATTTATACCATGGGGCCATGATTAATGTTTTTCTGTCCCAAGACTTTATTTTTTTCCTCCGTTTCTCAAACATGTTTGGCATTTAAAAGTTTTAAAGTAATTTCCCTTTTTGGCTTCACCTGGGGTCTCTGCTGTCCCAGAACCTCCTCCTGACCTCAGTGTTGTGTTTTCATTTAAAATAGGGCATGTCTATAAATGTCAGCAATACAGGGCAATTAGAAGTTTGAAAAGGGCTGTAACATAAACCAGCATTATAGTGAAATGGATATTGCCTTAAGCTGCCTGCAATTCACTTGCTGTTGGAAAGACAATATCCTGCCATTCTCCCATGGTGGCCTTCAATTGAACACATTTGGCTGAGGATTGACCCATTATTAAGATAAGTCTCAGCCTGGCTTGAAACAACGAAGAAACACAGAGTGAGTGGAGCCAGCAAATTGGGCTGATAGTTAGCCAGCACTGGGCAGAAATGGGACATGGAATTAGTCCTTTATAACTGTCTGTGGTGCTATCTATGAAAACCAATGCTGTCCTGATTCTCTGGAATTGGAAGATAGGTGCATGCTATTTGGATTTCAGGTTTTTGAAGGAATTGCTGTCTATGTATTTAGGCATGTGTTTGTGTTATTTTTATTTTTAACACCACCACCGCCGTGAAAAGTTCAGCACTTCTGACATTAACTTATTTTTATTCATTCATTTCCTCTGCTGCCATGAATTCAGGCCACAAACTGCTTTTGCAAAGTTAGAAAATGGGATATGGTTTTAGACAAAGCATATCATATTGTTCCAATTTACCCACTTCCAAAGATGCTCGACCTTTGTGCACTCACGGTGCTTTCTTTCGCTAGCTGGAGGCCTTTTGACACACCATCAGCTGGGCTCTAGCTCGCCCCATGTGACCTCAGAGCAAGTTTTCAAACAAGATAAGGTTGCTGTTGAAAGTCTCTCCTGGGTTTGCAAACTTAGCCCTGCCTGTACTGGGTTTTGGAGGGATAACAAAATGCTAAAGGGTATCAAGCAGACATGTGTCCTTTCCAGATTCTATTCACCCTAGGTCAAGAATTTGTTTTTGTAAGACCACATAGTGGTATGGACAGGAGAAAGTTTGGTGGACAACTTACGAAATTACCTGTTCTTTTGCTGTTAGGGTGAGTCATTTTAATTAAATATATCTCTGGTGAGGTGTTTCCATGATCCTGCCTTTATAGCTCCTAACAACATTTCATCTCGTCAAACTCAGCTTTGTAAAACTCATATGCAAAGCTGAACTGAAATGAGGGAATGTAATTGAGTGTAGGAGGGAAACCTATATCACTGCTCTGCTTGTAAAAATCAAGGTTTCTATGCAGGCTATGAGCTATAGTTTTGGCTGTCTTAGGAAAGACTTTTAAAAATTCTTGCTGTCAACAGGCTTTTGAGGTTTTCCAGACTTCAGGGAAAGTTAAATAGACCATGAAACATGTAAAAAAGTATGCCCAGGCCATGAGAATTGGGAGAAACTAGAATGGTCTACAAAGGAAGTTGGCTGAATCTCTCTTGCTGGAAGTTTAATAAAATTTGAGGGACTGTACCATTTTACTTGATGGCTTAAGGGGCACAGATGCTACTTTAAGTGATGACTGTCTCTAAGTAAGAATGTGGATTCAAACAGCTTTTCACGATCAAGCTCACCAATCTTAAATTGGATTTAAGTGCTCTGTCTTCACTTTCTTTGCACGTTTTTCTCTGTAATTAAGAATAATTGTTTCCAAACAGATATATAATGCCCTTTTACAGTTTGGGTACAGTGTAAAAACACTTCCCACTAAATGAAGGAATTGGACTCTAAGACAGCTGGAATGATACACCTAAGATATGCTTCATAAACCAAGATGGTTCTCACATAGGACAGGTTAAATTTCCCCAGGTGACGGGAAGACCAAGTCCTGTACTGATAGAAGAGGGTCCTTTGGCAGAGAGTGTAGAAAGAATTCAACACAGGAGCCAAAATAAGAGTCAAGAGGAAAATGCATTAGAAAGGGGTAACACTTCACAGAGTATGATCTCCTCTCAGAGGCAGAGAGTGAGAGAGATCAAGAGAGACTTGAAAAGATAGTGAGTAGAGTGTTCAGGGAATTCAGTTTATATGTCATTCTTTAGTTCCTGCGAGTTATTGTTTAAAAGACTTTGTTAATCCATTTTCTTTGATATGGACATAGAGTGAAGAAGGGGAAGGGTATTTAAAGCAAAAAGGTAAGAATATGTAGAGTGAAAGGCCTGCTGGCAGTTCCTAGCCTTTAATCTACAGGTTCCTTATGGTTTTAGCCAGAGGGAATGACTCTTGGTTCCTGTTTCCCCTTCGCAGGGAGGGGGAATGGGTTGTTAGTAATCCAGCAGAAATCTGTTCTGAAGGTGTCCTCCAGGCCTGGCTGCAGGGCTGATCAGCATGTTGCAGTCTCTGATTGTGGGTTCATTAACATTTTTAATTCTCTTGTCTCCTCCCTACATTAATTCCCCTATCACAGACACCACAGAAATTAATAAAACAGTAAGATAGGAGTCACCTAAATTGCATTGTTTTCATTATCAGCCTGGCTCTCTGAAAGCTCTGTCACCCTTGTACATACAACTCCCACTTCTTTTGTTCATAACACCTATTCCAAAATTTCATTATTTGCAAACTCTGCTTATGTCTGCCTTCCTCCCCTTTATCAGTAGCCTCACTAACATAGACAAAAGACATAGAGCATACGCAGAACTCCCTCAGATAAAACTTCCTTAGAATTTTGACCCCAAAACAATTTATAACTCTATTCATCATTCCTTCCTCTCAGGAAAGTTTCACCCTTTAAGTTTTCAAGTAAACTTCACTTGCATAGTTGCCTCTTTCTGATTCCTACGGCTTCTTCATCAACAGCTTCCTCGTTGCTCTACATGGCTAGAAGTGTATGTGAGTTTCTGTTACTTCACATCCTTGCCAAATTTGGCGCTTTTGGTCTTTAATAATTTTAATCATTTTGGTATGTGGTGTTATCTCATTCTGTTTTTAGTTTGCATTTCCCTGAATAAGAATGAAGTTAAACAGATTTTTACAGTCTATTGTCCAGTTGGCTATTAACTTTTTGAACTACTCGCTCAAGTATTTTCCCCTGTTTTCTCTCTTTTCTCAGTCTGAAATCCCAAAACTTAATATGTAGTCTTTTTCACTCTGTGCTCTGTATACTTTATCTTCTTATCTTGGCTACTTTTTTCAGATTATTGTCTCTTTAATTGTGTCAATCTGTTGTTAAACTTAATCAGTGAATTTTTCAATTTTGTTTATTGTATTTTGAAATTCTAGAATTTCCATCTGTATGCTTTTAATATTTTCCAATTCTATTACCAATTTTTATTTTGTTTTTTATCTCCTTGCACAGCATTTGCAAGTATTTTAAAATGTTTACCACAAATGCCAATATCTGAGGCACCTGTGGGTCTTTTTCTATTGTCTACTTTTTATTTTTTATTGCTGTTTTACTTTTGCTCATTTTTTCTTGTCCTCTACTATGCCTAATTACTTTTGATTATGTGTAGTATCTGACATTTAAGTGTTATCATCTCTTAATAGTGCCATTACTTTTCTAAATTTTAATTCTCTCTTATTCTTTCCCTGACTCTTTGTTTCCAATATAATCAGTCATTAAGTCATATTGATTTTTCTTGCTAACACTTCTCTAATTTCTAGCTTTTAAAAAAAACCTTAGAGACATTTAGGCAAATTTCCCTGACAATAGACAGAAACTGCATTGTTTGGTAAATGACCTAAGGTGAATTACTTTACAAATTTATGCTTCTGTTTCTCTGTCTGCAAAATAGGCATGATAATAATACCTACCAAAAATAGAATGCAAACATCACTATAATTTTTTTTTCTCTCTCTCTATACTTCCCCTTTGCAATATGACTTTGCAGCTGCTATCATCAAGAGATGAAGTTGATTTCCCACCTTAGAATCAAAGCTGCACTGTGATCTGCTTTGTTCAATAGAATTAAGAAAATGTAGTGTATACATTCTGAACCTAGGTCTGCAGAGGCCTTGAATACTTTTGTTCTGTCAAAACTTGAGCCAGCTTTCTGGAGATGGAGAGGCCAACTGTGGCAGAGATAAACCTTCACAACTGAGGCTATCTTAGACCAGCCAGCCCAGAGCCAGCTCAGCAATTGACCAATGAATATGTATGATACTAGCCCAAACTGGAAGAACTGCCAATCTACAGACATATGTACTAAATAAATGGTTAAGACATTATGTTTTAGGTTATTACCCAGAAAAAAAACAATTGATAACACTACTTCATAGGGCTGTAGTGATCAAATGAATTAATGTGTCAAGTGCTTAGAACATTGTCTGGCACACAGTAAGCATTATTTAAATGTTAGTTGTAATTATTCTTTGCCTCTCTATCGCCACTGCCATGACTTTTGATTCTCATCACCCATTACTTATTAACAGTTCCTTTTGCTGTGAGTCTCTCTGCCATCAAGTCCATTCTACATAATTGCCTCTTGAGTACTCTACTAAAATCCAAGTTCAAATGTGTCAATTTCCTGTTTAAAATATTGCAATGAATCTTGACTAGTTAAATTTAGGTATAAACTTTTTTGTTTGGTTATTTAAGACCTGTCCAATTTTATATCTTTATCTGTTCCTTGATTTATATGTCTTTATTCATGCTTATCACAATATATTGGTTACTAAAATAACTAAAAGTAAGACAGAAAATATTTTTTACAGTATAGGGATAATTACATTGTAGTTGAATCAATGTGTTATTTGTGGTGAATTCTATAATACTGAGTGAAAGATCAGGAATGTGATAATAATCTCAGTATTTATCATACTAAAATAAGATTTGATTTATATCACTTTTCCGTAAACCCATCCACCATAAAATGCAATCTGTAAACTGTTCATGTTAAATTTATTTGCACTACAAATATAATTCCTAGTGCATCAGTATGTTCAGGTAATAAAATATTCCACCTTAGGAGTTTCCAGATGCAGTTCACCTCATTGTTGCTGAATTGTTACGTAAGAAGCCACTCTAAAACTACTGTATATGAATTTCTATTCGCACAACTAAGAAATCTGTGTGGTTTCAAAGAACTTTTGGCTCATAGACCTCTGTTATAGCTAAGAAAAAAATTAATTATTTTTGGAGTCATTGAAAACCCTCTGGGGCACAAAAACCTTAGGTTTGGAATATATGAAATCTAAGATTAAAATTTTCTTTCAGGTATGAGCACTTGTATATTGATTGTTTTCTTATTTTACCAACTATAGAGCTGGTAATTAACCATAGTAATAGTTCTTCTAAGAATAGTAAAAAGCACAATATTTTTCATAATGTATATGATCCCTGACTTTTTAAAAACATTTGGATTTGTTTTAGAAATTTAGAGTTGATGGAATTAGAAAATGTTCTCCAACAGTCAAAAAATTACTTGATACCTGGTGCCTTTTCTTTGTTTTATCTCACTAGGGGTCAACTAGCTTTGCTTCACCTAACTTAGAGGTTAAAAAACACATGTGAACTCTGTGTATAACTGAAATCCTTATTTTCTAAAGCTTTTCCAATATTTTATGTGAATATGATTCCTTTTATTGTGAGGTTAAATGATAAAGTGATTACAGGCTAACTTTAGATATGTGGTGAGTCATAAAGTTATATAGCATAATAATGATAGATATAAGTTCAAATCAAATCTGATATACATCTGCAAAAGAATAATTTTTTGATAAGAGCCTCTGCCTATTAACATAAGCCAACATTCCCAAAATGGGCATGAGAGATCATGGAGAAAGCCTCTGGACACTGTGTAGGTCATTGTTGTAATTCTGATTCTGTTTTTCCACATGTTAAATGGGGATAGTAAAAGTGCCCAATGCAAAGAATTACTTTAAGAATTTGATGTGGTAGTATATGTCAATAGCTTTAGCTCTACCTTAGTGCCCTATAAATGTTAGTATTATAATTCAGAAATTATATGATCAGCTCCTAATTATCATCTATTTTAAAATGTCATTGAAAATCTTACATAAATGTTGCCTGCCTTATGATGATTTTTTACAATTCTATAGTGGAATTGACCTTCTACCAGTAATCAAAAGGTAAAACTCTAGTTCAAACTGTCATGACCGGATATAAGTTTAGGTAGTTCCTTAAACTACTCCTAACTGTCAAATAAGAATGTTTTTCGTAAAAGATAAGATGAAATAAAGTAAAAATTATTCTAAATTTCATTGTTTATTAAGGATAAGGTATTATTTCTATTAACGATATCTTATTGACTTAAGTTCTCATTACATATGTAAATATTTTTAGAGTCATTATAGAATCATTTAAGGCATTTCACATCAATTGCATCAAATAGTTTGAATAGTTCTATATAAGAAATAGAATCAGCAGTGTTTGACAGAGAAACTCAACCCACTGTGGCTTACAGTGATCTGCCATTTCAACAATTATTGTCTAAACTTTTGTGATAGCTCCACATTGTTGGCTGTTACATCAAAGGTACGCTGCTATTTAATTCATCAAGTATTTGTGCTTGTTGTCTCTCAGCTAGATAGAACATAACTTGAGAGTGGGGACCATAATTTAGACTCCTTATTTCCTTCATTTTTCCAGTTTGGTTTTTGTTAAATAAAACTTAATAAGAGTGAGGATAAGTGTATTTAAAATCAAAACAATTGGTTATCTCCCTCTCTCACCAAAAGAAAATAAGATCTTAAATAAAATAAAAAATAAGATAAAGCTCTTCTTAGTCTATTGTTTTGATGTTTGTATTAGTCATCTGAGATAAAGTTGGAAGGAAGGGGAATAGTTAATTAAAGATTGTCTAGTTGGGCTACCTTGTTTTTTTTTTTTTTTTTCTAAGAGATGTGAATTCCTAAGTTATCAAGTGTACTCCTTATTACCTGTAGAGACTAAATTCCAAGATAAGATATGTATTGTTCTTGGTTTAGGTGCTACTTAAATTAATTTAAGCTCTGGATTTCCTATTAGAAGCAACAGCTGAGCTGCTTCAGCTTGGTTTTCTCTAGTGTTCTAATGATCCTCATGGAATTTTCTTAGCAAGAACCTGCTTGTATACTGTTTCTTCTTTTATTGAATGATTTTGAAAAACACATAGGATATTTTTTAGGGAAAGACCAGATCTATTTTCATAAGCAGCTTTTATTATAAAGAACTGGGCTTTAGAGTCCTAATAATGAGACAATTATCCATATTTGCTTTCCTATATTAAAGTACCAAGGTGTAAAATAAAAATGAGAGAAAAAAATGTATAATCATAAAACTTTTCTCTTTTATATATAGCATTTTAAAATTTACAAAGTCTTTCTTCTTACTTATTACAATAATTCCAAAATAATGTATAAATAGCACAGCATGTCAAACTGAGTGTGGAGCTTAATTCTACATTAAATTCAAGAGATATAGATGGCTCTAAATATTGCTTTGTTAAAGCTCATGATTTCTTGGAGGTTTTTGTCCTCGCTGGAGAAGAAATTTGCAATAAAAAAAATCTTGAGTATAGTTGTCTGTTGGAGTAGTAATCTGAGAATTTGTGCTTTGAATATTTTTCTTTCTTTGGATACATAAAGTAGCAGTGCATGACTTCGTGTGGGTTGGTTCCACTTTGTGTTTTGGCTTTTGTATTCCAAAATGGAATAGTTTTCCTTGGCAGACTCAGCAGTAGAGTACGTCTAGAGTAGGTGAAGTACGTGTATTTTATTTTTTTAAAAGGAGAGTGGGGATTTGCACAGTGACCCAGATGTGTGCTCTCTGAACTCCAACTGTCTGTGTTCAAATATGCAATGTGAAATGAACAGGGTTTAAAGAGACCCCTTTGGATACCTTGGGGGTATTTTCTGCACAGTATTTTGGCAGCGTGCTCTTCTGGCTGAATTAGATTTATTGCTGAAGCACTAAATCTTCATTATACGTGACAACTTTACTCCCTTGCCGTCCTGGTCCCTTTCCATTCACAGTCCTTTTTTTTTTTTTTTTTTTTTAAATTCCAACATCTTGTTTCTTTCCCTTCCCTAGCCCCAAGATCCCAAAATATTCTGCATTCCAGGCTATCTCAGAGAAATTGCATTAAATTTGTGAATGCGTCATTCACAGATGTCAGAAAGTAGAAAGCACAGTAAAGGTTAAAGATGTCTCATCCAATCCATCAGTATTTAGCCAGAAGTGCACTGGAGCATTTAAAAGTGATCTATATGGCTGGATGCCTGGCATAACTCTATCAATGAGAAGTAGTCACAGACGTTTTGGCTAGGTGTAGCTACAGGTGAGTATTGAAAAAGAATACTGTCTTACATGTGTGGTTCTGAAGGCCACAGTAAGGAGTCAGCACAAATATTTAATACACAAGAAAAACTAGACCATGTGGACTATAGAACAATTAGGTAAATTCAGAAAAATCAGGAAAGCTGATATTCTTAATCCTAGTTACACGGGAAATTCTACCTATGCCCACATTGTTTAGATCTACTATCTAGCTTGTTTAAAAGCTGTGATGTTATGTATATTAACACTAGATTTGAGCAATAATATCAATCATTATGTGTAAAAGCAATTGTTACCTTTGCAAACCATATACAGATACTGCATGAAAGTCATTCATTTATTTAGTCACTCATTCACTCATTTGCTCATTTAATATTTATTAAATGCCTACCATGTGCCATACACTCTGAGAAGTAATTGTGAACAAGACCAAGAAAGTATGTTCCTCTCAGTGTGCTTACAATAAGGGGTGAGATTCAGACCAGTAAGCGGTCATTTGCAATGTAAGTGTTCAGCAGGATGGCATGTGAACTTGGCTAGGAGCATGCTTCGTGTTCATAGACTCTGCCTGTGGAGGGGCCTTCCTGATTCCTACAGAAATGCGCTTTACCTATCCAGTGTGCTTCGAAACATTAAATGCCTCTTTCAGCTGCCATTATGTTGTTCGGCTTCTACCATATGCGAAAATGATTGAAATAGACAAAGAAACAACCAGGTATAAATGTTTTTCTATCCCAAATGAAAAACTGGATATCTTTTATAGCTGAGAAAGAGGCAATGTCACAGTTACATCAATGAGAAAGATGTTTATAAAAACAAGTAACACATGAAGAACATAAATGACAAAACTAAACAAAAAACAAAGCTACTCTGAGAAAAAGTTAAAATATAGTTTAGCCTTAACCTAAAGCAGGTAAGAAATTCTGTTTTTTAAAAAAGCTAAATAGAGAGATTGTTCTCTAACAAGTAGAAGTATCCCACCATGGTGTGAACTTCCTTGGACAGTACTGTGGTGTCTGTCATGAGAAGTAATCAAGTGCATAGCTGTACCTCCATTTTTCTAAGTTATTGTAGAGGGATTCCTACAGATGCAGAAAAACATATTCATCCATGATGCTAAAACGTAAGTTTCACATTATTACCTGGGCTAAGTAAGCTTTATATGAGTTTAATAGTAGGTTTGAGGACATAGTCCAAATCACACAAGGTCACCTTCTACTGAAGTCCAATCCCTTTCCCTAATGTCAGTAGCATTTATATGTAAGAATTTGGTCCACTGTCCTAAACATCACCATTTATTGAGGTCTTTTGAATCCAGTCTTAACCCCAGAACCTCGACACAGTTGAATTTTAGACTGAGTGAGCAATTTCCCAAAACATATGTCAACCAGTTATCCAGGTGTTAAATATATATACACACTGTATTATAAACCTCAGAACTTGAATTGGCATACCTTTATGCTAAATTCTACTTTGTGGTCGGTGGTTTATTAAAACTGTTTTTGGTGTGTGTTCATTTATAAACAAGAACAGATAGATTCATTACTTTAAATTTGGCTAAGAAACAAATATGATAACCTAGATTTTTAGAAAAATGCCTCTGATTTTTTCCCCCAGGCATGTTTTCACTGTAGATTTAGTGATCTTACCTGAAATGATCTATCATCTGCCAACTACAACTTCTTTTACAAAACACACTAGATAAAATGGAAACCCTTTGCCATGTGTCAGTAAAAAAGAAAGTAAATATCACATACAATTTGGTACAATTTATAAGGTATGTTTAATGATGTAGTTTATCTTTACAAAATTCTTCTAATTCTTTAAAAGCTATGTAAAATGTCATTTTTCTCATGAACTTTAAAGAAAATTTCACATCAAATTTGATATTGACTTTATTTTAATCCCTTACTATTATTTTAAACCTCTCCTAACATTCTGTCTTATACTTATTTGTAAACACTAACATGTTAACTTTTAAAATGATTAGGATTATACACTCTGCAATATCTGTTTTAAATATCCTCCATTGCATAGATGGGCATCTTTTATACAATAGGACCTCCGAAGAAATGTGTGATGCACTGGAAAGGAAAAGGGCTTGGGAGTCAGACATTCCATGGTTTGAATTCTGTCTCTGTAATTCCCTAAGCTGAGTGGCTTTAAGAAACATACTTAACCTCTGTGTTACTCTGTTACTCAGTTTTCTTACTTGAGAAATAAGAACACTAACACAACATTTACAGATTTACTGTGAGGATTCAAAAAAAGGACACATCTAAGTATACTTAGAAGGCAGTAAATAATTGTTACCTTTTCATCTATGGTTTAGTAGAATTTGTTAATTATTAATTCAATAGAAGTATCTTGTGGCCTTTAAAGTATGTGCTCTTCTTGTACACATACTGTTTGCAAAATAAAATAGCTTTTCCAGTTATTATAGCCTAATTGTTTTATATATCTCTAAAAGTCATAGTGTATTATTCTTACCCAAAAGAACAACTTCACCTTCCATGTAATGTACAACCATGTGAACTATTAACAATAGTACAGTCTTTTTCTTTATGCCTTTGGAGTTCCCCTGTGTCATGAAATAGTGTTGTTAAAAACAGTGATAAGTTAATGAATCAACAATAGCCCAATGAGCTATTATCTGCAATAACATTACAGCAATGATTTATGTCCAGGAGGTTTCTATGTGACAGGCGTTCTGAGATTGTAAATTAATGTAGATTTAGATTGTTGCATAGGAGGTGCCTGTGGTCTTTGTTTTCTATTTTGAGATACAACAAAGGACAGAGGGATGACATGACATGACGTACTAGCCCGGACACCAGCTAAGCTCACAGTAAGTACATTTCACACTCTGGCTTATCTTCAGATTTCTGTTTTGTTTAGGGAATGTTTGCTATTTTGTTTTTATGTTGCAGTACATGTAGGCTTCTCATGACTCATTTTAAATGACTAAGTACCTCCCATTCTATTTCTTTCCAGGTCCAAAGCCACCTGCTATCTTTGCACCATGATGACGTGTTCTCATTGTGGTGAACATCAAGTGCCTATGGCCACTTATACTTAAAAGTCACCAGAACCATTTATGCAGGTTATACACACACTGAGGGTGACATCTAAATGGACAAATGTCAAAAACTTTGTAGAGGGTTAATGGTCTAATAAAATTCAGTGGGTTTGTAAAAAGTTTTATTTTTCTGAATTTGTGTACACGAGGATTTCCAAGTCAGATTCACTCATAATGTCAAAGTTAAGGTTTGATATTTAATTTTGTTGTTTTGAATGATTATTCAAGAAATTTAAAAATTGAGAGAAACCTGGTATTTTTTAAAAAACATTTTAAAATAATTTATGTTTTAGAAGACTTTGCCATAAGAAAAATATTATCTTACTATTACAGAGAAGCTTAATGACATCCCCAAAGTATTCTGGTTAGTACAATTTGGAACAAGAACAAGAATCCAGGTCTTTTGAGTTTTACTCCAATGTTCTTTCTATTGTAGAACTGCCTCTCTGGCCATCTGTGACATAAGCAATGTAAATATTTTTTTTGTTTGACAGAGAAATTTATAAATGGTTACATGTACATAAATATATAAATGTATTTTGTATGCACACATCTATCTACTTAAGTATCTATTTTCCTCTACCTTGTATCATAATATATTTTAAACAGTGCTTGGCAATGCATCCAACAAAGTATAAATAAATAAAATACCAAAGCCAGAGAAAATACAGTTTTTTTTCAGAAGGATAAAACTTTGGGAAGGTTAAAATCTACTATAAAACAGAAAACATGATAAAAAAATATGATGACATAACTAAGAATAAACATATAAGTCATATTAATAAATGAAAAGGATCTGGAATCTGGAATCATCCATCAAGAGAAAAGCATTTTTAAATTGGATCAGAAAGTTTATTTGTAAAACCTGAGACCGAGCTGAAAAACTAGCATTTATGTAACATATAACAATTAAAATATGTATTAGAAGAAAGGTCTCATGATCCCATTTATAACAGTAATAAAAAAGTAAAGTGATTAGAAATAAACTAAAAAAAAGTGTAAGACATATTAAGATATATATATACATGTGTGTCTGTGTGTATATATAGACATATATACATAGGTGTATACACACAAATATGAAAGAGAGAGAGAAAGAAACAGAAAAATGCATGTGTTTATATATGCATGGAATAATTCTGAGCGTCTATTAACAAACCTTATAAAAATTGTTGATTCTGGGAAGAGATGCCCAAATGTTGATATCATTTGTCTTTTTGAGTGCTTTACCATGTTCATGTATTACCTATACAATAAATGCATACAGTTTATTTTATGCAAGTCTTAAGATCCTACAGTTATTAAATTTCAATACACTTAGATTTGATCTCTTTAGTAAAAAAAAACCCAAATTTTAATTAAGAAAATAGTAATTGAACAAACAACCAACAAAGTCATGATCATATACGTGATTTACATTGTTCAAAAGGAAAGGTATAGCAGTTTCTTAAGAAAAGAAGTTTACTCTAACATGTTTGAAAGAAATTTTACACATTAATCTTTCCAAAGTCATAATTAATGTTCTCTACACATTCCTAAAATTAAAACAAGTAACTGTGTGGCAGAGATGTACACTTGTTCGCCAAATTCTGTTTTGCTTTTCCATAATATGGAATCATAAATAAGAAGATGCTGCCTAGCTAGGGGCCACATATCTCAGCACTCTTGCAATGAATTGTGACCATTCATCTATTTTCTACCAATGGAAAGTGAACATATAACATGAGTGCTATATTCTAGCTAAGGTTTTTAAGAAGGGGTGTGTTCCTCCAGGCTCTTCATCATCTCTACCATTAGATGCACATGATGATGAAGGCCTAGGACATAGCAGAGCCACAGAATGTTCCCAAATCATCACATGGATGAGAATTGTACACTTACCAAGGGTACCCATTTTAGACTATTATGTGAATGAGAAATGTGTTTAAAACACATTTGGGTCTATTTGTTAAAGTGGTTTAGCTTACCCTAACCAAAGAGTTTTTTGTTTTGTTTTTTTTTTTCTGATAGCCACCCACAGTACAAGTCTAGGATATAACACCAATGTAAAATTCAGTGAAAATAGGTCTTTAGGGAGCTATGATAATGTACTCTGTTGTTTATGGCTTTCTTATGGTGGAAGTTGAACTAAGGATATAAACCAGTTAGACTAGAGGATTATTTATCTTTGATGTTTCCTTCCAGAAAAATCTTTTCTCTCATTTGGAATTTTGATAAATATGGGGCAAACATAGTTAAAGATTTATCCTGTGACACAGGCTTGCAATCCAGTTATTCTGTGTTGCTGATTAATATAAATTTTATTAATTTATTAAAATGAATTAAATGATAGAGTTAATACATTTATTGTGAAAACTGAGGATCCTAACTAGGACTTTTGTGTAAGTAGATAGCAAAGCCTCTCTATACAGAAGCTGGCTACACTGGTATCCAAATACAGTTGCAAGATAGCCTTAAAGAATAAAAAAAGTAAGTAAAGCAATCAGTCTATTATACTCTATACCAATAAATAAATAATAAATCCTCAAAGATTGACAATTTAAAACAGAGCTGAGTTGATTTCCACTTGCAAATTTTTCAAAACAGAAGAGATGATGTGCCATCCATGGCCACTAAAATCTAAAAAATGTACCCATACCACATTGGGTTTGATCAAATAAGTAAGGTAGAGATTTTGCCAATATGGGTTGGTTGCTTTCAGTGTCCTAATGAATTGACCTTCTGTATGGTAAAATTGGAAGGAGAAAATATATTGGTATGATAAATTTGTCTGGATCTACCCAATGTAGTAGAATCAGATAGTAATGACATTTGCTTTATAATGTGTGTTCAATATTTCTGATGCATCGTTTTTTTGTTTTGTTTTGTTTTTTTGTAGAGAATATATAATTTGTACCAATGGTTATTTTTCACAACTATTTTGTAATAGTTCTTTTTAGATTGTTCTTTTTAATTATTATTATTATTTTTTTTATCTATAGTGAATTAACATTCTGAATTTGCAGGCACTCTCCCTTAGGATTATTTATTCTAATAGTTCAAAATTTTAGTTTTGATACTCCTCTGGATAGGCTTGTTTCTCTCTATCTGTTTCTTTTCTTGTCTTTGTCTGTCTCCCTCTCTCTTCACCTCTCTTTCTCTGTTTATCTCTTCTGAGTTTACATTTCCCTCTACTTAGTTCCTCCTCCATCCTGGAATCTCTACTTCAGCACCATGTCTTATACTATTGGCTCTGGTTTTCCATATCACAATTAATTCAGGATTTTGCCAACGTTATCTCCAAGTCAGCTCCCTACAGAGTTTCTTCAATACTTTTATTTGTATAATAGGTAGCACTAAAATTCCGGTGGTTTCTGGACTCATAAACCAATGTACACTTGGCTTTAGCTTTTATTCTCTCCACCACCGTCAAGTACCTCATACAATATGATGAGTCCAGAAAATCAAAATCTTTCAACTTATATCAGAGAAGGCATTTAATTCAGATAATTATTCACAGAGTGAGTTGACAAAACAAACAGGGGACAGTAAATCATTCTAGAGATTATCAGTAGTGAAGATGATACTATTCCTATATTTAGAGAGACTTGAGGATAAGTTGCTGTTATCAGAGACTAGCCACCAATGCCACTGGACAGAAACAAGAACCAGTCTGGAGAAGAGGGAGAGCTGGAACCATGGAAAAACGGGTTTGGAAGGAGTGTGAGCCCTTAGAGAGACAATCACTAAAGTGAAGCAGAGAGAAGAGGCAAGATTTCCTAGCTTTTCCTTTCTTGTGCTAATATTTCTTGACATTGCTTCTCATTGGCTAACCTTGCCAACGGCAGCTGTCAGAGGAACCTGGGAAATGTGGCTACCTACAGTACAGGCAGAAGAAAAGCAAGAAATGGATCTGAGTGCAGACAAATGACCAACATGCCCCACCACATATCTTACACATACACACTATCCATGGTGGTTTCTCTTTCATTAAAGGTCCAGAGAAATCTGTCTCAATTTTCTTAAATTTGGCTTTGTCATTTAATTGTTTTTATAACTGCTGTGTCTGGAGCAAGGTGAGATGGGGGAGTATGACCTTAAAGCATTAAAGCACAATGTCGACTAGACCAAAGATATCATATTCTCTCTTTAGCCTTGGTGTTTCACTTTATTATTATTTTTCTAGGTGGGTTTGCTGAGTGAAAAGAGTATACAGTCAAATATGGATCTGAGTTTCACCTTCACATTAATTAAGTGTGATTATTTTTGGACAGGCTACTTAATGTTTTCTTATCTGGAAAATGGGAGGTGATAATACTGACCTTAAGATTAGTTTAATGATTAAATAAAAGAGAATATCCAAATTGCCATATCGTGAGCCAGGTATTCAGTGGGTTCTCAGTTGGTTGTTATTATTATAACTATTATTGTTATAATTATGTTCCACCTCATTCTTAATTAAGTGAAAGCACTGTAAAGATTGCCTTACATTTTCCAATATATGACTTTCATCTTGTTTTATCAAGAGGCATTGATTAGCAGGACTCAGTAGAATAAACTATAACCAGTTAAACGTCAAGCATAAAGAGTTTTTGTTTGTTTGTTTTGAGTATAATGGATATGCTTAAGAATTAGCAGAGTGCCTATATGTGTCATGGTTTTATCAACTGAATTTATACATCTTGCAACATGTCAGCAATTTTAACCCAGATAAAATAAGAGATAAAAGTTCCATTAGAAACATTTTAATGCAGATAAATTGTCAAAACCAAAGATTTGAATCTCAGTTCATCACACTTAACAACTATATTACCAAAATAAAATATTAATATTCTAAAGGCCTTTTGTATGTATTCAGCTAATATACTCATATATTACAGACTTTTAGCTCCAAAATTTGGTGAGAAAAATTTTTTTTACCCTATAAATGTTAACTAATGTTGACATATACAATCCAAAGGGAGGCATAGTTTCATACACTTCTTCCTTCTAATTTTGAAACCTCATCAAAAAGTTTCAGCCTCTTTTTGTTACTTCTAATAAAGAATGGCTCAGTTGACACTGTGACCTTTGTTGCTCAACTGTTCTCCTTTAGAGGGTGTCTTCTTTAATGGGTTGGTTTTACATAAAAAGGATTTGACTATATTCAATATTAAAACAAACATCAATTAACATATTTGTTGGGTTTTTATGCTGCCAAATCATTGGTCAGACTGACTGTTTCCCTTTCCAAGCTTGTTTTGGCATTGTGAGAACTATGTCTGAGCTACCCAGACTTTTTTCTAACTCCAGAACCCAAATGCTTGCTTCCAATACTGAGCGACAATGAATCATTGGGGTCCTTCAGATTTCCTACGGCCACATAAGTGGTGTGGAAGTTAGAAAGTTGTTTCATTGCCTAATACCTATCCTGTCTCATTTGATTCGCATTTTCAATTTGATTACAACCAACTTATATCATTTCCCTCATTGCTAATAAAAATACTCAATACAAAGGCTGAAATTAGACTATGTGGTAACCCTCTTTCTACTATTTCCAACATGAGAAGTCCTTTATTACTAAATGTTCTGGAGGACTGAAATTTTTACCAATGCAAATATAAATTATTGTGATGATTGTAAGGGTATTCCTAGCCAATGAAAAATTTAATTTGTCCTTGTCGAAATAAAAACAAAAGAACAAAGCATCAGTTGGTTGGAACCTTTGAGGTAGTGGAAAGTGTTCGTCAGAGATTAATTGGAGAAGAAGCTAATTAGAAAGTGGTTTAACTGCATCAGTTTTGCATTGATCTGACTGTAATAAATGCCTTTTTGTGTAGCTATAAGAATGGTGGCAGTTGTCTTAAGGTCAAAATATCCACAGGGAGTTTTTTGAAAGTGGTATGAAGGGACATCATAGGGAAGAGAAACAAAGGAAAATGATTAATGATATGTGGAGAGCTTCATTCTGTGAGAATAAAAGTTTTAGTACTGTTTCAATTTTTTTTTTCTTACATAGAAGTATGGTAAAACACAGTTTAACTTTATATGGATATAAATATACGGCCCATAATATTCAGTTAATTATTTGAAATGAAATAAGAATCTTGGTTGCTGTGTCAAGAGCCACATAAATACTTTTGCTTAAGACATATTCTCAAAATACTGAGAAATTGACTCCCATGAGAAATGGTGAGTGTTAAGGCATATCAGTCTCAGAAAAACCACATTGTTTCAAAACATAAATTTTATCTTAGACTTTTAATCACCAAGTATAACTAAAAACAGTGTGAATAGAGTAGCAGAATTGAAAAATTGCAGAATATATTTCATATTCTTATATCAGAAAAAAAAATTAAAATCATGAATATAAAAAAATCAGAGCTTCTATTTTTTTCATCTTAAGTGTCTTATGTTTAGATGGTCTATTAATAACCACAAGGTACTGAGCATGTCATATGTGTCATACATGATGTTTTCCAATCTATATTATGTTGGTATTTGATGTAAACAAGTTAAGAAGAAATTAAAAGGAAAAATACAAAGTAAAAAACCCATGGACAATTTATGTGCTTATAAATGATGACCTGTTTATTATGAATTTATATGTGATAAACATAATTTTTAGGTGGCCCTAGAAAGTAAGGAGAATAATTCTATAGGATAAACATTTCAGCTGGTCTTAGTACTTTTGACCATTTTTACTTTTTTAATTAAGGAATCACTTTAACCTTTTAAATTCAATAGCTGGTAAAATATACAATTAGAAAACAAGAAAGAAAAGGAAAAGAAAGTCACACTATGCATTGGTGTTCTCCCCACAAGGCTGTTGTTGAAATGTGAGGGAAGGGTCTTTTATTATTGTTTTTATTTTGACTGGGCTTGGATTTTTGCTCTTTAGAAAGACCCAACTGTGAGAACTTGCTCTAAAGTATCAGCTTGTTGATAGACAGGCATCTTTTCCCAAGGTAGTAGGGAAGATATTTTAGCAACTCATATTTTTGGACCAGTCAGTGTTTGGTGTAATTTGATCCTGACTGCAACCTACATCTCACCTGCATTTATCAACGCCAAGCCACAGAAATGCCTGGAAGGGCTCGAATGTTTGCAGCTCATGCTATGCATTTGTGGTATTTTGGCTGCCTCACTATAAAAATATTATGCCACAGAAACTACATTCTCATTCTATGTAGCAACTCAACCCACAAACATGAAGTTGAGTGTTGTCAGTTTTATTATCCTTAACTAATTTGTTTGTTTTATTTTGTTTTGTTTTGATTTGTTTGTTTGTTTGTTTTTAAGAGTAGAAAGCAGTAATAAATTCATAGATTCATGTAATTGTGCCTGGGAAAAAAAATCAACTTCAGTATCAAGTTTCAATTGTTTTTTTTTTTTCTTTTCTATAGCACCAGTGCTTTCTATTTTGCCACATTTATCTAAAATAGTTTTAAGCAGTTATGTCTTATTTTATCAGCCACTTACAATATTTTCATTAATAAATAATGATAACAACTTTTCCAGGTATTAGATAAAAGAATTAGAAATTTCAAAAAGTATTCAGAAATGCCCAATAATTTCTACTAGAGAAAGAAAAAAAATCTTCTTAGAGTTAAAAAATGCAGGTATTCTTTCATTTACTCATTTAGTACATTTTTGTGGTTACAAATTTGAGGGCAAATTGTTGGAAATTGAGGGATCAAAGAGAAACAAGCCATGTCCCAAGCCATTAAAAAGGCCCATGGAGGGAGACAGACATAGATGCAAATGCAATTGCAATAAAGAGAGATGAGGGCTTTAAAATAACATGTATTTTTAAAGTACTGTCTGTCCTTTTAAAGTCATATTCTTCTATTAAATTATAGTTTTAGAGCTATTGACTTATCTTTCCACTATACTCTCATATTATTTTCAACATCAAAATCAAGGTGTGTAAAGCAATCATTTTTGAATAAGTAATCAAACTTGTCCCTGTGGTGACTTTATTATTTTGGCAACAGGCAAAAGATTGATTCTCAGCACCTCTTCTCTGCCCTGTGTTGTGAACTGATTCTCTTTTTATGGTAGGGGGAATTAGTCAAATAAAACACTTAGCAAAGAAGACCAGGCCCTCAAAATGCTTTGGGTCTTGGCCCTCATTTAGGAACTGTTTTAATGTGATCTTTCAGAGATGAATATAGATATAATTAGATATAGACATAGATATAGATATATGTTCATTCATTTGAATTACTTTTTATGAGCTAGTTAAAATAATTTGTCCCTTTTATGGAACTTAGCCATGTACTCAACACCTTTCTTTGCATCGCCTGAATAATTAAGTTGATAAATTGTTAGTTGGGGGTTTTCCAATTTTGGTTGTGTTTATAGATCTAGAAATATGTGGGAAATATGCCTGAGGTGCAAAATACTTAAACTTTACCTCCATGTGCCCTAACTCATCATGCACCTATCAGTGGGAGATAATATTACAGGAAAGCAATCAAGAAAGGTATATTTTTAAACTATTTTCATGGAGGAGACAAAAATATTAATATTCAGATTTTCAAATTTATTTGAATGTACAACAGGTGATTAGGAAACATTGGATAGTTACTAAGTTTTCCTAAGACCAAGTTTCCTTTTCTATATTGTGAGGATAATGAATAGTCTATGTTTAATAAATCTCTCACATAATTCAATGATAAGTGCTATGTAAATATCAACTATAATATTTTGTAAGTCTATTGCTCATATATTTTATTATAAAATTTAAATCTTTAGAAGACCCTCTGTGTGCTCAATATTTCTACAGCTGGTGTTAAATACCATCTTAGTCCAATCCTTTAAATGCTTTTATTTATTTTCAATGGTTAATAACATTTTCTACCACAACACTTTCCCCTACTTTGTAAGTTGTACAAAGAACTTTAAAGGAAATTCAAATGTGGACAAAGCTACCTACATATATATTCAAAGAAGGAGGACTTCCATTTTTTGGTCTAGCAAGCAGGGAGTTGCTACACATCTTAACTGGTATGAAGCTGAACAAACTGAAAAATCAACAATTCAGATTTATCAGAGAAGTGAATTATACGGTAAACAGCTGCCCCCCAAATTAGAGACAAATGGAGGATACAGAGAATCTCAACTTACCAGAGCAGAATCCCACCAGTAGAAACCTCCCAGGGAACAAGTGCCAAGATAGAGAAACTCAAACCATAATTGACAAATTTCTGGAGGCTCAGTGTGGACAAGTCTGAGAGTTAAAAATACCAGAAGGACCCAGTCATCGGAGGGCTCCCACACTTTTGTGAGTTGTACCTCTAGGAACTCACGCCCTCATGCTTTCAGTAGGAATAAGTGAAAATGAACCATTTTGAAATATGCTACCGTCCTCTGTTCTTAACAAGGCATTGCCTCAGGAGAAACTATTTTACAACAGCCTAACCTACCTGGGGGAAAGGAAATACTCAACTCCAGTCAGCAGTAACCTTCCATGTGGAAGAAGGGACTCACACAACTCCAGTCAACTCCAGCTAACTTATCCCACCTAAGGTGAGAAAAGAAAAACTCAGAAGCATGGGTGAAGTTCACAATCCAGGAGAAGAGGCTCACCGGAAGACTGAGACCTAATCATAGCACTATAGTATATAGTGCTTCCTCCCCACACTCCCTCCATGATGGGAACCGGCTTAGCATGTTTGAAAACACCCACTTTTAGAAAGACCCTGTGCAAAGAGCAGGCATGACCTGATAGAAGATAGGGTTGGGGAAACACACTTAGAATAAAATTCAAACTCTTTATTCTGCGCTAAAAAACCATGAGTACACTAGGCCTTAAGAAGACACAAGCAATTTTTAGTGGGGGGATAATTTGATCTGATTTGTCACTTAAGGAAGAGATGCTGGCTGCTGTGTAGAGAACAGAATAAAGTGGTATAGGAGTATGACCCAAGAGATCATTTAAGAATCTATGGCAATAGTCAAGGTGATAGATAGTTCTGTGGACTTGGACAGCAATGATGGAAGAAGTGAGAAATGGTCTAATTTAGAAGATATTTAAATTTAGAAATGATAAGACTTACTAATGAATTACATGTAAAAGATGAGGAAAAGAGAGGAATCAGTGACAGTTAGTAGTTTTTTGGACAAAGAAACTCTGTGAAAACATGGTACATTTTACCTAGAAGAAGATTATAGAAGAAGAAGCAGATATGGGGATCAGTAGTAGATCAAATTCTGATTTGAATCTCTTAAGTTTGAGGTATTTATTAAATAATCAGTGAATCAGAAAAACATAGCTAACACTTTGTACACACTAGGCATTTTTAAGTGCTCTGTATAGTGTAACTCACTTAATCTTCACAGCAACTTTGCAACTTAATTATCATCATTCCCATTTTAAGGTTTAATAATTACCTAAGGAGACAATAATAATAAGTTTCAAGAGGTCTGGTTTTGGGAGTCTTTGCTCTTAAACCTTGTAACAAATTACCTTTTAGATGAATATGCCAACCAGGCATTGAGGAAAGGGAAACGTTATTTTTTTTATTAGAAAATAGGCTAATAAATGCGATAAATGCTATAAATAGAAGGGATCCTCTGATAATATAAAATTACCAAAATGAAGCATTAATAAAAATTGAACTATCCCAAACATTATTATCTGAAACTATTTCCCTACCCCTCATCCTAACTGTATGTAATAAATGTTCTTTATATTACATGGACTGGAAAAATATAGAAAAGTGAAATATGTTACTATCCTATTCAGATTAAGAAACTATTTAGTTTTAATACCAAACCTTATATATTTCAGCTTCCTTTATTAATATTTTAATAAAAACTCACTATAAGACTTTAAAAGAGTTTATCACATTGAAATAATAATTCACTGTGACATGTGTTCTAAGAAACAAACTTGTTTAATATGAAGAAAACCATTAGCAGAATTCAGTGAATTAGCTGAAAAAATAATAAACATGTTATTAGTCAACAATTATTGATTAAAAACCTAAAATGGTCACATATCTGTATATGATATTATATAAATAGAGAATCTCTTCAATATTTAAAACCAGGAAGGTGGGATTCTGCATGGGTGGGAAATGTAAACTATTTAATCAATAAAAACAGAATTCAAAGTCACAAAGTTTCTCAAGTACTATGCTAAAGGCTATGGATTTTGCTCTGGGAGGTAAAGGAGAGCCAGTGATGGGGTTTTATTATAGATGGGGAGGCCTAGAGAAAGAACAAATATTCTTCACTGAACAGTCAAACTAAAAGGTAGCAACTTCACTTCACGGAACTAGAACAGACCTGCTTAGCTGGGGAGTGGGAGGGTTTTAATCCCAAAGAATGGTATCACAGATTGTTCTAAAGTCAACAATATTAAAGAGATTAAGATCGAAGCAGTTAAAAAAATGCCTAAAATAAGTAAATAATTGTATTCTATTCTGATCAAATTAGGAGTCTTATTCACTTTAGATTGGCTAAAAAGAATTCGTGAAACAGGGTGGCAAAAAGCAGAATGAATATTTAAGGAGGGACAAAATTCATTGTTCCTGATACCTCAATACTTTGATGTACTTAAACAAAATTAAATATATATTTTGTATCAGAATGTGTACAGCACTGAAAGCCAACTAACTATTGATTAACTAAGCGAATTTTTATACCTATGCCAAGGTCCTAAATGCAGAATGCACACTTAATCATCACTGACCATGGAATGAACTCTGTGTTACTTGGTATCATATTAATGTGAATCATAGACTGAGGTCTTCCGGAAAGGGAATAATTTCTTATATCCAAACTGGGATTTTTATCTCTTGTTCATCAACCTAATTTTCCTTCAAGGAAGAGCTTGAAAGATAGTACAATGGTTTCTGCCTCCTCTCCTCTGCCTTTACAAAGTACACACATAGAGATACATCACACCAGGAAAAGTTAAAAGAAGTATAGGTCTCTAAACTCTGATTTACTAAAACATTTAGACTTTAGACAAATATTCTCCACATAAATTTTAAAAAATCAGAAAGTCTTTTCTTCAAGTTGAGCATAACTAATTAAATCACGTTTTAACTCAATGATAAAATTTCCCAACAAATACCATCTGTTCTAGAGCAGTACTGTGATCTCTCAACTTTTCCTCCCTGTATTGATCTAATTTTATCTAATATAAACCACTCTCCTCTAATAAATGGAAATGAATATGTGTGTATTGAGAAAGATCATAGATGAATTGGTAAAATGAAAATAAATTTGTGTTCATTATAACATGATTAAAGTGGCCCAAATTCAAAATGTTACTGGAAGAACCAGCCTTCTGTCCAGATTCTTCCCCATTCTTTTACCTCAGGAATTTGAACAGGGAAATAAATCTTATGCTGTCATCTCCTGCCTATAGTGATATAGTGAAGTAAGGGGGTGCCTGCCTATTAATTTGACCTTGAATTTCAAATATTTTAATTTAAGTTCCAGCTAATTGTATAATTAAAGAAGTATGTAGTTTTATTATTTGTCATGAAAATCTAATGGAGTCTTTTTCTTCTGCATTACTAAGATTTAGGATTATTGTCTAGAAACAAGAAATGGAAAATTAAATTTTACATAATAATATAAAGTAAGATAGTCATTGTTTACACAGCTACCTGTGTAGATTATATATATATATTTCACTAAAAAAGTGCATCTTTCTCTTACTATGAATTTAGATTGCAATATTTGTGAGATTATTGTTTATCCGTGTGTGTGTGTGTTTATTTTGGTATCCATGGGCAATCTGGTGCCATAAGAAAAATTCTAGAATATATTATTCAAGAACCTTTGGATTGGAATAGGAAATCAACTCAAATTGGCTTAAGTTGAAAAAAAAGTTTTTTAGTTCCCATACTGAAAATTCCAGCAGTACCAGCTTTAATCATGGCTAGATCTAATGCCATCATCGATTCAATCTTTTTTTATACCTCAGTGCTGCTTTTCTTTTGACTGGCCTTATTTTATACTTTTATGATGACTGATGGAAGCTCAGACTTACTTTATCCTCTCTGCTAATAGTCTTAGAAAAATAGATAGATAGATAGATAGATAGATAGATAGATAGATAGATAGATAGATGATAGATAGATAGATCGATGATGATAGATAGATAGATAGATGATAGATAGATGATAGATAGATAGATAGATGATTGATAGATATAGATAGATAGATGATAGATAGATAGATAGATAGATAGATAGATAGATAGATAGATATAGATAGATGATAGATAGATAGATAGACAGACAGACAGACAGATAGATGATAGATAGATAGATAGATAGATAGATAGATAGATAGATAGATAGATAGATAGATGATAGATAGATAGATAGATGATAGATAGATAGATGATAGATAGATAGATAGATGATAGATAGATAGATAGATGATAGATAGATAGATAGATAGATAGATAGATAGATAGATAGATAGATAGATAGATAAAAACTGGTCTTTCCTAGTTGTTGCAGAAAATTTTCCGGGATCAATTTAATTAGAGCAAACAATGATTAACCAATCACCAGAGCAGGACCACAATACCAATTGTTCAGATCTTAGTAATGAGCTCACCTCTGATTCCAGGGATTGGGCTAGTCCCATCTAAACCACATGGCAGGAGTTGGTTCCTAAAGAAAGCCAAGATGCTATTACAAGAATAAGGGAAATAAAATTGGGTATGCAAATCAACACAGGTCTTTCTATCCAGCAGCCTAGGCAGGCTTCACTTCACACTAGCCAAGAGGCCTGGATGATAACCAAAGTTTAAGCTGCAGAACCCCTGTAGACTATTTTCCTCAGGACTTCCTCTTAAATCCAACTTCCATTGTCTGTTGTCATGGTCTTACTGTGGACTTGTTATCTTAGTCTTGGGGAAATGCCCTGTGAGATGATTACTACATCCCTAGGTGCTCAGATTGAGAAAAGGCCATGGTAAAACCAATCTACCAAAGTATCAGGCATTTTTTTTTTTCTGAGAGAGAAATAGAAAGTTGTACTTGGAACGATACTCAAAGCTGCAATTAAATTTGAAATATCCATAAACTTTGTGGTTGGGCATTATTGGGAGCAAAATGACAGGTTAGTGATAGAAAGTGTGGCCCTCTAAAATCAGCACTATCTCATCAAGAAGCCCCAAGTTCCAGGTGGTGAAGCAGTGGAAAGAGCAGTGACCAAAGGCCATGCAGGAAGGAAGGCTGAGAGAAGCACATGATATAGATAATAATTGCCAAGTTGATGACTCAGGAGTTAACATGAGACAAATCCTCTTGTTCCTTTATTTTCCAAATAAACTAGAAGGTGACCCTTAGATGCAGGAAGTTGACATTTCAGTTACACAATAATAAAAAATAAAAAATTAGAAGCAACAGCAAAAGGTACAATGTGTTATTATTTTCAGATGAGAGAACTGGGATGGAATGACTATTTCACAGTGACTATTTTAAGCTGTGAAGACATAGCACAATATTGCAAACTGATTTGGCATTTTAATAGGCCACAATCAAATGCTGATTAAAAATTGGAAGCTTGGGCTTCCCTTGCATGAAAATTTTCTTCATCTGCTCTTCAGATGTAACTTTTTTATCCCTGCCACCTTCATTCAATATTGTAATCATCAGTTTTCTATATTGCATCAATCAAAACTAGATTGGGACCGAGGGGACAATTAAAAAACTGGAAAGGAATACAAGATGAGGACTTTTAGATCTCTAACATTACAAAAAATTGTAGATGTAATCATGGAATAATAGTGACTTGGATTCAACAATGCACAGTATTCTCCATGTGGGTGTGTTGAGAGAGAGGAGAAGAGCTTGGGAAGTCGATTAAACACATCCTTGATCTTTTGGGAATTTCTAAGACCCTGACTCAGATTGAAGTGTAAAAGAACAATTATGTAAATGTGTACTAAACAGAATAAACGATGTATCAGAAAAAGTACAAATGTAATGAAATTTTTATGTTGCTTTGCAATCAGTTGAATTTTAGGACAATTACCTCAGTAAGTATCTATTTTTTGCTGAAGCCTAAAGGGCTTGTAGGTAATAGGATTATGGCTCTACTTTCATCCTGTATAAACTTCCTGAGCAAATGAAAAGCCAGTGACCCTTTTCACCCTCTGGTCCTTTCTCACAGTAGTATCTGTACTGATTATAGGCAATCTGCTGAATTTTGGACCTGTTTATGTGAGCAAATAGGAACAAATAAAATTCCAGAGAAATCGTTGACAATTTCCAGCCATCATTAATGTTCCGTGTTCCCTTGGATTTTAGCCACGTTCTTACCTTTAATCATTGGACACCCTTAGGATAATGTACCACACCTGGGACTGGGGATAATTTACCACTTGCAGATGGGTTAGCACTGTAGTTCACTTAGACAAAGTTTTGCATTTATTCTGGGTCCCAGAGGTCTTCCTTTTATAGTGCAGTTATATCCACTAAAATTATAACTTCCAAAATTCTGTTCTATTTTATTGGTCTCGCGAAGTATTTATGACCTCTACTGCTTAAGTGAACATTTTTAGAGATTTACTGCTGAGAGCTTTCAGGAGAATTGTATAAGATTGGTTTCGCCAGTGCTGAACTGTTAGATTGAAATTCTGTAAGAACTTTTTAATGAGATGCCAACAGAAAGTGTATTCTGTTTTAGTTTCTGATATCTTCAGAGCACGTCATGTTTAAATATGGAAAGTTTATGTTGTGGAGCATCACAACCTAGTAGATTTAATAAGCACCTCATATTAGGCAAATTCATGTGTTGCTTTCTTTTCTCCTGATTTGAAGTAAGTAGCTAGAGATTGCATTACTTCCTAATATGTTAGCGAACCAGTTAGTTAATTGCTACATTTTGCATTTTATGCTTATATTCAAGCATAAAATTTTATGCTTATATTCAAGCTTTTCAGCTACTTCCTGTCTACTTTCATATCAGTTTCCTTTTCTGCTAAGCTATTCAGTGTTCTCATACAGCCTTGGAAGGCAGAATTTCTAGGGAGTGTTACTGGGGAAAGTCCCAGATAAACATAGGCAAGTAATTCTTTTGGTTGAACTACCTTCTTCTGCCAGATTGAACGAATTTGCATAATCTAGACTAGAACATACAAGAGAAAGAAAGATTTATGTCAACCATACCTAAAGGCCTGGGCTGTGAAGAAGATTGCCTAGAGGAAAGCTGAGCCTTTGCCACACTGTCATCTCCTCTCTCCTCATTCTTATTCTGGCACTTCCATGGGCATAAAAAGCCCCTATTGTATCCTTGTCCTGAATACACAGATAAGTGCTCAAATAAAAATTTTAAAATGGCAAGGTTGTTCTTCAGGTCTCCTGGGGTCAACAGGCTATAAAAACTAACACACACTCACACATACACACACACGTGGCTGCTATCTATAACAGTTCAGCATACATGTAATTTTCAACAAAGCAACCAAAGAAATCCTGACAATTCCTAAGTAAAGCATTTTTGTTTTACTGACACTATTAGCTGTGACATGATAAAATTCAATAATAGACCCCAATCCTGGTGAGTCACTTCGTAGCACCACTGACCACTCAGCTGTCCCAGCTCAAAGACCGAAAATGTCCCTTCCAGATGCTCAGGTCACCCCAGGCCATTCTTCTCAGAATTGCATGGATTCACTGCCTTGCCCAGAACCAGAAACAAGAACTTCAGAGCATCTCTCATCTAGTCACAGTAGGGAGGATGGTGGGAGGAGGAGGAGATGAAAGAGACATATTAAACCTATTTGGGCACTTGATTTCTCAACTACCCCCACCTCTTTCTCTACGTCTTGTGCCTCCACCCACACTCCCTCTATTACAGCCACAGTGATCTACTACTTCCCGTACACATCATGCTTTTGCTGCCTCATGCTGTGCAAAATATAGTTTATCTCAGGCTGGGGAGTACATGGTTGTTCTTAGGGACTTACTCAAGTGTTAAATCCTCTGTGAAAGTGTCCTAACTCCTCAGACAGAGCTCATCATTCCTGCCTCTGTGTGCCCCTAGCATTTATATTCATTAACTCAGGGCTCTATTGTAATGTTTCTGTGCCTTCATCAGTTCCTTCCACCAGACTACAGACCCTTTGAGGTCGGGAATCATGGTTTTGTTTTTTGTTTTTGTTATTTTCATCCTGGTAACCACTTTTCTCTTTTCCTGGTCCCAGTGTCTATTAGAATGAATGCTTAGTCTGGAGAAGTTGCTACATAACAAAGTATTGAATGAATTGATGAATGGAAAAAAAAAAAGGACTGAAGGAAGAATTACATGTGTTTGCCCGCACTCAGCCATAGATCTTAATCTGCTGAGTGGTCTGAGAGTGCCCAGCGGGTAGTTGATCAGAAGTATCCAAAGATGCCAGGAATGGTAAAGCCCTTTATCTCATTTTTCTTTTCTTCTTCTTAACCTTAACCTCAATTTATGCTGTCTTATTCTAAGATCATTTTCCCTCTTATTCTTTGTGCTTTTTTTTTCTGTCTTGGATCTCTGGATGCTTCCTTCTGTCTTTGCAACATGTTTAAATGTGCAGACAGCTCATGGAAGCAAATGGTTAGACTCAAAGTCCAGAGAATCTAAAAATTTGCTACTCCAAGTGCTCCAGCCCCCAAATACTAGACTTTAAAATAGTGAGCCCAGAGTATGCATTCAATGAATCTCATGGAGAAGACAAGGTGGACAGAAATCCAACAAGTGATTCCCAGGAGGGGCAGCCATGGATCATGGCCATGACAAAAAGAAGCTATTTTACTTTTTTAGCAAGTTTCCAAACCACTGTTTCTTAACCCAAGTTTCTGTGCATATTATGTGATGATGATACAAAACATGACAAAATGCCATGCGGTTTTAGAATAAAACCAATGATATTGATACCGTATGTTGACCAGAAAAAAATAACTGAGAAATATAAATATTTCAATTATAGCTAACAATTTTTGGTGTTTACTGTGGTGTCTGGCAGTATTCTAGGTTCTTTGCATATATCTTATATTTTAGTTCTCATCACAGTATAATGAGGTTTAGCTATTTCTCCATTTTTCAGTGACAAAAGGGTTAAATAACTTACTGGAGCTCACACTAGTTGATAAGTGGTGGAGATGAGTTTCAAATTCCAGCAGTCTGCCATCTTAGATCCATGCAGCTTCTTCAAATATTAGCAAAAAGCTAAACTTTGTTATGATATTATAAAGCAATGTTAATGGATTGGTATATTATTTATATATTTATACCTAGCAGCGTAAATACCTAACAACAACATATTATTATACGATGAGGGGTTATTTCCCTCTTCCTTTTCACTTTAGTCCCTCTTCAATCTCATCTAGTTATTCCCCTTCTGGTCCTTGATCTTTTAGGGGAAGACATCATTTGTTAGTCAAAATCTAAAAAAACAATTGGAGCTTTGTGGGTCATGGCAACATGAGGGGTAGAAGTAGGCATCCTTAGAGAGTTGGAAAGAGAAGTAATTAATTTTTAGTAAGAATGGTTGTAACCACTTACATTTTTTTCCAACCAACAATGCAGAATGTTTTGAAGTTAGTGGACGATGACAAAGGGAAAAAAAGCGGCTTAGATAAAATAGTTGAAAAAAAGAAAAAATGAACAAATGAGTCATGAGTAACAGAGAGGAGAAATACGACAAAAGGATGATTAAATATAAAACTATGGAAAATTGAGAAAAAATGGAAAAGATGATAGGGGCAACCCAAGAATTCAAGTAAAAAGGGCATATTTTTTAGTCATAGGCATCTTTTTTTCTTTTTGGTTAAATGGATCATGTGTTCTTGCCACTTTTTTTTTTCTCTAGTGGTTTTGGCAAATTTACAAAACTAATTTGAATATATAATTAATTATTCATAAATGTTAACTTCTGTTGAATGAATTTATATAAAATTTTGCTTAGATATAATATATAAATTTATTATTATTTATTATAATTATAATACATATACACATAATTATGCACACAACAAGCATATGTATTTATTTATTGGAATTTATGTGTTCTCTGGGAAAAAGTAAGAACCTTAGGACATTATATTTGACTCTGTCCTCAAAAGCTTATAGTTCTTTCTACCAACTTTCTATGTGAAAATCATCTGAGATCTTAGTTCCAGAAATTTGATTCCTATTTGAGTTTTTACATTATGCTTCAGTAAAACTTTAAACTTAAGTAGGATTATTGGTTTCTTTTCTAGTAGCCTCCATCTTCCCACTTCATGGGTTCCTTTTCCTGTGTTATACTTCAAAGTAATTTTTTCAGAGAATGTGGGTGGTAAACTTTCTGACATATCACACATCTGAAAATGTCATTATTTTGTTCTTTAATTTGAGTAGTAGTTTGGTTGAGTAAGTATTTTAGAGTTAAAATCCATTTTTTAGTGATAACATTAAAGATCTAACTTTATTACTTTCTGGATCTCAGTATTGCCAAAATGATTCTTGTCCATTTGATTTGTGGGGTGTTTTTTAGTAGATAACCTATTTCTTTCACCCTAAAATCTTTTAGGATTTTTCTTTTCATTTTTGGAATTCTGAAACCTCAGCATGGTGGTCTAGGTATACGTCTATTTTTATTAATCTTACTTGGAACTGCATAAACTCTTTCAGTTGTGTCATTAGATTCAAAATTTTCTCCTACAATTTATGTGATTTGTTTGTCATTTCACTCCAGTCTCTTTGTTTTTTTTTTTTCTGGAAATCTTATTAAATGGATGCTGGAATTTGTTTTCCTTGTCTATTAACTTTTCTCTTATTCCTTCCATTTCTTTGTTCTTTTGTGCTGTGATTTGGAAGATTTCCTTGGCTCCATCTTCAGCTCATGGGTTTACTATCCAGTTTTGTTCATTCGGTCAGTCTTTCTGTTTGTCTCTTGCTAACATTTTAAATATTTTAGCTTTCATTTCCACCCAATCTATTTTTTTTTTTTATAAATACAGAATTCTCAAAGAGCTAAGGATAATTTTAGTGTTGTTTCTATTGTAGCTGTCTTTTTTTTAATTTTCTTTTTTAAAATTATTGGTTTCCATGAAGTTTATTTGTTTTGGTTTTCCTCAGATTATTGGTAATTCTTTTATTTCCTAAAAATTTTATATTTAAGTATTCCTGCCCACCTGAGTGTGGCTTCTTTTAGTTATGTTTATCATAAATTCTTTAGTGACTTTAGGTAAAAAGTAAAAATACTTGAAATTATGTAGACTACTCTTGGATCTCTTTCTTATGTTCATGAGCTACTATCAATTTATAAATATATTTTTATTTCATGATAGTTTAGACAGAAGGGCAGCTGGACATATACATTCTTTTCTTCATGTTGTTCCAATCCTTTTAGTAGTTTGAAATTGTTAAAGATTATATTTTTTCTCTTACTGTATTCATAGATAGATATAAGTATGGATATAGTTATAAGTATAAATATAATTAGAGTTATAAATAAACATCATTTTTCTTTTGCTTTTTTTCCTTTTTGTACCATGTACATAAGATGTACATTTATTCTGCCATGCCGATCTAATTTTTTCTTAGTACTTGTTAAATTAGTATTTAAAAATACTAAATAACAGTATTGTTAAAATGATTATCAAATTTACTAGTCTGCATCACAAGCTGAGTATATGCTGAATTTTATTCTTCTTTGTATTCTATACATATTTTGTGCCTGACACCCAAGAAATTAGAGTTCTTCTTCACTGCTGTGGAAATATAAAATGGTGTAGCTGCTGTGAAAAACAGTGTAGTTTTTCCCAAAAAATTAAAAATAGAATTAGCATATGATCCAGCATTTTTCCTCTGGATACATACCTAAAAGACTTGAAAACAAAGACTCAAAACAGATATTTGTACATTCATTTTTTTATAGCAGCATTATTCACAATAGCCAAAAGGTAGATGCAACCCATATATTTATCAGCAGATGAATAGATAAGAAAAATGTGCTATACATGTACAATGAAATACTATTCAGCCTTAAAAATTAAAGAAATTCTGACACAGGCTACAACATGGATGAATCTTGAGGACATTATGCTAAGTGAAATCAATCAGCCACAAAAAAGACAAATACAGTATAATTTCATTTATATGAGATACCTAGAGTTGTCAAAATCATAGATACAAAAAGTAAAAAAAATATTTGCCAGGGGCTAAGAGGAGAATGAGGAATTAGGGATTTGTTGTTTAAGAGGCATAGAGTATCAGTTGGGAAAGATGAAAAAGCTTTGGAGATAGATGGTGGTGATAGCTGCAGAAAAATGTGAATGTAGTTAATACCACAGAACTGTACAGTTAAATGGTTAAAATGGTAAATTTTATGTTATATATATTTTACTACACACATAAAAATGACTCAAAAAAGGTTAAATAATGTTCTTAATTTCTGTTGTTGGTAAATGGTAAAGTGAGAATTCCAACCTAGGTACATCTTCATTCATTCATTTAATCAGCAGAGAATAAGAGAAAATTCCTACCTACTTGGAACTTACATTTGAGTTGGAGGAGAGAGCCAATAAATTAAAATAATTAAAGTATAAATTATGCGGTATATGAGAAGGTGATGTTAGTGAAAAAAGGAAAATTGGAACGAGGTAAAAAAATTGAGGCTACCAGCATAAAACTGCTAAACTTAATATTGCCTGTCAAGATATAATATTTCAGAAAAAAATATGGAATTTTTCTTTATTTTGGATATTTTTGTCTGTTTTTCCTTTTCCTGCAAGTAATTAAGAAAGTGAAAATAAGATATTTTATTTCTCTAACATCAGAATGAAACTTCTTAGAACAATGCATTGAAATGCTATTTTTCCTCTAGGAAAACCTCAGCATATAAGTTATTATTTCTATACAAGCCTACAAAAATAAAAGACATGTGGAGCTTGAAGTAGACTCATGCACCTTAAGTGAAGAAAATGCTCTTGAGTAACACAAGAATTCTCAAACTTCTAAATATGGATGTTAATATATCTGTTTTAAAATTTGGGGCCTGAATTTTACCAATTGTGTGAACTTGAGCAAGCCAAGCTTTCTTACAAGCAAAATAATTATGAAACATCAGTCTAATTCACTTTACAGGGCTATTGAGTAAATTAAATAACAATATTAGAGAAGCAGTTTGTTTTTTATCATCACTATGTAAAGATGACTTAATGGAAACAATATTGTTGTATACATGCTTCATTTTTTTCACTTAATATAAAGAGCAGATTTCAGAAGATCGATAGTTGCCCTAAATGCACACTGAGGTCTTAAATACTCTCATATCACAAAAGAAGGAAAGAAGAACCAATTTCTTCCTACCCAAGTGCTAATGGAGCACAGTATCTCTAACCTAATTTAATATCTTTGGTTTGGAGTGAAAATTATCAATGGAAGCATCAATATCACAGTCCTTACAACCAGCCATTTTATATAAATTTTCTAAAGTTTTCTTGAAGTTAGCATTTTCCTCTCCTAGGGAGATAATTTCTTTCAGTCCATATTCATAAATGTGTGAGTTTAAAAAATCTGAAGACCAAAAATAGTAGATATGAACGCATAATTTACAGCCCAGTGCATGTTTTCACTGCTAGTGTAACAGCTCTAATTTATTCACCAAATAAAAATGCTAAAATTGAATATGAATTGGGTCACCCAATGGTGTGTAAGAGTATCTCTAAACACTGAGGCACTGCCTTGTCCCACAATGGAAGTAATTGCGGCTACTCCAATAGGAAGTGAATGCTGGTTTATAAAACCGAGAACTCAATTCATGATTCAGCTTTAAAAATAAAATAATCATTTACATATTGTATTTATTATACTCTATTGTAATTATATATGTAGTTGCATGATCCTCACTTTATATTGTGAGTTTCTGGAAGAGAATCTCTTCCAGAAAGACGTTTAGTCACCTAGTGTCCTTAGTATTTAGTGAAATACTTGGCACATGGATCAGGGGGTGTATTAGAGCTGATACCCTCTGTAGAATTTGCTGTGGAAAGTCTGAGTGGTCAGTGGTTTGTGCTATGACACAGGCAACTCCAGATGGCAAGGGAGTCTTGCTTAGGAGAGAATTTGGGAAAGGCTTAGAGGATGCCTGGTCTCAGCCAAGAAGATAAAGCTGCACAGCATGGCTTTAATCTCTGCATGTTTTCTAGTACACTACTTCATATCCATATTGATGTCTGGTCTATAAAATCCTCAGTTGTGTGGACCACAACAGAAACCAATATCAGTAGATGGAAAGTTCAAACTTAAAGGCCTATGTATTATGATGTTACAAATAAGACAGGAAAAGGAAAGAGAGAATGAACTGAAATAGAATGAAGCAGGGAAAAAGCAGAGAGAGAGGAATAAAACTCTATGTTAAGGTAGAAAACTGAGAAAACTGAATCAAATAGAACAGTGCAGGCCAAAAAAAAAAAAAATGAGAGTGAATAATTGTCAATAGGAGATTAGAAAATTTTAGCACTGAAGATACAGATGTATTCTAGGAGGTTGTCCTATATATTATAGGATATTATATGATTTCTAAAACGTTTACATTAAAGCACAATAGAAAGCTATAGCAAAAGGTTTGGCATTTACAGAAAGGTAATATAAGACCAAGCAAGAACAGTAATTTGGACTTTTTTGCTACACATGTCCAAAGCGTTAGAGTCCTCCACTGAGAGAGGTTGAGGGCATCTTTAGAGCCAACCTCTTTGCCTCAGGGCGTTCTTTCCATCTCTGCTTCAGATCCTCTTGCCCTCATCTGTTTCCTCTGCTTTCCTAGATTCTTTCCTTCTGATTAGCTCTTTACAAGGTTGACTCAGAATCTGTCTACATAAGACATTGCCTTCTACATTTTTCTCTTTATCTTCAAACCTTGAAACTACTGGCAAGTGATACCCCTTATCTTTATCTACTCTGAACCACCAGGGCACAAGAGCCTCAGTAAAGTACTTGGGGTCTCCCAAATTCTAGTTATTTTGGAAAACCAACATCTTAAGAATTTCTTAAATAACATATGTATGCTTAGCTATTAATGCACAATTTAATTCATAGGATAAACGAATAACTTTGATAAACACTTTTACAGACATAATGACTTTGGTGTAAGCAGGTAAGATGGCCCTGTAGGCAGATCAGTTTATGAGTCTAGAGTTCATTTGAGGGTTTGAGTAGAATAAAGCAATTTAGGAGCTACCAGCCTCTAGGTTCTCCTCTCTAGCATCCTTCTCACATACTTTCAGTAATCTTTACAATACACAGACATAATCATGTCATTGACTATATACAAAAACTTTCAATGAATTCCTAGAATACAAAAAATAAAGTTTAAATACTTCAATATAAACATTCAAATACCAAAGTTTGACTCTTTCTAGACTTTTCCATGTAATTTCCCCACCACTGGCTTTCCATGGCATCAGCCCATGTAATCATGCGGCTCATTTTACTGCAAACATGTTTGGGAATATCCCACCTTCAGACTTTTGTCTAGTTTGTATTGTCCCCTTCAGAATATCCAACTTCTGAACTCCAACCTCTTCAACAAGTCCCTTTTAACATTTTTGTTCCTCTAAGATTTCCTCTATACTGCATTTTTAATAATTAAATTTTTATTTGCCATGAAGAAGATGTTCCTCCATTTCATTGACATTTAATTATGATCTTATTTCTAAACATTTTAATTCACTTTCTCAATAAATCAGAATAATATATTTAAAATAAATTCTAAACTGTACTGTGGCTTTCAAATATTCAGAAAGAAAAAGATCTGCTCTTTTAAGTCTTTTATTCCAGTGAGGCAATTAATCTCCATGAGCAAAAGCACCTGCATGAGGAAAGGAGACAAACATGAAAATACAGTTCCAAGTTCTGTGGTAGATTGTACCCACTAGATTGAGGAAAAGTAAGCACAGTTCATGCTCATAAAATGATAGGAGACAATTAAATATAGTTAACTAATTAATTTAACAGATGACTCCAGGAACCTGAGTGGAGGTAGGGAAGAGTGGGGGAGCAGCTATGGCTTTTCTCTAAGCTGTAGAAGAAAAATAAATTTTGGTAAAAAAAAAAATCAAAAACAAACCTAGCATATTTAGTAGCATGGGAATATGAGAGAACTTGCTATATTTAGAGAATAACTAGCATTTCAATACAGATGAAGCACAGTTAGGCAAAGATTAGAGCTTGAGTGAGTGTTCAGATAATTCTGACCACAAGATTTTGCCTAATATTACATCATATTATATGCCTAGCCCCACTTTATTAAAATTATTTATAAATGCTATCTTAATAACTATAAATTTTATCAAATTGATAAATTATAATTTGTTTAAGGATAACTTGGTTGTTGGGTATTTAAGTGCCTTTTTACTTTTCACTATTAGAAAAATCACGACAGTAAACATCTTTGTAAATCTTTGCTTGTAATAGTCCATCTCTGTTGTTTCTTAGAAGAGGCATTTCTGAGGTAAGACCAGAAACATATTAGGCTCGTAGAAGCCAGACATAATCATGGCCTTATTCCAGGTTCTCATCTTTTCTTTGATTAGAAAAATGTTGGGTTGCTACAACAGCCTATTAATTAATCTTCCTGCTTCCAGTCGTGCACCCCTCCAACTCATTCCCTACGTTAAGCCAAAGTAAACTTTCCAAAATATAATTCTAATTCCGTCCTCCCTACTAAACCTCTTACAATAGCTCCTCGATGTGTCATGTATAAACAATCCAAATTCAAGAACATTTAGATTTTAATATATATTACCAAATTACTTGCAGGGAGGTTGCAGCAATTCATACACTCCCGTGAGGAGGGTACAAAATATGGATCTTATCATGCCCTCACCAACATATGGGATTCTCATTTGTCACACATATTGTAATGGTCTATTACCGTCTGTCCCATTAATTTGTTAATTACTTGCAATTAGGAATGTTATCCTATTCCTATTATGTTATCCTATTATGTTATCATAATAACCAGTGCAGTGTTAGTGAACAATTAATGAATTAATGCAACCGAACACAAGTACATCATCTGGATGTAGAATTTAAGATCCTTTTATCCTTTGCTCTGCTGAGATTTAGGGAGAGACAGGGTCAAGGCCAAGAGTTGAGGGTTCAAACAAGGGCTGAGATATCAGACTTGTAACCAAAGGTCAAAGTAGGTAACACATAAGCCATTAATTTGAGGCATCTGACAATAGCTGATCTCCTATAGATTACTCCTGTAGAGTCTTTAAAATACTTCTTGTTTAATAAGTCATATATAGTTATTTGACTGAAAAAGCCAAGGTGAAGAGATAGATGATACAGCCCCTCTTCACTTAGTTATGCTCACTTGAGGAAAGTCTTTCTATTGGAACTAACTGATACATGTACAGTTTCATGTACAAGGCAGGCATGTGCAGGGAGGACCATTCATTCCCAAGAGCGGCCACATGAGTATGGATTCTCCCTAGAGCAGCAGGACTTTCAAACTTTAATATGTAACAAATCACTGGGGAAACTTGTTATCATACTAGATTGTGATTCAGAAAACCTGACTTGAGTCCTGGTAATCTGCATTTCTAACAAGCTTCCAGATAATGCTGTTGCAACTGATATGTCGACCACACTTTAAGTAGAAAGTTTCTAGCACATTTTCTGTTTTTTAATCTGCTTAATGAGAATTTTACTACTTACCTCAAAATATTGTTGTGAGACCAGATATTAAAAAATCTAGGCAATGTACCTGGTTATACAAGTACTTTTCTGATGCTCTTTGTAGAATTATTGTTTTATTCTTTCTAGTGGACCTCAAACTTGGTTACACATTAAAATCACCTGGGGAACTTTTAAAATATGCTGATGCCCATATCAATCAAACCAAAATCTTTTGAGATAGAGACTAGGCCTGGGTATTTTTGTAAATTTTCCTAGGTGACTTTATTGGACAGTCAAGGATTAGCCAATGCCACATGGGCCTTCATCGATTTTTCAATTGTCTCCAAAGCTATTAGCAAATTTTAGATGTTTATGTAGTTAGGTTTTGGGGCTCTTTTAAACTTCTGATATAAGGTGATTGTGTGCTGATGAATTGAGGATACACCTGAATTCTAAATCCAGGGCTCCAGGCCCTCCTTCTGCACACCAGGTACTTTGAAAAGGTGTAGGGCAGCAACTCTCAGGGATACACTCAAGTCTTTGGGCGTATATAGCGGTCTCCAAACCAGCAGAGCATCAGAAATCAGACCCACCTCTGGAGCTTTGCACATATACCAATTCCCAGGCCCTGCCATAGGGTAAGAAAAACTCTGACACTTGGCTGTTTTAATTCTTTAAAAATCTTTTTTAGTGATTCTGACACCCCACCAAGTTTGAAACTGGGAAGTAAATACATGCTAGAGAAATAAAAATAAAATTTATTAAATATGTATTATGATAATGCCTCTGCTAGTAAACAAAGGTCTAGTCTAGTCATATCTTTAATAACCAAAATAACAGTCATTTTAATGAAGCAAATAAACTATTTGGTCTCAGCTTCTTCCAAAATAACAATAATTAACAGATTTATCACTTCTTATCTGTTTTGCAAGGTTCTACCAGCAGAGCTGTGACCATAATCTAGGCTCTGAGAAGCATTTGAACCTCCTTTGATTGTGACTAAGTTTTTTGTGCCTTGAGTTTTCTAACTTGCATATGTATTGATAAGCCTAATAGAAAAAGGCCCAATAAGTGTTTTGTGTTTTAACTATAAAGTACCCTTTAAAGAACTTTCCTTTTTATGGGAAAATCCAATTAAAGTGTCTTGTGATGGCCAAACACAATTATTTACAGAGGAGTATATTGCTTCACAAAGTATAAACCACCAAAGACAGGGTCCTTGACCCGAGAAGCTTAGGCTATAAGATAGGGGTAAACAAATATAAGATAACAGTAAAACAGAGTCAGTCTCAAAGCTGTAGAGGGATCAGCCTGGAGGCTGGGGGAAGCAGAGTCATATTATTCATCTCCAGTGCCTCACAAAATAAACGGAGTTCTAGAAAACTCTAGTAACTTTGGGACCCAAAAATAATGTAGAACTTGAGGGTTTAGTTCCAAACTTTTCACAGGGAAAAGTGAAAACAAAACAATTAATTCAAAGTGTGGCTTGTTATAGCTTCAGTTAACATTATACAGATGAGGTTTATCACTATCTAGGCCAGGTGAACTACTTTTAGTTTCAAAGATTTTATGGGTGGATGGTTCTGAGATACCAAGACCTTTTCATAGGTTCATTTAATCTTCAGTTTTCTTTGTTAGGTTTAGAGATTTAATTTTTAGTTTAATTTATTTTTTTTCTAATGTACCCCAGTATAATATACTAAGTACAAATAACAGAAGTTATTTAAATGCTTATCAGTTTTAATTTCATTTGCGATTAGTCTGAGTATTCTGGCTTTAGCTTCATAACAGTATAGGAAGGAAAATATAGTCAAACCCCTAAGTGATATTTGGTCATTAATAGTTTAATATGTGTTTATATTTTCCTTCTGGGTTTTTATTTCAGAAAATAAATCCTGGATTATGTTTTCAAAGGAATTAGAACTATTTTTGTGTATCTTTTTCTTAAAACCCTCTAGGCTCCCCACCCCCAATCCTCTACCTCCCCTTTGTGGTTTTTATAAAGGTTTAACAACTGGCAGCCGTGGAATCTGATGACCTCTTTCTTTCCTTTGACTAGATAAGGTAGCACAGCTGCTAGTAAGTTTTCCCACAGACGCTGCCAATGGCAGTGGTTGGGGAGGGGTGTCCCTCTGTGGACAGAGAGGTAATTCGATCTTCACACGAATCAGACCTGGGCCTTGTCAGAGTTGAGACCGTGTGTTATATTAAATTACATTCAGTGTTTTCTGTTCTACTCCTTGAACTACTGTTCATAGAGACCACCCAACCTACAGCACTTCCCTGAGCCCATGGGGAGCTCAGTTATAACTGTCCACACACGGCAGGCTGTCTGGAGCTGGCTTCTTCAGAACCTACTGCTGATGTTTCTGGCAGAATGATTTCCCATTTAGTGAAATCTCATCACATAAGGAAAGTTCATAATCTTTGGTGAGAAATGGCTTGTGCTATGAACCTGCAGAAGCAGTCAGACAGAGTTTAGAGTTGAGCACTTTGGCATTGGTGCCTTGCTTTCACTTAGCTTTCCCTAACTATACGCCATATTTTGTGTCTGTGTTTGTGACTTCTTGTTCTTCCACCCTAATCCTCTAGTTCACTGTTTTTCAAACTCTAGTGAGTATCAGACTCAGATTCCGGGGCCCCATCCATCAACAGATTCTGATTCAGAAGTTTGGCATTATATTTTTTAGCAAACACCCCAGGTGCTCATGACCTACATGATCTAAAACTTATATTTTGAGAAAAGCATTAGTAACAAAAAGCTGTCACTTGATCCTTTTTCCATATATCAAGGGGAATGTATACTTCATAGGTTATTCATATCTTACTGTGAATTAATGTGTGAACCTATACTCAAAAAAAACTGGGAAATATGCAGGAGAATAATCCTAGTCTAAGATACTTATGCAAAAACAATATCATCTATAGCAAGTGGTAGATAAGTTAATAGGAGAAAAAGGGCAGTTACTATTAGAAGCTGTGGTCATAGAAATTGTCCCAATGCTTTAATTTTTTCACTTTCAGGGAAGCTGTTTTTGAAAAAAAGTTTTAAATAGGAGGGAAACAGTGATTTTTGCCTACAATCTCAGCTGATGGTAAAAATGAGTTCTTTAGTTGCTTTGGTTATGAAAGCAGAATGTATTAAGCATGTGTTATGTGAAAGACATTTAGTTCTTGAAGCCCTCTCATAACTGCTCTGGTCAAAATTAAGTTCTCATCCTTTAATTTCTCTAAAGCAACAGAACATATTCAGTATATTTGAAGAGTAAATAAAACACACTCTCTAAATTAGGTTCAAGTAAAACACTGGGGATCTTTAAAAAGTAAATTCACCCTTAAAAAATCTAACAAGGGATTTAAAGATGTTTTAAGATGGCTCAAGTTATTACAACAACTAATGCTGCTGCTGCTGCTGCTGCTGCTGCTACTCACGAAGTGCTTTTTGGTACTGAAATGGAGAAATGTACAATGGTACAATTTTGCTTAAGTCCAATAGAGTAGTAGAAAGATTCCAAGGTGACCTAGATTCTAATCTCAAGGCTGGAACTCAGTAGCTGTATAACCTTAAGTAAATAAATTAATATTTCTGTGTCCCTGTCACTTATAATCTTTATATATTAACATAAAATGTATCTATACAGTAAATATATATCAATATTTTATTCTTCGCAAATCCAGAGGGCAAGATATGTGATAGAATTAAGGTTCTTGCAATGGAGCTTTGTATTCTCTGGCTTTTTCAAGTGCATCCTCTGTCCTTACTCTTGACAATGTAAAAAGAAGTTTAATGATCCTAAGCTAAATTAATATAAACTTAATCAGGTTTCTGTAACTACAATATTAAATATGTATAATTAAATTATAGCATTTTAAAATATAATACAAATATGATATAAATAATATAGCCCTTGATAATTATGTTACTAATAGATCACTGATATATGAGAGGGCTTCACTAATAGGTGACATTATCAAGGGCTATAATATTTTTTAGTGATCTATTGATAAGAGATAGTTGTCAAGTTTTAATCAAACTGTAAGAAAATAAGTTAAATTTTAAAATACATTTTTATTTGTATAAGCATATTTTGTTGAGATATCTCTCTAAAGAGAGGGTTTCAGGTTTATGAACCTAGGATTTCTATTGCAGATGAAAGAATCTGTGTTATTAGCAGTGGCCATTTCCAGTTGAGCTAGGGGATTTTAAACTGAGATATAGACTGGGTTAGTTTTTTTTCTTTTTTCTTTTCTTTTCTTTTCTTTTCTTTCTTTTTTCTTTTCTTTCTTTTTTCATTTCTTTTCTTTTCCTCTCTTTCCTTTTCTTTTCCTCTCTTTTCTTTTCTTTTCTTTTCTCTTTTCCTTTCCATTTTCTTTTCCTTTTCCTTTTGCTTTCCTTTCCTTTCCTTTCCTTTCCTTTCCTTTCCTTTCCTTTCCTTTCCTTTCCTTTCCTTTCCTTTCCTTTCCTTTCCTTTCCTTTCCTTTCCTATTGATATTGAACATGTAAGACACTGTTTGATAATGTAAGGAATATGAAAAAGTTAAAATAATGCTACAAGTGAAAAATACCTTGAGAAAAACACTAATAGAGGTTTAAGAGAGAGGAGGCTCTTGGAAATTTGGGATAATCAGAGGTTGATTTACAGATGCCTGATTTATAAAGGAAAATGGCTTTAGACCCATGAGGTAGGAAAAAATGATATGCCAGATAAAGAAGATATTAAAAGCAAATTCATAGAGTAGGAAAAGGGAAGATAATAAATAAGAAAAAACAAATTCTTTAACCCATTTGCACTCCAGAACTATGAGAAATAAATTTTTGTTGTTTATCAACCTAGTTTATGATATTCTGTTATAGCAGCAAAACTGACTAAGACAGTCACATTTATAATGTTCAGAGAAAAAAAGTTTTTCCATTAATTAAAAGTCAAGAAAAAGAATATCAACTCTGCTTTTTAAATACGTTTAAAGTAAAATACAGTTTCATTGTAACTGCTTATTTGAAGTATTTAAGAAAACAGTTGCTCAGCTCTTGGAGACACTGTAATAGAACACACATTAGAAGTTGCTGGAGCTGCCTCCTGTCCTGGTCTAGGCATGACACTCACACTTACTGTGTGAGTCTGGGCAGGTCACAACGTTGCTGTCTCATTTTCTTGGGGTATGGGGTTGGTAAGGGAAATTAAGTTAAATAATTTAGTGCTAGAATCCATCCCAGCACTAAATACAAATTCTGATTTCCAGCTTTTCGAGTTATTCATACATTTTAATGCTTAGTTCCTTTTTTTTCTCCAGAGACATCAAAAGCAGTCCCCTCAAATTCCTCTTCCCCCACAAAATTCATGCACTCCCTCACACCACTTGCTAGTACTAGAAACAGAAAACTGAATTAGGTAGGCTGGATATTATCTGTAAAATATCCTAGATTTACACACATACAAAAAGACACAAAATGAGTAATTATCACTATTATGTATTTTTTTACACGTATGTTATTTATGTGATATGAGGTCTGAGGAGCTCTGAAGGTGGGCTTATTTAGATAAGAGTCTCTCTGCATTCAGGAGTGGGCCTGAGAGCATTTCTTTGTTCTCTAAGTGAAGCCCAAAGTCTCCAGAGTCTTGAAGTTGATTCACATTTCAGACTGTAAATAATGTCGAAGAGGAATAAAGAAAAGTTTAAATAATTAATAAATGAAAAACATATAATAAGCTTATTATGTGTTAGACATTCTAACAATTATATTTATTCTCATTTTGAACTAATGATTGCATGAGGTAGACATTATTATCAGTCCCCATTTTACTAATGGAGAAACTGAGACTTAGAGAGCCTAGATAAATTGCCTCAGATTAAACATTGGCAGAGCCAAGCTGCAAAACTAACTCTAGATGTACTCTTTTTATCGCTTTACATACTTCCCTGTGTCATTTAACAACAGAGAGGAACCACAAAGTATGCTTGCTTGTTAGCTAGACACAAGTTTTTTGTTTCATTATTGGTCTCATGTATACTTTACTTACACTATTAAAGAAAGAAAATAAAGTATTTAAAATGCTTTACCTCAGTCAAGAAATAATCTTGACTAAATAAACATAGTGTATACTCAAGACACATTCCCTGCTCTTGCCCTCTGTTTTCTGTTTTTGTTTACCAAGGCCTCATTTCACTGCATACCTAGCCCCCACCATTAACAATCCCTAGATGTAGTAGATTGTGCTTTTTCGTAGATTAATATCTTTTAACCTCTCATTTTAAAGTTCTAGTTGATGCTGACATTTAATTGATAATTGTTGATCAAATATCAAGTTGATTTTTTCTTATGTGTGAATACAGAAGCATTTATAACACAGTATTTACCTATATTTACTTCTTGTATTTTATTTAGCTTTATTTTCTTAGCTAGACAAACGTTCTTAAGAGCATGTTCCAGATTCTCAAGATTCATATTCATTTAATATTTGTTGAGTGCTTAGTGCAGTGTTAAGGGTAGAACAAATATTTATTAACTTCTTAATTGAATTACCTTGGCTATTGGCTGACTCCATGGAAGTAATAAACAGGTATTTAGAGTGGGCTGATTAGTTTAGTTTATAAGAGCATAGCGTTATTGTCCGTGGGGGCGGGGGGAGTGTTTGTCTCTAGATGAAGCAATTTAATTTATGAACGTTGGCTCTTGTATTCAACCAACCTCCTCACAAAAGTATGAGTCTAATTGCAAGAAAGAGACTAACTAAATTAGTGGTAAGAAGGAACATCTTAAGGGTGTGCCCCTAAATAGTGGTTCAGGAATAATCCTCACAAATTAAATATTTGAGAACAAGTAAAATAATAAAATAATTTTTCTTCCTCTCTCTATAACAAATCCATAGACAGACAGACAGATAAACAAACAAACAGACAAACAAACTGCTTATCATACAAGAAATCCAATGGATGAGGAAATTGAGATTCAGAGACATTAAGCAAATTGCCCAAGGTTACACAGCTGGTAAGTAACAAAACATGAAGCAAACCTACATCTCTCTGACTCTAAAACTGATGCACTTTCCACCATACTTTGCTGTCTTCTGAAGCACATCTTGTTTCGTCTCAGTCAAACTTTCAGAAAACAGTAAATCATCATACAATTTTGAAGTGGAGAACAAGCTCTTGGCAAAATTTTCTAACAGAGATACCAAAGAGAGAAGTGGTTAAAGACATGTTCCTAGATCTGGACATCTGGTGCATCCTGAAGTTTAGTGAGAGAAACACAATTTCGTTGGATTACTCAGAAGAGGCAACTGGGAACTATCTGGAGGAAAATGAATAGGTCTAAAAGAGGAGTAAGGATATCTCAACCTTAATACAGGCTTTGCATTTAATTCACTAATGCACCTTAAATATGTTTAGATTTGCTATTCCAAACATCTGAAAAGTAAAAGAAAGGAGTTAACATACAGTGTTACATAAACAATGTTGAATCTTTTTTTACTGGGTTTTCAAAAACTACAATCTTTACTCTCTTTCTTATCCATACAGCCCTACAGCTTCATGGAGAATGTAGTCCTGGGGATAGATTCTAACAGAATCTGGCACTGAAGAGTGTTCTCACACTTTAGTATGCATAAAAATTAACTAAACACCTGATAAAACACAAATTCCTGGACCCTATTTCCATTCAGTAGATCTGAGGAGAGACCTGATAATGTGCATTTCTGACAAGCTCTAAAGAGATGCTGTTGCTGCTGGTCACATTTCTGAGCTGTATTCATTTAGATGGTAAGAGATAGGTGAAGGAGTAGCATGATAAGTTAATTTATCTTTTGCTGCCTGAAAGCTCTTTCTGGAGTCCCTGACCTTTCCTCCTTTTGACTCATTTCTTATGAACTTCACAGATTTCATTAAGGAATATTTTGATTTGTTCAAAGAAAAGACAGGCATAACTTCATAAGTTCTTAATTCCTGTTAGAATACCACCTCTATGATCATAGATCACTACATGGCAAAGGTAGATTCAGTGCTGGTCAGCCAAAGTAGGAGAAATTACCAAGACATTATCAAAGAGTTTGAAAATCTCCAAATTTGTGCAAACTTCTGATCTGGAAAATTTATATTCTAAAACACTGTAAAACAAAATATTAAATAGATAAATTTAGTGGTCTCTGAACAATTTCGGTGAGTGAAATGAGTTGAAAGTAGAATATTACCATATGTTCTCATTCTCCAAAAAAAAGAGAGAAAGCCATTTCTACCATTAATAGCACAATAGCAATGCCGTTATTGCTGTTGTTCTTGAGTAATAGTGTATAATTAATAAGTAACATTTTTTTTTTAGAACCATAAGAAAAAGTTGGGATCTATTGAATTTATCATGGCTTTTCTACAAGCAGCACATTCTTTCTTTGTTTGAGAGGGTCTTCTGGACCACGAGATAAGAAAGTATGATTTAAAAATTAAAGGAAAAGCAAATTTAAGCAGAGAGTTGATATCAACTTTTATATCCTCTTATGAACAAAGTAAAAAAGCTTACCTGATGCAAGGACAATAAAAACTGCATGGCTGATGTAATGAATTATAAGATTTCTATTTCTGTAGAGTAGTTATTAGAATGAAACACCTTTGTTCTTGGCTTCATTTTCCATTTTGAAGCAATATGTGTATAAAACTATAAGTGGTATTCTTAAATTTATGGATACTAAATTAGGGAGAAGGTGTGAATTTTCTGGTTAATAATATAATTAGGGCTAAAAACTTGGAACAAAAAGCTGATTCTAATGTGCATTTGAATAGAAATTGTACATATAAAAGATGGTAGAATTAGATATGCTAGTATATATTATAAAGAATATAGAGTTATACTAAAAAACTCTATATGAGTCAGTGATGGAACAAAACCAAATCAAGGGCTTGGTTATATGAATTAAAAATACAATTTTTATAACAAGACAATCATTTGTTCTGCATGACTTCCATTATTCCTATTAAAATATAATATTTAATTTAGTTTTGGGAGCTTTATTTTATAATAGATATAGATGAACAAGCTAAGAGGATAGTTATTAGGAGAGAAATAGAATTGAAAGCCATGTCATATGAGGAAATAGGCTTACTATATCCTTTCCATTGGTGACTTTCCAACACCGCTACTCACTCATGTTTGCAAGTAGATCATAAGAAGTATGACAAGAATTATTCCAGCCAAATACATATTATTTTTTTTCAAGCCTGTTTGCTTCCTAATGCCAGAAGCCTGGACTGGATAATACTAAAATACACCAAGCATGCTGTTTATGTGATTCCTTAAAGTCAAACTAGAGCAACACTAAACAACTAGTTTTGTCTCCTTTCCCCAAAGAGAAGGATAACTCCATAGGAGAAATTTTTCCCACCTTCTCCTCTCTAAAAGATCAAGGAAAAAAGTAGAGCAACAGTAGAAGGGCCCACTAACATCCAAAGTAGTTTGTTAGATCACCTGAGAAACTTAAAATGCTATCACTTGAAAAATACATATTAAATAGTTCTATGGATAAAATTTGCACCAAGGGTTGGAATAAATAGTGAAAAATATTTTGGCTCAACATAAGAAAGAACTTCGGGAAAAGAATGATTGGCTTGCATATCTTTTCAGTTCCTGGCACAGTTTGTGGCACAGAATAATGTCAAGAAATACTTGTGGATGTACTGAATGAGTAAATAAATAACTCAGAAGAGGTAGGTTGCTTTTGTAAGTCACGGGATATAGTTAAGTAATTGATCAGATATGGTAGATTTATTCGTTAGATGGGTCTAAATAACTGTTAACATCCCTTCAACATGAAAATCTGGGATTCTTCTTTAAGTAACTGTCCTTTCTTCTACCAATGACACATTTTTACCTTTTGTTGTTGTTCTTCCTGACCAAACCTTCATCTGGACATAGTCTGGAGCCAATCATAAGTATTCCTAGAACTTCTTATTTGGAACTCCTACTTGAGTTCTGTGTCCTGGTGATGTAAGACATACAAGAACATATTTCTGATTTACACAATTCATAATATATTTATCAATATTTTAAGCCCAAATGCCATGAGGTGATCAGGCAGAACAAATAATGAGGCACATATTTTGCTATCTTATTCTTCCTGGAAGAAAATTGCCTTGCCCTTTACTACTTTTATTCCTCTAAGAAAACCTAGTGTAAAGAGTAAAAATGTTCTAGTTCAACAGACTTGGATAAGAATTTTAGCTCTGCCACTTAAGAGCTACATAACCTCAGGTAAATCACTTTTTTTCTTCTAAAACTTAGTTTCTTTATCTATAAAACTGGATAATAGTATTTACCTTACATAAAATTTTTATGAATATTAAATAAGATATTGGATCTTAAGTGTCTCTAATTCTTGGCATATAAGAGGCTTGAAAGGCAACGTTGGTAATGTTGCTAAGGATGATGAAATACCTGTTTATTTCTTTTTTCCTCTGAAAATATCAAGTTCCAAGTGGTATTACAGATGTGAAAGAGAACAATCTCAAGGCATTGGCTATTTTTAGTATATCTCATGAGGTTTTATTAAATAGTTTAAACAAGCAAAAATATGTCATTTGCTTATAAAGTACCAAGACATTCAGACTATTGCTTTTGTGGGAGAGTCAGCATCTATTTAAACTATATTGAAACTTTATACTAAGTAAGCCCATAGTGAAAGGACAACCCAAAGTTATGCTAAGGAAAACATAGCTTGGCCCAAGTCCATCTAGCTGTAAATAAATTTGAACCTTTCTTGATAAACAAGAGTTAGGTTTCTTTATCATCATGGGGAAGAAGAGGTGGAGGCTATAAAAGATGTTTACATAAAATGTTTACACAAGTTTTTGATACATTATTGCATTAAGTCCTTTGACATGGAGCCTACTGTTGCATTTACTGCTTTTTTTTTATAAACATATTGTGTAGAAAAACTAGAACTGAAAAATTCTTTCTACAATTTGTCACTAATTTGGTTGCTTCAATTGGTGAACTAGGCCAGTTTTCTATGAGGGAAATAAAGAGATCATTATATAGCAATGCTGATCTTTCTGCCTATCTAAAAATAATGAGAACCATCACACAATAAATCTGAGTATGAACATCAGCATTGTCCCTAAAGATAGCCAAGAAGATCAGGGCTGGCTAAGCTGTACTCTCATTGAGCTCATAAACCTTAGCACTCTAAGTACCAGGAGGTTGGACATTTATGTGTCATTGCTCAATGATGCTGAGTTTACATAGATAAAAATGCAAAATCAGTTAGCTATGAGGTAAATGCTGTCCAGTATAGTTGTGCGGTTGGAATAAAAAAAATAAAACCTTTTGAAGCAGGCTACCTTCCGACATTCAATGCTGAAAATGTAGTCAAGTGCTTAATAAAGCTCTAATAGAAGCTGTAAAACTATGGTTGTTTAAAAGTGCAAATCTGGTATATCTTTCAAGTATTAAAAACAGACATTCTCCTTGGCAGCTGTCAGAAGAAATGTGTCTTAGCAAATTTCCTGACTGAAATAAAGTATTCAGCATTTACTTAAAGATTTTGAAGCTATGGCCCAAATTGTAATTAGCATATTTGTTACTGGCACTGAATTCTTTCTTTCCAGGAAACAGATGTAAGAGCAAAGCTGAAAGTGATAAAAGTTTCATTTTTCATCAGTATAGAAAACCATTTAATGATACTTTTTCATTTCTACTCTTGTCATTCAAAGTATAAATTTTACCAATGTTTCCTATTCATGCACAAAAACAAGCAATGGCTAAAGCTCTGAAAACGCATGCCTTCACATTGTTATGATGGCATGCAGCCATTGCTACACAATTTAATCTATATTTTGAATGTTCTAATATCATAATGCTTTTGGCTGCAGTAAACCCAACTGAAAAATTGAACTGTTGATGGCAGTTAACATTCAGATAAAGCTTAAAAGTAACAGACAGCCAAAGGCATCAGTCAAAATCTAAGCAAAATATAATATTTTGTTCCAGATTCTTTTTAAAAGTAAAAACCTCTCAACTCAAGAGTAGTTTTGGGTCTGTACCAAGATAGACTGAAGAGATGAAGATCTATTACTTATCTAGTCATAAGAGGCTGCCTTCCTTTAATTGGACTATGAGGGACTGAGTTCTCATTCTACCTGGCACTGTTAAATATACTGTTCTGCTCAATCAATCAATCAATCAATCATTTCAGCCAAATAGCTCAGTTGCTATTTTTTTGTTTTGGTTTTGTTGGACTTCATCAGCTGTTAGAATAAATTTACTAAGTTAGTTGGTTGTACCACTGGCTCTAACTCACTATCTAGGCTTATTAGAGGCCCATGATAGAGTTAAAAGTTGCAGTTCTTAGTAGCCCAAATAAATGTGTGTGTGTGTGTATCTGTACATAATCCAAGGACATATCTCTACCTCTTACTGTTGTTTATCTTTGAGTTTGAGTAGGAAGGTTTTTGGCTTTTTTAAACTAATTATTCTCTTATTGGCAGAAGGTATTTACAATATTCTCACTGATGTGTTGTCGTCATTATCATTATCATTATCAACATCATCATCATCACTACATTCAGGTAAAAACAGTGAAAAATCACAGAACAAAGCAAGGGAATAAAAAATTCTTATTTTTATATCTTCCCATATCAGGTAAAAACAAATCATACAATCAGAGTTTTATCTTTCTAATTGAATGGCACACTTTTGCTCTTGAACACATGGTATGTGTCTTTGTTAAATAAATCAATGTCTAATAACTTACAGTGCAAAGCCCATCAGCTTTTACTATTTCTGAAATTATAATTTGACCAAATTCTTTAGTGAACTTGTAGAAACTCTTTATCTTTTTCTTCTTTTTCTCTCTCTCCCTCTCTCTACTTCCCTTTTTAAACAAATCTAAATATATAAGTACCATTTTCCAAAGTATACACTGGCGTACTCATTTATCATTTATTTCTAATTCCAGGGCAGACATCCTTAAGAGTTAATCAAAGAGATGAAGGATCTTTGTCGTTATGATAATTTTAAAAGTTTATGATAATAAAGTTTGAGAGTGAGAGTAAATTTTGGAGTATGTAACAAGTGATTTGATACATGGAGCTCCTAAATGTCAGAGAACATTCTGTTTGGAGAATGTAGGAAAAAAAATATGGCAATTCAGGGAATTAAAAAATGAAAATCTAAATTACTTGGAAAGTGGGCTGGTTTACATTTCTAAATTCATGAGTTTTAGATGTGGGAGTACTGAGTGTGGGAATGGGCCATCTCATCTGCATATCAACAGAGCCAGTATTAGAATCACTCATTTATGTCACAAAATGACAGAAGATTGTGGGAAAGGAAGAGTATGGCATAGCCACCAATTTGCTGCTGGTGAATACTGGAATCTGAAGAGGGGAATTTTCTAGGCTTATCAGTTAGAAGTTAAGTCTAGTTGCTTAGTAGGAAGGAAACGTATAACTTAAGGTCCAAAGTGGGGCACTTTTTAGAGTGAGAGTGCTATTAATATTTATGCTGAGACACTATGCATAAACTGAACTAATCCCAGGTAAATTGGATGTATGTCACCCTACTAATGGGCAGAACACCATGAAGCATGCCTTCATGGAAGGGCTGCATTAGTGGTCATTGTAACTGCTGCTTAAGGGTTTGTGTGTTTCTTTTTGATTGAGCTTAGAATATGGCCCTTCCTGAGTCATTAGACTTTCTTTATTTAAGGCGCATTTTCTAATCTTTGTTTAGAAATTATCTTGTAACTACTGTTTTCATTAAAACGCAGGTCAGAAAAATGTGATCTCATTTCTGTCACCTACCATGTTAGACATTGCCCTGAGAAACTCACTGTTACAATCAAAGAATGAGCAGTAATGAATTTCTGTCCCTAGTTTGATTGCAAAATACAACATCTTCCTTCCTTTTCAAGTTCTTAGAAATTTTAGAAAACATAAGTGTTTAATCTGTATTTGTTCTCGAAGAAAAGAGGAGAAATTCCAAGTGAAAAACAGAAAAGTGCTTAGATTTAATTGAAGAAAGGCATCCCAATAAAACATGCATAAGAGAATCAGAGAATACAGACTAGTGACAGGACTACAGATCATGCTTTTCAGCCTTTCTTTTTCATTTGATGATATCTAAATCTAGAGAAAGTAAGTGACTACCAGGTTCATATACATCTAGAACTGGTACTGGTCTCCTGACAAGAATTACAGTTTCTTTCTTCCACTCATTACCTTCTCCAAAGTTTAGGTTATGACTTGGTCTTATTGAAAGATTTTGTTCTTCCAAGAATAAAGATATATAAATTACCAAGTATTCAAAAATCACCAAATTTATTCATTAATTCAAGAAAAATATGGTTTAATTAATGTTTTTAATGATGCAAAATAGTCTAGAAAAGATACCTATGGCAGTCACGCTGAATAGACCAGATAATTTGATCTCATACTAGCTATTCCTGCACATATTGCAAGTGGAACATCAAGATAAAATTATGTTTTAAAAGGTTTCAAAATATTAAAATGTTAAACAATCTCCTATGACCAAAACCGGTAACATAAGGGCAAATTTTATTCTTTTTACCAGAATAAGTTAATTTCACTATAGAGCAAACAGAATTTATTATATTTTCTCTTATCATACAGAGTCTTCTCAACTGTCTGTGGTAAAGAACCAGAATTTTTCCAATCCATTGCAATCTGATTCTTTTGTAAAATTTTTAAAAAGGAATAAAGAATGAAAGAAAAAAAGAAAAATAATTTTTAAAAAGGAGACTCTCTCCATATAATTGAAGTTTAGTTTTAGGTAGGGATTATCAAAATATTAGTAATTTACACATTAAACTTTGCATATTATTAAGATACTGGTGTGTTCCTGGACATATGTCTTTTTACAGGAAAATCATCACCAGCTACCATTAACACAAGTAGACTGCAAATTCTTTTTTCTTTTGGTGAAGTGACACCTTATTATATGATACAATGTTGTCACTAAAGGAACTTGTATATCGTTAATCCCTTCTTAGCATCAGTTTACATAAAATTAAACTGGTGTTCCTTTTGGTCTCTATATCTCTTTAGTGTACTTGGGACATTTACAGCTTATGTAGAGGAATATCTTATGGCAAAATTTCTGTGAGTACAAACTAAGGCGGTAAATCTCTAATTCTGGCTTTCCGCAGCTGCCATGTTCTTGTTCATTACCTATACATTTTTGTACATGTTATTCCAATATATAGATAACATGCAAATGTTACAAGAGGACTTTGTTGAAAGAGGCTTTAGAAATCCCTTCATTGATTAGAAAATCAGGCTTCTAAGTGACTTTGTACTTCAGATATTACAGTTAAGTGAAAATGGAAGGCAGCATATGTTGATATCATCAAAATAAGTATAACAACACATTGATTGAGAGAAGAGGTAAGGTACCTTTACCTGGAGGGAGTAGGACTTTAATAGAAACCTAAATGATCATGAAGAAATTTACCCTTCAAAATAAGATCACACATGAGTGGTTAGAGAAATTTAATTTCACAGCAGAATGATAAATTATAATTTTAAACTGGATGAATCATGTAGCCATTTAAAAATATGTAATATTAACAGTCCTTTCAAATAGCCCTTTTGAAGTTAGTAACATGACTATAAGAGTTAGACCATCTGCTTGCTCCCACCATATGTCCCCAAATAATCCTCTTGATTGTCCAATGGTTTATTCTGCTATCAGTTTCCAACTCCTTAGTTAGTAGATTTTCCTTTTGTTTTGGGTCTACTTTTTATGGTAATATACTTCTGTTATCTTCTCTCACTTTCTGGAAACCTTCTATTAATTTTTTTAAATCAACACTAAGTAATTGCTCTTGGTTAAGTTTGTCATAGAACTTAGTTTCAGAAAAATGAGGAAAAAACAAGATATTGCTCTGTCATGCAAGGTGATTTAGAGTTATTTTGAAATTGTTTTAAGTGATATAAATAATTTTCATTTTTTTTCACACAGACATTTATACAAAACAATATTCAACTGCCATTTCCCCTCATCAGGTTGAAAATCTGAGTAATGTCATATGAGATAGAATTATAGAGCTCCTTTATACAAAGTAGTACTTGTAAAATATTGTCATAGATACCCTGGTACTGAGGCTTGCCCAGAAATGCAAGTGACAAAGATGATTCCTGGGTAACATTTTAAACTTGGAGTAGCTTATACTTCATCAATGTACCTTCTGCACATTGTCTTTGATTTTGTACCACGATAGAGTCTCTACAGAGTTTGATAAGCACTGTTGATGAAAACTATTGGAAATTATTTTTTTAAGTTATTCTTTTTTCCACATAAGATGAAATAATTTCCTTGATTGTGTTTTCCTCTATGCTGCTATTATAACTATTGAACACAAGAACACTCTATTAGTTGTGATTTGAAGAAGTTCCCCTTGCAACTGAAATGCTACTGCAGAAGAATTTTATGTCCTCATTGCTTTGTAAGCCAGTAGAAATAGCCAAAAAGCACAGAAAGATGACCCTGTATCTTTCTCCTCCAGATATTACACAGATGTGTCTGTATGAGGGGATCTAAATTTTATTCAGAATCTTAAATGCAAGGAACTCAGAAAAAGATGTTACACTGCAGGAATGTACATCACAGAAGGGTGAGGTGGAATTTGAACATACCAATCTACAGTATCTACCATAGTCAGAATACAGAAAACAAAGCCAGCTAACCCAGGATTCTTAGAAGAAAATAATATTAAGTTTTGATAGTTTCAGTCTTTAGAATGAATAGAAGGAAAAATGTTCCAGGCAAAAGAATTCATACTTAAAAGATTCAAAAGTGAAAGAGGATGTCATTCACATTAAAGAGACTTTTAGAATCCTAAGAGTGTAGAAAGAACCAGGAAAGGGACTAAAGATGAGGTGAGAGAGATAAGCAGAGCCAGATGGCTAAAGGCCTGGTAATCATCAGCTCATTAAGAAGTGTTAACTCCTATTCTGTAAATTATGGAGATTCATCACAAAGTCTGGTAGTTCTCAGTTTCAACCTCTTCTCATTCTAACTAGGATAAGAATTTCCTTTCTTTCACTTTTAATTTCTTGTTTTAGCCTGGATTTGGACAGATGCTCATGACACCAGGCCTAGTGGCAGCAAACCTAGGAACATTAAACTTATTTCTTCCAAGTACATTTTCCTACCAAACTAGAGCAAAGGACATCGGTCATCAGGCAGCACCTGACGCTGAATTGTGCTCATTTAATTTTATGAACACAAATATACTAACTTTTGCAAAATGTTAGAAGAAGGATACAGTGATGAAATGCTTTTCACATCCTCTAAGGTAGTAATAAAAATGTTTGATTTTTTGCAAAATTTCAACTGGTTGAAAGGTCATTAACAAAGCCACCAAATACAAAAAAAAAAAAAAAAAATAGAGTGCTTCTAGGTGCACTCTTAAACAAGGGTTAAATTGGAAAATCTCTTTAAGCATCACCTAGTTACCTTTCTTCCTCTCAAGTAGAATGGTTATTTGCTTTAACTTAAGACCAGTGTATCTATAATTACTCTCATTTCCCCACCCTCATTGCCAAGCAGACCTTTCCTATATCTATCCTAAATTCCTTCTATATAACTCAAACACACTTTGTGTGTGTGCATAAATAGCAAATACTTGATTACCAGTGAATGTATAATAGTATTTCATGACCGAGCATTGTTATTATCACTTCGGCTTTATTTTTCTCAAAAAAATATCTTACTTTCGTATCATTCCTCTAAACTCCTGTTATTCATCTCTAACATTTCTTCATTGCTGATTTTAAGAATCCTTCTTGCATAGATCAATATTAATGCAAATTGTTTTCTTTGATCCTGCCCTCCAAATACATGCAAAACAATGTACAAGTCAACAGAACTTAAAAAAAAAAATTCTGAGAAATATACTTACTTCCAAAGATGCTGAAAACTTTTACTCTACAGTTTTTCTCATATTATATATTAATTAATAGAAGGCACATATAAGAAAATACATACACCAAGAAGCTAAGTAATTTATTCCTGAGCCTCACTTTGACTGCAGCCTTATCTAAAAATTGAATTCAGGCATATTTTCTTCCAACTATGTCTTTCTCCCCAAACTGCTCTAACCCAGGGGAAAAGTACTGATTTTTACCCTTCTGTATTCAATTCTGCAATTAAAATATGAACTTTTAAACCTAAAAATTCCAGTGGAGCATTGGTAAATAGTAGGAGCAATACATATCCAAGGGTGTTCACGTTTTTGGCATGTGAAGGCCCACAGAAGAGGGCTTATTTTATATTGGTCTTTTGTATTTTTACATTTGACTGATTGAGTCAATGAAAACCAGCCCTAATTGTTGCTTTATAGGCAGACTATGTTTTCCATCACTGGCACGTACTGAACTAAACCTTCGGGGAGTAAAACAGGGCTGGGCTGCTGTTTTCTGTTACTCTGCAAATCAGAAAAAGATTGGTAGTTCTGATTAATCTTTTATTTTGTTTAGTTGCCTACACAACACCCTGCCAAATTACTTTATAATAAATAATAAAAGTCACTGAGAACTATGTGTTTATTCTCACCACCAATCCAAATAAAAGACTTTCTGTAAATGAGTTATTTCTAATAAAGCACAAAGCTAGAAGAAAAATATTCAAAAGCAAATTTGCTGCATGGTTTTTTATTAGTAGAGCACAGAAAACTTGAGAAGAAATTCAGCTGATGCTGATGTGGTTTTAAAGATTCTAGAAAATCTAAAGGCAGCAAAGCAATTCCAAATATATCTCTTCATCTTGTAAAGTGACACTTAATGGGTAAAACTTACTATTAGGGTAAACATGATGCTATTCAGATTCTCTTCAACAGTAGATGTTAGAAATATAATTCATTGTGTATGTTAGAATAACATTTTTTAAAATGTGCTAAAATAAATCAAGCATTAGTCTCTAAGTGAAAAAAAAAAAAAAAAAGACTTCATTTAATAGCAAACAGCATCCAGTGTTGCCATACACACTTTCTCAATGGGAAAATGAGTTAATGAGATCATTCTTATGCAAGAACATGGTGAACATCAAAGTATGATTACTACTAAGCACATGTATCATTCTTTGCAAAACACAGAAATGCTTATATTTATTTTTGTTATTAATGTTTCCTTGGCACTACCAATCACTGCTCCCATTTCTATAGATGTGGAATTCAAGATGTAAAGTGATTAATTTTTTATCCAAGATAACAAATGAGTTCGTGGCCAGGCCAAGATTTAGCTTGTCACCAGAGTAATTCTTATATGGGACAATACAACTCTGCTCCAATCTGTGTCCCTAGCTGGAGTGATACAGCCAACTCACTGAAACATGATGACCAAAGAATTATTAGCAAATGTGACATCTGGAAGTTGTTTCAATAGTGCAGGATGTTAAAGCAAGTGTGTGTGGGTAATTAATTGATTTAGCACATTTAAGGGAAGTTTCTTCTCAATTACAATACTTACTGGGAAATAATGGTGTACTAAAGAAATAGCTTTTTTTCCATGGCTAGAGTTACCATTATGCCATTTCTTTCTCCCACAGTGGATGACATAGGCTCTTAAGTTGAATGTTGCAGCTATAAAATGTGTCTTAAAACACTGGTCAATAGGATATTGGATAACTTTCTGGAAATTTTCAAAAGATCTGCTTCTAATACATTAAATTATATGGCTTCAGATGTATTTAGTTATTTTGTTTAACTGTTACAGTGACTTCCCTCACCTAATAATTCAAACACCTCTTAAACTACTGAACAACCATTAGGATATGCATTGATTCTATAAGCTGCTGGTTATAAGCGTGTTTTACACAGTCAAGAATTTTTAGAACTCAAAGGCTTCCTCTATTATTTATTAAACAGTGACTTTGTTGAGAGACAAAATGGTACATGGAATTGAGCCTGGCGGCATTAACAGCAACAAACAAAACCCAGGCAAACAAAACAAAACAAAAATAATTATTACAACTGGATCCTGCGTTATTAAAAAGAGTTATTTAAGCATGCTGTGGAAGCTGATATGTTTAACTGAAGCTAAAAATAATTGGAAGATAAATGAATGGATGCTATAAAAGTTTCTAAAACTTAGCTCTGGGCAGAATTAGAATAACTTCTGGAGCAAATTGTAAAAGTCTTATTGGATAACAAGGTCAAACCTGGTTCCCTAGAAAGTATCCTATTTAGTGTTCCATCTAATAATTAATGAGAAATAAGAAAAAGGATTGGCCAGAATACCAGGAGCTAAATTAGTTGATTAAATGAGCATTTACATGTAAACAGGTTCAGAGTGAGACAAAGGAAGTTTCACCTGGAAAGGCCATCCTTGTCTCATGACTTTTGATCACATTTATCCTGAAGAATTGACTACATTTCAGTCTGGACTCCCCTGCAGTCTTAATAAGCGAGTCTCTTTAGAGTTCCAGACTTGGAAGAATGGGGAATATGAAGTCAATCCAGCAAACCTCACAAAACATGATATAAATAAATGAAATGCCAATTTACTCACTCACTATGATAAATCTAACTCAATTAGAAGAGATCCTTGTGCCATTCTGCACAGATAAGTCTCTCCTAGGCAGAAGGTTAGAATTATGAAATAATGATATTTGGATAGAACGAGAAATCAGAATGCATATGAGCTGTATATTTTGATAACATGATTAATCCATCTCTGTGTCAAGGATGTCTTCGTTCACAGGACACTCTCTCCTTACACAAAATGTGGTTATTGCTAAGTTTATTTTCTTTTGCTTCACCTCTTTCAGATAGCTCCCTACCCCTATCTCACCAGCTTCTTTTGACTGGTTAATTTAAGTATGTGCAGTCTTTCATTGGAGTTATAATAAAGTGCATTTTGAGTTTGATATTGATTTTATACATGTCTGTAAATTCTTTTAATATTGATTTAATACTTGAATACTTAATGGGACACCAATTTTCAGTTCTTTAGAAATCAGGAAATGTCAGTAGACACAAAACATAGTATGTTTAGGGAGGAATGCCATTTATTGTGTGGCTGGCTGATCAGGGCCATTTATATCTTGCTACTAAACTAGGTCTTATACCTTTTGGCATTCAGGAAAGAGAATTAAAAATGGAAGGCTTATGTTAATAAATGATTAACACAATCATAGAAAGAGTAAGGAAAACAAGGTGGAGGTAGCTGAGGGCATTCATGGGCATCTGTACATTGATTTTTTTAGACCCTGCTTAAAATATGTATATTCTATGAGATAAGAGATAAGAAAAAAAGCCAGTAGAGACAGGTAAAAGTTATGTGCTAAAATAAACAAACAAACAAACAAAAAAAAAACTTGAGATACTATTAAAAAAATTAATGATCTTAGCAGGTTTGCCTTTTAAAAGGCATCTATAGTGGGATTTTTTTCTTTAAGTATATTAGAAGGATTCAAGAAAGAAGGAAAATAGACAATTTAAACAGCTTCTGTAGTAACACAAGCAATAAATGTTGATGGCCTGAAATTGAAGCAGTGGTCATGGAAAAAAGAAGACAAATTTGAAAGATGCTAAAGTATGGTGAGTAGGACCTGATGTCCAAGGTTGATTAGAAAGGGACTGAAAAGGAAATAAAGGATCATTTGGGAAATTGAATTCTCAGTGATGCTTTTTATTATTGTAGAACCTATAGAGTAAGCGGCATGATTTGAGAAGATACTAAGTTTGTTTGGAACTTGTGTTTGAGGCATTCATTTGGAAGATTCAGTAGAGAGCTGGAATTTTGAATCTGGACCTTAGAAAAAAGACTGAGTTATAGGTAGAGATTGAGACCCAACATTTAGATGGGAGTTGAAACCATAGAACTCGATGAGAGAGTACGGATTGAGAAGATTAAAACAGCAAGTGTTCCAGAGAAATAGTTTATATGGAATAAGAAATTGGGTGGAAGAATGGGAGTCTGCAAAAGAAAATAGGTAAGAAAGATCAACAAAATAGAAGTAAAAGAAGAAAAGCATAGTCATGGAGAAAGTGATCTATAGAAGAGATTAGCGGGAATAAAGAGTAAGGATGACAAGTGGAAGCTACCTTCTTAAAAGATATTTACGGGAATGACAAAGATATGGCACTGACTGGGGAAGAAGCATTTCCAGATCCCTCTTCGAAGTGCTTTAGTAGTACCTGTGCATGGCCACATTTTAGCACATCAATTTCCTTGAAGACAAGGATTGCATGTAATCTGATCATGACTTTTGAGTCCATCTGATACCTTGGAAGTGCTCAGCAAATATGTGATGAAGAAGAATGCAGAACTGAGGAAGCATTCTTTTAGGGCTGAAAGAAAATAGAAAAAGGCTACATGTAACCAACAAAGATGTAACTGACAAAGTAAGGATGCCGATTCCCTTATTGAATGGGATCCAGAACTTAGTTTGAACCTTTTACTTTCAAACAAAATGCTTTTCTCCTTCCCATGAAGTACAAAAGAGAGAGAGAGAGAGAGAGACTAAGTGGGATTGATAAGTAAATTAAATATATAGATGTGATGCCAGATAGCCAAGAAATTTGTTGATGATAGCCCTGATGTAGGATGTGTTTAATGAGTGGCTAATAAATGCTAGGCATATACATTTCCTCCTATTGATTCATTTGTAAAGCTATATTTATAAAAGAGATGTTTTTAGTTTTATTTTTTCTATAATGTTTGTCAGGTTTTGATATCAGACTTATCTTGAATTCATAAAGTAGATTTGATTGCTTTCTCTATTTTTTTCTATGATCTGGAACAAATTATATAACATTAGGTTTACTAATTCCTTTAGTTTCAAATAATTCACTAGTAAAACAATCCCTAGAGAAGTTGGAGTAATTTTTTGAAATGTTTTTCATTATGCCTGTGCTTATTATTCAATTCAGATTTTTCTAATTTTTATAAATTTTTATTTAGTTTATATCTTTTATGAAAATCATTTTATTTGACAGTTTAGAATATTTACTGCATATACAATATAAATAAAATATTTACTGCATGCTTTGAGATTATATTTTATTCTATTTGATTTTTATACTCTTTCTCTTTCTATTTATTCATTTTCTTTTTCTTAATAACATTTTCTAGAAGCCTATTTTTTCTAGTTTTATTGCCAATAATCCATAGGCTCATTAATTCTTTTTTTCCTGATTTTAATCCAGTTGCTTTTTCTTTTATTTTTAGTTATGTTACTTTATTGTTTTGCTAATTATTGTTTAATAATGTGTAGGTTTAAAGTCATGAAATTTCTTCTGAATGTAAGCTTTTGCTATTGATTCCTTTATGACTGCTTTCTATTATTTTGTTTTTGCCAAATAAGTCTTTGATCATTGCTTTATTTTTATTCTTATTCTATGTCATTGCAGCTATTGTAAAGTAACAAAGAGCTGACTTTTTCTACCCTGGTTCATAAAGCTTTAAATATGAAGATTTATCTAGTTCATTTTCAGATTGACAGAAGATGTTTGGCATTTTTCTATGTCATTATTTTACGTTTTATTAATATTTCTTTTAGTTATTTTAAATTCAAAAACATTTTTTATTTAGAAAATATTTAGAACACATAAAACAAGGTGATATTTATTCTTTTATCTTGTCTCTGGTATGGGATCTGTTGCTGGCTCCTTCTCTGTTGCCCTATTGCTCTCTGAACCAATATTACTATCACTGTTCCTTCTGCTATACTGTCCACTCCTGCTGCTTTCCTTGCCATGGGAGTAGTTGAGCTTTTTTCATTGTTCTTTTGGTTTTCTGTTATTTTGTTTTCAAGATGTGTTTCCTCCGACTCCATTGAAATGTTCTCTTTCCTTCTTTTCTTTGGTCTTTTTAGCTGCTTGCTCTTCCTCAGCAGCAATACTGTTCTGACTGCATTCAGCTTGCTCTGCTGCTTCTTTCTCACTTCCCTCTGCCTTTTGCAAGCCTGTTCCTCCGCCTGTGCAATTTCAGCTGCAATTTTTTCCATATTCACTTCTACTTTCAAACTACACAAACTTTTACGTTCATTCTTAAATGAATCTGTACTTCCCCCAAATTTTCTTTTCTTTTCCTGGTGTTACTCCTCTACTTTAACCTCACCTTCTAGTTTCCACTGATGAACATTTAAGGATTAAACTCATTGTCTGAGGGCCTATATTTTAGTTGTTGTGACAAGTGACCAAACATTTGTCACCATACTCTCATGAAGGATTTCACTGAAGAGGTGGTGGTTTTTCAGGAAATGAGTGGTGGCTGTAAGCTTCATTGAAAAGCCATCATCATAATCATCTGGGCTTTCAGAAGGCTGAAGGCTCATGTAAGATTCTCCTTTCTCCATCCAAGACTTTCTTTTTCCTTTGAAGCGGCTTCTTCAGGACTTTTTTTGCATTTTTGTATGGTATGTGGGGGAATTATGATAGGCCTTCATAGATTAATGGTACTCTATATTTTCTGTTCTGTATTTGTTTAAATATTCTTGTGGGTTTTTTTTTTCTTTTTTTTTCATCAGTGCCACCACATGCCATCTCACCACATGCCACCAATAATCTTGCTAATCTTTCACAACTTTAGGTGAGGGTTGGAAGACTTTACTTGGTCCCAGACCTTTCTGCTATATCTCATGTAGGGCATCATTGTCTTATCAGGTGGCTTTGGGGTTTGGGAACTGTATGTAATTCCAGAGGATACCATGACCCAGCTCTTGGTGCCAAGTTCCCTCCCAGCCTGTAGTTGTAGGCAAGATGACTGTATGGATTGTGTCCCACAAACCCTGGGGTTCTGGGTATTTGTGTTGCAGAAGCTGGGGTGGGAGCTGGAGCATAAGATGGTCTTTAGACATTTTGGAAGATTTAATTCTCAATTATTTAAGAATGAATCTGAGACACTGTGGACAAAAAAAGCCTATTTCTTTTATTTTTTACTTTTGCTATGTGAGCTATATCTTATGTGCTTTTTCATTTTTTTATTTGAAAAAATTCATTAAAACATTTCAAAGTTTATGAACATTGATTTTTAACTCTAACTTTTAATGCTAATTACTTTAATTATTAAAAAATTAACCTATTACAAAATTAAAAGAAGTGAAATAACTAGAAAAATACAAAAGGCAAGAAGGAAACAATCATAGTTATTATGAAATTAAAAAATAAAATAAGAAAATAAAAGCAAGAAGAAATGATTCATTGTTAATAGTTTATTCAAAAATGTAGGAAAAGTAGATTATTCTTCCACATAATTTTTTTCTTTTAATGTGTTTAAACATGCATATATTAACTACATAATTTTGTTAAAAGGAGTAAAATGTGATATAAAGACTTTGTTCCCTTGTAAAATAAAAAATCTAGTGACTTCATATAGCCTACCACTACCACTTGGTAACCTTGCAAATAAAATCTAGGATGATAAGCCTTAATTTTTTTGTTACTAAATTACATTTTTATGTTATATATAATTTTTCAAAAATAATATTTTTTATTTACTAATATTCTATAATACAAGTAGACTTAAGTCAATATATTTCATTGGAAAAAAATGCTAGTAGCAGTCCTTAAAAACGTTATTTTCTCAAACTTAAAATTCAAATTAATCTCTGAGTCACTAAATGATTTTAAGTAAGTTTTTTAGGAGGAAGAAATTAGCAGTATATTTATTGTTATCTTGTAGAGTCAGTCATATTTTTCTGTTGCCTTCATTTGATATTCTTGAATCATAATTTTTTCTCTCACAGTTATTTATTTTTCCATTTTCTTCTATTTTGTGAGAGAGTCTAATCATAATTTTGTTGCTTTGGGCATATAAAAGAATAATTTTTTAGATTTTCAAGCTATATTTTTTCCCCCTAGATTTCTCACAGCTCTCCTACCACTCACTCAAAGACAATCAATGTTGCTCATAGGTAGAGTAGGGCTTAGTAGAGCAAAGGTATAATAATTCAGCTTTGAGTTTCGAATTAAAACCTGTGTCTATAGTAAAACACTATTTTTCAAACATAGGCTTAATTGAGTTTCATAAGTTTCAAAATTCTCCCTTTAGCTGCCACTCTGATCAATGTGTTTTATTATAATCCAAAATAGAGAGAGAGGCATGATTTGACATGAGAACCCTCATCCGTAACTATAAAGGTCTTGTATCAAGATAATAGTAAACATTACAAACACTTTTGTATGTAAATTATACATGTTTTTGTATGTGTAATTTTTTTTTGCCTTAGCAACCTACATTTTAAAATTCTGCTTGAGCATGTTTATTGATTTGTTTCTTTTATAATCATTGAAATTATCAAATTTTCTAGAGCCTACTTAGATGTGCATTTTTAAAATGAATTTCCATCTATACACTCAGATGAGAAAAATTGGAAAATAAGAAAATTTATTGCTATGTTTTTTAGTATTGTTTCTCACCCCTTGAGACTCAAATATGTATGTACTGAATCACTTAGGCTCTGCCATATATTCACTTATTCTTTTTAATTTTTTCTTTTCCTTTGTAGTCTCAGAGACCTAGTTTGTTTTCTTTATATTTCCTATTTGATTTAAATAATGTTAATTCCTTTTCTTAATATTTTTATGATGAATATTGTCTTTGGCAGAAAACATCTATGCTACCCTTTTCTGGTCTCTGTATCACAAGGTCTAGAAGCCTGGGAACTGAATTTTCCTGAATCCCTTACTAAAAGGGCTCCTGATACAGTTCAGGTTCTGTTGTGGAGTATTCACATGAAATTTGGAACATAGAAGTCATTTTATTTCCCTGGGGGCTGGTGACATACACCATTTTTGGTAAAAGAGTATTTTTGCAATGTTCTTCACTTTGTCTTGCCATTCATCTGTCCTAGGACCATGGAGCAGCTGTGAAGTGATTTCCTGCAGGCTGAAATTACTTTTCTAAGCTAGGATTTCTTGCTAGGGACTTTTATTATAGAATTATTAAATTGTGTCACTGGCTATAAAGTCATCCCACAATTATGTCCTTACTAGAGTCTATTATCCTCCCTTCTGCAATCCCAACCTTTTATTTTAAATCTCCTTGTCAAGGTAAATGAGGAAAGGGGCCATTATTTTTTGGCTACAGCAACAGCCTCTTATTACACATCAACAATTCATCTTTGATCACTATGGTGGACCACCTCTTAAGGACACTTCTAACTGCCTACATCAACCCTCCTTTTCTTGCCTTGTGCTTCTGTGCTTAGAGGAACATCTGGGTGACAAGGCAGTGGGAGTAGAGGCCAGGTCAAGGGCATTTATTAAAACAAAGCAAGGACTGATGTTTGTGAGTAGTCACAGTATAGACATCCAATGCCTACAGCTGGATCTCTTTCAACAGGAATTAGATGAAATCTTAGCACCGTAACCTTGGGTCCTGCGATGATATGACACAAAGGGCACAGTAAGAAAACAGAATTGGTTGATGGAATTCATCAATATTAAAACTTCTTTATTTCTAAAGATATGAAGAAAGTGAAAAACTCACAGACTGGGAGGAGCTCTTTGCAAGTCATATATCTGATAAGGGACTTGTATCCAGAATGTATAAAGAATTATTACGAGTCAATAGTAAAAGACCAGTAACCCAATTCTTAAAAGGCAAAAGATTTAAACAGGCATTTCTTCAAAGAAAATATATAAGTGGCTAATAAATAAATGAAAGTCACTCAACTTCATCATGCAAATCAAATGCACTGTGCAAAGCAAAAGCCCAATGAGATATTATTTAATACCCAGCAGAATGGCCATGATAAAAGAAGAAGAAACAAACAAAAAAAGAGACAGAAACAAGTGTTGGTGAGGATGTAAAGGAATTGGAAACCTTAATAAAATTGGAAATGTAAAATGATGCAGCCACTTTGAAAACCACTTTGAAAGTTACTCAAAATATTAACATAGAGTTACCCTATGACCCAGCAATTTCGCTCTTTGGTCTCTACCCAAAAGAAATGAAAATATGCATGCAAAAAGTTGTGCACAAATACTCTTACCTACATTATTCATAATTAAAAAAAATGGGAAATCTCCATCAACTGGTGAATAGATATACAACACTTTCTACAGTGTATCCAATCAATAGAATATTACTTAACAATAAAGAGAAATGAAATCCTGATACATGCCACAACAGAGATGAAAGATGCCAGTCACAAATGACCACACATCATATGGCTTCATGTACATGAAATGCCCGGAACAGGCAAACACGTAGAGAAAAAAGATTAGTGGTTTTGTAGGAGTCAGAGCAGGAGGTGGAAATAGGAGGAACTGCTAATGGGTGGGTACAAGATATTTTTTGAAGTGATAAAAACATTTTAAAATTATATTATGTTGTTTGTAAAACTGTAGTATATTAAAACCATTAATTACTCTGTACTCTTTAATGGGCTGAATAATATGGTATATAAATTACATATCAGTAAAGCTATTATTTAAATGTTTATTTTAGCATTAAAGGAAAGAGTCACAGATGCACTCACCCTGCCAAGTACCTGGTGCTACTTCAGATCCATCCGGATATCATCCACTACTCTTTTGGCAGAGGCCTGACCCTTCCTGCCAAGCAACTAGCAGAATTATCAGACAATAGCTCAAAAATCATTGTTCATGAGGCAGTTGATGAAAGATGACATTTTGTAAAAAAGGTGAGATATTTTTGGTTAATGGAAAGTGGGCAAAAGTGTGAGTCATTACAAAATCAGTAAATGACGGTTTAAAATATTTGGATAGATGTATGGGTGTGAGGAAGGAAGAAATGACCATGGACCACTCTTAAGAGAAAAGTGGCTGCCAGGCCTTCTGGTTGATGGTATAGACATGGGCCTCTGGCTTTCCAAGGGTTATGGGTGGAAGCCTGAATTTCCTCTCATTTATCGAGCCAGATCGCTCTGTTTCTGAGGTCTAGGGATGAATTAGCCAATAATTTACGTGTGTTGCAGTTATCAGAGATTATGGCTTCCAAAAATTAAAAAAATTAATATGTTCAGATTAGAGTGATTTGAAATTTGGCATGTGTTAGATTTTCGTATATATATTGTTAAGACAGTGAATGCAAGAGAATCAAGAGTCAGTAGTAGATGATCACTTCTGCCTTCCATGAGTTAGATAATTATATTTTAAACTTCCAAATGCACTTAACTTTCTCCTCTTGTTCTCTCATGGAACTGGTTGTGATTTCACAAGTTCCTTCACATAAAAAGATATATCTGTAGTCATTTCTTTGCCAAACACATCTGTCCTGCCTTTCCCTAAATACTCCTATCTCTGATCAAAGGTTTTCTCCTCTGATGAAGAATCAGCTGTTTTACCCCCCTTTTTTCACTTTGGCCACTCTAATTAGCCTGACCCTTGACCTCCATGCTCACTCCTGCCCCCTCTCCTCAGCAATCTGCTTATCTTCAGGCTCAAGGGATTCAGACCAGTGAAAATTTTAAACAAGCACATCTTCCTAAGTACCTGTTTTGAACCTAACTATTGAAACATACTTAATTCCCCTTTAAATGTCTTCTACCTCACTCTACTAGAGTTGAGCAATGGGAAGAATTCTTTAAAATGCTGTTTAAAGATTTTTTTTGTTTAGCCAGAATACAGTATTTTATTTGAGATAGGAATCAGTTTTCATAATGCAAGGAACTTCTACTTAAATAAGAGATGAAAACTTTCTAGAACAGACTGTCTTGCTTTTTCTAGTAGTCTCTGTTGCTGTTTTAGGCTGCTGTTGAATATATATTAAAATTTTTGTGATAGAAGAAAAGTTCTTATTTTTGTGCAAGATGTGAATTTTAGACTGAGGCTGTGTTTTCTGAAGAAACTAAAATTAAACATAAGCCCCCAAACCCTGAGGACTGATTTCTTTCTGAGTGCTACCATCTTCTCTACATGAGGAATTCATATTTTTCTAGTAATAATACTTTGATCCTATATTGATCGAGCTAATAACCTTGGCCTTGTTACACTAAAAATGTTTGTTGCCTTAAGAACCTTGAAAAACTTCTCTACACTGACTGTCAATAAATGATGTCTCTACCCTACTTGATTCCCTAAAGTTAGGATGATAGGGGGTGAATTAACAACAGCCAACCTCCTCTCTAAGTGCTTTACTTATAACTAACTCTTTTAATCTTCACAATGCAACTATGAGAATAAGTACTATTTTCAACCCTGTTTTATAGATAAAATACTGAGGCACAGAGAGGTTAAATAATCTGCCCAAATTTACCTAGTAGATGACAATTGGGATAGAGACAGGCGTTCTGGCTCTACTGGCTTTCAATGTCAGGGTGGTAAAAGTGGAAATTTGGGTTTATTCTTACAGAGTTTTTATTAAAGCCTAGATTGAAGAGTCAACATGGGAATGAAGAGTAAACAGAAAATGCAAAATTCAGTTATATAAAAAAAATATGACAAGCCCTGGAGACTGGCAAATTACAAGAACTGAGAACACTGAGAAAGCCAGTGTTTCTTGTTTGGAAATGAGAATAATAAAGAGAACACTGAAATGGGGTGCAAATGTCTTATAAGAAAGGGAAAAAAGACAATAGCTTGATCCTTAAGTATTCTATTTCTCTTTTTATTAGTAGACATTCAATTAAATAGATGAATAAAGGAAGAGGGGGAAAAGGAGAATGTTTCAAAGAATAAGGTTAAATCATCACAGCTTGACTAAATCTTAAAAATCAAAAAGTATGCCAGAATAGCAGGTATTTGAGACTTACTGTTAGAAACCATTTTATTTTAAACACATGTGCTTTCTTAATGATACTATTAGCTTGGTGTCTCCTCAGCCTGCCATCAGCAGGAAGTGCTGATTTGCTTAATTTTATTAAGCCCGTAAGAAAGGTAAATCTGTCTCCTGAACTTAAAGAACCTCTGCTCCAAAGTAAGTTTGACATTGGCCAATAATCACCCTGACATTCCTGTGGCTTTGGCTGCTATGGAAGCTGCTCAGTGCCACCAAGAGAAGAACCTGAGTGAGAAAGCGTCATTATAGCAGTGGCCCATCCTTTTGGTGCTAGGAAGGCCAACATCCTTAAAAAAACACCAGCAGAGATGCTACGCGCTGTGCTCCACCATGGTGGGTGTCCTTGGTGTGGGGTGAGGGGGAATTCTCGAGGCCAGCCATGGCAGAGCTAATGTGCTTCCTGAAGCATGTCTGAATTGGAAGGATTTACTTGTGAGAATGGCCTTTGAAAACGGCGTGCTTTACAAAAAAGAACTATGCAAACCAACTGGGAATAACCAAGGAGTAGGGATTATATTTTGGTCACCATGTATCTCCAAAATACCATAAGTCTTGGCCTTTAGTAAATGGTCCCTAAATACATTGTAGCCTTGGAAGTTTGCTTGTGTGACAGGTGGTTATACCAACTTGCAAGAAGCCTGAGTTTACCTTTTGGTCCCAGGGTCATGTTCAGTTGGCACATGTCCAAATACTCCAATTTTTCCAAGAATTATTGTTAGTAGTTATATAAAAATAAGTCCAGATAGGTCTGGTAGACCTCTACTTTAGCTTTTGGCTTCTGCTATTTTCTTACTGGTGGTAGATATGAGACACAAATGCACTGAAAGATGACCAGGAATAGCTTCTCTCTCTCTCTCTCTTTACTTATTTTTTATCCTTTCCAGATTCAAGGAGAATGTGCAGGGCATTCAGGTATGAGAAGCCAACTCCTTTTGTCTTGGTGGTAGTGAAATGAGTATTAGATTCTGTTCCTTTGCCAGCCACTTGGTGTAATAGCAAGTTGTATTGTAGCCTCTGGGGGCTGCAAGATTTATAAAACCACCAGGATCTAGAAGGAAGGGTATTGATCTATATCTATCTCTATATGTAGGTATTGTGGTAGATACATTTCACCTATGTGTAGGTATAAAGGTAGATACATATCTACCTCTCTCCTTTCTCTCTCTTTTTCTCATATACATATAATATATATATTATATGTATATAATATATATATTTTACATATATGTATATATATAAAATCACTTGTGTGTAGAAAATAGAGATTGGCCACTCCAGTCTTAAATGTATAGAAAGTAGTTTGAATGCTTTTGTTACAGTGATATCATCTACCAATGTAGATCTATAGCTATTTGTCATATTGTCTGTTAATACTCTTTGAATTTTGTAATAAATTCTTCTGTCATCAATGTACAAAAAAATGAAAGTGCATGTTTAATTTTTTTTAGAAACCTATTAAGTTTTTCATTCATTACAAAGACCATAATAATTTTGCTGACCAGAAGAAAATTAGAAGACAAAAATCTGCTATGAAGTTAGCAGCTCAACCAAACATTGTTATTTTAGAAAGACTTTCCAAAAGAACAATTTACATATGCAAACACAAAAGGTGTTTTTACATATTATTCTTTCAAGCATGAATTTTCATTTAGATCAATTGACTATTGGTGGAAGTTAATGTTGCTCATTTTCAATTCCAATTTTTTTTTGTGCATGCATAAAGCAGGAATCGCAGAAAGTGCTGAGGCTCCAGAACTCAGGTTTAAAGCATGTCAGTTTTGTATCAGCAGATATTTCAAGATTAAAAGCAATTAATTCTAATAACATATCTTTTTTCTTTTTTTTCATTTGAAAACAAAGTAAAGCTTTTGAAATTTATTCTCTCAAGGGTGAGATACCTGATAACATTGTGACTGTTAAAAGTGCAACATTGAAGTTATATTTGTTATTGTACTGGTAATATGAGTAGAAAATTTTGTGAAGCACAACACCATGGTAATAACAATGTTAAGAAACCCATGGAAGAGAAATGTGTATGGAATTGATTGTGGTGTACATATAATTCATAATTTCATCCAAACAAGTAGTAATATCATACCATTTGAAATAGAAGCAATGGCTGTCAAAATCTACAAATATTTTTATATGTGTATAATTGGAATAACTAAACTGTCATGATAAAACTAATACTGAATAAAAAATGTTTTCAGCATGGCAGTATACTTTTTCTTTCTTTGCAGCTTCTGAACATTAAGATTCTAGGAAGCTTTGAACCTTGAATAACTATCTTATAAATCAACCTTAATGTCCTACAATGATATTGATGTTTTTGTTAATGATTTCTCTACATTTTGGTTGCATTTTGTTCAGTGCGTTGTAAATGTTTAAGCAAAGTATTCAACAAATGCTGTAGCAACAAAAGCAACTTTAGGTTGCAGCTTGTAGCAAATTGAAATTGTTGAAGACACTATACTGCAAACAGGAAGACATTTATTTATCTCTACAAAAGCAGTACAGAGCTGAACAATTAAAGGATGAGATCATAGACAGTGTTTAAAACTTAGTTTTGAAATTGCATAATAGCTTTGGAGCATCTGACTTGTGGGAAGAATTAGTTGATAAATTTCCTATTTTTAATTAAATAAATTTATATCCTGTATTTGAATGGAATAAATTTGAGAAAGCCTACAAATTTGCAACATTTAAATTTGGTGGAACTTTCAGGGAAATCATACATAGAGACAACTTATTTGACAAATGTCTTATAAAAATATTTGTTAAAGGGAGTTACTCTAAATGGAAGCACAGTGCCTGTGAAAATATTTGGGCTGAAATATTTACCCACTTCGGTATAAAATAAATTAGAATCAAGAATGTAATTTATCTAGCAGAATTTATATGTAGATTACCAGCTCCAAATTGGGAAGAATTTAGAAATAATATTTCCTTCTTTTGCAAAGAAATATGTAATAAAGATGTCAATTATTTCAAATTTTTAAACATAAGATTTTAATTCAAAAATATTGCTGAGAATTCTATGGAAAAAATTAAAATAATAAGTCCATACCTTAAAAAACACATTCTTCTGATTCTGGACATAGTGTTGGAGACAGATTTAGTTAAGTAACTAAAGTATGTGAATATGTGGCAAGAATATTCCTTTTCTAATAGTTTACATAATCAATATAATCTTTTAAACTTCTTTAATGTGTACAAATATACATTAGTTTTATATTTAAGAAAAAACAGTTTAGAAAGTAATTTTTGAATGAAATTGTTTTGTAGGTTGTCTATGAACATTATATGACAAAATTTCAGTCAATAACATTTTCAAAGAATAAATAAACTTTCCAAAATTATATAAATTTACTTTTAGTGCTCTCTTACTTTCAGATGTCTGCCATAAATTTTATAGCCATCCTTCTTTAGGGCGTTCAAATCAGCTTCTGAAGTCTGAGCAAAAGATGTAATTTGTCTTCTTGGAAACACTGGTATTTAATGTAAATCTAACATTTATATTAAACTCTATTTAAGAGAATATTGTGACCATGAAAGAGCACCTAAAATTCCCAGGAAGAAGATATAATCACTGTAAGCCAAGAATTCAGAAGCCTCAACATTGTGATAGAGGCATATTCACCACAGAAAATACAGCAGTTGGTCAGCATAAACTCTTGATGGCTGTTAAGTATGTTTGGGTGAAATTTATGAGGTGCTGTTTCTCTACTTCCTGTTCATTTTTTTCTTTCTTCTTTTCTTTTTTTTTTTTTAAGAAAAGTCACCAGTACCGCAGCTGCTGCCTTTCAGTGACTGAAATGTAGTCCTGAGTGGCAGTGAAATTATGATGCTATTGGGCAGTGATACAGTAGTGAACACAGTGGTGATGAATCAAAGTCTGAGATTTTTTTCTTACTATATCAGATTACAAATCTCTTCACAGAATTTGAAGACTACTCATTCCTCAGTGGCCTTGTGAAGTTCCCAGAAGAAAACTATCTTTTCATTTGTACAACTGTTTACAATAATTGAGGTGATAATTTAATCCTTATTTCATATTTAAAAGAGTGAAGCAAATTTATTCTATACAGTAAAGAGCAAGCACAATATTTTATATATAGCTCTCCTCTGTGCCTGGTGGGACAGAGTAGGACATGGACGAGGTTACTTGCCATGTTTCCTGAGTAAACACAGTGCTCTTTTAAAATCATGGTGACAATGCTAACTCCAAATCTACCACTTGATTTTGGAAGAAAGCTCACCCATCACTTTATTTCCAGTGTTCCCACCGAATGAGTAGCATGGCATTAGCTGACAAAATCTTCTCACCTCAAGTATAACCACACAATGATTACAGTGTGTCACAGGGCCAGAGGCATGAATGTGCCCCAGAGTTTTGGCTTTGTCAAGACTAAACTTAGTCATGGGCCATGAATGAGTCACATACTTCTACTTTAAGGCAAAGCTTTCTTGGGCCTATAAAAAGAAGAATATTGGAATTAAACATATTTTTACTTATTATGTAATACACAGTACCTCTTTGATTTTCTACACTCACATTGCTAATCAAAATAATATAAAACAATATATTCAAGCAATTGTATATGTTACTGCCCTGGAATAAAAATATGATCATATAGTTTCTGAGGTTATTAATTAAAATGATAATGATGGTGGTAAATAATAGTAATAATACTAAATACGGTAACACTAATATATACCAGGCACCATGTTCAGCATTTTACATATTATTTAATTTTCACAACTGATTCTTCAAGATCAATATTATTATTATCCTTATTTTACAGAAGAGGCAACTATAGCACAGAGTGGTTAAGTTATTTGTTCAAAATCACACATCTACTAAGAACAGAGAATTGGATCAAACTGCCTGGATCCCAAGTCATGCTCATAACCACAGCTCTACAGCCTTGTGTTACATCAGGTTTGCATCCCTGGAAGAAACACTACTTCAATATGATCAACTATCTTTGAAATGCTTTAATTAGGTATGCTAACTTTTTATTAATGTTTCTCATTGTAGGTAAGTGATATTGTTCTCATTTTTTTATGTTTTGCTTGCGTGTGTGTTTGTGCATGTATGTGATGATTTGTTTTCTTTTTTATTTTCTATTTTTGCCAGATTTTATTAGTCTTTTACCTTCGTAAAATAGCTCAGAAGTTTTCCATATTTGTTGTGTCCTATAACAAATAAAAAGCATTTAACCTTTAAAAGATTGAAAAAACAGTATAGAACTCTTTGAATCTAAAACTTTTTTTGGAGTTGAATACATAGCTGTGCAGAGTCCTCTTAAAATTTTTAAATATCTTCTATATGCATTCATTCTATAGATATTTATTAAATTCTGCCATACCAAGGAGATGTTAGATTATGAATGTGCTAAGTTATGGATAAATAAAATGAACAAAACAAAGCCCTGATAATTTAAAAACATTATGAATTCAGTTTTTATTATGTCCCCTTTTTAATTTCTAACATTATTTGTGTTGATGTTTTTAATTTCTTAACTAAAATTTAAACAAAATTTTGTGTATTTGTTTTATTTCACTTTTCCTCAAAAATCAGTTCTCAGGCTTATTTATTCATTGTATTTTGTATGCTATCATATTTTTATAATTATATATTCTAAAAGAAAAATAGAAAAAAAAATTTTTTTTCTACTTTTCAAATAATTGACTGAGGTTGTTATTTATTTTCTCCTAAGACAGAAGATATTTTTAAATTTCAAACTTTTTGGCTGAATGCTTAATTGTCATTTTTTAAACAATACAATCCCAAAAGTCTACATAATTATCTGAATATAGCTTTCGTTCCATCCTATATATCTTGATATTAATATCCTTATTTTTATTAAGATTATATTGAACTTTATTTTTCCTTTTATTGTCTCAGTTGTATGAAAAATATTTAAGTGTATATTAAGATAATAATCTTTGTTACTGATTTTGTTTATAAATTTGGATATGTCTATATAATGGTAAAATATTATCTAAAAATTTCTATTATTTAGGATTTGTTGAGAACTTCAGTATGTTTCACGATCATGTAAATATGGTACATGTGTTAATATGATTCAGTGGTTTATACTTCTCAACCGATTAGCATGTTAATCAAATCCTTTGTCATTAATTCTTTTTATCCCATTTGACCCAAACTCATAGATAGCAATACTAATTATCTAAGCTGTTATTATCAAATACTCAGTGAACTTTCTGTACCATTTTGTTTTTCATACAGCTCTTGTAAGCAGCTTATACTTAAATTTGTTAAACAAATTACCTTGTTTTTATCAAAGGAGGTAAAATAACAGGTTATTAGTAAGGTTTGTTTCTGTTATCTTAATATAAGAGTACATATTTTTAGTTTTTAAAACTTTTATTTTTTTTCAATTTTCCTTGTGGTCTTTTTGTGACAATGTTTGTTTGTTTGTTTTTATCTTCCAATAAAATTCTATGACTGTTTAAGTTTTTCAAATCAACTCAACTAAATATTTGTTTTAGAAAAATTAAAGCAGGAAAGAAAATATATAATTTTTGATTTTATAAGATTTGGAATTTGGGATTTTTATTCTTTTATCCTCTTCTACTCAGTTATGTACTTTTATAAATTTAATCAAGAGTTATAGATTTCCGTAAATATTGTGAAATGTTAATGTTTGTGGCATTTGGACTTGAGTTTTTAATTATAGTTGTAATTATTCAGTCTGAACTTCCTTTACTTAAATAACTGCAGTGTTTACTGCAATTTTTTTTCCTTTAATGTTATGAGTGTTTTGCTCCTTAGTGTAACTGGCATATATTCTTAAAAAATATCACCAGAAACATTTATGAGTGGTTTATTTTCTTTGTTCTTTTTACATCTGAGGATCTTTTTCTGTAACATCTACATTTTGAATGTGCATTAAATTTTTAAAATATAATCTTCATAAAATTATTTGCTTTAATTCTGGTATTTAGTGTTATGGGGAATTTTTAGATCAGCTCAATTTCTGTAAATTGTAGATAATCTGTTATTTTATCTGTTCAAATTTTTTAAATTATTTAATCTTAAAAAAATTTAAATGTTGTCACCATGTGTCTAAGATATGAGTATCTTGTTTTTAGGATTTTGTTCTTTTTGTCTGGGGTAAAAACCTGTTCTCTTTTCAATTCAGAATATATCTTTAATTATATGTTTGATTATTGCTTTTTGTTTTATTGCTTTTATTCCTTCTTAAATTGAATATGTTGAGTCTACATTTTATATATTCTATATCACTCTGTGTCTTTTACTTGTTCTCATTATTTTGTGTTATCCTTACATGATGGACATTTTCCTCAAATTTGTTTCTATATTATTGATTCAATTTTCAGCTTTCATGATTTTAGTTTTTACTGCATTCATAACTTTGAGTTTCTGTTAGTATGTTGATATTTTTATTGTTTGTTTAAATTGTTAAATAAACTTTTTTACTCCAGTTACTTAATATCAACTAGATAAAAATTACTTCCTGACAAATTTTTATTGGTTCTTTTTCCCCTCTTAGAAATACTATTTTTCTAAAAACTCAAAGCAATATATATATTTCTATTTCCCTAAGAATCCTTAGGTTAATAATTAGTCTCTGGCTCTGTGAATGCGGGGAGGAGCATTTAGAAATCCAAGTGATTTTGACTGTGCATCAGAATTAAATAGAGAGTCCTTAAAAAATTAGCTTCTATGCCCCTACTCATTGACTTCCTGAGAGGGTAGGTCTATGGTTGGGCCCAGCCATATTTCCTGTTTTTTTTTTGTTGTTGTTGTTTGTTTGTTTGTTTGTTTTGCATTTTTGTTTTTGTTTCTTTTTATAGATTCACAGATTTTTTTTTATAATGAGTTAAGTTTGAGAACCACTGGATTAAAAAATATTAAGCTTCTCATAGAAGAGATGCACTTGGAAAACCAGATCCTCCCATCTCTGTTCTATATGTAACTTCCTCAAAGAAGGTTTCAATTACCTCAGGTTTAGGATAAAAATATACTTTAGCCCACCATCACTCTAAAACTAGTGACATAGGCACCTTAACTCCCCAAAAATAAATTAGCTGCCACCTTCCACTAGACTTGACAGCCACTTTTCCTTCTACATTGGCACTGACTTCTTGTGCTCCTGAGATACTGCAGCAATACAACAGCTACCTTTTATTGAGCATTTAGTTTTTATATGCATTCACCCATTTAAACATCCTAATAATTCTAAGGATATATGTAGCAAAATCCTCATTTTGAGGATGAGTTAAAAGGGGGCCTAAAGAGGTTATGTAATGCATTCAAGATCACACAACTGGTGAGACCAGAATAAGAAGACTGATCATTTAAGTTCAAAATATAGTCTCTTATCTACTGTGCCACCACACATTTAGATGATGCCCTGAAGAATAAATAATACACTATGCTACATCTCTACATCTCTCATGTTTTTTTTTTTCACTCTAGCAAGAACATCATCTACTGGACCCCTGGAAGTGTGGTAAGAGTGTGCTTTATGGAAAGAAGCTAATATTCAATATTGAAGAAAAGGAAGGAATGGGTGCCTACCTACAGAGATGCAGATGCTCTTCAAATAAGAAATCAATTTTCAAAAGCAAATGGTTATTAAAGAGTAACCAACTTCAAAAGATTTTGGAGGAGAAAATCATTACATGTGAATAGATTATGCTCTTTATCTTTCATGCAAATATTTGGCACTGGGAAAGAAGCCAAGTGTAACATCTGTAAACAGTTTGGTACTGTCCACTGTGCTCTCAATCAACAGTACCATTTGAAAGTTTATCCTGTTGTCACTCATCTCAATCTTTTAGAAAAATTTTTCTTCAGATGCATAAAACTAGTGAGAGATCAGGTCACAGTGGGTATTTTTCTCATGAGACAAATATTTTATATACCCAATGAAACTTATGATATCAGTAATTAATGCATTTAGAACACTGATAGAATAAAATAAAAATGAAAAAGAAATTTTGCTGAAGCAAGTAGTTAAAAAAATTTTAAATCAAACATGTTATTTGACAGTATGAGCACAATATAGAAATTGTCTAAATTAAAAAAAATTTTCTTCTGAAATCAATTTTTAAAAAGCCACTCTGTTGTATGATCACATCCTTTTCTAAGAGAAGAAGAGAGGACAAAATTAACTTGAGGTGATTTAAGCCACAATGGTGTATCAACTCATACGTCTTGTTTAATGAGTAAAACAAAATGATGTCAACCAAATTATATACATTTTGTGAACCTTTTTAACTAGTTGTTCTGGTGTCTAGTCAAAATGATTATAGTCCAAAAGATGTCATGATACCACAAATTTACTTTGACAGGCTTTGATTAATTTTATTTTCTCTATTATACCCAGGATAATTATGTGTTCCCAAATTTTTAAGCATAACATGGTAAAGTCAGAAGTTACATAAATACCTATAAATATGGATGCATGGAGCCTTTCAGTGTGATTTCTGGAACAGACTAATGGGGAACAAGTATGCATATTTTGAAAGATGCACTTTTTGAAAGATGACTCTCCAGTTGGTTCTGATGCAGTATCATAGGTTTGAGGCTCTCTGATCCAGTTGGACATCTTCATTTACAACTGAGGAAATGAAAGGACAGACAACCTAAGTAAAATCAAACCACATGTTAGTGACAGAGAAAGATTCTAATGCAGGCAAGTTTCCAATGTCCATTTCCATGTTCACGTAGACACCAGCAGAGCTCAGGTCATTCATCATCAAGGAACTATCTGCCCACATAGTGCTTTGAGAGAAAGTCCCTGTTACTTCCAAATATGCCCTCAATAAGCCTTTCCTCTGGATCACCAAATCACTTCCCTGGGGTTAATGCTGTAAAGACTGTTACTAAAGTGAAAATATGGTAGGAGTCCTTAAATTATTTTTATCTTAACTTGACATAATGGTTTTTCATGTTAACTGGATATTACCCCCAAGAATTCACCAAAGAACTGAATTTACAAGAGGTTGACTAGTCAATAAAAGAATGTCAAAAAGTCAAGCAGATTAGAATTCAAATCTTAATTATGCTTCTTGCTAGCTGTTCATATTGTGAAAGTTTTCGATCCTCTCTGAACGGGGAGAAAAATACATCTCAAGGTGGTATAAGTAGTAAATAAGGTAAAGGAATTTCCTAGCACATGCTAATTTATTGTAGCAATTATTCCTTTGGGATTCAAGCAGATATCTTAACCTACAACTAGCCTAGTTCTTTCTAGCCCTCAAAACTCAGAGTTAATTTTTAGAAATGGCTTCATTTGCATTAAAAATTGTCATCTCTAGTTATCAACATTTTTTTTAAAGCAAAACCTCCTGATGCCTAAATACATTAGGTTCTAATAAATTACAACTTTTGTGTAACTTATCTACTTTAAATACTTCCAAGATGAGAAGAGCCAGAGTGGCAGGCACTCACTCTGGAGTTTGTGATGAGCCAGTGTGTAGATACAGGAGACACAATGTGAAGAAAAGGATAAGGCAGTTGATGAGTGTGGTTTGTGCAAGAGGGTATCTCTAGATATTTACCAGTGGAGGTTAAAGGCCCTAGTGGAAAACAGGGATGGAGGAAGGACAGAAGAAACAAAATGTTAAAAACAGTTCTCTAAAAACGTTTGAGTAAGGGCTTAAACAACTCACCCAAAGATGAAGACGTTTTCCAATTTCTAAAATGTTACTGCATTCCGAGTCACACCTAAGAAGTCTCCTGGGTACCCAATATCTAAACTCTCTTTAGGACTGAAACAACAAAGCTCTGTGATGGCTGACAGGCATGAGAACTATCTTTAAATATGTGAACATCTCCTTTGTTAATGCCCACTGTGGTCAATCTATGTCTCCAGAGAAAAGGCAAGAATCAATGTATTTATGTTACAAGAGGCAGTAACAGCCATTTCCTCAAAATGTTTCTTGAGCATCTTTTGTGCAGAGTGTAGGAAGGAAGTATATATGATGGTTAAGCCTTCAGGCTCTGCAGTTAGACTGCATGGGTTCAAATCCCAAATCCATTGTTATTACCCTTGTGTTCATGGACACGTTAATTAGTCCTTTCATAACTCAGTTTATTAATCTATAAAATAGGAATAATAACAGTACTACTTGTTAGAATTGCTATGAGGATTAAATAAAAATATTCCTACAAGACTGTGATATTCAGTATATATTTTTGTTTTTATTATTAGTTTTTTCTACATGTGAGACACTATGCTAACAGCAGGGGATATTAGAATAAATAAGACACAGAGCCTTATTCAATTCAAGTTTACCACAAATTCAGACTTGAATCTAAGTTTTGTCTATCTATGGAATTTAGAGCTGACTGATCAGTTGGTGAAATAATCTCAGAAATCCATTTGTAGGAATAACTCAGGAGCTTCCAATAGCAAAGACTTAGAAATTTTAGGAAAGGAGTCTTCTGAGTGCAGTGTTGTATCTATCATTTGCACTAATTTTTTGCACTCAGTTAGTTTTGGAGTCAAATCTGTCTTGTGAATGGAAATGAGACTTGATAGTAAGCTAAAAACCCAGAACTGCACTCAGATGGGAAGGGATGGTATGGGTCACAAAAGCAGCAACAAAGTATACTACAAAACATCAGAGTGACAAACTCCCCTTGTTCTATAGATCACGGCACAGCTCACAGCTGCCCCAGCTCCTGCCAACCCAAGGGTACAGGGTGGACGGTGGCAAGTTACCAGTGTGAGACAACAATTCCTAGCAGAAGAGACAGGATCTACATGGAAATTTGCTTGACAGTTGATCTGACCTCTTTGCCAGGACTCATGAGTCATTTTCTAGGACAGTCAGAAACACATGAGGTTGTAGAAGGCATTTTCTAAAAAATTGGGTTCTTATGTTAGCCAGTGTGGGGCATCAGCCACTGGAATATGGATATTTCTTTAAATGGGACCTCATTTGAATTTATGGACTAGTACATATTATCTTGGGTAATTTACTGATTAGAAAGGTTTCAAAATATCATGTAGCATCAATAACTGAAGTTGGTCAAGCAGAGTCTAAAGAGCCCCTCATTGAAGATGTATTAGACAGAAGTCTAGTTTAAAGTGTAGGAATGAATGACCTCTTAAGACCCTTTCTAATCCTGAAATTCTTGGACTACCTAAAATTGTTTAGAATTTCAGAGAAAAAGTTTTTTTATTCCGAGTGCCTGCTTTCATTACAGATATGCTGATGAGCACATTGTTAGTTTGTTCATAAATATAGTTTCCTGGCACTATAATACTGGCTGTTAGGATATGAGATGCTCTGTGATAGGCCCCAGATCTCACTCATCTTTTCATCCTCAACAATGAGGACCATGCCTGGAACTTGTGGGTGCAGAGTTGAATGAAAGTGTCTTGGCTCTTATATTTTCTTTTCTTCTGAATCCTTATGTTAATGGTTTTGCTGATTGGCCGTTTAGCAATATTATTAAGCTCAGAAAATATTTTTAATAGTGAGATATAAATTCTAAAGAAATAAGTAAGTATTGCTTGATGGTTAATATGAAGAAATCTTGCTACATATACTGTTGACTCCTGTATATTATTTTGCATGTATTGGGCAAGAACATGTATTTTTTATTGTAACTCAAATATTCAGGCAATCTGACACCTATGAATTGCTTTTATTCAATATTATGATGATTAAAATAATTTATTATACAAATTATTCTCTATCTGTAGCTGCTTTGTGGCATGGTGTAAGAGAAAGAGACTTACAATGTTAATTCTTCCAAGGACACTTTTTGGAGGGAGGAAGGAAGGTGGTAAACATTTTAATATTGATCAAAGTTTTAAGCTAAATGCATGAAGTTCTGTAATTGTAAGTCTTCTGGCATCATCTTACAATTACAGAGGTTTCTGGTTCTTAGAATTAGAATATCTGGATCCCCAGGCCTCCTCAATTCTCTAAACAGATGAAATTACTTTGAAGAATTCATGTAACCTTTTTAGGTTTCAGTTTCCACATTTACAAAGTGAGGATATTTAACTGGATAGTTGTTAATGAACTTTTTAGTACTAGCATTTTTATGTCACTACAGTTTTACTTTTTATTCTCTGCTTCATTTGATTATTTTTCTGAAGGCATCCATGACAAAGAAATTCTTTTACACATGTATAAGATTTTTTCTACTGAATAATGATAACTTGATAGTTTATCACTTGGAAAAAAGCAACAAAAGAGAGGAAAATGTAAAGAGAAACAAATGAACACAGGAGAGACTGAGTGAATGCAGAGGTAGTAATGCTTGCATGGTATTTTATCCTTCGGGTTTAAAAGAGAAATTAATCATTTTCTCTTGGAATGCTCATTTCAAACACATGTGAATTGTGACCAAATTTTATCTCTTGCCACTGACTCCACTGGGAAGCTTCTGGCGATAAATCTCCCTGTCAGTATACACTGTCTCCCAGAATTACAAACATGTCGGAATGAAAAAATCTGGGCATACTGGAAATAATGTAGATAGGTCAGGGTCATGCTATATGAAACAGTTTTGTATTCCAGTGAATTGAAATGGCAAGTTTTATGTTTGAAATCAGAGACAGTGTTTTGGGGAATATGACAGTAGCCACTTAAAGTTTAACAAGAGTATGGAGCAACTACATTTGAAAATTTTGATATTTTGATTATTCTGTTTTTGGATTAAAAAGAGGGGTACATGCAAGCCTTCATGTAAAGAGTTAATATTTTTGTAGAACATTAGAGGGTACACTAGGCACTAAGGGCACAATATCTTGGGCCACAGACTGGGAACCAAGGGGTCATTCCCTGACTATTTTTCTGCAGTCCCATGGAGAGAAATTTCTTTGCTGTATATGGCTGGATGCCAGGCTACTATTCAGGGCAAAAACAAGCTTCTTGAAAAGGATCATGTCCTATGATAGCTTTGAGTCCCACATTATTTATATCTACTTGGCAAATGTTATTAAATAATAGTGATGAACTTCCTCTGGCGAGAAAGGGGAAAGGAGGGATATCTATATGTGTGTGGCACAAAAGAGTAAACACTTGAGATTGGTACAAAAACAGACTATACAGAGATTTGCTCTAGGTCACAGGTGTAACTGGAGAACTCTCTCATGAAGTCAGGGGAAAAAAGTAGCTTAGCTTGACTTTTTGAATTTATTATAAAGTATTTAAGGCACTAAAAGGTGTAAAAAATAATACAATGATCACTCACAGAGCCACCACTTATTTTAGAAATGAGATGTTACTAATGCATTAAAATTGATAAATAACTCTTCCCAAAAGCATTCTTCTTCATGCCCCCAGAGTAACCAATATCCTACACTTGGTGATTGTTGTGTCCATTAATTCCATGTAAATGTGTGTATATGTATGCATATATGTACACATTTATGTATATATAAACATATTTGTGTGTCTTTTTAAAGAATTGTTCAGGGCATAATCTTGAACAATATATAATATTCATTGCAAAACTTTAAGCTATACATGAAATTATGATTTTTAATATTTAGTACAACCTGCTTTTAGAAAAAACTCTTTGCCCAATACTGTTTGTGAGATCCCTACATATCCATGTTTATTTAATTCATCCTTTTTTCTACCGTATTTCATTGCATGAATATACAGCAATTCACCTGTTTATTCTCTCATTGAGGAAGATTTAGGTTGTTATTAATTTATTGTCATTGCAAATAATTTTGTCTAATCATATAAGAGTATTTTTTTAGGTTTTTCAAAAATATATCTAGGAACAGGTTTGCTGGGTGTCAGAATATGTATATGTACTTATGTCATTAGAATTTGCCAAATCACTTTCCAAAATATCTGTAGCATTTACATTTATTGTCATTACTGACTTAATCCTATTTGCCCATATTCTGGATTTCTTATGGATATATTATTATCATCTCATTTAGTCAAGATATTGGCTGCACTTTTTTTACTTTGCTCTTCTGCTTCCTTTTTATGTTTTTAAAGGGGCTTGAGGACATTTTATAATCAAATTACCACCATAGTCTATGAGAAGCCAAACTTTTGCTTAAACCAAACTTTTAAGAAGTAAACTTTTAATCCCTTTCAAAATTTTTTTATTGGGAAAGCAAAATTGAAAAAAAAATAGACAGTGATTATATTATTACATATATGAAAAGAGCATAATATAATAATCATCTCATGATTTTAGAAAGTAAGTATAAAAAAGAAATGTTTCTATAATTAAAGCTAGTTTTATTTAACCTAGTTTAATAACTCTTCTATTCATCTCAAAATATAAAAAATCCACAAAGTAGGTTTTGTTTATGAGAATAATATTTAAATCGGACAAATAAAATAAAAAATAAATGAGCAGTCATAATTTGGAGGCCTGAAAGTCTCCAGCAACTAGATAATTCATTCATAGAAACTAAAATTTACAGATATATTAAGGTAACAACTAGTTTAAAAGGTGTTTATAACTAGGCCCAGTACATAATAGGATATCAAATGTATATTAAATGCATGAATGAGGAATTTTTTTTATCATATGTATATATTTTTTACTATGATACATGCAACAAAATATGATTATTTTGTAAATGGGAAGTCACAATCTGATAGTTCAGAAACTTACTATTTCTTCCTGGTGTACTGGTATTATGCTATTGAAAGGGACCAAAGTTTAGCTTCACTGGAGCTGCCTTTTGAGACACTGATTTTAAGCTGTTTATTAAGAAACAAAAGACTCAGAAAAAAACCTTTACTCTCCTCTCTTCTCTGTCCAAGAGATTTAGATAGAAAAATCTTCTTCAGAAAGAATATCAGGATGCTTAGCCTACTTTAAATTAAGTACAGAAAATAGGAGGGCTTCAGGCAGGGGCCTATTAGCTAGATGTCCATTGTATCCCTTTTTTTTCTGAGCTGCCCAGCAAGAATTTGCCTGCCCTCTGTTGTACTCTTCCTCAACTACCTGTAAATCACCCATTCTCACTTCTCCTTTGTCTAAATGTCATTTATACCAAAATTTGCCTCACTGTCTTTTGAATTTTTATGCTCACATGAATTCCCGATGCACATGTATTAAAATTTGATTTTCACTTGTAATCTGTCTCTGTTAATTTGATTATTAGCTCAGCTAGAAGAATTTAGAAGGTGGGAGGAAAAGTATTTTGTTTTAGCCTCCCACACTTACACCCTTGCCAGATGAAAGATAACACTTTCCATGTGACCTAGTAGTCGGAGGTTGTTACTGTGGATAAGGGAATCAAATGCAATAACATAGATTTTCATTCAATGAAACTTTTTCCTATAAAAGAGATTTTAATTTAACCAAGCACAAATACCAAATAATCTTCTATTTGAAATATCTCATTTTAAAAGTAACACTAAAAATGAAAAATAGGACATTTTAAAAATCAATTTGTAGTGTATTAATTACTATTGTTCACTTATTTACCTAATACAAATTAATGCTTGAGTAGTCATTTTTTCTACAATAAATTTTTTTGTTTGTTTGTAGAAATTCTCACATTGTACAAGTGTTTTGCTGAAAATGATTCTCTTTTCCATTCTTGGAGATTCTAAGTACACTAAAATATCAAGTACTATAAGAATTTCTCAGTAAGAAAACTTGTTTATTCTTATTTGACACACTATTTCCTAAATTTAACCACAGAATTATTTATTCATGCAACAGGTTATTTCCTGGACTTCTGTACCAGGAAACATAGTTTGAGAAACACTGCTCAATTCATAAGCCCTTCTGTATAGAGTCATGCTTAAATTCAGACATATCTGAGCTGCAGGAATATTTGGCACCAAAAAATCTTTATAGAATATCTTTTTGCAATAAGAAAGTAATAAGTACCTGCTGTAGTTAATAGAACTTTATTTTTCTGATCTGATCTGTTTTCTTTTTTATCTAAAAGAAGAAAAATGTTTTATAATAAGATCCCATGACTTTTCAATAACGTAATATGAAAGATTAACATGAAAACCAATGGTTATCATTTTTCTAATAAGAAAGTATTTTATTCTTTCTCAGACATAAAATTTGTACTGCCTATTTTGAAATACCTTGAGGCATTGCAGTATATTTATAGAATGACAGGATAAAAAGGAATGGCTAAAATCTCATATTACATTTGGCTATAATGTCCAGAGGTTAGGTCCAACAGATTATCCATCCAGGTTCAATTACACGAGGCGAGCTTAGCCTTCAGGAGCTAGAGCCTTGAATCGTTGAAAAGCAATCATCACTATGAGACTGAAAATAAAATGATAGAATGTGTTAGCAGGTGAGGGGAGCACTGTGGGGAATTGATTCATTAATGCATTTAGTCTCCAATATTCACAGTCCTTGATCTCAAGCAGTTCATCGTCTCTCACACAAGTAAATAGATAACCACAACAAAAAATGATGTAGTCACCTTTCACAGGAATACAAGAATAACATCTAACATGAGTGAGAGTAGAGTAGAGGCTAGAGTTTATGATGAAAGAAGTGCCAACCAGGGCCTTTTTGCTCCTCATTCACTGCCTCATCCTGACCCTGCTCTGCTCTGTACCTCAAGAGGGCTCACCTCAGCAGGCTGTTCCTCCCCTCCTGAGTCAGCTATCTCCTAGATGCTATGGACAGTGGTTGGTACTGACGAGGGAAACAGGGAGGCAAGCTATTTTTGTAACTTCAGTTCCTATCCGGCAAGCTTTGCCAGGATTCCAGCTTCCTCCAGTTCACTTCAGTAATGGCATCTTCTCCCTTTGTCTCTCAAGCTTAGGTATCATTTTCTGCTTTTCCTACTCTCAGAGCTGACTAGGTCTGCCTGGTTGGATTCTTAAACCATTTCTTCATATGCAAAGTAAATTTCCTGTACTAATTTCCTGTGTTTTAAATAACTCAGAGAGGATTGTATCTGTTTTACTCTTTGGATCCTGATATAGAAGGCTTCTTAAAGCAGGTAAAATATGAACTGAGTCTTTTAAGGTCATTAGGTATTATCTAAGCAACTAAAAGAAGCAAAACATTTGTTCTAGTTTAATGACGAGAGTATAAATTGGAGCATAGTTAATTCAGCATTTAAAACTAGGCAGTGTTTAGTATATCATAAGGGCTTCATTGTTTTCCCCAAATTCTGCTCTAGAGAGCCCAAATAGCCTTTTCTAAAAGCAAGTTTTTTTTTTTTTAATTGACAGTAGAAAACTAATTTTGATTCTTCGTTGTTCTTTTGAGCAAGATGGCAAATGATTTTTTTTTTTTTTGGTATTAAACAAACTAAATTCACTTTATCCTAATCGTGCATTTCTGAATGTATAGAAAGTAGATAGAAGAAACTGGTTGATATATTTTCCTGTCAGTTAATCTCATTAAAAATAAACTCAATTAATTAAAGGCATTCCAAAGATATTTAACTTTAAAGGGAAGATGTTTTTTCAATGGTTAACTTATTTCCTCTCAGAAAGCTCTTAAAACTCTTATGAAAAATTTTCCACTTCTTCTTCTTCTTGGTAAATTGAACACAATTAAGATGTGGAAACATCTGTAGAACCAGAAAAGTTGTCCTGTTATACATATTTTCCAAGATAATGGAAAACTTTATATAATAATAGAGATCATATAAGTACTTCAAGCAGGACAAATAAATTTCCAAAAATAATGGTATCCTAACACATTTTAAATAATATTTTAATAACAGGCTCTTTCTAACATGTAGCACTTACATTCAGCTTTCTATGCATTCAGTTATGTCTCTTTAGTGATAAATTACTCTTGGGAATATCCTGTCAGAGTCAGGACTACTCTATCAATAAAACTGCTCTTTTCTTTAGTGCTAACAGAAAGACAGCATTTCTATCAGGGAAAAACCATGACCAAAATAAATTTTATTTAGAATCATGGTTCTTTTACTTATTTGATGTGTGATCTTAGGCAAGTTTTGTAATTTCTAAAACACTATTTTTTTTTTATTGGTGAAATGATAATAATAATGACTACATTTTGGAGTTTTGTGAGGATTACATAATGAAATATAAAATATAATTGGTAATAAATGCTAGTGTCCATTCTTCTATCACATCTGCAAGTAAAGTGTGCCAGCATGCGATAAACATTAGCAAGTACAAGTATGTTTCTGAGGCAAAATGGATATTAATGAGGAATGAAAATTAGTAGTAGCCTGTGTTTAATTATGTCAGATAAGAGAGTCATTTATTCAATTATTATTTGTTAGTTCATTTATATACTCATTAACATTTATCGATAATCCACTATATGTCAACATTATGCTTCATTCTAGCATTTAAAAAGGAACAAGACATAGTCCTCAAGGAGTGCATGATAAGAAAATGCACTAAATGACATAAAGAAATATTGGAACGGAACTGAGTTTGGAGAGTACAGGGAGACTTTCTGGAGATGTCATCCAGAATTACTGATGTAAAAACTAAAGAGGAAGAAACTCTATGAAAGGAAACAGAATATGCAAAAGCTCCAAGATAGGGCAATGAAACACTATACTTAATTTTTATGTGAAGTTGTGTAAACAGCTGTAACTTTCTTGACAATTCTTGGTGTAACTTTTTCCAAATCTTTCCAAACTTGCTATTTTAAATAATTTTTCATGGATATTTTCTAATTTCTATATATTTCTCTGAAAATGAAATAAAAAATATGTTCAAAAATCTAGTAAGATAACCAAGAATAATTATGATACCCTGCTTATTTGCTTAAACTGTGAGAATTCCCTTTTTTAAAAATTTACCATATTGTTGGCAGATACTAATTTATATTCAATTGTATCTTCATTTATTTTGCCGTGTCTGCCTATATTTTGCAGACTGGTAGACCAATAGCCTGATTTGTTTCAAAGCTGTGGGGTTTTTTTGTTTTTGTTTTTGTTTTTTTTGTTGTTGTTTTTTGTTTTGTTTTGTTTTGTTTTTTGTTTTTTGGCCAGCAGAGCTTAAACAAATGGAAATAACATTGAAAATCCAGAAAATTTATGTAAAATATAAATTTAAAATTTCTTGTGAATAGTCAAATAATCTGGCAATGCTGGATTCACATTCTTACATGATCATACTGGAAGAACCTGATGGAGCTTGACCTCTTCAAGCTGGGCTGGTTTGCCACAATCACTGGCATTTAGGGGCTACAAACCCTGGATCTTATGCCCTTCAGACTTCACTTATTTACACACATATCTGCCTGGTTGCATGAGGCATTTTATTTTATAACCCTGGCCTAAATTTTTCTAGTTTTATCTAGATTTTTTTATCCTGTTTTATTCTTCAATTTACTGTCTTGTATTTATCTCTAATGACTCTATCCTGTTTTTTGTCAGGCTCTTTCCAGTAAAAGAAAGTTATATTTGCTTTTAATATCTAAAGATTATCTCAAACAATAGGTTAATAATAAATAGCTTTTATGTTTTAAATGAATTTGTTTTAATGGGTGTTTTGCTTGTACTAAAAAATGCAAAATGGGTCTGAGATTACTTATCAGGTAGTGTATCGACACAAATGGACTTTTTACACAGTGTGAACCTTTTCAGAAGTATCATGTTGCATGAATCGTAATTTCTCCCAAGATACTATTACTGCTTGCCACACACAATTAAAGCCAAAGGTTTGGTTTGGATAAGCAATATCAACTCAAAAATGTCTATATATTTTAAGTTAGAAATGGTCTTAGTTTAGACTTAACTGGTTGATGGAATGCTTGACCACATGACTCAATATTCTAATTAAGTAGGAGAATTTTAAGATTTATAAAACATATGCAATCTAACTAAAACACCGAGTGAAACAAAATTTTAAAACATACAAGGAAAAAAATAGATATAAACCTAATTTTCTCATCTAATATGTTGGCTATATAGTCATATACTATATATGTATATATACATATATATACATATATACATATTACGTGTGTGTGTGTGTGTGTGTGTGTGTGTGTGTGTGTGTGTGTGTGTGTGATTGCTTCATTTGACCTTGGTAACCATAGTTGGTTGAGTGGATATTATGATCTGACTATAGTGGGTAAGAAAACTAGGGCTCATTTAAGAATCTGTCAAAATTCAAGTAGTTAATAAGCAGATCTGTAAAGTAAACCCCAGGTTTCTAAATATAAGTTAATTCATTTATACATTAATATTTATTGTATATATACTTTATAAAGATTTTTTGCTAAATTCTGGAGATATAGTAATGAATAAAACAGTTGCTGTCCTCAAGGAGCTCACAGATGCACAAATAGATATAATACAGTATGGCTAGCAAAATAATACAGATATTTACAGTGCATAATAGAAAACTTTTGAGGTCACCTAAGGTTGCCTTGGAGTGGGGAAGCCTGGTCAAGGAGTATGTATGCTTTCAAGAAGGTAGTACCTATATGAAGACTTAAGGGGAAAAGAAATCATATGAAATTTCAAAAGACAAGTAGAAGTGATCTGGGTAAAAATGGGGATGAGAAATGGTGCACAGAGGGAAGAAGGATCAGAATAAGAGAGGATATTCTGATATTCTGAAGGGAAGAAGCAGGAAATTACAAGCAGTCCCAAGAGTGTTTGGCATGCTTTCATTACCTCCCACAAATTTTGATAAATTGTATTTTTATTTTCATTTAATTCAAATTGTTTTTTACATTTAAATATATTTATATATTTTTAATAAAAACTGTTTATATGTAAGTTATACAAGATAATAATTTGATATTCATAGTGAAATTAGTCAATTAGTCAAGCTAATTAACATATCATCTCTCCTCATATACTTACCTTGTGTGTGTGTGTGTGTAATAAGTGTACCTTAAATCTACTCTCTCCACAGATTTTGTGTTCAAAATACTTAAAAATTTTTTTTGCTATTAGTTATTTGATCCATGTGTTATTTAGAAGTGTGCTGTTTAATTTCCACGTATTTTGGAATTTTCTAGTTATCTTTCTGTTACTGATTTCTAACTTAATTCCAGTGTTATCTGAAAGCAGACATTGTATGATTTGAGTTCTTTTAAATTTGTCAAGATGTGTTTTATGACCCAGATTGTGGTCTATCTTGGTAAATCCACGTGAGCTTGAGAAGAATGTGAATTCTGTTGTTTTTGGATGAAGTAGTCTCTAGATGTCAATTATGTCCAATAGGTTTCAGGTGATGTTGAATTTAACAATGTCCTTACCGATTTTCTGAGGATCTGGAGGATCCACCATTTCTGAGAGAGGAATGCTGAAGATTTCAACTATGATAATGAAGCCACTATTTCTCCTTCTAATTCTGTCAGTGTGTGCCTCACGAAGTTTGACCTTCTATTGTTAGGCCCATGAATGTTAAGAACTGTGATGTCTTCTTGAAAAATTGAGCCCTTTATCATTATGTAATGCCTTTCTTTATCCCTGATAGATTGTGCTTTGAAATCTGCTGTCTAAAATTAATATAGTTACTCTTACTTTCTTTTAATTAGTATTAGTACAGTATATTTTTCTCTATTTACTTTTAATCTCTATGTGTCTTTATATTTAATGTGGACAACTTTATAGACAACATATATTTGACAATCTTTGTCTTTAATTGGTGTATTTAGACCATTGATGGGCAAAGTGATTATTAATAGTGTTGGATTAATATCTACCATATTTGTTACTGTTTTTTACTGTTGCTCCTGTTCTTTGTTCCTTTTTGTTGTCTTCTCTTTTTCTGCCTTTTGTGGTTATAACTGAGCATTTTACATTATTTATTTTTTTTTCAAGCATATTGGTTATATATATATATCTATATCTATATCTATATATATATATATATAGATATATATATATATATATAAACTTTTTAAAGTTGTGGCCATAGAGTTTGCAATATACATTTACAGCTAAGCCAAGTCTATTTTCAAATAACTCTATACTGCTTCATGAATAATATGATTACTTTATAGTAGCAAAATAATAAATAATTCTAATTTCTTCCTATTTTATTATTACTGTCATTCAATTCACTTATATAAGAGCATATATACGTGCACGTATATACACACACACACACATATACATACACCTCACTAGAGTGGCTAAAATTAAAAAAAAAACCAATTTGTTAATGAGGGTGCACAGCAACAACACCACCCATAAACTGTTGGCAGCAGTGGAAAATGGTACTATCACTTTGGATACCATTTTGCAGTTTCTTAAAAAACTATATATAAACCTCCTGTAATAATTCAACAATTATACTATTTTTATAATAAAAGCATATATTCAAAGACTTGTACACAATATTCATAGCAGCTTTATCCAAAAATAAACATAAGTTCATAGCAGTAATAATCCCAAACTAGAAACAACTCAAATGTTCATTAACTGGTGAATGAATAAACAAATTGTAGCATATCTATATAATAGAATAATACTCAGTAGTAAATAGGAATGAGCTATTTATATACCAATAATATGGATAAATCTCAAAATAATTATGGCAAGTAATTACATTACCCTAGTAAATGTAAGCATCAGTAGTGGCAGAAGGCAGATCAGTTGTTGCCTCAAATGAGAGAGAAGGAAGCTATGAATTATAGAGAATACAAGGAAACTTTTTCAGATGATGGAAATAATCATTATTTTGATGATGATGGTTTCGCAAGTTTACATTTGTTAAAATTCATCAAGTATGTGTAATTTCAAGTATGTGTAATTAATGCATCAAGTATGTGCATTAATAACTCAATAATGTTATAAAAAATAAACATGAAAATTAAAATTTCACAGATATTCCCAGAGTTCACTAGACCAACCAGGAGCCTCTGAGATATGCCTATAAGGTTTGCTCAGATCTCAAAATTTTATTAATTACTTATAATATGCCTAGCATAACTCTGGGTTCAGAGGATACATGACTATGAATATAACAAAAAGCTAGCTTAGCCTCAAGGAGCTCATAAGTTTTAGACAATAACAAATTAATGGTCATTAAAATCAATTTAATTGATGGTGAATAGCATTTTTAAAGATGAACTAAAATAGACTGGAGGAACAGAATAAATTAGTGTCCATCAAATGCAGCAGAGCAGATTATGTTTGCTGCGTTAATATATGAACTGTAGTTCTTATATAGATGATAGTGAAAAAGTAGTACCACTAGGGCTAGTAGAGGAGACGTGAGTGTAAAAAGTAGAACGCAGTGAAACAGGTCAAATGACAGAAGTACACACAAAAAAGAAAGATGTAATAATAGTGACTAGGTAAAGAAACCAGGAAGATAATACTATAACTTTTTTATTTCAAGAAGGAAAGAGTTGAAAAAGTTAGTAAAAAAAGATAGGAAAAGATTTGAAGAAAAGACTTGAGCTTTCAAATATGATGGAGTAGTTCATATCAAATCAATTTTCCCACTAAAAATAACTACAAAGACATATAAATAATCCTATTGAAAACTCTTAATAATATATTGAACAGTGAGGCAGACTGATTTTGAGGAGCAAAGATTCTGAAGAGAAGGAAGACAAATTGAGATGAGTCCAGCATTTGCTATCACTTTTTCCCCTGTGGTTATTTGTGGTTCAATAAGCAGTGATCTAAAAGCCCATGTCTAAAGTGGTAGTTCCCTCCTTTCACCTGTCTCACAGGTTTATGGGACACAGAGTGCAAGGCTACCAAGGCAACTAGGTCTTGAGACATCAAATCACATAAATAAAACAAAAAAACAAACAAACAAACAAATTGGTAAATGAGTCTGACGTTCTGTAGATTATTTTGAGAAATTCTATTTCTAAATTCTTTCAAGACAAGACAGCCAAGTTTACTGGAACAGGTAAAAGGCTAAAACTCAAATATGAGATTTTTTTGTCTTAGCAGAAAGGAGACACAAAGAGAGAAGACCCTGGTAAACACTAGATTTTCACAAATCTGTGAGGATAAAAGTAAGAACACTCATTATCTTTGAGAGAGTAATGATTGGGAAGGGGAGCCAAGAAGACTTTTGGAGTGCCGGCAATAATACTTTTTGATCTGGGAGTACTTACATTACCATGGTTATTTCGTAAAAAGTCATAAATACATTTGTGATATGCATTCACTTATGTGCATACGTTAACTTTCAAAGATATGGAAAATGAGCATCTCTTGCCTTAAAAAAGATGTACTATTGTTCAGATAGTAATAAAGAGGAACGTTTCACCACATTCCTCATTTAAGAACATAAAGCATATTTGATCTGATTTGTCAGAGAAAAAAGTTTGAAAAAATGAAAATTATAAATAAAAGTGATTATTGTTATATTTCTTCCTTCCATAGAAATTGCACTGTTTTTATTTGATGTATTCAACTAGAGAGTATCCAATGTCGGGAAATTAATTGGGAGGAAAAGAACAAAAGAAGGCACCACATTATCCATTTTAAGTATTGTATTTATACAAAAACATAAATGTCATTTAAAATAATTGTGGTCGCTAAGGATGGAGAAAGGTCAGAAGATTAACACACTCTAGAAGGAAAAGCCAAAGCTTAGAATTGGCCAGATTTTAGAGTGTTTGAGAATGTGGTATCCTCCAAGAAAAATTTTTATTGCAACATATATTTTATTAGAATCCTAATTGTTTTCAGTCTCTAGCAGAGCAGTAATGGCATGACAATGTTTTTATATTTCTTTTAGAAGGTTTTTTTCCCTCTAGATTTCTCTTGGAGAGCTGTCTTTAACATTTGGTTTACTTTTATAGTGGCAATATTTTTTCCATTGTTTTGCATACTAAGACAGCAATTGATTAGTATAGAATCCTTGGGCCAAGTTCTGCCCTAGGATATGTATATGATCCCCACCAACTTCAAATAGAGTTGCATGCACACATCCTCTAGTGGAATTTGGCTTTCTTCCATGGTAGTCAATGAGAGTCATTGAAGTCAATGGGAGCCATACATGGATAACTGACAACTAAATTTGGCCATTAGGAATTGAAAATCATCTGAATGTGTTCTATGGGTAAAAAAAAAATCAAAAGCTAAGATTTATGGTAGGTCATAATTCCTGAAATTAAGTATTTTTATCAACCAGTTGAAATCTTACACTATGTATCTATTAAAGCACTCTAATGACAGAAAGGTTTGTAATTTATTTGTTATATAATCTTTTGTTCATATAATAATAACTGAAACCAGAAAATAAAGAGACACTTAGTTTCAGGTGATTTCATAAAAAGCCCATTAATTGTAAAATGTAATGCTACATTTTTATCTTCTCTAGTGAACATGTTCATATGTAAAAATACCAATTATTGAAATCCTAAAAGTTTGTGACCGAAAAAAAAAGTACTTACATTAAAGTCAATTTTATAGTGTTGATTAGAAGTAAATAAAAGATAAGATCTCATCCCTTCCCATTCCTCTGCTCTAATATCACCTGAGGGAAAGCTAGAGCTTTGTCTCCATAGAATACATAGTTGTCTATGGTGTTTATTCATTTAGGGACATTCTGAAAAGAGTTCTGTGAGGAATTGACTTGATCTGGATTTGGGCTTATTTCATTAATATACCATCTCTTGTAGACAAGGATAATACCTTCCTGAAGGTAGCAGTTATTCTCCTGGCCCAGATTCACAAGACTTTTTTTCTCAAATTCTCATGATATAAAATTTCAAACATTCCAAAAATATGAAAGAATACACAATGCACTTCTAAAACCTCCATCTTATTCTATAATAGTCTATATTTCCTCATTCTCTTTTTCTTCTTCCCTCCCTTTTTACCTTCCTTTCTTCCCTTTCTTATTTTCTTTCCTTTTTTCCCCTCTTTCTGTTAATTCTCTGATGAACCATTTGAGGGCAAGATGCAGACATATTGAGATATCATCTCTAAATATTTCAGAATTAACTACTAAGAACAAGGATGTTCTCCTATATAACTACATTCCTGTTATTATATCTAAAAATTTAATATTAATTCTCTAACTTTATAACTAGTCGATATTCAACATTTTCAAATTGCCCTCACGATGTCTAAGGCTATTTTAGAAACTGGGATCCAGTTAATATTCATATATGACTTTTGATTTTTATGTCTGTATAACATAAAATTATCTTCTTAACTTGATTAAATTTAAATTGTTGTGGCAAGATTTCTTCAAAGGTGATACTAAGTTGTTAATATAACATCACATTAGAAAATATGTCATCAGTAGTGGTATGAAGTTTTATCACATGGTTATGACAATGACTACCAGAACCTCTATAGAAAAATTATATATATAATTATATAATTATAAACTACAACAGACTTTCAAACAATGGTATATATATATATATTCTTTATATATATAGTATACTATATATATATACTATATATAGTATATATATGTATCCTTTATATATATCTTTTATATATATAGTATATTCTTCATATATATATATGTATATATATATATATTCTTCAACTAATCTATACAAGTATTTTGTTGGACAGCACTTGGCACAGTGAGACTATCTTGCCCCCAACAGACTTTCAAACAATGGTTTTAGTATCTTTTGGTGATCTTGTCTGTAACATATATTTCTTTGGGTTTTTAATGATGAGAAACCTCTCTTAAAGGGCAGAGAATAATGATTTATAATTTTTAAAATATAAAACAAATTTTAAATTAGTTTTTAAAGATAAAGATATAATATTTCATGTAAATTTGTGTTATATATTCAATAGAAATATTTACTATGTATAATTATACTATATGTTAGTACTACTTAGCACTAGCACTTTAGCACTGTAAGAAATGTAAGAAATATGAACATATTAGTGTTGACATTAGACTTTATGACTGTGGATTTGAAGCCTCAGTCATGATTAATTTTTCTCACTATTAATAAAATAATATTGTTTAATTTAAGTGGTATGTGCAGGCATAATGAAAGTAGTGTAAGTGAAGACAGACTACGGTAGATACATCTTAGGAGAAATGTCATTTACTCTTTCTGAAATAACTGGATTAATAATTATATAAAGATTTAATTTAGAGTAACATTCAAATAGATGTTCATTGCCCTAGATTATTTTTTGTTTCCAACCAAAACCTTCAAAAATGGATAGCATTGTCAATAGCCACATGTACTCTAAATACATAGAGCCAGCCAACTTAGATTTTTGTTCAGATGACTATTTAAACTTTAAGAAAGTTACTTATTCTTTTTGAATCTCCATGGTTTTCTTGATAGAAAAAAAAGTTGTACTTGATATAGAAGAAATCTTTCAGCTCTAATATGATTTCTACTCTAGGTATCTACTAAAGTTCTTAAAATATAATTGTAACGTGTTTTATATTCAAGAATCAAGACATTCTACTTGAGAAAAAAGTGTATATTTATGATATCAGCAATTTGGATCATTGTAGATTCAACAAAATGAATTAATCAAAGATAGAGGCTATTTAACATAAAAATTTTGCGATAGTGTTAAGAAGAACATATCTTGTGGCAGCATCAACATAGTCATTCTGATGTCTCTGTTGGTAATTGTCAGAAAACAGATGGGAAGCATTTAAAGTAGAATGGTATGAACATGAACTGAATTAATAGATGTATCTTCCAGTATTTCTCTCTTCATTTAAAGTCTATATCATAAACAAATCACATAAGTTTTCTGATTCTCATTTGTAAAATAAGAATAGCAACACTGCTTGGAAGTGGATATTGAAATAAATTCTCCCTTTATAATTCTAATAAATATATAATTCAGATACATAATTATAAAATATAAGTGAATTATTGATTTAATCTGTGGGCATTAATAGTAAAATAATCTGTAATATATACCAATGACCTTTTTTCTACTTGATGTCACAGAGTTAGAATTCACGTTCTGCTTGTTATTTGTCTTTTCAGTGGTATATTAACATGACATTGATGGCATTCTTGTGGATCAGATTGATGGGATATGACCATGTAGTATTTGTATCTACCCATCCTCTCTTCTAGAGTTAGTAACGCCCTTCATCTGGGGTACCCACTATCCTCCACACCATATGATTCTGATAAACCAGTCAATCAGATATATACATTCCAATAGCAGCCTTTAACTATAGAGATGAGCCCAAGTTTCAAGTTAGACCAAAGAATTTTCTCTAAGGAAGGCCATATGGTCTCAGTCACAACTACTCAGCTCTGCCCTTCTAGTGCAAAAGCGGCTATAAACAGTACGTAAATAGATGTGTGGTTGTATTCCAATAAAACTTTATTTACAAAAATAGGCAGAAATCTAGGAATTGGCCTGCAGACTTGATGTTCTAGAGAGAGATGATCCATGAACTGCTCTGAGCTTGAAATTTTCCTGGATCATCAAGAATTAGCTTTGCAAATTCTATTTTTTTTGTAAATCTCAGTTTTATTGAGATGCAATTGACATATAAAATATTTAAATTGTACATCTTGATATACACCCACATTGTGGAAGAATTCCCCCCATCTATTTAATATATCTATTACATTACATATTTATCTTTTTTATGAAAACATTTAAGTTCTATTCTCTTAGAAAATTTCAATAATACAATACAGTGTTATCAACTATAATTACCATGTTTTACATTAGATATTTTGATCTTACATGTCTTATAGTTGAAAGTTTTGACCCATTATCAACCTCTCTCTATTTTCACCAATCTTCAGTTCCTGGCAACCATATTTGTCCTCTCTGTTTCTATAATTTTGATATTTTTAAAAAAGATTTCACATGTAAGCTTACAAGGTAGTGTTTGTTTTTCTCTGTCTAGCTTATTTCATTTAGCATAATGTCCTCAAAGTTCATCTACATCATAGCAATGACAGAATTTACTTCTTTCTAATGGCTGAATAATATTTCTTTGTATATATAACTATATCAATCTGTTCACAAACACTTAGATTGCTTCCATATCTTGGCTGTTGTAAATAATGTAATGAACATGAGAGTTCAAATATATATTTGCTATCTTGTTTTTATTTTCTTTGGATATATACCCAGAAGTGGAATTGCTTGATCATATGGTAGTTCTATTTTTTTTAATTTTTAAAAGAAACTCCATATTGTTTTCTATAGTGGCCATACCAATATACACATTCTTACCAACAATGCATAAGCCTCCTTTTTTCCATATCCTCATCAAAACTTATCTCATCTCTTTGATGATAGCCATTCTAACAGGCATGAGGGATACATCTTATTGTGATTTTGGTTTGCATTTCCCTGGATTAGTGATGTCGTGCACATTTTCATGTACTTGTTGGTCATTTGTACATCTTCTTTAGAAAAATTTCTGTTCAATTCTTTTGCCCATTGTGTTGTTGCTATTGAGTTGTATCAGTTCTTTATATATTCTGGATATTAACCACTCATCTAATAAATGGTTTGCAAATATTTTCTCCCATGCAGTATGTTGTTGCCTTTTCATTTTGTCAACAATTTCCTTTGCTGTGCAGAGATTTTTAGTTTGATGTAGTCCTGTTGTTTATTTTCCCTTTTGTTGCTTTTGCTGTTGGTGTCAAATCCAAAAAATCATTGCTAAGACTGATGTCAAGGACTTTGTTTCTTTTTTTTTCTTTCAGAAGTTTTATGGTTTCAGGTATTATATTCAAGTATTTAATCCATTTTGAGTTGAATTTTTTTTTTTGCATGATGTAAGTTATTGGTCAAGTTTTATTCTTTTGCATGTGGCTATGAAGTTTCTCTAATATCTTTTATTGAGGAGAATGTCCTTTCACCATTGTATATTCTTGGCTCTTTCATTGTAGCTTCATTGAGTAAGTATGCATGAATTTATTTCTGTGGTGTCGGTTCTGTTCCACCAATCTGTGTCTATTTTTATGCCAATATCATACTCTTTTGATTACTATACTTTGAAATCAAAAAGTCAGATTCCCCAGCTTTGCTTATTTTTCTGAATATTGCTTTGAATATTTGGGGTCATTTGGTGTTTTATACAAATTTTAGGCTAGTCATTGGAATTTTGATAGGCACTACATTGAATCTATATAATGTTTTGGGTAGTATGGACAGTTTGACAATCTTAATTCTTATAATCCATGAACATGAAATATCTCCATTTATTTATGCCTTTTTCATTTTTTCCAATCAATTTACAGCTTTTGATGTAGAGGTTTTTTACATCCTTGGTTAAATTTATTCCTGTTTTTTGTTTTTAATGCAATTATAAATGGCTACTTTTCTTATATTCTTTTTCTAATAGTTTGTTATTAGCATACAGAAACACAACTGATTTTTTATATTAATTTTGTATCCTACAATTTTAGTGCATTGATTAGTTCTAATAATTTTTTTGGTGGAGTCTTTAGGGTTTTCTAAATACAAAATAACTTCATCTTTAAATAGTTTTACTTCTTTTTCTTGCTTAATTCTCTGGCTAGCACTTTCAGTATTGTGTTGAATAAAAGTGGTGAGTGTGAGAATACTTGTCTTGCTTCTAATCTTTAAGGAAAATATTTGAGATTTTCACCATTAGTATGACGTTAGTTGTGGGCTTGTTATATGCAACCTTTATTATGTTGAGGTATTTTTCCTGAATACCCAGTTTGCTAAGAGTTTTTATCATGAATGAATGTTGAATTTTGTCAAATGCATTTTACGTATCTTTAGAAATGATTTTTTTTAAATTTTGCATCCCTGGAATAAAACCTTTTTCACCATAGTGTAGGATTCTTTTAACATACTATTGAATTTGGTTTGCTAATAATTTGTTGATGAATTTTGTACCTATATTTATCAGGGATATTATTCCATAATTTTTCTTTTTTTGTCATGTTCTTGTTTTGTTACCAGGGTTAGACTGGTCTTATAAAATAAGTTTGAAAGTGTTTGCTCCCTTTTGAAAGAATTTGAGAGGATTGATATTCATTCTTTTTAATTAATTAATGTTTTTAATCTCTATTGACCTCCTCCCTCCCCCACTTCCTACTGGTAACCACTAATCCATCATCCATGTCCATGAGTCTCTGTTTGTTTGTCATGTTTGTTTGTTGCATTCTGTTTTATATCTCCCATATGAGTGATATCATATGGTTCTCAACTTTTTCTGTCTGACTTATTTTGCTTAGTATGATAATCTCAGGCTCCATCCATATTGTCACAAATGGCAGTATTTCATCTTTTCTTATGGCCGAATAATATTTTCTCGTATATATGTACCATGCCTTTATCCAATTATCTATTAAAGGACACTTTGGTTGTTTCCATGTCTTGGCCATCAAGAATAATGCTGCTATGAACAATGGGGTGCATATATCTTTGTGTATAAATATGTTCAAGGTTTTTGGGTAAATACCCAGAAGGGGGATTGCTAGAATATATCATAATTCTATCTTTAGTTTTTTGAGGAAACTCCATAATGTTTTCTATATTTACATACTCACTAGCAGGGTATGAGAGTTCATTAATTCTTTTTAAATGATAATTAAAATTCACTGGTGAAGACATCTGGTCATGGACTTTTTTTTTGCTGGGAGGTCTTTGATTACTGATTCAACCATCTTACTAAAAATTTGTCCATCCATAGTTTTCTTTCTTCATGATTCAGTCTTTGTAGGTTATATATTTCTAAGCATTTATCTATTCTTATAGGTTGCTTAATTCCTAGCATATAATTGTTCCTAGTAGTCTTTTATAATCATTGTATTTCTGTGATATTTGTTGTAATGTCTCATCCTTTATTTCTAGTTTTATTTACTTGAGTCTTCTTTTTTTCTTGGTAAATCTAACTAAAAATTTGTATATTTTATTTATTTATTTTCTAAATTCTACTTTATTACTTTTTCTCTGAAATATATTAAAAAGCACAAGAAGTTGGCTAAGTTTTAAAAATATGAGAAATGTCTAGTTTCTTCAATGTTTTTTATAATTGTTTTCCTGTTAAATAGAAGGAGATGAGCAGGAGGAAAGCAGGGGAAAGGGCTGGACATTAGTATAAACATAAACTATTTAAGGTTTTGTTGATTGGGTTTGTAGAGACAGAGGATGCATCTTGTACTAAGAACTCTATTCAAAGAGCATTTTGAAGTAACCAGAAGAAAGATACTAAGAGGCAAGCTGTCACATTTTTATTATGATTCAATTTAAAATATTTCAAATTTTCATTGTAATTTCTTCTTTGATCCATGGATTGCAAGTTTGTTGCTTAATTTTTAAATGTTTGAAAATTTTTATTTATATTGTTGATTTCTAGTTTAATCACACTGTAGTCGAAGAATCTATGGTAATTTTTTTTTAGCCTATCATATTACCTATTTTGGCAAATGTTCCTGGTAAACATTTAAAGAATATATATTCTGTAGTTAAATCCAGTACTTAAATGTTTTATATATCTCCTAAGATAAGAAAGAAAAAGACAGCAGACAGACAGACAGAAAAGAAGGAAGGATGAAAGCTCATGCACACAAGAGTGGAAGTGAGAGAAAAAAATATATAGATATAAACAGATATAGATAGATATAGATATAGTTGTCTACTAAGAGTCTTATAAATATCACATTATGATAGAAAGGTTTTATTTCTCCTTTTAGTGCTGTTAATTTTTGCTTTATAAGCTTTCAAGTTGTTATCAAATGTATACTATTTTAAGAGTTTTGTTTTTCTTGCTGAATTAACATTTTTCTCAGTATGCAACATCTTAATGTCTAGTAATTCTTTTTGCCTTAAGTCTACTTTCTGTCATATTAGTATAGCTACTAGTTGGTTGGTATTTGAAAATGTGCTTTTATATCCTTTTACTTTTAATCTCTTCTTATATTTCAAATGGTTTTTGTAGGCATCATTTATATTACTATTCAATCTGAAAATATTTATCTTTAAAATGGAGTATTTACTCCATTTCAGTTAATATAATTACTCAAATATTTGAATTTAAAAATCTCACCAAATGTTTTAGTATTTATTTTTTATTTTCCTTTTATTTTCTCCCTTTTTATTTCTTATCTTCTCTGGGTTGTTAAAGTGTCCCCTATTACTATAGCTTCTCCTTACTTTGTGAGCTACATTTGACTTTATGACTCTTAGTAGTTAACACCAGAAATTAGAAAATGTTAAAAATCTACATTTAATTAGTACTTTTGTCATTTTCCAGACAATGTGAACTTTTTCTCATTTACTCACCCCTCATTCTTTGTGCTAACAATGACTTGCATTTTATTATTATATATATTTTCCATCTTTCACAGAAGTAGTATTATTAAAATTACTTATATGGTAGCTGTTGCTCTTTTAAATAATCAATATTCATTTTGACATATTCCTCATATTTATCCTTTCCTGTGCTTTTATTTATTTTTCTGTTTTATGATGATTATATCTGCAATTATTTATTTTCACTGAATTATTACTTGTAATATTTTTCTTACTGTGTGTCAGATTGTGATCAATTATCAGTTTTTGTTTGTCTAGCCTATCTTTATTTCACCTTGATTTTTAAAAGAATATTTTAACTGAATAAAGAATTCTAGAATACAAGTTATTTTCTTTCAACATTTTAAGATGTAATTATTTTAGTTTTTGGCTTCCATTTTTTCTGTTATAAAGTCAGCTACTGGTCTTTTTGTTATTCCTTTCTTTGCCTGCTTTTAAGATAGTCTCTGGTCCTTGGTTTTCAGTGTATTACTATACTGTTCTTGGATGAAAATATTATTATAGTTATCTTCTTTCAAGTTTTTGAACTATGCTTGATTAAAGTCAAATTTTCAGCCAATATTTGTTTATTTATCTTCTTCATTTTTTTCTACTTTCCTCTGTGATTCCAGTTATGTTATACCATTTTACAATGTCTCATGTGTCTCTTGTGCTCTGCTATGTTTTCCCAGTTTTTTTTTTCTCTCTATGTTTTAATCTGGCAATTTTCTACTAAGTTATATTATAGTTCATTCATCCTCCTCTTTGTTGTGTCTAATTTGCTATTAAACACATTATTAAATTCTTAATTTCAGTTATTGCATTTTGCCTCAGGGTGATATTGCTGTTGCTCCCTTTCTTAAAGATATTGGCCCCTCATTTCCTGGCAGACCTTGTAACTCTGAACTCCAATTTCTGTTTTCCTGGCAGAGAGAGACTGTTTTAAGCTCTAAACTGCCACATGCAGCTCTATACCCTACAATCTGAATCAGCAAGTGCTCAAGAAAAAAAAAATAGTGGCTTCCCTGTAGGATTCATGTAAACGCACTTCTCATTCCTCCAGGATATTAGCCCTTGCTGCCATAGATCTTCTCAATTGCCTTCCAAAGGCTAAAGGGCATGGAAGCAAGGTTTAGTGTGTGTTTTGTTCAATCTTTATAGTCTTTCTTAGGAGAAAGAATTATCTAATAACAACTTCTCATAATAAGAAATCATAATATGAAGATAGCATTTACATTTTAGAGGTGGAATTGTTTAACTTAAATGAATCTTTAATGGATGAGATTTGGAGAACACAGAGGAAAATATTTCTTGGTTAAGTAGGTTTCTAACATTTTAGTTTACTCTGTATCTCCAACCATTTTATGCACTCAGACTTGGTTTCCCTTTAGGTGTTCTAGAAAAAAATGAAACGGAGTCCACATCATTCAGTAGCATCTATGCTTATATCCTATCCTTATTTTTCAAGCAGTTCTGTATATTTTCCCATGATTAAAAAAATTTTTTTAAGAAAAAGGAAAGCAGACCAAAGTAAATAAATAGTTATTGTTAACATAGTGCACTTTAAATTTTCAAAGCTCAAATCCTATTCATAGTTTTGATGGGTTTCCTTTCTAAGACTTTTCTTTTAATTCAGATTCTCTCAATTTTGAAGCTAGGCAAGAACCCTCCAGTCTTGTGTTCTCGATTCACAGATCAAAAGAGAAATGTATAACTTCTGTTTATTACAGTATTAGTTTTCATCCAACACCCCAACCAAAAAAACTTTATTTAGTTCCAAAGAGCTATTTTCCTAGCTACAAACATATGTTTTGAAAATACATGTCTTTCTAGGCCTTTGCTGCCCGAGCACATAAATGGCTGCTGCAGACAGCACTATAAAAGAATTAGAGCCTGGGGCAGGCAATTACAGTATAAGGTGATCTTGTTATTTTTTTTTTTCTTTTTTAGTGCCTTGAGAATTATTTCAACTTTTTTTTCAGCTATAAGACTACTTAAATGTATAGAAAAAGAGATCTTGTAACTCAAAGGATTTGGGATCTTAAACTTTTGTATTTGATTACATTTGAATGTAATTATGGAGACTTGTAATGTAATATTTTCTTTCTACTGGATGAAAATTGCAGATATGTAATATGGGTTTACTTACCTGATTGCACATTAACTCTAATACTTTCAAATAGCCCGCGGCATGGGCAAAAATAAAAAGACTGTTGTTTGGCTTGGAACGAAGTCAGGTATATCATTGGTTAAACACTGTCTGGTTCCTACAAAGATGCAGCTTTAATGTAGAAATGGTGCAATATGTATGGTTTGCTAGAGAGAGAGAGAGAGAGAGAGAGAGAGAGAGAGAGAGAGAGAATCTTTATATTCAAGGAAGAGATGGTCCAAAATATATTTTCAGGTCTCTGATGTAGTCAGAAAAATTTTGATTTGTGAAGATCTTTCTCCACTTAAGCCCAAGTAGTATATAATTAAATAATATAAAAAGCCAGGCCTATGACATTTTTAGCGAAACCTTACAAGCTTGAGAATTCTCCAAAAAATAAAAATTTCTCAACTCATTATGGAAAAGGAAAAGCCAGTTTTGGAATAGTCCTAAAATTATCTCCAGAACCAAAACTTACAAACTTTAGAATTTAGGAATTTCTCCTGGTGGTGAAATAAGCTGTAGTCATTATAATATTAGAACAAGAAATATAATAAATAATAATTGCATGTAGAAACATTTAAATGTTCTTATGTGGCATAAGCAAATTTTTTATTTGTATTTACTGTGCACAAGAACTGGGTTAAGTTTTCTGGAAAATTAAAATTTGAGAGGAAAATATGACTTCTATCTTAGTGCCCACAACCTAGGGGAGAAAACATATACATAAGTAATGTCCACAGAAGAGCTGGTGATGAGCATTGCAACCAAGACACGTAATCAGCAATGAGAACATGGGCTGTGGGTTCCAATTCTCTTTATCTTTTGATATATTTTGAGAACACAAAATAATTGGCAGTTTTGTATCTCATTTTTTACACTATTATTCAGCACCTAATTGGCATATTCCTCTTTCTACTAAGTTTCCCTGAGTTGAGTTTGAATCGAGGATTGATTTATAAATAAGCAATAAGAAGATTATTTATTAAACTTCAAAGTCAAAAGTAAATTTATCTCCCTGCTTATTTGTTTGGCATTTGTCACTATTTATCTTTATTATTTACCTACTACTTGAAACCTATTTCTACTGTTAAGGTTCAGAATGCTATTCCTTAGGAGAGGGTTAACATGCCATCAACACCTAGATGTGAGTTCTGAAGAATGACATGGAAGCATTTTGAATATCACTCAGAAATCTTTCTAAAAAGGGCTCCACAGGATACTAGCTCTTTGTACATTATGACATCAGAGGAAAGAGACTGCTGCCACTCATTTTTTCTAATCACTTATCTTCATATTCAGTTTTGCATCTGCATTTTTGTAATAATATTAACTGCTCTGGTAAGAACTTACTACCTCACAGAACTATAGGATTAAAAACACATATCTATCAGTTCAGCCAAAGACCAAAACTTCATTACATAAATATAATTTGAATTTAACAGTGAGGATAACGTTTAGCATTTTGTTTTATAGCAGATCTTTGCGTTCCTTTGGGCACTCTTCTGCAAAAACAAAGTTAAAAGCAATAATAAAAACACACATAGACATATCTAGAATATCTGTATAATTGGCTCGTATATTTACAAAAATAAATTATTTAGTAACAATTCTAATATTTTAAACTTCTGAATAATTCAATAAATTAACATTTGAGAAATCTGTATATTAACTTTGAATTTAAGAAGAATGGTATTTAAATATTTTATATCTAATAAAATGACTATTTATAAATTTATAAATGATTTTGCCAGCATTGACAAAATTATACTCAAGATTGGAGTTTTAAGTGAAAGAAATTTTTCTTTTATCCAATCATATTTGTTTTATATCAGTATTTACTAAACCATACATATTACCAAGAAGACAACTGTGGGACACTTGTCGATCCAAAAATCTAAGAACTCTGAAGAAAGACAAGAACTGAAAATACTTTCCCTTCCTCTAGGCATTTACCTTGATAATTTATAACATCATTAATTTTGCAGCTAAGTTCCTGGAGCTGTTTTATGAGTTATTTGAAAGATAAAGAGATGTTAAATCAAATCCATCTAAATTTCTTGCTGACTTATTCACTAAATAATGTTTATACTAGTGGAAGTGAGCATAGCTCTACTGGTTGGAGTCTATTCACCTGGTGAGATGACAAGAGGACAACAAGGTCATGGAGCAGGCACATGGTTTTCAACTGTAAAGTTCCCTGATGCTGCATTTCAATTTCAGCATTGCCTGAGTTTGAGGGCACCTGACAAAACTAAAGTAACTTGATGGCTTTTGTCACTAACTAAAGCAATAATTAACTTTGTACATTATGACATCAAAGGACAGTTAATTTTCATTTTCAACCAAAAGAACAAGAATGGATGTATTTTCCTAATGTCTCAACTTTTAATTTTCTAAAACTTAACATGAATTTTGTATCAGGGCATGTTTAACTGCAAGGGATAGATTATGTTGGAGGAAAGAAAAAAGGAGCTAGTACAGTGATTTGAGTTCTATTTTTTCCTTTAACTTTTTCAGCATTTTGACTTTTTATCCTTCCTCTAAAAGTTTAATTCATGGTCAAAAGTTTGCTGCAGCAGCTTCATGAGTCATAGTTTCACACACCAAGAAGAAATAAAAAGGACATAAAGGGGGCATTTTTCCAAATATTTTTTAATATATCAGGAAAATAGATCTTTTCTCATTGCCGCTAGAATTCTTTGCACAACATTTTATATCTCATTTTTCAGAATTAGGTAATGTGACCACCCCTAGATTATTGAAGATAATGTGTTTTTCTTGACTATTTGAGACCAAACAGGATTTACTTCTTGGAAGCAGGGGAGGGATTTCTGTTGTTAGAACGCACAGTTGACAAATCAATACCCAAACAAAAATTCTATTATTAAGATATGCACATTATGTGTGGGAAAAAGTTAGAATAGTTTGACTAGATCACTAACGGCATCTAACACAGGTGCCAGTTGAGTAGAATTCTATGAGATACTAAGCTGGGGAATCTTACCAATTAAAATTAAATTTAAACAAAGTATACAATTCTTTTCTCCCTGGAGTACAGTGTCCTTCTGTTCCAAAGTCTTGTTGCAGTAATACTTGTTTATTGTTCACTTTTGCAAATATTGGCATAATTCATTTGGCAAGGATTTAATATGATATAAAAAACTTCATAAGGAATTAAAATATAAATAGAATATAAAAAGAAGTCAAGGTTGTTTTCTAGTTTCCAATAGATTGTGATTTTAATGCAGGAAAAAGTTTTAGGTAAATATTTATTTTATCAGAAATAGCAGGTAAGATGACAAATATTGGAATAAGGTAAATATTGGAAATGGCAGTTCATCAACCTTCTCTTGACATAATATCAAAAGCCTCTTCTAAGTGGCTTCAATAGTTTAGAAACAAAGTTCTAATTAAGCCTTTTCTAAGTGGCCTCAAAGTTTAGAAACAAAATTCTTCCACTTCAATGGTATTAAACCAATCAACAAACAAATAAATTATTATTCAATTTTCCTCTGTAAGAAATGAAGTTCAGCAACAAACTACAGATAAAAATTTCAGCAGTAAGAAATATGTATGTACATTTGTTCTTTGGGAGAGAGTTGTTTAGTGCTTAGAATTTGATTATTATTTTAACATATACTGAGTATTCAGATATACATCTAATAGTCTGTGGTTGATTTAATACTTTAGAATGTTATATACAGACAGGGTGCATAAGCTTATAAGTTAATCTTTTAAAATCAGAATTTATTCCTTCCATTTTATTAAAAAAACTTTACCAGGGCTTTAAAAATACCACATTGGCCTCCAGTTTAAAGATATATACTGTGTTGTTTTGTTTTGAGACAATAGTCTAAGACAAAGTTCAATTATTATTTTCCCCTGTATAATAAGATACACAGTGTACTAAATTGACACAGCAAAGCAATCTCAGGTTATCAATTCTTAATTTTTCTATTTTTGTTTAGATTTAAAAGTACTACACATACTTAGGAAAATGATAGTTATAATTAGATCTAATGTGTTTCCTGTGTATTTCAATTTAGAATGCGATGGGAAATTTTTAATGCATAAAATAAGTATATCTCTATAAAAACAATCATTTGAAAATTATAATCAAATTTAAAATTAAAGTTTTAATTTTCTTATGAGGTCCTCATCCCATCTAATTAAAATACTTTTTGATTCTGCTCATCAGTAACAATTTTATTAAGCTGCAAAGTTTCACACATCTATATTGCCAAAAAAGTGGTCAAGTATACAGAGGGAAAATCCAAATCAGAGAATTTTACTGTTTTTATAACACAAAATGTTATAAATTTGTTGTCATTTTTTTTGCTCGTAGGTGGATAACAAAGATTTGTCTTTGACTGAAAAAATAATCTATGGCTCCATAGTAGCCTTTGACTGGCTGTTACATTGCATTCTTATCTTCTCTAATAATTCTGGCATTGAATCTAAAACAAGTAAAGGTATATTTTCTAGGCATACATAATCAATTTCATGTGTTCACTCTACAAATGTCACATTCATATCACTGTCAAATGCCACATATTGTGGATACAAAGACAAAGCATGATCCCTGCTCTCGGGTTACTTATATTCTAATCTGGGCCAATGACATCAGATAACTAATTAGAATACAGTGTAATAAGTGCTGTAATAGAAGTTAGATGTACATTCCTTAGAAGACCAACAAAGTAATTGCATGAGTCAAAGGCCCTCATTTTATGTAGGATGGTACTTGTGAAAAGGTATTAACTATTTGACACTGGGATAGTTTAAATTGTTGACATTTAGGACGACACTTATCTAAGAAAAGGGGTAGTCTACTTCTATTAGGACGAAGGTGAGAGACGTGAGTTTTAGGGGATATATACAAACAAGCATATTGACAGAGAATTAGACATAGCCTTTCCCAGAGAGAGCCATATGTGAGTTCTTATGTAGTTGTAAACCAAGACAAAATACCTATGGAGATTTTGGAGCAGATTCACAGAGTATTTGAATGTTTCTATACAAGTTGATTCAATACATTACACAACTGGTAAAGCAGAGGACTTTTGTGAGGGGAAGGAGGAGGGGACATTAACAACAAAGTAGAATCTGATTTTAAGCAGGTTGGAGCATAGTTTTGATCTCAACATACATGTACATGGCTGGTTTTTGAAATTATAAAAATGTAATTTGTTCTTGCCAATAAGATGTAAATGCATATCTTGTATTAATAAAAGTAAGTTAACTCTGTCGACCCACTAAATTCTTATGTTGTGCTGCTGTTTTCAAAATATCACTTAAAACTTTTAGAAACCAAAAATTTTAATTGACAGTCTATTCACATATTATTTTTACAGAATAATTTTTTTCAGATTTCTAAAATTAAATCTATTTTTTTTATAAGACTTGTATTTTAAATCACTCTATTTTTTTCTCCCCTGCAATGGTTAGAACCCCTGCATGGGTTCTGTTTCCCACTTTCATTCCAGTCTGCTGTTCTTCTAGTTTCCATTCTCCCACAGTGTTTGGGTCCTATTGTCATCCTGAGTATTGTGACATTACATTCCCTTCTTGACCTGGGACTCTACACTCTACCAATGAAGACTCTTCTTTGAGAATGGGAGTATAAGGCTAAAGGCAAACTGAGAAATGTGAGCACAGCCCTTATGTGTGGCATCCCATCTGCACAAGATGAGGATATGTAAGATGCAATCATAACTACTATTAGTGATGAAAAGCAATAATTTTTTACAATTACTCAGTAATAAACTTTAATGTGCTTTCTCATGGAAGAATAACAATGGAGTCATTGACTGATGTTGGTCTCTGAAGTAGTGTTCAGGAAACTGCTCTAAGTGGTACCTAATGATCTTAGGGAGTTAACAATCCCCAAAATGTAGGTAATTTATTCTCTGAGGTCATTGTTCTCAAACGTTTTGAGAATTAAAACATTTTCCCCCATTTATTTATCCATAGTTTGTTGTGATCTCCTTCACCCTCCTATGATGCTCAGTGACCTGGAAATGAACAAGGGGATAAAATAAGATATCCTATGATGGCAAGTAAGCAAGTAAATATAATAGAGCTGACGCCAGTTACCCAGATAGCCATGGCAGAGAGAATGAGACAGGAACACTGTGGAAGTGCTGGGCAGAGGTGCAGGATATAGTAACTTAAGCACTGAGGGTAGCTGAAGTCCACGGAACAAGCTCGTTTAGGTGGGCAGGCTTATTTAGGTGAGTTCCCATGTACCACATCCCTAGATCAGGTCAACAGAGTAAAGAAGCTTCTTCCCATAAGCAGATGGATAAAATCTATCTGTGTGGCCATTCTGAAATCGAGATTTGGTTTCAACTGGGTAGATATTATCCTGGTGGCTTTGGCCTCTAGATGAATGCAGCAGAATATCCTTGAATAGCTATCTATTTATTTTATCATTTGCCACATAGTGTGTATTACCATTGTATGAGAAAATCCTTTCTGGTTAAAATGAATGCTTACAGAGCAGCATTTTATATCTTTTCCCATCTGTGAGGAATTTGTCACATCTTGATATAAAATCCCTTGTTGCCTTAAAGTTTTCAAGACCAAACACATTATAGTTCTAAGGGCATGTTGTTCTTGTCCATCATCTTTTTTTCACTTTTAAAACCATGTTTATTTATTTTTGTATCAGAATATGTATGACTTTGTTCTGGCTTCCTTTTTTCTTCTCCCAAGATCGTCTGAAGAGTCAGATATTGGATCTCAAGAGGTTTCCTCCAACTATTTTAGGAATGCAAGAAGAAAATGTTTGGCTAGCTCTCTTTTGTTGATTTGCCCCAGCGAGAAGACTTGGTAAGAATTGCACCTCACAATTCCAACTGGAAGATAGACTGTAGGATTATGGAGACCCATATGACCAACTATATTCTACACCAGGAATTATAAATATCCTATAGGTAGGAGTTTGATGGTACCACATAATTATAAGTTTCTTATTTTTTTTAAATTATAACTTCTCTCTCATTTTTGTCTGCTGAACTTGTATTCTGTGAAACTTCAAAATGTTATCAAAACCATTTTCATAAAATGATATAGTCATTCAGTACTGCAGGAGAAAAACGTTTCCTATTTTATTTCTGGAATGTGATTTGCTGAGAAATTATCACCTTGGCCATTTCTTTCTACTTTGTTCATGGAGTTTGACCAGACAGGGAGATAAGAGTGTTAGCAAGATCTCCTACAATTAAAATGTGGGACCCTTCCACACAAGGATTTACTCATTAAATCTAGGTATTAAAATTATTATTACATATTACTAAATTGAAAGATTTCTAAGCAAAATGTTTAGAGATAGATATTTAGGAGTATTTAAAACGTGTTTTAACCTCGTAGAACTGCCAAATTTCTTATTGGGAAAGAGATATTGAGCTCACCCTCCAAACACAAGGACAGAAGCTTCTTATACGTAGGGGAGAGTAAACACATCTTTTAAAAACCCATGGTCTTTAGGCAGCTTATTCCAGTCAAATGGCAGCTAATTATTTAAAGAGCTCCACGGAATGAACCAGGAGATGTTTCCTTATAGTTTTACTTGTTGGTTCTGGTCTGGCCTTTGAAAATATAACAAAACTGTATCCCATCCTTATCATCCTTCCCTATAACATGTCCAAGATATAAATACTTATTTTTTTTGTTTGTTTGGCTTGTAGATATCCAAGAATTTTAGTTCTCAGGTCACACTGTAAGGTATCAATATTCTTCATAAGATGAAATGCTCATAATTAAACATTTAGTGGGGCTTTCTGGGTGTTTGTAACAATCTTATATGTGATACTCCACTTGAGAAAACTATTTCACACACTAATAGGATAATAGCATATCAGAATTCTATTGGTGTAGAATGCTTCATAGCTATGATATATGTTTTCCCTAAAACCATACTCTTTTCATGTTAAAAAATATATACTCTTTGTAACCAATCAATTCTACTTCTGGGACTATAACCAAGGAAATACTTTAAAATATAAAATTAAAATTTAATGCATGCAAAGTATAATTTTAAGCACAAAATATATAAATAAACTAATTATCTAATGATAGAAAATATTGAAATAAATCCATTCATGGACTGGAAATTCATTCCACTGATACTATGCAACCATAATATTTTCCTTCCTTCCTTCCTTCCTTCCTTCCTTCCTTCCTTCCTTCCTTCCTTCCTTCTCTCTCTCTCTCTCTCTCTCCCTTTCCCTCCCTCCCTCCCTCCTTCCTTCTTATGGCAAAAGGAAGATTAAAACATAAGAAAGTGATCTCGAGAGAAAGAGAATGAATAGGAAAAGGCAGCAGCAGAGTGTGTGGTAGAAAGGACAAACAGAAAGCTGATTTCAACAGCTGCTTTGCTTATCTGAATGTTTTAACTTGACTCGTATTCACATCCCAGGTGACCAGCTAATAAAAATAATTGAAGCTTTAACAAAACAAGGGTAATTTATAATGTGAAACTATAGTCTGGCACTTGTATCAGCACCAGAAACAAGGTTTCTGAAAATTCCTCAGGGAATGAAACTACCAGGGACGTGCAACTTAATAACAATCTTCTTTCTAGTCAACCACCCCATCCCCATCCCTACCCGCAACTGCCAACTAACTCAACTAACTCAAAGTCAACATTGAAACCTTGAAACAAACATGAAATTCTCTGTTTCACTGTTGGATTCTCCATATTGTTTTTAAAGCAAACTTAAACTAATATCATTTTTTTCTTTACGTGAAAATATTTTTGAAATTTAGGTCTTAATATTAATCATTTTCAACAAAATTATTGTCACCAGAGATCTATAATTATTCAAGAGACCCAGTTTAAGCAGAAGTAATTCATTTTTGAACTAGAATAGATCTATTATATACTTCAAAATTATATTTTTCTTGGAAACACGGCCTCTTGAAATGGAAGTATATCCATTTCAAAAAGGGCAGATTTTAATAATTTTTCATCCCCATTGAATTAGAGTAGAAATTAATTTGCTAAATGGAAAGCTACTGTTATATAACATATTGCACAAATGAACATACACATGGAGATTAATCAAAAAAAATCACATCAGCTCCATAGCAGTGTCATGATTAAAATGAACTTAACATTTTTATTCTGCCTTGAGGAAACACAGATTGTTTTGTTTTAATGGCTTCCAGCCATCTCTATTATATAGTATAAAGGCTCAAAGGGGGGGAAAGATTTTAACCCTCAGGACAACATCTATAAGAAAGGAGTTTAAAAGTGCTGATTAAGCAAATGTTATTGGGTCAGTCTGTCTACTTCACATTTGTGTTGAAGTCCTTGTGGAACAAATATTCAACTATTGAAATGATTGTCTAAACATTACCTAAAACCTGGATAAATCCTGGGCATATCTGAGGGTGCATTTTAAATGACAAGCATAGCTCACTTAGAATTCCCAGTAAAGTTACTAGAGAAATTAACTCTGGTATTGGAAGAAAATAAGTTTAACCAATCATTAAAAACTCAAAATCACATGAGTTCTGGGAGGCAGCTGGGCTTATAGAGGGAAGCAGCTTGCCTTTCTCTGCAGCTCCAATTGCTGAATTTAGAGTGAGAAACAAGGGATCAAGCATGTTTCTGTCACATAATTACTTTGTGACCTTCATGAAATCATTCAAGTTTCTGACCCTCAGCTTTTTCATTGATGAAATGAAAGACAATAATATTTGGACCATCTAATTCATGGGGGCTGTTTTTAGTATCAAATGAGATAAGGAATGTTAAAACATTTTATAGCTATAAACAATAGCAAAAGTGAATTTACTATGTTAAGGAAAAATTCGTTTGCATTTGTACATGTTATGGATATAAAGAAAATTAGATTTCTGATTTGGTATTGGAACACCTGGGTTCAAATCCAAGCATTAACAGTAACTGGCTGTGTTAGTTACGAGGAGCAATTTAGTGAATTTAGGCCTCTATTCTTATATACTTATTCCGAAGCTAATAATACTTGCCTAATAGATTATCTAAAGATCAAATCATATCACATAAATAAAATCACTATCCAACATCACTGTTACTATTGCCATTATCTTTCAAAAACTCTCTTTTGAGAATCAAAGACTAAGATAATTCCTGCCTGACTTAGACTTCAATAAATTAGATTTGGCCTCACACCTTCCCTTCTTTGTTGAAATGACGTCTCCAGGCAAATTCATTCCCTCTGGAAATTATGAATCTCCCACCAAGAACTTTGTGTTTTAAAATTTTTTTCTTTATATGTGGTGGTGTAATAAACTTTAGATAATTTTATCAAATTACCATGGATTATTTAAGAAAACACTAATTACTGACATTATTATATTAATGGACTAAAGGCTCAAACAGGGATTGGCAGAGATGAAACTATGGAATCAGAGTGTGCTTCTGGGATACCATCCCCAAAATACAAGAGCCCGGGTCAGGGCAGGGGAGTGAGGCAAACTGAGTTCTAACTTGCATTTGACACTAGTTCATTGGACTTCTCTATTTGTAAACTGACAGGATTAGAGTAATACATAAGACCTTTCCTGCTTTGACATTTTCCTTAATTCTTAAAGTTTAGGCAGTTTGTGGATGCTCAGGGATAAAAGAGCCCTGGCCATGATCTTATTTATCAGTGTAGTTCAGCCAGAAGGCAGAGCTATTTGATTGGGAGCTAAAAGTGTTGTGGCTGCTGTTTGATATTGTTTTAGTTCTGACTCGAAACTTACTTTTCGATACTGCTTGGAAAGTTACGCTCCCTATTTAATAAAATATCCTCATGGTGAGAAAAAGCTCATGTGGGTTCCGAAGAAGCCCCACTTTGTTCTAGGAAGTAACTAAGTTCTGTCAGAATCTGGTTCAATAAGTATCAATTAGTGAAGATAAAATAGAGATCCTCAATTTGATATCATTTAAAATGAAAAGTTTTATTGTACAATGTTTATCTAAAATAAATTATTCCAAATCTTCAAAATACATATCTCAAAGATTTGAAATAATTTATTAAAAATTCAATAGCAGATATGCAAGAGTGAAATTTAGCAAATAGCTTTTATTTCTTTTTGATGTTATAAAAGGGGTAGAATGCTGGATATTTGTCATCTCAATACCCCAATTCTTAAGTCACACCAATCTGTTAGAAACATTTAAAAATAAAATGTTAAGTAAAAAATCTGTAAAACAAATATGCAGTTTTGTATTTATAATTTTTAAATACCTTCATATAGTTTATTTTTAAAATTTAAATTTTAACTCAATATCTATTGTCTTATTTGATTTATCTCAAAGATGCTTTACTCAAAGTTGGATCATCTAATATACAACAACATGCTATTATTTCACTTTTCACATAGTTTACAGGAAAAGACAATGATGCTCTAGTTGCCTAATTTAGAGAAACATTTAAAATTTCATAACTACATATTGGCTGTAAAAACTATATGAGGCCAAAATTTCAAATAAAGTAAACTTTCTGAGTTAATACTTATGTATTTAATTTCAAATCTTGGCTTTTTGGGAAAATATGTCATAATATGTTATAAAAAGGTATTAGTTATTATTGTGAATGAATTATATAAATTATACTCTTTCTTCTAACCCTTTCATCCTTTTATTAGGTACCATGTCTAAGATAAAACCATATTTGAGGAATGAGTTAGAAGATAGAGATAAATCACCATGTAAGTTTACCTTACCTATAGATAATATCTATTAATGTCTAAACATGTACTATTTTTTTTTAATCTGATAGTTTTAAATTCTAGCAGAATACCTGGAAAAAAGAGCATTAAAAGTTATTTGTTCTATTTAGGATATTTCTAGAATTGCTCTCAGTTACCATATAAGAGGAAGAGTAATTCTAGCGATTTAAACAATTTATTAGTGTTCTGTTCTACTAGTTTCTTCAGCCTCAGCTGTTCAAGAAAAAATTTGAGGCATGGAGCCTCAAATTTGAGGCTTGGAGAGTGAGTCTCTCCCATGCAATAGCAAACATAGTAATAATAGTAATTCTCAATTAACCACTGTTAAGTAAAGTTTTGGGGAAGTGTCATAAAAAGCATTGCCTCACCTTGGGTCCCTCATTAACACCAAAAAAAAAAAAAGTATTGAAACTTTATAAATATAAGCAATTATTTTTTGCTCAGTGTCTTCTTAAAATGAATGATATTATACAGATATATACACACATACATATACAGATTTCTAGGCAAATACTTTGACAACTGAGACACAGAAATTAAAGAATAAAACATTTAATTCAGAATGTGTGGCTATTGGTTATATACTTATTGAAATATAATAATGGTATTGCTTTTCAAGCTTTAAAGGTTTCGTTCTCTTTTATTTTATGGTAGGAAAAGTTGTTGTCTATAAGCAGGACCATTTTTATTGGACCACAGATTTCTTTTCAAAAGTCTTTTTGACAAAAGAAAAAGAGGAATATTTTTGGTAAGTGACCTTCTTGCTCCCACAGGCCTGAGAAGAAGGGCAACTATAAAGAGCATTTTACCTCAATGCCATACATAATACATTTAAGTCAAGACCCACATATTAATTTCCAGTCTTTGCCTTTTTAGAAGTCTTATGCCATAACATGTTATAGAAAATTATTGTTCTGATATTATAGAGAATGAATATGCAATAAATTTTAGACTTACTTTCTGACACGATCAATCTCTTGATAATTGAAATATAAGTAAACACATGTCTTTAATATGATCATTGAAAATCAAATTCTTAATTATGTTTTGGAAACTAATAAGTCATTATGTTGAACTGTGTCAGTGAGATAAAGAGCTTTTTACCATTATCTTCTTCCAATTACTTAATGGTATCATCTCTTAAAAATATAACACTACTTCTTTTAGATATTCTGTACTAGGTTTATTAATCCAATAAGATTAATCACATAAGTACTTAGGCTATTATTGAAAATAATTATGAATATGATAAAATTCACCTGAGTTGTATTATAATCTCTTTTGACTCTAAATGAACAGAAGTTATATATTAATTATTGCCTTCTTAATCTAATTTAACCACCTTATTAGATATTTTCATTACATTATAGTTCATTCTACTTATAATTACATTTGGCCCTTTACTGTAGGTTTTGTTCAGCATTAGGTATGATAGTGGTCTTGTTATAAATTTTATTTTACTTCAGGTGACTGGACTACCAATTGATGGCTATCAAATACTTCCCCCACCACACATCTCTCTCCCCTCTTCCATTTCTCTCCCTCCTCTTTTACCTCTCTCCTCTCCCCTTTTCTCTTTGAAAAGTATGTTATGATATTGCTGGGACAAAAACACATGTAAAATAAATGATTCTTATAACGTTATAAAAAATAAAAGAAGAAAAATATAAGTATGTTATTAGTTTTGAAAGAATTTGTGTTAAATGAAAGCTTGAATTGTTTCCTAAAAAAAATGTGTGTAATTTGAATAATGGATTACATTTAAACAGAGAGCTAAACTAATCCTAGGAAAGTGTTGAGGGGAGGTGTAAAATTGAGATGCAGACTACAGGGTAAAATGAGGATGGTGAGGAAACTGGCTTGGTTCAAGCCAGGCCTTTGTGTTTAAGAGTTTAGATAGACAGGAGAGAGTGCAAATAATAGTAACCTTCTGAATTCCTGACTTTATATCTAGTGAGTATTAACTCAACTGCTTAGTGCTCCTGTTGTTGGCAACTGGTGTTGTGTGGTGGGAAGTATGTCAGTTATGCTTCTGTGTCACTTCTTTAGAGAAACTACACATCTTCCAACCCATAGAGTCTGATAGGGCTATAAACATTAAAATGTGTCAGCAGCCATAGGAATGAGCATATCGCTGAGGCTGTACCAAATATTGTTCTGAATTATTTTGTACACAATCATAGTTCCAATGATAGCATATACATCAATTAGAGAAAGACCAAGTACTTTTCAAGGACTATTACATAGACACTGGAAGAAAGAACCGCTCTTACTAGGAAAATAAAAGTCTCATTCTGCCAGAGTTCATCTTGCTTACCATGTAGAGAAAGCCAGTCTATGGAGTGAAGCTAGGCAAAGCAAGAGAGAAGGGAGACAGAGAGAGTAATACAGCCCTAGAGCCCCCATCTGAGTTCTCAGTTCTCATGGTGCCTGCAGGCAACAAGTTCTTCTTTGATTTCCTAATTACAGGAAGATTTTATTTTAAGCCAACTGACTTGGGAGTCTGTCACTGACAACTAACAGAATCTTGATTGGTACTATTATTTAACTGCTGGGAGAGGATTGAAATATCAACAGAAGCACAAACACTGATGTATTCAGATATTCCACAAATAAGAAAGTAAGTTCAAGTGGGGTTGGTGGACATGAATTGATTTAAGGTAATCAGTTTCATGTCACTTGGAGCGCCCTTGATATAATAATGGAATAAAAATAAAGGAACTTAAAACAAAAGAGTCCTTCATTTTGCTAATGTAACATGTAAATGATACAAGACAACTTAGCCTATTTACATTATCATCTTCAGTCTTGCATCATCACTTGAGAAACTATATTTTTAATAAAGCTTTAAGTTTTAGAAAATTTAAGAAAATGACCTTTTAAAAAATGAAGATATGCCATAAATTAGCCATGTAGGTTGCTATTTAAAATAAAATTCTACCTCCGCTCTCTCGACTCTGTATACACACTATCGACACACAGGATAATTCCAATGAGTCCAGTGGGTGGGTGGAAAACATCAGCCAGTCTGGCTTTTTGGCATTAAATAAACAAAATGATTGTTGATGGGACAAACTTTTCTCTTTTTAATAAATAGTTGTGTCATTAACCTAATAGCTAAATAAGAGATTGGAAACTTCCAATGACAAGAAAATATAAAAACCACATTAGAGGTGCTTTAGATACGTCGTATATGTTATACCTATTTTTGAGAACAGATTTCAAACTCTACTTCTTACTGATGTGCAAACACATACTAAATAGCTTAGGAAACATTTAAATCAAAGCTGAAAAAAAGCTTTCTCATTGCTAATGTACAATTAAATCACGCAGTCCCTGCGTTGTAATCACAATGCAATTTGATACCAAGTGTGGAAAGATCTACTTTGGAGGATGGGGGTTTGAGAGCTGTCAGGGGACTTGCTCCTCTGGCAGTGATTAACAGTTCCGTAACGAGGGTCTGTTGTGTGGGGGTGAGAATCCAAACACTGTATCAAATGCTTAGCTGCTCTTTTAGTGACCCCAAAGTACACAGCGGTCCTAGAGCTGAGAGAGAAGGAAAGAGAGTGAAAGAGAGGCTAGAAGAGCATGAGGAAAGATTCCAAAATTCTTACCTTTACCCAAAGACAGAAGATTCTTCTCTGCTGTTGTCAGCCCACGCCCCATCCCTTCTCCCTCCACAAAGAGACTCTGGTAGCACTATCTGATAGTAATAACAAAATAACCCAAACAAACAAACAAAAATAATACACAAGAAATTTAAGACTACAGGTTCAGGAGTTGTTGAATCTACTAACGAAATATCTTTTTTAGCTGAAAAATGCAACTTGAAAAAGAAATGCCTTATTTAAATCTGCTTTTAAAAATTGCTTCACTAGATATTCAACTATCACATAAACTTTCTCATTTGCTAGTCAGTTATATGCCTTAAAAAGTGATCTCTTAACTCAGCTTTGTATAAAATAAAGTGAAAAAGAAACTAACTCCTCTGGAAATTATGAAGAAAAAAAAAAAAAGCAAACTGCAAGCTTCAGTGTCTATATTTGTTGGTTTGAGGTCAATCTGTTATGAGATGTCTTGAATATTGTATCCATAATGGCTATTTTTTTTTTAACTACACATCCAGAGCTGTGTTGTTCATAAGGAGACAGAAATATCTGGGCACAAATTTCATATCTGTCAATTACTGTAACTGGGTCAATTATTTAATCTTGGTTTTTAGTAATAACATTTTAATAATACCTTCCTCTTATTATAAATATTGTATGAGATTGCATAGTGAATAGATGTTATGACCATTTCTTTCCTCATTTTGTCCTATTCAACTTAGTTGAGCTTTATGAAACATCAATTTGGTTAATTTTCAAGTAAAACTTACACTTTTCAAAATATATTACCTTTTTGGATGTTGAACAGTTTATTTACAACTGTATTTTGATGAATTTCAAATTTTAAGTAAACAATGAGTGCCTAAGTTAATTTCAGCCTCAGCAACAATAAAAAAAGAATACATAATTTGGGGGCTGTCTTCATTCTAAATTCTTTTGTTAAAACATCTGTGTATAAACAAAGTTCGGTGTAAATTTTAACTTAACATAAAATATTAATGAATAAAGTACAAGACTCACATGGACGTGTAAACCCCAGAAAACGTCCAAAGTGGATTTTGGCTAAAAGTTTCTGGACAGTTGCCTTGGTAATTCAAAGCCAAAGCAAAGAGATGTTGGGCCAGAGGAAGCCTAAGTACATAAACATGAAAGTACTGAACTCTGAGGAAATTAATGAAGGAGTTAAATACTGATCCAGGAGCTCTCTGTCCATTTTTATCAGGGGGATATTCTATTGCTCTAAAAAGGCATCTGGTTTTCACGTTTTTCAGGAAAGCCTAAAGCTGGTGAGGTCTGTTGATAATGAAGGAGACTAGGCATGTATGTGCACAGAAAATAGATGGGAAATTTTGTATCTTCTCTTCAATTTTGTTAACTGAAAACTGAAAAGGTCCTGAGGCCTGTTCAAGGAAAAAATAAAGTCTTAATTAAAAAAAAAAAAAGAAGTTAAGACCAGCATGTGCATATTCAACTACTGGTTTCCTTTCCCTCTTATAAAATGTTCTTGTATAAATTAATTAAACCTTATTACATTTTATGTAAATAAGATATTTTCCTAAAGTGGAGTAAATAAAACCTACTTGAAAAGGAAGTTTAAATTTCTTTTTGTAGTGAATAGATTTCTTTTGTTCATACTCTATTCCGAGGTTTTTAACATCAGGTCCACAGACCAGTTGGACTGTACATAGAATTCAGATTTATAATAAATAGGAAAAAAAATATGTTTTGTTTTTACTATCTTCTAACTGAAGTTTAGTGCTTTTTTGAATTGCAAATGAGGTATATCACAACTTTCTTTATAGCATATTATGGTTGTTGAAGATATATTAAAATATCACTTATGGTCATTATTACTTTGTAGTTATGATAGTTATTAGACTGCCAATGGGATCCATGGCAAAATATTAGGATAAGGACTCCTGCAGTAAGCCCATATATTTGCATCTGTTTGAATTCATAAAGTATGTGTAGACTCTGTGGATGTATCTGGTTGGTAAAAGAAAGGAGCTCCTCTATGCCCTTCTCAACACATTCTAAACTAACCATTGAACAACACATATGAATCTTCTTCTATATAGCAATATCTTTCAATAACAAAGTGAAGATCCTGAGGCTTGTAGCTGCTTCTTCATCTAAAGCCCAGTAGGATTTGATTATATAGTAATGGCAATAGTTTCCCGAGGCACACCTGCCTATTAATTTTGCTCCTCTAATATCCTTCTTTCTCATGAAGTACGCTCCAGCCTACTGATCAAAATTTGGAAAAGAAGAATGAAGAAATTAGACAAGCATGGCAAACCAGAGTTGTCTTCATGATCTATAAAAAGGAGGTAAATAAGAAACTTGGTCTTAGGTTAACTTTGTCAAGTGGATGAAAATACATAACTAAGATTATCTAGTGAGAATACATACTTAACAAAGTATCATCTCCTACAAATTAAAGAAATGCTATCACATTGAAGTAAAACTGTCCACCCACTCAATCATTCACTACTGAGTTAAATGTGTTATAACTTTAGTCATGAAATTGGTATATTTAGTGTTGACTTTTGCTGTATCAATAAATATATTTTAACATTTAATAACTACCTAATTATGAGCTTAAGTACCCAATAAATGCCCCCATCCCTTTCACTTTGTGAGTAAAGTACTTTCAGAACTTTATATCAGAAGGAAACAGCACTTTCACCATACAAATTATTATTTCTAGTGTTTTCATTTTCCTAGGAGGGTTGTTTTCCAGGGAATGAAGAGAACTGACTATGAATTTCAAGACTGGCTTTATTTCCAAATAAGTGTCAAATCACTAACTCACTCATCTGTGATAAAGAGATTAGTTCTACCAAGGCTTATTAAAGCTCCAAAATTGTATGATTTCTATGACATTCAAAATAAGGGTACCCAAGTCTGTTAGAACTCTCCATTTCCAAGAAGCATGTTGATTTTTTTTTAAAGCAGCTAATATAAACATTTACTTTTCAATCTTGTATAAGATCCTCAGTCTTATTCAATGTTATATGACCCTTTCCTTATATTTTGATCCCTAAGAGGAAAATTTTTCTTCATAAAGAACCAACAGGCAGTGTGGTAAAACTAATTCTGCTGCTGGTCCTTCTCTGGAGTCCAGTTTAGCTACACTTCTTGTTTTTCTTGAGGACCTTTGAGATTGGCCCTGCAAGCATTTTTATTTCCTCTGTTAAACGAGGAGAAAAAGTATAGTGAAAAGCATGGCTGGGATTTGTTTTTCTATTTCAATCCACCTAATAATAAATCATGTATAAACAATATTTTAGTATTTCTTCTGAGTCAACTCTCTGGAATATAGATATGTATTGTCAGTTGGTAAGCTCTAGGAGTAAAAAAGACAGGCTTAAAACCAATAGTCATTTGAGTAAATTTATAACATTGAATTACTATGATGCAGGCTTTTAGGTAGTAACGTGTCTGAGTTTCTAATCCTGAATGCCACAAATTTTACAAATCAAAGAAATGCTATAGTGTTTGTTTCTGCTCAACATATTACTGAGGATATCGAAGAAAACAAGCAAGTAGAAAAACTTAGTTATGATGTAGAATATCTACAAGGAGTAACGTACTGGGCTGAATTTTCAAACACATCCTTTTGTTACCTGGGGATTCTGACGCCTTAAAACAAATAAAGTACCATTCCGCAATTAGAGTATCATGAAATATCCTGCCTTTAATAATTTCCTCATGCTATTAATGATGCAGCAGCTCATTCATTTTTTCAGTAATGAGGTCTCGTCACAGACAAAATCTCTGCCCTCACAAGCTTTATAGTATTATGGTAGGAAATGGCAGGCATAAATTAATAAATATTCAATATGACAAGCAATAATAAGTGCAATAAAAAGTAAGAATCCCAGGATAATAGAGATTAAATGTGTGTGCAAATGAGTTGAGAGAGAAGTGGACCAAGATGATGGAGGGGAAAACATTCGAGCAAAGAGATGAACAAAATTAGGGAGGAAACCATAGGGAAATCAAGGAATGAGAGAAGTGAAATTTCAGCAAAAGGTACGAGAACATGCAAAGGTCCTGAGGCCTGCTAAAGGAAAGGTCAATGTGTCTAGAGAAAAAGCAATCTGAGTAAGTGGAGTGGGGTAGGAGACAGGCCTGAGAAAGGGAAGCAACAGGCAATTGCAAGTTTTTGAGGCCCTACGCTGGCATTTGACTTTATTCTAAATGTGATGGGAAGCCAATAGAGGGTTTTGAAAAGGGGATTTGCGCTGTTGTGTTCATGTTATTGACTGAATGCTGAGTTTGAAATATAGTTATATTTTCAAAAAGAAGTTATACATCTATAATCTATACTATCTTTAGAAAAAGCAATATAATGATCCCAGCAGGAATTTTTACTTGATTGGCATCAATCACGGAAGTATTTCTAAATTATATAAAAAAATGTAGCCTATGTCAATGGATCGAGTCATTGGTGACTTTTATTTCATCATTCAATTCTCTTTTTTTTTCTTTAAACTGGTTTTATGAAATAGTAATATAGTATACTCTCTTCTATAATACAAATAACAGTAAATTATTTGTTGTAATTACCAGTATTATGAAATACTTAGTTAAAAAATGGCTTTACAATTATTGTAAAATTTCCAAAATTTTCCTAGCTTTAATAGTCTTGGAAATGTTATTATGTAGATGATAGGCAATGAATGAAGTCAGAATGTCAAATGGTAAAAAGAATTTCTGATTTTGTTAGTTTATCAAATCTCTTCTGACTACTCAGTATGTGCCAAACATGGGACTAAATTTGGGAGGTTTAAATCAAGGTACTGTTTTTTGCCTTATGGTACTCATGATCTATAAACACAACTTGTAGTGGGTGAAGTTAAATTTCAACCCGATAAAGGAGAATAAGTAAAAGTTTCATTAAAATGTGTGCAAAACAATAAAGTTACCTACCTCCCTGGTCCTGTTTCCAGTAATTTAAATCACTTTGCCTATCAAGCAAATGAGAATGCAGTTCAAATCTTGTCATGTGGTGGGAAGCATTGGTGAGGAGGAGTGGCAAAAGGATGTCAAAGTTATGTCAAAGAATCCTGTGGATTTCAGTGCAGGACAACACATAACCTAGATCTTCTGTGATTCAGTGTGATATCACAAAAACATTATTTTCAGAGCCAGACTTATTGCTTTCCGTCTATGAAGTATTTGAATGTGGGCAGACTTGAGGCCTTTGACCAATGTGGAAAGTGATAATAACAATAAATTCCTTGCCAGGTTGTTACGAAGTGTATGTAAGTTACTACAGTTCAAGTGCCTGACACTGCACTTGCCTCATAGTTGCTTAGCTCCCCATCCAGCCAAACAGTAACAACGAGCTACCTCCTGTGGCACCAAACTAGTTAACAGTAGACAGCTCTATAACTATTTGCATGCTCACAGAATTGCAGTGAATACTAGATCTTGGTTACATGATTTGCCCGTCTCATATGGGTGTTGGGGAGATTAATTCATAAATGCTTCTAAGGTACTTTATGATTCATAGGTTAAAGGCATTTGTGAAAGCAAAGTTCCCTTATTAAATATTATCACCTGCAGGCTACATCGCTTCCCTTCAGAAACATTGAATGAGAGAAGAGATGCCCTTTATGAAAACAATTTTTCTCATGGTTTTCTTCTGCGACCACTAGAAGAAAAATGCAGTATTTCAATGAGAATTATTACCACATTGCTGGTTTTTTGAGGGATTTCCAGAAGAAATACCACAAAAATACTTTAAGGGGGTTCAGACTAAATATCTTATATTTTGATTATTTATCAACACAACTCATAATGCTAGTATATAGTTTGTTTTTGTTGTTGCTCTAGAAAGGGCACCATGTGGAAATACAAAATTTTTTTTATTTGATGGAGGATGAGGTATGATTAGTCAACTAACATGAAAAGCAAATTCCTCTGAAAAATTCTGAAAAAAAAAGCAATATAGAATTCTCGTTTACAAGGTGAGAAAAAAATCACTGGAAAGATCAAATAAAGCAATATCACTTTAATAAATAACATATAAGCATACATTTCCCAAAGGAGATTTAGTTACTTTTTGAAATCAGGTGGTGGCAACAAATTTTATATCTTCCTTCTAGAAGGCCTCTTTCCAATAAAAGTGGCATTATTACCTTGGTATTTGACTCCCCCCCCCAAATAAAGTTATTTCTCTGAATTATAAAATGCTTCATTAATTTGGGCACAAATAGTATGTTAAAGTAATGAAAGCCATTGGTTTGATTGAGCATCTACTATGTGTCCTCCACTGAGCTTGGCAATAGGAACTTCAATCAGCAAGTGAGTGGCAGTAAGTAGAAAGTATTGCCTGTTGATACCAGAATTCACACACTTGCTCTGGTCCTTAGCTGCTACATGAGGTTGGACAAATTACTTATCGTTCATCTTCAACTTCATAGGGTGAAGAATGGAGAAAATAATACCATCCCTTCTATTTGTTGGAAAAATTAGTATAAAGTTAATTTTAGATAGAAACTGATCCAAACTAGTACTGGTGATGATGCTGCTGAAGGCAAAAGAAAAAATATATAGTTATTCCGGTGCTTATCGTTTATGTTGCAAACCCAAAAGCAAATTTAAAAATTAGGGGTTATATAAGTGAATATATTGTAAAATATTAAATTAATCTTATGGCTATTATTATAGATTTAAAATTTTGTGATTAGTAATAATTAAGTTTTATAAAACCAAGTTTTTCAACATGCTCACTTTTAGTACTTCCTTTGATGTCCACAGGCAATATCTATTAAGTTTATTATAAAATCTGGGTACTTACTTGATATTGGTTGATTGGTTGGATTTTAGTTTTCTTCTGTTACCTTCATTATCCTTTCAATAATCTGAATAATAGTGATAATGTCTGAAATTAAGCTGATACTCCTCCAAAATTGGGGTCTGATATTTTAACTCCAGCTACCAAGTTCACCAAGACTAATTTTTGAGTATTCACTGAAGTAATGGGTCTGGGTTAAATTTCTTTTCTATGCTTATCAATGAGAAGTGATCCTTCAAGCATAGCATATTCATTCTCCCCCGTGTAGAGACATAAAATGTTGCAGGTCTTTCAGTGTAACTGTGATTCCAAGCTACCCATCTTTGGTCTGTTTTCTTTAACCGCGGTGGCTAGGTGTACGTGTGTGCGCGCGCGCAAACATGTGCGTTTTCATTTGAGTAACAAATTGGTTACCTGGATTTGGGCATCCATAGTCAATCACAAAAGCAAAACGCGGGTCTTAACTTCTGTCTGTATTCATGAGACTAGAAATTCCTCTCCAGAGTCTGTTCAGTCTTCCTGCTCTAAGCCCAGCCTTGTTAGTGCTGCCACCTTCAGGAAAACATGGTGGTAAAACCAGAGGCCTTCATGCGGTTCTTGCAACTAAATGTACCTTCTTCCTTCTGTTCCTACCTCTGTAAGCCACTGCTAACAAACACAAAAAGTACATGCACGCATACACATACATGCACACATAACACACCCTCTCTCCAAAGTTTTCACACCCAGGTGGCCATGTCCAGATGGCATAAAGTGATTTAATTCTATTAAAATCAGCTTCTTATGTTGTAATTGTTAATTCTCTCCTTTAACCTGTTCTCTGAAAGTAAAAACGGATTGTCTCTTATTTGTCATTCATCTGGATTGGATTTTTATGTCTACTTTTACTCAGACTGAAATATCAAGCTGGACACTCATACTGTGAGTATAGAGCAAGGGGGGAAAGGTTGAGTGATGTGTTGAATAAAGCATTGGCTGTTTGCCAGAGAGATACAGGTTTCAATCTGAACTGTAGCTATATGCAAAAGTAATGTATGGGTCCTGTCCCTATGAGACAGTAGTCTATGTCAAAAAAACTTGTGAATATAATTCAGCACAGTAGGCAGTCTTGCTGAATTGAGAGCTGGGACTTGATTTGCAAAGAGGATTAAATACTTTCCCACTTAGGGAGTGAGAAAATTCTTGCTAAGGATTCAATTAATTAAAAAGATTCACATCCAGGTTTGTGCCTGTCACAGAGGAACAATGATGCCCATTTTCAAAGCCAACTAACGAATGTCTATATTTTTGTTGTTTTGACATCATACAATTGATCTGGCTATATTTCTGGTAATGAAGAAGAGCAATTTCCCCCCATACCCTTGAGCTAACACCACCATCAAGAACATTTAATTTTCACAACTGCATCAAATCATAGGCCAGGGTGTTGAATGTGTCAACTCAGATACTTGTTCAGTTAAATTGTTGGTAGCTTCCTGGAGAACTCTCTTGAGAAGAAGTCTAAGGTAAAGCCGGAGCTTAACAGAAAATTGTGCCCCGATTAAAATATTAAATTCCACACATGAGATCTGTGGAGGTGGTCCTGTGTATATTGCCTATTTTGCTGTCTCTGGATAAATAATTTAGAAAGTGTTAGCCTAAAAAATCATTTCCCCACTAAAGGCTATAAGAAATACAGAAATATTAAAAATGGTGATATAAACTTAAATGTAAAACACATTTCCATCATACATGAATGAGAAAGCAATGATAATAGGCAGGGTGTTGAACAAAAACAAGACTGCAAGCTTTATCCATTTAGGTGGGTGAAGGAAAGTTGGAAGTGGGAGAGTATGGAGCAGGGATATGGAGCCACATTCCTATTTAAGTCCTGTTAACAAAATCACCAGCACTCTAACATGGTTTATGTATTCACAGTGACAGACTTGTAAGATTATTGCCTTGGCGGAGAAGCAAATATTTGAGTCTCCATGTCTCTTTGGTACTGACATTTTATGGCTCATGATTTGACATGACTTTATCTAGGTCTCTGATATCATTGTATCTGTACTCACTGGGTCTTGGCAGTGTACTCAGGTCTTTAGCTACCTTTCCAGTGAACCAGATAGTGCCTGAACTTGGTTCCTCTCTCAGAATCTTTATTCTGATGCTTTACATGGTCCCAATTCCCTGTACAGTATCAGTACAGCATGTGACAAACTGGGAAGAGAATTGCTCTAGCAAAGGAAAGAGTTGAGGAAAGAGGTAGGAACAAATAGACTAGCTTGGAGAAGGTGACAAGGACAAATGAGAAGCAAAATCTCAGGGGTAGTGTTCTGTGTGGTCCAATAAAAAAGTCCGAGAATACAATTACAGAAAGCTTTGGTCAGATCCATTGTGGGAAATAGAGAATATAAAAAATCATTTTCTCAAGGAACTTGGAAACTTGGTGCCTTAATGAACTGTCAAAAAAAATTCTAGAGAAAATAGTGATATGGCATCAGGGGACAGTGAGGGAAGGAAAATGAAGGCATGATCAGGGAGCCAGGAGGGAAATACACAGAGAAATACACAGTCACATTTGGTAATGTGCCATGCTAATTCTAGGCTGCAGTCCCCTGGGGGTCTGGTGACTTAATACCACCCACTCCTGGGTCTCTAGATGATTTTTTTAGCGTCAATTAAAACAGGGGTGAGTGAGTAAGTGTGTGTGAGTGTGTGTGTGTGTGTGTGTGTGTGTGTGTGTGTGTGTGTGTTTTAATAAAGTAGGCTTATGTGAAATTGTTTAAGGGAAAAAGCCATCCCCAGAGCAACATAGATTTTACTCCCAGGGCTTTTCTTTCTCTCCCTAAAAAAATAAAATAAAAGACCCTGAGTATAAGATCCTGTTTGAGAATGTCTGATTTAAGCCCTGCTGTTAGGACCTCACACTTTTAGAAATTAACTGGGGCAATCAACATGCCAAAAAGTAGCAGAACAAAGCTCTGGTAGCTTTAGTTAAATCCTAAATGTGACAGTCCTTAAACTCAGTGCTTCTTGCTTAATACATATATATTCATAAAAGTACCAGAATCTTACCCATTTCTCTAACCATGAATTTCTGAAGGCTCAGAAAAAATGGAATATTCTCCTAAATCATGCAAACAGCATAGGTATGTCTTGATGGAAAAGCACCCAGTAAACAAGAGACACTCCTTAAAATAATTCCAAAGAAGCCAATTAATTTTCTTCTTTAAAGGACTTCTTAGTAGAAATCAAACTAGAAAGTTATCTAGCATTTTAAAAATTTCATAAATGGAGTATTATAGATTGTTTTCCTATTAAATCAACTTCCAAGAAATGTTCTACGTACATTGTTATTGTAGGTCACTTTGGGATTGAAACTTCTTTTTAAATGATATAGAAAAAATTATGTATACCATCGTCTCCTAACAACTCACAGATCTCAACAGAGTTGATATCTTCAACCAGCGGAACAGAGAGTACAAAAAAATCACACTAATTACAGAAAAAAAAATTTTTTTAAGTTGTTTACACATATTTTCAACTAATCTAAAACTTCCTAGAATGAGATACAGAAAAAAATGCTTGGAATAAAATCTGAGGCCATCCACAATTTGACTGAGAAGAGTCTCCAAATTAGTGTGTTATCATTCATCAAATTCTAGGATTCCCACATCAAATACAGAGCAATACCCTAATTTCCGGAAATCCTGCATCATATATCTGGCAGGCAGAATATAAATACCTTAAAACTTTATTCTCAAAGGAAGAAGTAAAATATCAAGATTAGGTTCCATTCTTTGCAAAGACAGAAGGAACCAGCAGAGAGGAAAAAGTCCGTCATGTGTTCTTTAAGAGTGAGGAGAAGGAGCTCATAAAGTTAATACTAAAGAAAGTGCAGTCGAACCATTTTATACTAAATCATATAGTTTGCAAATGTCGCCAAATGTAATAAGCTAGATAGATACATGCGGCATCCTGGAAACCACATCAAGGTAAAATCTTTACAAAAACCAAAGAGATTACTGTGTTGAATAAGTAATGATTATAGTGGGTAGTTGGTTAGAATTTTAATTGTGGCAAAATAAGGAAAGCTTAGGGGAGAGGAGAAGCTTCTAAATCAGGGTAAATTTCCTATTTGATTGCAATACCAAAGTGGAGTAATTCTAAAATAAATATCAGATTTTAAAATTAAATTTTCCTCTCTCTGTTACCTCAGAAAAGAGCATGTGTTTGGAACTATCTTTGACAAATGGAAATTGATAGCATTGTTACTTCGGATAAAAATAGCCTAGCTTTCTTTTGTATTCATGGTGACTTCTACTGTGAAGATAACAGATATTTAGGCTTCTCTTATGCTTAGAAAAGTCTAAGCCTTGGGTGTAGTTAATTATTGAAACCATTGTTTTAAACTACTGTTGTTTTCTATGGTAATTGTCTCACGCAGAAGCAGGAAAGAACTACATGATCTCCTGAGGGCACTGAGAGTGGCATTTACAAGGGGTTGTGTATGGCACTGCTCTGTCTTGCCCACTAAAACAAGCATTGAGTTCTTTCCAAGGTCCTCTTGCTCTTGGTTATTTTATTTCTGTGGTTCTGACTACCACTTTAATGATAATTTCATGCCCCATATTTCACCACCAGCTCTTTGACTTTTGCCATCTACTTGTCTACCTACTGGTTTTGAGAAACAGCCTTTTTTTATGTTGGCTTTTTAGTCATTCGGTATCTGCCTTGATTTTGCCATTCTTACCTTCTGGCCAAGTAATCTCAATGTTTTTGATTGGGAAATTATCCCAGACTTTCATAGTACTTGAAACAATGAAACTATCCGTGGAAGCAAAACTTTTAGAGGAATTGCCCCTTCAGTTCATACCTCTGCATTTCAAAAATGGACATTGAAATCAGTAAATTGACTAGTATTTTGAGAAATTTCCCTTTAAAGGAATTATGTTTTTTTCTGCTCTGGAAACTTATGCTTCCCCAATGTAGGCATATTGCTAACAGAAAAGATTCATCTTAGCACAGATGGCTATTTATTCACTATTGGTACTTATTATAAGGATGGCCCAAATTCAAAACAACAACCATGACATTAAGAAAACATTCTTGGTCATAGAGAATGATAAGAAATTTAGGATAAGGTTACTACTTAGATTTCTAATGAATACACAAATCATAAAGGAAACTTGCAAAATGGATTTTAATACTGCCCCAATATAATTGAAGATTGTTTTATTGAAAAAGCAAAAAGTGTAGATAAATCTTTTTTGCATATTGATGATAAAATCAAGATTAAAAGTTAAAGTATACTGCATACGTTTATTACATACAGTAGTCTCCTCTTATCCATCCATAGTTTCGCTTTCCACAGTTTCAGGTACCCATAGTCAATCACAGTTTTAAAATATTAAATTGAAAATTCTAGAACTAAAATTTTATGTTTTAAATTGTGCATAGTTTTGAGCGGTACAGTGAAACCTCTTGCTGTCCAGCTCCATCCTGCAGATGTTGTTAATCATTCCTTTATCCAGTGTATCCAGGCTACATATTCTCTCTGCTCATTAGTCACTTAGTAGCTGGCTTGGTAATCAGATGGACTGTTGTGGCATCACAGTGCTTTTGTCTAAGTACTCTTAGGAACCCCAAAGCACAAGAGTAGTGATGTTAGCAGTTCGAATAGGCCAAAGCAATAAAGTGCTTCTCTTAAGTGAAAAAGGTAAAAGTTGTCAATAACGGAAGAAAAAACTCACATGCTAATGATGCTAAGATCCACCATAAGAATAACTCTTCTATCTGTAAAGCTGTGAAGAAGAAAAAAAAACCTGTGCTAACTTCCTGTCGCACCTCTAAGTGCAAAAGTTACAGCCTCAGAGTGTGATAAGTGCTTAGATAAGATGGAAAAGGCAGTAAATTTGTGGGTGGACAACATGAACACAAAATGTGTTCCAATTGACGGCAACATGTTGCAGCAGAAAGCGCTGAGCATATGCAAAGACTTAAGCAAAGGATCCACTGAAACGATGCCTCCACGCCATTTGCTGCCAGTAAGAGATAGTAACACAGTTTTAGGAACAGGTTAAACATTTTAACATCTCACATCATCACAAGATGAAGAGTGAGTATAATACAATTAGATTTTTCGAGGCAGAGAGAGACTACATTCATGTAACTTTTATTACATTATATTGTTATAGCTGTTTTATTTATTATAAATTGTTAATCTCTTACTGTGTCTAATTTATAAATGAAACTTTATTATAGGCATGTATGTATAGGAAAAATATATAGTATATACAGGGTTCAGTACTATCTACGGTTACAGGCATCTGTTGGAGGTCTTGGAACACATCTCCATGGATAATTGCTACTGTAATTAATGTATACATTTAGCTTTTATGCAGAGTTTTTAATGATCTTGTCATGTACTTACTCCAGACAGAAATTATATTATATATGGTAGAAGAGAGAGTTGTTAAAAAAACATTTTTATAATCTGTTATTTGTCTATGCATTGTTGAAATGTGGCTTGGTTATGAAGCCAACGCAGCTTGCATTTTACATGATTATCTTCTGTTTCCTTTTAATGAGTTATTAATTAATCCCTCAACTCCACTTCTCACTTAGGTTTTGGAGGGCCCTGTGACTATAAACTAACTTCCCTTTCAAAACAGTAAACAAAAAAAAAAAAAAGACAGTCCTTTAAATTTGCTGATAAAGTTTTGAGTGAATGTATTTCCATCTATTTGCATTTCTAAATTTTTAGATAGTATTATTAACTTTTTACACTATGACCACCATCACCTTATCTGACATTTGGGGATGTATCTCAGTATATCCCATTTTCATTCTACCTCTAGTAATACATATTACCAAAATAAATTTGTTTAAGATTTATTTAATTAACTTCCAGTGGTTTTTCAGATAAGTCACAACTCCTTAATACAATCTAAAAGACATTCTCTTCTGCCTCCTTAAATTTATCCAGCCTCATTGTGAATTTTTCTGCTCTTGCTCTCTTCATAATGTATCTTATGCCTTTTTCCTTTTCCTTGGAGGCTGAGTTCCTTTGTACCTCAAGGTTATTGTCTGTGTTGTTTTCTTTGTTTTTCTTTGCCCTTCACAGTGTCCCTCCTATGTTCGATCACTTCTTACTCACTCTGAGATGTCTCTGATATATCAGCGCTTTTTATTTATTTATTTTTATTTTTATTTTTTTAGGTGAGGCAACCCTTGGTTGACTTCACAGATTGCAAGGACCTTGTCTGCTTACTATCCCTTTTATTATTATTATTATTATTTTTTTTTTACACCTACAGCACCTGCTTTTCCTAGGTGGTCTCTCATCCAAGTGCTAGCCTGCTTAGCTTCTAAAATCAGACAGGGTCGGGCTTGTTCAGAGCTCTTTTTTTTAGACAGCATAAATATTCTAAGTAAAAATTATTAGAATAATATCTGCCTCCTGTTCTATAAGGGCAATGACTATGTTGATTCTGCGCAATTCTCTATATTTAGTGCATCATAAGTAGTAGGGACTCAATAGATATTAGTTCCATATACAAATGAGCAAATAGTTGAAGAAATAAATAAAAGAATTGAAATTCATCATATATCTGTTAATAGAAATATTGCTTTATTCCCAATGTTTTTATCTTCTATATTAAAGTAAAGTAGGAGCTGGAGGCAAGATGTGATCTGTGTCAAAATGAGATGGTAATAGGTATTTATTGAAAAGAAATAAAGAACCACAAGCATGCAGATCTAGTTGCTCTTCACCAGTAGGTTCCTAAGGGAAATATGAGTATAGAGGATAAGGCCAAACAGGATTTTGACCTGAGATTTTGGTAAAAACTTTGAAAAAAAAAAAAAAAACACTATAAGCAAGGGAAGCTTCTTTGAGATTAGGCTACATTGGTCCGAGTGGCCTAAAATTAAAGCTAGCCAAAGTGAGGGGAGGAAAAAAAAAGCTAGCCAAAAGCCTTGATTTCCTTTCCCCCTACAATCCCTTTGGATCTTAGATCTTGTTAATCCAGTGCCAGAAAAGATCAGTAGTGACCTCTCAGTCATCAAGAAGAGAGCTGATGAGCAAAATATTCTGAGCAGGAACAAAGGTCTGAGAGAATTTTCCACAAAGTCTAAATGGAAGGAAGGGACTGGAAATGCAGCTCCTAGCTGGGAACTAAACTCTGAGAAACCATCGCTCTAGTCTCAGTTCACTTTGAATAACAGAGATCTGATTCATCTCCATTTTTCATAGGATTCTCCAAAGGTCTGCATGGTTGTTTTTTAATCACTTATAATACATGAAAGAATAGGAATGTTGTTAGTACTTTTAAATTCTATACTGCTATATATTTCATTTTTTATGTTTTATAGAAATTTGCATATTTCTTTCAAATGAATCTATTTTTATATTAGGAAGCTTTTGAGTGTATTTGCTGGCTCATATAAGTGGTTCTATGTGATAATTTGACACTAATATTTTCAGTTAAGGTCTGTCTTCATCTGTTTCTTCTTTATCCAATGAATATATATTGAGTTCTCCTTTTGTCCTATAGGTACTTCCATGCCAACTGTGACTAAGACAATACTCTACTTTTACAGCCGTACGCGGCTTAACTTTCAGGGGTAGAGACAGAGAGTAAACAAACAAATATGTACCAAGAAGTAATAAGTACTAAGAAACAATAAAGGCATGCAAAAAAGTGTAAAACATAACTAGGGGTGACTGTGTAGCATTCTGGTCAACATATTCAGAAAAGACCTGTTTGATGAGACAATGTTTGAGAAGAGGCTGGAATGAAGCGAGGAAGTAAGCTGAGTGAACATCTGGGGAACAGCATTCTAAACAGAAAGAATAGCAAATATGAAGTCCAGGTAGCAAAAGCAAACATGGCAGGTTCAAGGAATATAAAGTTGGCCAGCACAGTTCAAGTAAAGAGTAATATGTAGGAGAACACACTGAGGTGCTAACCAGAGACCAGCTTATGCACAACCTTGTAGGCTTACAGATTTTCTCTGCATGTGCTGGGATGGACAGTTTATAGCAGGGAAATAACATGATTTGAATTATATTCTTAGAAGATTTCTCTGGCTCTAGAGAGGAGAATGTACTGACAGGAAGTAAAAGCAGAAACAGAGATCAGTTATGAGACTATTATAAAGAGGATTCAAGAATGTTCTCTAGGTTTTTGGCTCCAGCACCTGATGAATGGTGGAGCTTTTTACAAAGATTAGAAACGCTGACATTGGCTGGCATAGGAATCCAAGGACTCTATTTTAGACCTGTTAACTTTGAATCCCTTATTAAACAGCCAAAAGGACACACCAAGTAGGTGGTTGATTAAATGAGACAAGAGTACAGGGGAGAAGTCAAAACAGAAGATATAAATTTAGAAATCATCAGCATATAGATGGTATTTAAAAGCATGAATCTGGATAAGATCACCTAGGGAATGACAAAGAAAACAGGCTTTTGAGAAGTGAGCCATGGATACTACAATATCAAATCTGCTATGCATACAGTCCCAGAAACTAAGAGAAAGAAACATTTCCAAAGGGATAGATCAACCATGTAAATCCACTATGTTAAATGTTGTTCAAGAATTCAAGGAAGAAAAGGTTGAAAATTGACCATTTGATCTGGTAAATTAGAGGTTGGTGACCTTGACAAGATTGATTTCAGTGTAGCGCTAGCAGTAAAAACCACACTGGAGATGCATTTGAGAGAAAATGAGGGGTGGAGTGTGAACAGAAACTAAAATCAGTTTTTAAGAAAATTTTGCCATAAAGGGCTGCATTTTAGAGAAATAAGCCACAAGCTAGATGGAAGCCTGAGGATATAGGATTGTTTTACTCTCAAGTTTGGAAATATTACATGTTTGCATGCTGATAGAAATGATTCAGTAGAGAAAGGAAAAATAATGATTCAGGAAAGAGAAGGAGAACCTAGAGCAAAGATCTTTAGCAGGTGAGAGCAGAAGGGATTCAGTGCTCAAATGGGGTGACTGGCTTAACAGAAGAACACAGAAAACTCACAGGGAGGTCCTGAAGTGTATAAGATCCTAGATTTGATGGTGAAAAGATAAGAAATGGATCTTATGATTGATTCTTTTTTTTTTAATGTAAAATTTAAAAGCAAGACTATTATTTGAGAGTGGGAGTAGAGTGTAGGGGTAGAAGATATTACATATGAATCTGAAGAAAAAGGAATAGGTATGCAGCAATCAGAGTTTAGAAGGTGATTGTACAGGAGACACAGTCCCACCAGGCAATGCTGAAGCCCATTGTTTGGGACACCCTCTCTGCCATACCTCACATTCAGTGGGTGTACTTTTCTATTCCAGACATTACTGAAAATCCAGGGGCACAAGAATGTATTTTGACACAACTTTCCTTAGCAACACCACCTGTATCTCATTCTCTATCTCAGGGCTCCTCTGTAGCCAGTGTGTGGATTACCTGCTGACCCCCTCAGTCATTAGAGAGTATGTGATTTTGAGAGTTCAAGGGAGTTTTAACCCCACCCCCATCCCATGATACAAACCTTGATCTTGGGAAATGGAAGTGGTGTAAACAGGTCCCTCTTCAGTTCTGGCAATGGCATGGCAACGTTGAAGTGCTTCCTTTGGAGCATTCCCAGCAAGATAGAGCTCCAGAGGTGGTCACCTAATTAACATGCAATATGTCACCTTTCTCTCCTCCCTATTTCACTTTTCTCAGTCCCCTACTTCTGTTCCTTGGGATCACTTGCCAACATAAGCTACCTATACGAAAGCTCTTGTCCTGGGCTCTGCTTTCCAGGGAACCCAAGTTAAGTCACTGCAATGTTGTGATTTATAATAAATATATATTTTGGTGTTCATCCAAGGTTTCTGGCTCACAGCTCCCAAAACTCTTGGAATTTCCTGAGAGATAAGAGCAATGGGACCATCTTTTGTTACAATATTTGTCTTTTATCCTAAGTTTCTGAAATCCTGAAATCACTCCAAAGTAAAAAAGGTAAAATGGGTATCTTTTTATTCATAACAAGCCTCTTTCAACCACACTTGAGTTTATGTTAATGAGGTGACTTTTGGAAAGTTCCTAGGTAATTTAAGGATGGAGGCTGGTTGCAGGGGCAACCAACATGTGATTGTAGTGTTGGAACTTTCAGCCCCCCATCCCTATACCTCCGTAGAAGGGCAAGGGGCTGGGGATTGGTTAAATCACCAGTGGCCAATGATTTAATCAATCACATCTACACAATGAAGCCTCCATACAAACTCCTGACTACAGACTTTAGAGAGCTTCCAAGTTGGCACACTCCAAACTCCTTAGGAACAGAAGCTTCTGTGTTCAGGACCCTTCCAGACCTTGCCCTATATATCTCTTCTTCTGGAAGTTCATGTATATACTTTAAAATCCTTTGTAATAATCTAGTAATCTAGTAAGTAAACTGCTTTCCTGAATTCTGTGAACCACTCTAGCAAATTAATAGAACTCAAGTTAGGAGTTGTGGGAACCTCTGATTTATAGTCTGTCAATTTAAAGCACAGGAAACAACCCGGGCTTGTGACTGGCACCTGAGGTGGGGTCTCATGGAACTGAGCTCTTAACCTGTAGGATCTGATGTTATCTCCAGGTAGATAATGTCAGAATGGATTTAGATTTGTAGGCCCTCTAGTCATTTTCCAGTGAGAATTGGAGAATTGCTTTGTGGTGTTAGAAAACACACACAGGAGTCACCTACCATCAGAAAGATACACACTAAGTTTTTCTCCACAACTGGCAGTGTCTTATGCTTAACCTTTTGTCACTTTTTCCTTGGTTATTCTTCTTTTCTAACCAACTACATGGCATTGGAGAAAGTTGGCTGGGTTTAGGGATATAGACTACAGCCATATTAATACAAAGTTCTTCTCTGGAGAATACTGACAAGTCCTTCTAGACACCAGTTAGTTAACCTCTCAAATTAGTTAGCAACATGCTTTAACTAAGCAAGCTAGTCAAGTCAGGAAATGAGAGAATATCTAAAAATTAAAATTACAAGAAAAGCCCCAATGACAGCATATCCATTTCCACCAGAATGATAGATAACTATCCAAACCCTGAGAAAGGAGGGAAATTTGTTGTAGATGTCTGAATCCTCTTTCAGCTCTTCTCCCTGGAGTCTATCTCTCTGTCTCCCTGGGACAGCCTTCTGCTGTTCTTGGCCTTCTCCTCTCAACCAGCTCCAGAGAGCAGTTCACCAGAGAGCAGGAGAAGTACATCTTGGCTAACAACCTTTTCAGGTGGTTGGCCTCCAACCTGGACTATTGGGAAGGGCGCCTAGGAATGATCTTCCTGATTATTTTTCCTAGCAGCTGGTCTCTTCTCACTACCCATCTTGGGGGAGTTGAGAGGAAGCAGTCAGAACAAAGAGGAGCAACACAGAACACTGTCAGGTGGAAGATCAGCAGATCCCACTGTCAAACAAGTACAATTCCCCTCCAGGGCTCGGTCAACTCCTTCCTTGGATCTGCCCACTAAAGGCCAAACTATCTCTTTGGTTAGTTGGCTTGCTTCATGATTCTTGGAAATGCATCTGTATCTTTCATAAAACATTACAGGGAACATCCAGAACATTCATAACATGTTCATAAATATAAATCTCTAAATGAAATTATTTTTTTCCTTGGATGAAATGAACTTGATGAAAAAAAAAAGCATTTGGCATTCCTCAAACAGCTTTGGATCATGTGCTGTTTAAATAACTGTCAGTTCACTGCTGGGTTCATTGACACTTGGTTCTTTAATGGTGCTTATAGTGAATAATGCTGTCTGCACAGAGAGGGTAAAGAAAACAGTGGTATGAAATTCAAACCGTTGTCTGGTGAATGGCGAGAATGAATATTCCTGATATACTTATTAAATTTGAAGCCTAAATTCTCTTCACATGCAATCAACAAGAAGTCAAAATAATTATTTTATCCAAATACTGTGTATACAGGTTCAATCTATTTTCATAAAAGAAAAAAAATTAACAGATGGCTAGAAAAAGTAGTTTAAGGCATCAAAAACAGCTGAATAAACTTTGAACAGTCTGGAGTGAAAGAGAGAGGAGGGGGAGAGAGAAAAAGAGAGAGAGAAAAGAGAAATAAGCTTACAGTTTAACATTCTAGCTCGTTATATATTTATATGCATTGAAGATTCATTGAATTATGTTGCATAATGTGTTTTAACATGTATTCATTGATTTTTAAATGAGAAAAAATAATTCAAAGGAAGGATATAATCCATACAATTATAATCATACATATAATACATATATAATATACATAATGTATAATCATACATATAATACAATATTAAATATATAATTATTATAAAAATCTATTTTATTTTTATAAATATTGTCTTTTATAAATAGCTTTAACTACATGTTAAACAAATAATGTTGCTGCATTAACCTTACCACAAGGGAGAACAATAATAATAAATAATAGGAAGAAGAAAAAAAAGGAAAATAAGGTGTCTATTGAATTATAACAGCAATCTGGATTTGTTAAAAGTATGGAGAATCTGTCCAAAATGAAATTTTTCCACAAATTATGACCTCAAAACAGATGAAACTGCACAAATGTCCTGTATGGCACACAAGTGTGGGTTTCAGGAGATCTGAGTCTTATCCCTGTTCAAACATCAACTTATTTTTGTGATTGGACAAAACTGCTTAACCTTTCTGGGCATTGGTTTCATCAACTCTAAAATGAATAGATTGAACCACAAAATACCTCTGTTTTCTTCAGCTCTAACATTTAGTGTTTCTAACAGAAAGAGTAAGCCTTACTCATATCATGTGCTACATCTTAAAAGGAACAAGAAACTTGTTCTCTTCTCTACCCCTTTCTTCCCATTTCTCTTCCTCCATCCCCAAATGTCTTCCCCACCACGTGATTGTTACAGGAAATGATACTGGAAGAGGGACCCATTAGTGGCTCTTAACACTTTACCTGAAATTAATTTGAACTACTAGTTGAATGAATAAAACACAGATTTAGTGAGAGGCATGCATTCCCAGCATGTTCTACCCAGTAAACCTGGGTTCAGAATAGTGTGAGGGTCCAGAGAAAGATCCTGAAACATAGAAACATCTAAACAAAAACGAGATGAGGAACCTGAACACATCACCATTTTATTGTTGGTAGCAACCATCATGACCATTTATTAGATTTCTTTAGCCAAAAGAAATATATTTTGAAGAGGCCTCTCACACCCAGTTTCACTTTTACTCTTTTTGTCCATTGTTAATTGAAAAAATAAAAATATCTTAATTGAAGTTAAGATCTTCCTATCATATTATTTATAGAAGGTTCTAGGACCTTCCCTGGACATAGGCCAGCTAAAATTGATATTAGTATTAAAAATATATCATTTAGTTCATGTAACCTATAACCCACTGAATATTTATATTCATTAATATTTACATTTGGAAAAGAAATAATTTCCCAAGCATTGCAATTGCTCATTTAATATCATTAATATATGATACCTCTGACTCTTAATTATTATAGTCATTGAAGTACATTGGTTTAATCTGACATTAATTGTTCTTTTAGCCTTAATATTTGTCATTATTCTTCTCTACATGAGTCCACAAAATGATTTTTGTTAGTATGTTGCAGAGACTATCCATGTACCTAAATTCTTGCATATTCTTATTCAAAGATAATGTTACTTTAAGATCTTAAGAACTATTTAGGCCTAAGTTTTAAAAGAATGCTTTTTTATTGGTTTGTTTGTTTTTGGCCAAAATATGAACCTTTTTTTTTGGCCAAAAACCAAACTATTTTAAATCGATAAGATGAGGGTATCTATTCTTTATACTCTTCTAAAATTTGCTTTTTAAAAAGTAAATCTAATACATAAAATTTATATTTATAGAAAAATAGGAAATAATTTAGGCATATCACAAAAGAGGCATTTAGTTTATAATGAAATTGTTTAAAAGAATCTTTTAAATAGTAATCTGTTACTCAATTTATAGTAAGCTGCTTTAATACTTTTTCAATAACCATTTCTTGTACAAAATAAGAATGTTTAAAAAATATTTTGAGTTACTATTATTTCTAAGCTTAAGTATCACTAACAAATACCCACATAATAGATAAAAAAATTACAAATAATTCCTACTAATGAATAATATGCTCGTTGAGTATGTAGGAATCACAGAACTATCCAAACTATAGGAATAAAGAAATGAACTAATTCCAGCTGAGTTCCATTCTAATTTTAGCATATTTATTCCACCAAATCTGTTTAATTAACACATCTCTTGGCAGTTTATCTTGTATGAACATTTGTTAATTTTTACTGGATTCCATATGTAAAATTCCAAGTGATAGATTAAATGTGTTAATTGTATGAAAATGTATCTATTAAATCTAGCTTTCTCTTTACTTTCTCCACTCCTCACTTTTTAAAAGGAATATGTTAGAAAAAGAAAGTTCTCCAGAGTATTTTTGAAACAGAATTTATAATTCAGTTTGTGGAAGGTCCTCATCCCAAAAATATCTGTCATCTTCTTTACTATATTACGCTTTGAATAGACAAGAAACAGTACATTAGGATCTTCGTGTGAACATGGATTCACATTTCCCATGAAAGTGATAAAGAGACAATTCCCCCACTGCTTACATATGCTCAAAACCTGAAAACGGGTTTGCCTTATCACTCTCCCCCTTATACAGCACACCCTGTAGCTTTCGATTTGGCCTATTGGAACACTTATATAGGGCCACATGTAATTCTAAAATTCTTCCTAGTCTTCTATCACGCTCCTCCCTCCTTCCTGTCTCTCTAAAGCTTTCCAGAGATCCAGGACAGACATCCCTATTGACCCAGTGGCACAGCCAGCCCTGGCCACGTGCAAATTAAAAAATCTGCTAATTTGAAAGATAACCCCCTATTCTGGATCTTCACACTGGCACCTCTCCTTTCCTGTTTTTCCAGACAAACCGGGAAAGTATATACAATATTACTAAGCCAAACCATTATGGAGGTTGCAAAGTTTTATTTCCTGTGAAGAACTAAGGTTTAATTAGCTGAAAAGGAAGTGAACAGAAGAATGATAAGTAAAAGTTGGTCTCTGTCTCTCTAGTGAGATTATCCTCAGTACTTCTGAACTTTATTATCCAAACAATGAGAGAATGGCGTGACTTGGAGCCTCCGATAATTTCATACTCATTATTGCTCATGTAAAGCTGTGAACAGGCTGTCAGCTATTGCAGTGACTTTGGACTAAAGGGAAACAAATCTCAAAAGGTTTGTGATTTGGAGGAAGTTCAGATATGCTTCCAGAATTTGGCTGCTTGTCCAAAGCTTATCCGAACTATCTGAACCTTTTAAATCTTCAGAATTGGCCTGAACATTTCTGGCTCTTTCTTACTGGACCTGGCTTGAAACTGCATGAAGATGGCCTCTTATAAAAATTTCTGGCACCCCTGGTTCTAATACCGCTTACAAACTGCAAACAAAGAAAAAGGAGCTTTAATTGTTTTTAGCACATCAGTAAGAGTTTGGGTTTTTTGTAAAAATGTTCTTTTTAAAAAATATTAATTTGCTTTATTGGTCTTTTTATAATAATTTGACAATATAAACTAGAATAATCAGTTGTCTCAGTTTGTCTAGGACTGAGAGGTTTCCTTAGATGTGGGACATTTTTCAGTTCCAAAATGAAGAAGCTTCCAGGTAAACTAGGACAAGCTAGTCACCCTAATATGCACATTTCAACAGCAGACCAAATACTGGCTGAAGTCCAAAGTAGAATGTAATGAATAACATATCTGTTAATTGTCTTTTAACTTATACATTTATTTGTGGTGTTATTATATAATCAGAGCCTTGACTTTAGCCAAAAACTTTAAAAGATAACTTTTTTTTTTCTTACTGATTCTGTGGCACAAGGTACAACCCCATTTGATTTTCTAGCAACTACAATAAAGGCATAATCTTACACATTAACAAATAATGATGTTTGGAAAACAAGAATAAATAAAAAAGTTTTGGATTTTTGTTCTGTGTCATGACCATGAACTAAAATTTCATCTTAATAAAATTAAAAAATGAAACAGAAATTATAATTAAATAATTACTCTATGAGGCGTTTTAAGATAGTTTCGGTTAAAAAAAAAAAAAGTTCCTAAACTGCTTATAATTGCTGTGCCCTGCTTACCCGCCCTTCCACTCTCTTTCTCTTCCCCTACCTGAACACTTGCTTTCCATGTGTTTTATTTTTAAACTCTGGAATTTGGGTATGATTATAATACAATAGAGGAATTAATTTTCCATTATGATAACATTTTCCCTTTAATCATCTTTGGATTTTCTGGTTCTGAAATATTTTGGATTTTTTCAATATCTTAAAAGTAATATTTTCCTTTTCTTTCATATTCAGTCTCTTCTGTAAAGAGATTAGAAAAACTCTCTAGTTTTGAAACAAACTTCTTCTTAGTATGAGAATTGTAATCCTGGAGACTTGTGAGTCCCAAAGTAGACTTGACCCTTTTCTCCCACAGGGCTTTGTAACTCACATGTTAGCACAACTTGTGGTAGGCTACCTAGTTTTCAGAGTTCTCTCAGTTGTATATAAATTAGACCTTTTCCAGGACCTCATGATCTACCCATTAAAAAAAAGCCTCACACTCAACCCACAATAAAATAAAAAGCACAAATCATTAATATAGTCACTCCAAAATTTTTTTCAAGTAATATCTAAGCAGTTGAACAGTAATTTCTTTTTATTTCCATATAGTGAGTCAGCCTCATGATGACCTTTGAGATACATCATGATTAAGTTTTGTTTAGTAGTCTAATATATTATTAAGAATCTCTCTCTCTCTCTCTCTCTCTCTCTCTCTCTCTCTCACACACACACACACACACACACACAGACACACACACACACAAAGTCTATCTAACCACTTAATGAATAAAACATAGTTCAAAGAGCCAGGTTTTGAGACTCTTTTCTCAGTTCTCCCTTGAAACATTCATTTATTTGATTTTTTTCAACTTCATCTATGGAAATGACAATAAGTTTATCTATATCTATATTTATATCTATCTATCTATATATATATTCCTACATTATTTCCACTATAGTGGTACCTCATACCACCCATCTGTCACCTGTGGAAGTTCCAAAATGTAAATCCAGTTGCTTCTCCACTTTTGCCATTGCTGACTTACAATAGCATTTATCATTTTCTAAATTCTGCCAAGTCTGTTACCTCTCAGCCATCACTTCCTAGACTCCTAAATGCTTTTTCTATCATTGCTTGCAAACTTTGTCTTTGCGGATCATTTCATTGTCCTTTGAGTGGGTTTTCTGGTGCATTTAATTTACTATCTTTAAACTCAAGTTTCAATTTAATGCCTCTGAATCTCAGTTTTTTAATCTTTAAATTGAGAATGTTTAATATATTTTCTTCGAGATCACATTCAAATATTTTGATGCTATGAACTCTAAATAATATATTGCAAAAAAATATTAAGCAATTAAATTGACCTTAAAGTTAACATTACATTCACTGAATCCTATATCCTAAATCATACTGCCTATAGAATGAAGTTTTAGTCCATAATTTAAAGCCTTGTGTAACCTGAGTCAATCTCCCTTTAAAAATTATCTTCAATTTGTTTGTAATTTCAATCTCTGTAAGGCAATGTAGTTTTTTTAATCAATTACTTAATATCATAACACTGCTGCATTCCTAAATCTTAGTTGTTGGTCCTTCCATGTATGTTGAATTCAATAATGAATGATACAGGCTGTTTTTCAAGGTCATGGGTTTCACAAGATAGAGGATATGGTCCTAAAATGGGTATGTCAGTGACCTAAAGAAATTAAGGCACCCCCAAAAGAAATTATCTACATATCTGTTTATAAAGTAGAAGAGCCTGGAAAGTATTTCTTAGATTAAAATCTTATATATTCAGCTTTTTGTTTCGTCAGACTGGTGGAGAGTAGTAGGGAAAAAAAGGATAAAGTACATTTGATTTAGTCATAAATATCTGCTGTTGCCTACATCTCTATAGCCCCATCCTATTTCATATTCACATAGAAGGCAGGAGAAATAATCAGGGATACTAACTACACATACTCCTCTTGACTGTCCTAGAATGTTCTCTCTCTGTTCTCCTGTAGGGCTGATAAAGAGTCAAGGTTAAGAGGAAAAGTAAACATGGCTCGCTACCAAATGGGACATTGTCTGTACATTGCTCCCTAGTTTAGGGTCTGCCACTTTGAGCAGGGCTCAGCCATGTTCAAATGCTGCATTTGTGTGGCCTACCCAGAGGGTGAGAAGCTCTGGGTATTTCATTTGACTTGAGGGAGAGATGATCAAAACTAAATTGTGTAATGACGTGTATTATTCATGGCCTGGGCTTACATCCAATGACTATTGTCAAGCAAATTCAACTAAACCTGTTATTGCATTTAGAATAATTCTTTGCTTAGCTATGTTATACAGACCTTAAACACTCTGAACAGTGAAAAAATGCTGCTTTTCTGGCATTGGATAAAATGGCCAGGCATATCAAGTAAGCTCTCCAACCCTTAACTGATAATGGCAACAAGTCGTGCCAATCATTCAGGACCTCCTCATCTCCATCTCATGTAACCTTGTGGATGAGGGCTGGCATAAACCTTTTCCTTTCAAACATTTCAGATACTGTTTCTTGCTTTTTGGCAAGAACTCTCACTGATTCTGGAAGAAAACCAAGATATATCATGTTGTTGCTTTTTTAATTCTGACTTTGCTTTGCTTTCGACAAAATTCTGCTTGATTTGTTGAGTGGGGTCGGGGGAGAATTTCCCTTTTCTTCTCATTTTCCCTTCTCACTGGGGGCTCAAGATGATGTCAGGAATGCTATTAGGTGGCACGTTTTGAGATAGACTCCTAGACACATGGTACTCAGATTCATGTCACTTATACCTCAGTTAATGGGCTTTTTATGGTAAACATGTGCACATAGAGTTTATGGCTCATTTCCTAAATTACTATTTGGAGGAAGGAAAAATCTCCCAGTCTTATTTTGTTTAGGCAGGGATATTATTTAGAAAATGCAGCATACCATTCATTTAATACCATTCATCAAGGTATCAAAATTGAACCGTCATACATTAATTTACAATTTCACACTGAGTAAAGTTCTCCTAGGGAGCATTGTGACAGCAGGCAGCCCTCCCAGGTGGTTTTCTTGTCACGTATAAAGCTGTAGTCACCCACTAACTCACACTGAAAACCTTATAACCAACCTTTGCACGGCCACAGTAACATCTCTGAGGGCCCTAAATAGGCAATTGTTTACCTTAGGTGGTTTCATTTGTCTTTCTAGGACAATCTCAGATTTGATTGATTCTAAGGCCAGATTAAGTTGTATTACTCAGAAAATAAAGATGCCCCTATTTCCTAGTATGCTCATTCCTCCAGAAAAATATTTTCTTAATGGTACAGGGAGAAAAAAAGGAAAGGAATGGTGCCTCCACACCCAGATTTGTAAGATCAGAAGTCGCTGTGTGCTTCCCAAAGCATAGTGTTAGGGCTTGTTCCTGTTCTTTGACACCTGATGACTGAATTTAACTCCAGCTTCCTCTTATTTTTCTTAATTACTACAGAGGATGTTATTTTATTTTCAATATTTGTCGATACATTGTTTAAACAGTATTATTATTTTAGGAGTAAAAAGATAGGACAAGTAAGCCTTTCCTTTAAACACAGAGTAAGGAGGGAAAGAAGTAGTGGGTTTTTAAGTAATAAAAAAGTGAGTCAAGTAACAAGATTACCAGAAAAAAAATACAAGAAATGCAAAAATCCACAGAACTGTAAGAGAAGAAGGGAACAAGGCAAAGGACTGATGATCTGTTCATTGTATTTCAAAATGACAAAGCAATTTGCCTAGAAACGCTTTGTACCCAATAAGAAATTAAAGTTTACAACTGATGGGCTGACTGCCTAATGTTTGGACTTCACTGGACTTTTTAATCATTAATATTAATAATTTAATGTCAATTCAAAAGGATACACAATACTTCTACTTGCTTTTCTAATATATTGAAGTTTAGATAAATAGAATAAAATTACAGATGAGAAACATTCTTGTATAAGTCTATCCCTTTGGCTCCATTAGACAAGCACTTATATCGAGGAAAGAAAGAAAGAAAGAAAGAAAGAAAGAAAGAAAGAAAGAAAGAAAGAAAGAAGGAAGGAAGGAAGGAAGGAAGGAAGGAAGGAAGGAAGGAAGGAAGGAAGGAAGGAAGGAAGGAAGGACGGAAGAAAAAGAAAGGAACCTAAAAAGAAGTAGAAATTTTCCAACTTTTGCTTAGAGTCCTTGAATTTTAAAGATATGTTCAGTCACAAATACCATTTGAGAGGCAGGTTGACCAGCTGTTCTTCATCTCCACTGAGGGAGTATAAGGAAAAATAAACTAGGGAGATGATTTAAATTAAATAGATAGGAGATTTATCTTGCAGCAAGGGCTGTAAAAAAAAACTAGAATAAAATAATTAAAAGCCCTTCTGGTGATCTCCGAAATTGATCTTAACTTTGTTTGGTTTGCATTTGTCTGGGAATGTTAAGGTATGACAGGAGATTATCTATGTAACTTCTTGGGCTTTTTTCAGGGAGAGGACTTAAAATTCTGTTTTATATACTATGTAGATTTTTTCATTGAGACATAGTCTATTCTCTATAACAAGTGCAAATTATAACAACTGTTTTAATAACCATTAAATGTAAAGTTCCCAATTTACCAAATCCTCTAGCCAAAACCCACTATTTTAAAGCAAAATAAAACTGTCCTTCTGGTTTCTGCAATGCTTGAAAACCTCATTTACTACTCCCTCGTCAGATTGTCTCACATTCCTCTATAACTTCTCTCACTGTCCTAACCTCAGGTTTTCAAATTATTTATTTTTGTCTTGAGAGGTAGTAAAATGATTTACAAACAAAACAATCATCACAGTTGATATGTCTGTAAAGATCCTGATTCTAAAAGAACACTCTAAAAATGAAACCATCAATTAAAGTATATAATATAAATTAATACCACTTTAATATTTTTATATTGGGTATCAATGCTTCCTACTATAACAATCATTCATGACACTCAAAGAACTCATCAAGAAAACAGATTCCAGGACACCATCACTGGGAGACCTTCATTCCAGAAGTCTGGGCTGGAACCGTGATCCTCCAGGTTTGGGAACTGCAACATTTCACTAGTCCAGCATATGCTGTAGAATTTTAAATCAGTAGTTAGCAACCATACAGAAAAAAAATCCAGTTAAGATAAAAAGTTTTAAAAATTGTCCTTCTTGACTTTCCTTCTACTTTCAAAATCATAAATTAGATGCTCATAAAGTGAGAGAAACCTTCTGCTATGGGATTAGCCAGTAGACCAATCAACAATCAATTGGCCTGTTTTCTTTCTTTTCCTGTTTGCATTCCAGGCATATTCATGTGATTAAGTACAATTTGAACTCTGGCTGGGAAGTAGGTAATGGCAGGGCATGAAGAGAAACAAGTCACCTCAACACAGAGCCTGTTATAGAATATAGAAGTGCAGATGTTTATTTGCTTGTTTGAGTTAAAGGAAAGCATTAAGCTTCTGATTCCTTCAAGTCTAAATGCAGACTAAACAGTCCTTGATCATTGTGTTAATTCATGTAGTGTAAAAGTTCACATTTTGTTGCTTTTCTGTTAAAAAATTTTGTTTTCTGTATTTTAGGAGATTCTACAGTTGCACTGACTGTTAGTTGTGGGCACATATATATGAGGCTCAATGGCTCCTAACAACAGTGAAAAGATGCAAGAAACAGAAACCTGAGATTTGACAAAAGATGCTAACCAATAGGTAAACAGGGTCAGAGAACTTTTCCAGCTTCAGGATGTAATCAGATAAAATTTAGCTTTGGCCCTTTGGCAGGAATTATAGCTAAGATCTCTTGGTTTGTAGGCAGCAAGGCCATGGTCACTGGTATGGGGTTCAGGGTTCTTGGGTTTCTAATCCCGAGGCTAGCAGGAAAGAAGTGACATGAAGAAGGGCTAGTAAACACTAGTTAGGTCTTGGATTTTAGGGCTCTGGATTCTGGATATAGTTGGCAGAGAGCCCAGTGACTAACACAAAGAAGCCTGAAAAGCACAAAATAGAAGAAATGTGACTCAAGAGATTTGTTTTATTGCTGGATATATTAAAATGGAGAGTAGGATAGTCTCTTGGTCAAAAAACAAACAAAATACAACAAACAAACAAACAAACAAACAAAAAAACAAAACCAGTGAGCCAAACTGAGAAACACAGAGGCTGTGGTATGAGTCAGGTGCAGAAGAGACAAGGTGTCAAGCGTACCTTAATATTCTTTAGCATACTGGGCCAATGATATTTCTCTCTCTGTTGGAGTTTTAAATGTTAGGAAAGAATTGTAAATTCAGCTTGAAATCTGAAGGGGAAAGAAGAGTCAGAGCAGACTGAACCAAAATAAAAAATACTATCTATGCTTTATCATTTAGAGCTAACACAGTGAATTACATTTTCACCAATTTATGTATAGTCCTAACTATCTCTTCTTAACCATAACTATAAACAGCTCTACCCAAAACTGCTTGCCAAGTTTATATAGGAGAAACTACAGAATTCTCAAATGGCATTCAAATATTTCTAGATTATTATTCCAGTCCTTTTTCTTATATCATCTTTGCATGGATCCTATGCTCTGGTTACCCAAGTTCATCCTCCACTTTCTGAACAAATTTCACAATTTCACAACTTTGCTTCAGCTGTTCCATTTACCAAAAATATCCCATTTTCTCTCTGTTTAAGTGCATTTTATGCAACTCAAATAGTAACAGTCTTTCATGATCACCCATCAGCTTTTTCTTCAGTGTATCTTGATTTGTTCAGTTAATTCTGTCTTGGAATTAATTTTTCTCTCTCCTCTTAGTTCATTTGAGGATTTGACCAAGCCAACCAGAAACTGAGCTCCTTTGTAAAGAGATTATTTTTTGTTCATTGTTAGAATCCCCAGTGTCTAGTACAGAGTTTTGCACATGGCAAGGACTCAATAGACATTTTAAATTAAATAACCATCTGTCTAGTATAAATGTAAAATTTGTATTGTAATTTTATTTAGTATTTAAGGAAAGGCATAGAACTTTTTTATGAAATTCATGAAGAATACCTTATTCTATAATGAATTACCAGCTTGTTCCCTAATAAAATATGTTCTGTGGATTAAATCTCAATCCAGGTTTTCATTATAACATATTAGTTATATTTTTGAAAATATGCTTAAATAATAATTCATTTACTCAAAGAAAGTTACCCATTCCAAATGTAGCAGTCCATTTTAATTTTCTAATGCATAGTAGGTAAACTGCCTAAACTCCTAATTAAACAACAGAGGGTCAAATATTAGAATAATTCTTTGCCTATTTTTCTATGAAAGTTTCATTTTTCTCCTTTTATTTCTAGTCTAACTTCCATGCTTGAAGTACACTTTAGAATATTTAGCTTTATTATCTTTGGTTAAAGCACTCTGGAGGCAGTAAAGGCCAACCTCTTAGGAGGTAGAAAAGAGCATTTTAAGTTTAACCAAAGCTATATCATTAGTCAACAGAGGCTGCACATTAATGAGCCCTAAAGAGATCCAGGTCTAGTCCCTGTTGGACGGCACTGTGATGCCTGGACAATAATTGAATGATAGAGTGTCTTGGTGACAATGGAACTTCTTCACTCCAGGGATAAGAAAACACCATTAAAAGCAAATAGCATCAATTAGAATCTTCTCCTCATTCAGGTTTTTCCTAAAGATGAATTTTCTTTCATTTTGTAATAGATTATAGATCCATCATCTGAATTCAAATTGCCATTGCATTGTGAGATTGAGATGAGATAGATAATTGAGATAACTCAGGTTGCTTATTCACTGGGGTCTGCACAAAAGAATGATTTAGAGAGGATATGTGCAGAGCATTTTTAAAATGGCCACAAAATCATTTATTTATGTTTTTAAAATATATTGTCTTTGGGGAATTCTGCTCAACTTGAAGGCAACAGCTGTTTCAGGGAGATTTTTCTTACTCAGATCTTCCAGCTGGGTTGAACAAAATCTTGGGAAGTTATTTTTCTCAGGTTGGTAGACCTTCCAGAATGTCCAAGCGAGAGAAGTGTAAGAAGAGGTATTCTGCTTATTGGTTTATCCCAGAGTTGAAGCTGGGAGAAAGTAAAGAATTGCTTAAAATGTTTAAATACTAAATTCATTAGCTATAAGAAGCTATATATATCACTAAACAAATAGTTCATAGTAAAGATAATTTGAATATCTACATGGAAGATGCTAATGTGCAATGTAATTTTTTCAAAGCAAGTCATCTATTTAAAAATATGTAGTGATTTAGAGATAAATATTAACAGTGTGTTAAGCAATTTACCTATGTTTTTAAACTGAATCTTTGTGTTAATTCTGGGAGATAAATATTAATTACTCAGGAGAAAGAGAGTGAGCCTTAGAAACGTGAAGGAATTTGACCAAAGCCTTATTCTTTAATATGTGTGTGGAAACAGGGTTCACATGCAGGTTGCACTTTCCTCAAATCCTGTGTTCCTTACACTATAACCATACTGTCTTTCCAGAAAAAATAGCCTTCAAAATTATTAAATTATTTCATAGTTTCTTCTTTATGAGAATGCAAAATCATATTAGAGCAAATCTCAGACTCAACCAGTAGGTGAAAAAGAATTAAATACAAACTAATTCTGTGAACAGAGAGCTATAATTAAATCTCTCATTAATGTTTTCTAGTAAGCATTTTTTAAAAAATTTGTGATCATACTCAACATAATTCTGGTGTTCACTTTGAGCCAGTCCTTTAGCATCCTGTTTGATTAAAAGGCAAATGAAAAGGCAAATCTTATTAATTACTTGTTTCTTAATTTTTTTTTTCTTTTGGCTTCTGAAACGGGACACTCTTCCTTCCTCATTGGCCATTCTTTCTCCATGCTCTCACTAGCTCCTTCTTATCTTCCTGATATTTTAACAAACAGGCTTAATCCGCTAACTTCTGTATTTATCCTCACTCCCTTGGCAAGCTTCTGAGTCTGGATAGTCCCAAATAATTATTTCCATTTATGAACTCTCACCCCTATCTTTTATACTCATAATCCAGCTGCTTTCTCAAGATCTCCATTTATGTGTAGGCATCTCAAACATAAGTTGTCAAAAGACAAATTTCTGTTTCTTCTCCATCAAAATATTCTACTATCAATTTTTATTTAGTAACAGATTATTACCACCCTTCTAGTTTTCAGGCCAAAACCTTACAAGCATCTTTAATTTCTTCTTTCTTTGGCACTCTACATCAGATCTTTGAATGAATCTTCTCATCTTTACCATCAAAATATGACCAAATTTGGTGACTTTCTTTGACCTAAGCCAGCATCTTTAACAAGGATTTTTTTCAATAACTTTCTAACTGATCTCCCTAATTCTTCTACTCTTGCCTCTTCCAATTAATCCTCATGAAGCAGTCAAAATAGGTATTTTGAAATACAAAACTTTATTTTTTATTTGTTCCTCTGCTCTAACTCCCTCAATGAGGCCTCATGTCATTCATCCTCAAAATGGCCCACAAGGTTTTCTAAGTCCTGGCTCCCTCTGACTGCTTGCTTCTCTACTCTCCTCACATTTTGCTATACCTTGACTATTCCAAGCCCACACCTGTCTTAGTGCCTTTAATTTGCTATTCCTCAGACTTCTACATAGCTTGTTTCTTCAGGTTTTCTGCTGTAATGTTCCCTCATCACTGAAGCCTTTCTGGACCACTGTGTGTAAAACAGCATCCTCCCTTACTTCAGCACTCTCTAGCATCTTACCCAGCTTCATTTTTACTCTTTACGGTTTCATACCTAACATGTTATACATATATTTGTACATTGAATATATCATCCAACCAGAAGCTAACTGGAGACAGAGACTTTTTTGACTTTTCAGTACTCTTTTCCCAGCTCTTGGGACAGTGCCTGCCATGAACAGGATGCTCAGTAAATATTTATAAAATGAATAAATGAAGAGTGAACAGTGAGATAAACAGATCAGAATATCTTAAAGTCTTTATTGGGAGTGGCAAGGATTCTCACATGGCCAGAAAATGTAAACAACTTAGAATATTTGGGACACAAAGGAATAGTGTGTCAAAAGAACAGTTGAAAACAAAGACAGAGTATTTTTTATGGCTTCATTTAAGAACGATAACTTCAAACTTAGGATCTCAGATAAAATCATAAACAAAATAACTTGGTTCATCCATTAATAACTATTATGCAAAAATAGCAAGATAATGAAATCTTTCAGTCCCCTGGATGTTACAATTTAAAAGACACCACTTTAGCTCTATAGATCTTTAGTACATTTAATTGTTGCTCATGACAATAAACCTTTAGTAAATATCTCACAGATAAACTGAAATAGTCCAAAAGTTTCACAGTAGAACTATAACTGGGAGCCTTTTTAGATGACTTTCAAAATTTTGAATGGGGCCAGGTACCAAATCAAATTTTGTCCTTAATAAGCTTTGAGATTCTGGATGGAGTGTCACACAACTCCTTGGAACCATGTTTCCTGTTCATAAAACAAGTATAGAAAGCAATTTGTACATCACATGGTTGTTATAAGGATCAAATAAGATACATCTATTAAAACAGTTTGGGGTGATAGAGGGAAATAATCAAGATTCCTAGATTTTATCCCTTGGTCCCCATGTACATGGTTGTGGCCTTAGAGAAGACAATTGACATGTGGGTTTCAGCTCCATTATCTATAAAATAAAATGATATGGATAACTTGATCCCTGGAATCTTCAAATTCTAAGAAGATATGCTACAATATCTTAAAAACTACATAGTAAACATGTGACTATGAGGTAGTCATAACAAGAGCTGCTGTAAAAATGATACTGATATCCTCTATACATATTTGAGAACGGTTTCTACAATGCTAAACTGACCCTGCCCACAATCTCTGCTTCAAGGTTATCTACAACAATCAAGCTGTGCCGGTCACCCATCCACCTATCAGTTTGAGAATAATACTTAGTGTGAATATTAAGATGGCGAAGCCAGAAACTCAGCTCATGTTTACTAATCTAGCCCACATGTACAGCTTAGCTCTATTAGAAGTATATCACTTTTTTTTCCCAGGTCACTAGATTTTTATTCAGCAAATTGTTAAGTCAGTGATAGACAACAACAGCTCCTTAAAAGTTTATAATTAAACAAAGGTTTTAAATATAGGAGATAAAAGCTTTTTATTTAATAGTGAATAAATCAGTTTATGACTCAGTTTTCTTATTTAAAAAAAATGAGATAATTTATCATTCCTTATAGAAAGATTGTAAAGAGACAAATACTTCAAAGTTAATTTTGTGTTTTGAAGAATAATATAAGTGATCTTTCATCTCATATTTTATCAACTATAAAACTCTTTGTATTTCCAAAAAGTGATAATTGAAGCCCATCACTACTCCAGGTTATTGTATGAGCCTGAAGAACACTATAATAATAAAAGGGAAAATAACATGATCAGCAGGGTTGGCAGTACATGCATTTTATCCTTCTCCAATTGTTCAAAATGTGGCTCTCTTATGCAAAACAAAAGACCTTTCAAATATATATCCAGTTTTTCATCTTAGATACAGTTTTCTTAAGTTAAGCAGATTTAAAACCATGGAACAATAAAATTCTGAAGGTAGTCTTTATGATTTGCCTATTAATACCATTGAAATAATCAGTGAAGACGCTAATTTTGGAAATGCGATGAATTCTACATTATATAGTAAAGTCTAGATATTAACATCTATTAAGATGAGCATTGATTATTACAGCAGGAGTAACAGATACTTCCCTTCTTATCCTCGTCTCTGAAAGTTATTTTATGGCTATTAAATAATAGCAAATAATTAGATCTGTAATATGACTACAGCTTTTAATTAGCCAAATAATCTGAGCACATTTTCTAAAAACAATAACCCTTAAAATAGAATAAAGTTATTTTCTTTTCATTGTTATAAATCATCTAAATTTTAAAGTTATTTCTTTTGTAATTACATATAAAAAAGAAAACTTTTTTGTTTTGCGACAAATCTCCTCAAATGGGGGACAATAACATCACAAACTTTTTCGGAAATACTCAGAATAGATTCATAAAATTGTTTTTTGTTTGTTTCCTGTTCAAGAATTGAAATCTTCTTTAATTAACTGTCATGTTTATTGAGTGGCATGTGGCTTGCCTTCCACACCAGGCAGCCCTCCCTTCTGTCCCCTTCTCCCTTTCCAACCTCCTGACTTTCACCACTTTTCTCCTGAGTTAATTTGCACACCTCACCTGCTCCCCTGTAATTGACCGTTGCTATGTGTGTGGTATTTAGAGGAGCAGGGAAAGAATAATGAGGAATGAATGTGTCAGCTTCCTTTGCCTGATTGATACACAATCATTGGAGCTAGATTTCGCCCTTTTCCTTGAATTAGTGAAAATACGTAAGTAATAATCTTGCCTAGGACTTTGAATATCATCCAGAGAACTCAAAGTATTTCATAAATATGATACCCTTGACACTGAGTGCCACTCATTATTCTCTTTCAGGAAAGGCAAAGCAATTTCCATCCTAGAGCCCCACCTCTGAGAACATTAGGTGCTAGACCCTTTGACTCCCACATCTGGGAATGTGAACTGAGAAATCACTGCCACTCAGGCTCTGGAAGTATCCTGGACTCAAAATGTCTGCGTGATTAAGCGGGTGAGCAGCAGACACCACCACCACCCTACCCAGGCATTTCCCCTGATTAGCCTAAAATCCAGTCCATATTCTTAATGTGACTATTTTGGTCTGTGGGTTCATATTAGGTTCACAGATGAAAATAAGCAAAATCAGCATTGAAAACTCCACTTGTGAGCAGGAAGAAGATGATTTTCACCTTTAGAATCATCTTTTGTTGTTGCAGTTACCAAATGGGTGACTTGGAAATTGAATGATATTAAAGTATCTTAAATGAATATTGCATATAAGTCTTAAAATTAAGATTAATTTCCACTAACATACTCTTTTTGTTTGTGTAATTTTAGGGAAAAAATATCTCAAAGTAATATAGTTTATATCACCTATTTGCTAGTTAATAAGTGGAAGGTCACCTCCGAAACTCCCAAACTGTTGTATTTGACAGCCTTATCCTTTATTAGAAATGGCCAGTCATCTCTACATTGGCCAAATATTATGTCCTGGATGTTTACATTGATATCCAAAATTCAGATTCAGAGTCTACACCCTTAACTAACCATCTTTGATATTGATTGTGAGATTTGAGGATATTTGAAATACCTCCTTGAAAAAAAGTATTTCCATGAATATTTGAAAATCATAAAACTAGAATTTCTTTTTAAAAAACAAAGAAATACGATAAGCAGTTATACATTAACAGTGGCTGATATTTTGACTATTTAGAGAGATTTTAATTTTTTTATTTACTTGAAGTGAACTACTAATTAATCTGGATGGAAAAATACATTTATTTTAAAAGTAAGGCATAGTGACATGACATTACATGTCTTTAGAGTAAAGGAAAATAAAAGAAATTGTTCTTTAACATATTAGAGATTTATAAAGTCTCATTGCTCTATTCCATGATCACTAGAACTTTTGAAAATGAATCTGGTCATTAACCATCTGGTTACTACAACATTAACTAAAAAAGTGTCTCCAAAACTCCAAAACTGGATTCAATCCCTAATGCTAGTTTATTGCTCCACTGGCACTAACATGCTTAAACTCAAGGGAAGGCAGTCCTGTACTGTGATGCAGCATAGCAAACACCTGGAATATATTCTACAGAGTGAAAACAGCAGGGAACTGACCAGAAATAACCTCTCTCATATTATTGCTTCAATTAGACCAAAACAACTTTCCCTTTGAAAACTTAATAATAAACACTGCAGGTCATTCACTTGTTCTGAGCCCCTTTGGGAGAGAGGAGCAGATGTATCCCCTTAGCCAGCCCCCTTGCTGTCATAGAGACAAGAGGCACAAATCAGGACAGATATTGATTTTAATTGAAACCAACAGCACCTACATGCCATATTAATTTTCACATCTTCCTGCAAAAAGAAAAAAAAAATTTAAAGGTTGCTTTTGGTTCCATCAGGTCGATTAGACAGAGTGATATAACTAATGCATTCATAGATTTAACAATACTTAAGTAAACTCAGGTATCTCTAAAAGCCTTTTGCATACCGAAAGCATAGAAAAGAAACATCCTTAGTACATTAGATTCTTGTTTATAATCAGTGAATGGGTATTTTTTTAAATAAATTGCACTAGAGTCTCAAATGATGCCACGGATATAGAGTGAACACACAGTGAAAAAAAAAATTATATAAACCCAGATGGTTTTCTTCTGTTGATTAGAATTGCCAAATGAAATTGATTCTGCATAAAATAAAATTGACTTTCAAACCTGACTTCTTTACCATCACTTGATCCTCACCATCTTTTAAACACCAATGTAATGCCATTGTCTTTATGAGAGCACAGATTTTTTCCCCAAGTTCTATTTTTCCCCATGACACATTATTTTCACACATTCTAGGAAGTACAATATGTTCTATACTTATTCTTTTGTATATGAAATTTATTTGGTTGCTGACTCCACTCAGAAATAGTTCTTAGACTTGCCTGGTCTTCAAATTCTGACATCTGTATCAGCAGGTTTAGAGGCTCAGGAGTCTGTATTTATAACCAACTCTCCAAGTAATTCTGATACACTGACCTAGCATCTTTGAGCCTAGGTAATAGTGACACTTAAAAAGATAGGGACTGAAAGGGAGCAATGTCAATGTCAACTCATTTTTCCATTTGTGGTAAAACAAACAAGCTGGTAAAACCGCAATCATAGATCCTACAGAATGGTATTTGTGTGGGATTTAGCTTTGTTGGTTCAGCTATTCAACTGATATTTATGAAAAACTTGTTTGAACAGTAACGTGCTGGGTATCGAGAGAGAAAATGTTGAATGAGACCGAGAAGGATTTCTATTCCAGGTTACTCAGATGAGTCTATTGTTGATTGTGCGTGTGTGTGTGTGTGTGTGTGTGTGTGTGTGTGTGTTTATTTACAAAGTGTATCTGAGAGAAGAGAAAAAAATAATACAAGAATAAAGTGAGTTATTTGGAAGGAAAAGAAAACTATATCAACTCTTTTCCTCTTATCGACCATAGAAAAAATCCATATTTTCTATTTTTGCTTAAATAGATTTTTCTATCATGTCTATAGACAAAGGGTTGTTTTAATAAACACTGATATATCCATACTCTTATCATTGAAATGATGCTTTTGCATTTATTATAAAGATATTTATGCTAAATTATAGACTAAAAACAGATTTCAAAATACTAGGTATACTATAATACATTTTTGTGATAATAATTATTTCTATACTAGAAAAAAAGATTCCATCTAGTGAGATTACAGATTATTTTTACTCTTTCCTTTTGCTGGTCCATATTTTTAAAATTTGCTACAACAACCACATGTTACTAGTTTTTACATATTACTTTAATAATAAGTAAAAAGGTATTGTCAAGTTATTATTATATAATAACTAGGAACTCACAAAACAGGCAGGGTGACAGAAAATAAGAGCAAATGAATAATATTTTAGAAGGGTAACTTTTGGGGATCTTTAACCTGCCTTTTTTTTATTCTATACTCTCAGCCTTTGTGGAGGGAGTTTTAGGACAGAATCGTCATTTAGAGAAAAGACCCAAAGTTAGAAGATATGGCTGAGGCTAAGACAAATCTTAAATACAGACCTAGGACTAGTCTATCTCCACCAAGTGTTCAAGAAATTATACAAAATCTTACTTAAAAATCTTGGGCAAAGTACGTAATAACTAACAGTCTCTGTGTTTACAGATATCAATACATGGAAATAGAAAATATCTACCTCTACTTGTACTATATTTTAAAATTGGAAAGGTCAGTAGTAATTTACAAATGTGTGGAATATTTTAAAGAACATTAAGAATGGTTCTAGTAAACTTTTATCATAATTGGTTTATTTTATTTCTACCTCTTTAACATTTGAAGTGACTAATCAACCCAGAACATACTATAGAATTAAGAAAATACAAATAAAACTAAACAGACAGACCGACAGACAGGAGTAAGGTAAAAAGCAAAGAGAAACGATACTAAACTCAAGGGCCTTAATGTTAGTGAGTTTGAATAAAGGTAAAAGAAAAAAAATGATGATGACAACAAAACAGTAACCACAATTTACTGAACATTTGCCAAATATTGGACACTGATGAGATCTCCAATTTCAACACAACATTAAAAGGTAGTTAATAATAATCACATGTACCTGTGAGGAAATAGAATTCAGAAAAATTAAGTGCATCGCTCAAAGCCATCTCACATTATACTCCATATACCATGTTGTTCCTAAAATGTTTAGAAAATTAATATACACTCATTTTTTTTTTATTCAGTCAGTCATTGAACAAACCAGTGGAAAACAAATAGACGAAAATCCCTGCCCTCCTGGCCTTTCTAATTGGAAGAGATAGCAAAAGAATACAGGTGGGTAAATGATGTAATATGGTGGATAATGGTAATTGCTATAAAGGAGAAAAAAGAGGGAAGAATCCTAAGTAATGCTGATGGAGAGCTGGGCACCTCCTGGAGAACTTTGTCTTACAAAAATTGGGGTACCTGTTAATAACATTTGAAAGGTATTGAAATTACAATATCTTGATTATTTTCAAAGCACGATATATACAATCTTTTTTGGAGGGACTGGGGCTAGGGAAAGCTGTTTTCTAATCTAAAATAGGCTACATGTACTCTGATAGTCCTTTTCCACTTTTTAGTCTTTGGAGTAGAGTGTCCTCAGGAGGACTTTTTGTTGTTGTTGTTCTTCTCTCACTTCACTGATTTTAAGTCAGTGTGGGGAGATTGGCAAGATTTGTTTCAGCCAAAGCTTTCTTGTTCTCTAAACAGATTTTCCCAAGCTTGAGTTTAAAAGACCCCCTGGAGAAGCACTACAAGACAAACGCTAATTAGCGTAACAATTTATTAAGGAAGATCTTTGATCTTTTCTCACCTACCCAGTTGCCTAGTTCTGCTTTGTCTCCACAATTATAAAATGTGTTTACATAACTAATTAACACACAGATTGAGTTTTATTGGGTACATGATAATAAATGGTCCAAATGGTTGATCTCAAGATAAAGGAGGAAGTGTTTGGAATTAGCACTCCCTTAGATATTCAAATGAAAGTAACTATTGTTGAGTTCCCATAAAACAAAAGTTCTGAATGTTCGCAAATAGGTCATTCTATTATAGTAAGCTTCAGATTTTGAAATCTACAGTGTTTTATTTTTTAAAAAAGATGTAAATACAGCAAATTCTGAGCTATTTTCAGAGATGAAACAAGCTTTTAAAATTCCATGTTTATTTTCCTCATGTAAATTTTCCTATTTGTAACATAAACAAATTTTAGATAAAGTATTTTGCATAAAAAAGTTTGACTTTTCCTTTGTCAAGCTCACATGTAAGCTGTGAGGAGTTGATATCTGTAAACAAAACCAATTGTGGAAATTATAAAGATTAAAATAAGTGTTTTTTGTTATAAAACAAAATTCTAATATTATCCGCAGTCATGTTTACTTATAATTTTAAATTAGAATCTTCCCACTTTGTTTTTTATTTAGTGCCTTCTACTGTATATTTTGAACTCTAAAAATACTTTTTCTTGGAGAGTAGAATCACATGTTTCCAAAGGCAAGTGAATGTCTATATTAAAAGGTTTGAGTCAAGGTCAGAAGTCCAAAAATCGTTTTCTCTCCCAGAGCAGGTAAGATATACACATTTTTCTCTTGTCCTTGATTTTCGAATTTGAAATTCATTCTTCTAAGAGGTTACTGTTTGTGCACACTTAGAAAAACTCAACTTTCTGGGGTGAGGGGAAGATAGAGACTGGTGATTACAAAACAGTTTGACAACTTAAGTGCAAATGAATAAGAAACATGTGGATTAAATTTCCCTTGAAACACGCATGATTTTTAAGAATTAAGAGGAAAGAAGCTTGGCAACAAGCATTTTAGTTTTCGCCAAAACCAAAGATTTCAAAATAATCCTGATTGTGGCTGGGTTCTCTCCCCCATAGTCAATTCTCAATTTCTGTATGTTGATATCTAAACGTTTAAATCAAAATTCAATATATAGATATATAACTAATATATAGATATATAAACATGACTACATTTATTTTTGCAATTTTTACTTTCATATTATTTTAGGATATCAAAATGATTGTGAACAAATTGAATCGGGTGTGAGGAGAGATTCTTCATTAGAGGTACACGTTCCCAAGATAAATGGCAACAAATATATTCTAAAAAATACCAGCATATGAACATCTCACACGTTGTGAGAAGCAAATGCACTCAGGGAAAATGCTAATATGTATTTTGAGATAGTCAACGTGAAGGTCCATTTAGGCCACTAGGAAACTTAAAAGAGGGCATATCTTTAATCTCTTATTTTTTAAATGCGATCAGTAATCTGATCAGTATCACTAAATGAATACAAAGTTTCATCTGTATTTACAGAAGATATATGATCCTAAGATTGAGCATTTTCTTCTATAATTATAAAGTATTTCCCCCTTATAAAAGAATCCAGATAGCATAAAATATCTTGTTTACAGACCATGAAAGTGCAATGTCAATATATCCTTAAATTTCCTATCTGCATGAGGCTTTTGGATTCTCATACAGTTAATATTTTTAAAATCTGTTGATTATATAGACATAGAAAAGGAGGAAAGAAACAGAAAGAGAAAGGAAGGAAGGAAGGAAGGAAGGAAGGAAGGAAGGAAGGAAGGAAGGAAGGAAGGAAGGAAGGAATTCCATTATTTTCTTTAAAGGTAATATGTGGAGAGTAAGTATCTTTGAGATCTTCATGAACCATTACTATCTATGAGTGCTAACTCTGTTTCAGAAACTGTGATAGGACCTTCACATGCATTATCTATTTTCATGTCAACAGGAACTCACAACAAAATGAGAATTATAAGTTAATTAACTCACCTATAGTTACAGGACCTGATTCAGGTCAGGTCTTTATTCTTAGAGCTCAAGTATTTAATCACTTTGTCTCCTCCCCTAACGGGTTCAATAGGGAGCCTCCTTCAACCCAAGACTTATTTGTTATTTCAAACCCATTATTATCAATTAGGAAATCACTATCTAAACCAGTTCCTGAATTCAATAATGTGTCCTTCCTGAAAGTTCAGTAGAACTCTTAAAGTGAATCTCATCACACAGGGGTAGAAGGTCCCTCACACTTTAAATGTGAGCACATTTTTAAATTAGACAAATGCTTTTCTAATTATTTATTCAAGATTTGTTCTAGTTTTGTAAATAGTTATTCGTTAGGAAATACAAACTAATTAAGTAGCCTTACATTATATTTTTATGTAATAAAAATTCTTTACAAAGAACTTAAAAGATTTTAAGTCATATACAGTTAAAAAAATGAACATCCTCAGAAACCTCAAAAAAGTTTATTATTTTCTTATGAGTGATATATATTATTAATTTCCAATTGAAAAATAAAAGAAAATATAAATAGATTCTCAGATATTTTGCCTGTTTGAACAAGTTAATAACCTTTATGGAAACTATACGTTACTAGAAAACTTTGTGAATGAAAAATAATCACTTAAACTCATTGGTTTAACATTTATTAAGCATTATAATTTTGAAGGCATTGTCTTTTGCCTTTAAGGAAACTGAAAATAGGCCTAACCAGACTCTTATTATTGTGTGTGATATAAGGATACATTCCCTGAAACAAAGAGAGCATTCCTTTCCTCAGCTCTTATGTCCTCACTATGGTGTGAAACTTTAGGGCAGCTCTTAACCAGCTGAGAGTATCTATTAACTAATAGCCTCAAATGTTCCATTTGCTGTTGCTCCTTACCAAAGTTGAACCTGTTGAATCTAGGTTCAAAGATCAGAAAAGAATTGTTGGTTAAGTAAATGTCAAAGGAAGAACCAGGAATGTATTTGCTTGGAAGTTAAAATCATTTTGAGACATTTCTCATACTTTTGATTTAATTTATTCAATAAATATGTACTGCACACCTTAGGCACTTGGGTATTAGAGATAAGACCAACAAGTCACTGTCAAGCCTCCCTGTTTCCACCACATTTGCCTTAGACATTGCCACAGAGACAGAAAAGAACCTGGAGTTCACCTGGAAACTTTGTAATGTGAGTTTTTTTATGTTACCAAGTATAACATCCATGTAATACTTAATTCAAAATAAAAACACTTGAAAGTAAACTATGTGATATTAAATTATCAACTGAATTTTCTCTGAAGGACTCACAACAACTAAAAGTAACTTGGGAAAGACACATTCTTCTTCCTTCTGGCAATGTGAAAGATAAACCCCTTCAGGGTTGCCACCTGTGGGGTATGGGATGACGGGCCTCCTTCTTCCACCGTCAGACCACAAGGCTCATTCTTGCCATAATGAAGAGGCTGATTGATGGAATCACCTTCCCCCCTGCTGACACTCTTATCTTTTTCACCTTAGTAGTAACAGACATGACCTGCTCCCTACCAGCTGGGCCAGTGTGAGAGGCCTGTCCATCACTCTGTTTCTCGACTCCATCTGTTCTCCCCTCCTCCTCTAAATTTCAGCCCATATGCCTACTGGCAGCAACCAATATGTCTGTCTGTCAGTAGCTCTGTAATGAGACCAATTTATAAGGTCACATAATCCTAACTTTTCGGGAAGAAAAAAATCCCATGCCCTAGTTATTGAGAGAAAGTCACCTTCGCCTAGTTCTAGTTCTCATGACTGTGGGAGGTCACATTTGAACCATCAAAAAGTAATTTAGAATTAATTTCAAGTGGTCTTTTTTCCCCCACATTTTCTTACAAAGATACCCCTCCCTGCCCTGATTTGCTTTATTTGCCAGTGTACTAAGCTAGAAACTGCAAATGAAAATATTGAACTTTAGGGAGGAAACTAAGGTCTAGAAACAATTTAGCTTATTCTATCAAATAAGGGAACACTCTAGTTTGATTCCAGTCCTGTCGGTGGTTATCAGCACAACCTCCGTCTCACTCTCATAGGAAGTTTATACGCAGGATTTCCAAGGACCTGTCAGTAAGAGTTGTGCATCTGTAGAGCACAACAGAATTTTCCCCAGGAACATTTTGTGCCTTCAGCTGACTCGTGCAAATTAAATTCTGTGTCAGTTTTGCCCAGCGGCTAAGAGCACCTCATTACATTTTATTGAATTCAAATAACTGCAATCAAAATATTTATAAGAGAAGTGCAACCAGTGAGTCTTATTTTATGATATAAGCTGTCATGGGCAGTATATTACATTTCTCTCCTATAAAGCATGACACCTTCTACTACTCAATTCCCCAGAGACTATGCTTAACAACTGTTAATTATCATGTATGGATCTTGCTCTACATTTAACAGGAACAGACAAAGATGAACTCAGAAGTCAATTTTTTCAAAGCATTTCAGGACATCTAAACTTTGAGAATTATCAGATTTTGCTTTTTCGTCATTTAGGGATTCACACTGCCTGGTCAAAAAGTCCCTGCAGAGTAGAATCTCTGAGCTGCCTGGCAGTGAACTCTCTTCTTTCTCAATGGAAAGACGTTTTTCCTTTGGGATCCATTTTTAAATCATCAATACTATCAGCCCATGAATCCTGAACCAGTTCTGGGATTTAAGACCAGGGGTCACTGGTCTGATTCACAACAACCTAGGGGGGTTACTTCACTCTGGATTGGGGATTTTACTTGTGCTCAGCACTGATTATCAGGGCATTATTTTCCTGTATGTTACCTCATCTAATGTTGTAACTGGAATCTGAAGGATCATTTGAATTTCACACAGATGACTGACTTCTTGTCACCAGGAGCCATCAGGATTCACTGTAACAGTTGAAACCCACCAAAACTTCCTCATAATTGGTGGGTTTTAAGATCTTCTAAGCCTGAAACCTACATGAAGCAGCCTGCCCTCTAGGATTCATTGCTCAGTTCTGCTGCAGGATTGAGTTGATTTCCTGGCTACTGTCCCTCTTCTTTCCACCTCCACCCTCCACCCCTACCTCCCCCTTTCCATCACCAATTTAACTTTGAACTAAAAAGTGGGTGGAGAAGCAGTCAGTGAATGAATACCAAATCTTGCCATGCCTCGAAGTTTAAAAATTTTAACTCAGCTTATTGCTGACACATTTCTATATTCCTGACTTCTTGAACCACAACTTCTTGCTGGTAAAAATCTTAGTTACCTCTTCAATAACTAAGCTTAATTCTAGTATTAAACGTTGATTATGTGGCTGATCATAATTCTCTATAGCAGCAAGTAAAATATTCAGTCTATGTAGAGTCGTGCAGCAGATGAGGTAGAAAAATTGCATGCCTTTAATGTACTAATCCTGTATCTCTAGGAACTTCCTTTTGCAATTGACATTTAGTAATTTGTATACAATATAACACAACCTAGAACTGGTATCTTCAAAGTCTGGACTTTTTTCAGTAGCTAATATATTTAATAATGATTAAATGCACTTTACCTAAAGCTAAATATTTTGTTTCCTAAGTTAAAGTATAAGCCCAGCGTATAAGTATATTTTTTCTGACAATGAATATTCTCAGGCTTTGAGATTTTCTTTTAATTTAATAAAAATAGCCTATTGTCCTTCATATATGTCATTTTACAGGCTTAATATTAAAAAAGAGGGTTTTTTTAAATGGTGACAGACCTATGGATGTATATTGATCTATCTACATTCTTTCACCTAATTTCTCTTTTAATTGGAATTTGCAGAACAGCTGGCTGAGTTAGTTTTTCAGACTACAGCTAAAAAGCAAAATTGGTCAGCCTGACATAGATTTTCAAACAAATACATAGCATACATATTCCAGTCAATATAGTTTGGGTGTATTTAAATCTCATCATATCATTAATAAAAATGGGACTAATTTACATTTTAAAATTATTCATCATTGTGGTATAAAGAATTTAGAAATAAAACCTCCAGAGATAAACTGGTGATTACATATTTAAAAATTGCTTCGCATCTGTACTTTTGTGTAATCTAGAGGCTGCAGAAAATCAACAGAGTTGTGAAAAATTGACCTATAGCCTTTTGGGTCTAACACTGAATAACTGAAGTATTTAGATATATGTAGGCCAAAGTGATAGATGAAAATGGTATTCCATAAACATAAAAGTGGTTGGTTGTTTTCGCCATAACATGGGGACGGAGCAGCCTATTTTCCTGAACCACAGCAGAAGTCAGGAGTTTTTTTGTTTTTATTGTTGTTGTTGTTGTTGTTGTTGTTGTTGTTTTAAAGGAAAAGCTGGGATCTAGAAAAGATATGTGAGAGCTCAGAAAAGAAAAGGAAAAAAAAAAGTGGGGTTCATTTATGAGAGGGAAAGCTGCGCAGGGCCTTTGGAAAGCAGAGTGCTGGGACACAGAGGAGAGAACCAGATCAGAATTAGCAGAAGGCCAGATCAGAAAGGTCTGGCTAAACAGCTTGGAGTTTATCCTAAGGGCAATAGCTTTTTAAAGCGGATTAAACCTGATAGTGTTACAAGCTAAGTAGACACCTCTGGTTGCAGTAGGAAAGGTAGAGGGATCTGGGGAGGGAATGGAGGTGGAAGAACAAGTGTGATAATATAGTCTTGGCCAAAAGCGTTGAGGACCTGAAGCAGTGTGAAGGAAGAAAGGGAACCCATTTAAAACTGTTATGGAGCTGGACTTATGAGAATGTGGTGACTGACTGGATTTGGGTGTTTAGAAGAAGCAGGAGGCAGAGAGGGATTAGAATTTCTCATTTGAGTAAATGGGTTACTCTGGGGCAAGCAGAAGGAGGAACAGGTTTGAGGAGGAAATATGCTAAATTCTCTTGGGAAGTGTTGATTTGCAGTGCCTATGGGAAGTGGATGAGAAGTTTGGTATGCAGCTGAGGCTCTGAGAGAGTAGTCTAGAAGATGTGAATGTGAAAGGTTCAGGGATACAAAATATTTGAAGCCATAGAAGTACTTTGATTGTCCAGAATACCTTATCTACTTATCATAAGCTAAAACAGGACTTAAAACACACTTCCCTGAATGAGTTAGAACCCTTTCTTTTACTGATATCTCAGGTAATAATTCTGATTAGTTTAATGAAGAGTTTCCCAGGTTTGGGGTTGAACTGAAACAAATGTCCTAAAGATCATTTTTCTAGTATGATACAAAAGGCACCAGCTAGGGTACCTATTGTTTCTTGAGCCACATGTTTATAAAATTGCTCATGCTGTTGGGCAGCTAGAAAATGTCTTGGGGTGGACTAGGTCAAACTTGTGCCATGGAAAGTTTTTCTAGGTGAGCAAACTGCATCAGGCTGACCTCATTCATAAAGTGTTCTCTGGAAGTTACCCTACTATCCATCTATACTAGAACATTAGCAGTCAAACTTTCATGTATGCACTTCCTCTCCTCTTTACCTCAGACAAGTAAATTGCAAGACACCAGACATCAGGGACTGCAAAATATAGTTCAGAATTTTTGCCTTTTCTTTCTATAGTTTCCTCACACGTAGACTCCCCATATTTAATGGTTTATTATCTCCTTTTCCATGTTAGCATGGGCTGGAAGCAGAAAAAACTCTGGAGCCTTCAATTTCCATCCAGAGGAATCCACCAAATACAATCTAAGTAGTTTCCTTGTCAGTTGCTTTAAGACACAATGCCTCAGGCCTGGCCTTTGGGTTCTCCCGCTGTGCTTAGATCCAAGTTCTTCTCATTCACACTCTGATACAAATGATCTAATTTTTCCTGGCAAGAGCCCAAGTGACACTTGTCTCATTACCACAGTTTGTAAGGCCGGAGATGTAATTTTATCCATTTCCAAGTTTCTATTCGCTCCTCTAGTTTTTTTGTTTGTTTGTTTTGTTTTAACCAATCTTAAGACTGGATCTTTGAATCTGTGCTCTACTCTAGTCTCTGCATGAGAATTTGAAGCTTTGCTACTTACAGATACATATAGTCCTTTGACTTCCTGCATTTTTAGGAATCAACGTGGCCAACGATATCATCAGCAATCCTACTATTCACCAATATTCATTCCTTCTCTACCCTGGATATTTGGAATTCACTGCTTTCTCTCAGCACTTGTGACTTATCTAGTGAAATGTGATTGGAAGTGACAGTTATAAATCCAGATTTTGGAAACTCCCTTTGTTTGGATTCCTGAGTGAAGATTATTTGGAGCAAATCAACACCTTCTAAGCCCCATCCATCTTCAAAAGAAATGCAGCATGAGTGAGAAAAAAAAAATTTTATTTTTTTAATCCAATGAGATTTTATTTTGATTGTTAGTTACCATAGTGTAAACTAGCCTATCCTGATGAACAAAATCATCTTCCTTTCCTTGCTGTCCTTGGGTCCCCCACTCCTATATGTTAATTGGCTATGTATTACCTCTGGGGGCTACTGATTACTATTGCCAGGCTGACAGTCGCTGTATACCTTGCCTTGCCTCCTTGACTAAATCTTGAACAGAAGATTTTACTTAGAGCAATGAAAAGTTTTCTTGAAAATAGAATTACAAAGACTATAGCTCTAAATGTTAGAAAAGAAGAGATGGAAATTTTAGACCTGGTGAATGCTTAAAAATAGGATATAGATTGAATCAATCTGGAATGACTTAAAGTGATTCTGCCAGAAAGCAAATGGATAGACTGGGGTTGATTATAAACTAAAATTCAGCTATTTAGCAAGAGTCCTGCTGAAAAGGGAATCTCTACCATAATGGCTTGTCATTGCGAAAACAGTAAACAAAAAGTTTTCTAGACATCACAGAAAAAAATTGTTCTATTTTTAATGAGATAATCAGTGTGTTGAAGTCTCCTTTAATAAGATGAATGTTAAGTTGATATAATAAATTAAAATCGGTATATTGCAGTCTACAAGGTATATTTGCATGCATGCCTCAGGGAATCATGGTAAACATGTAGCATCCCAGGGAGCCCACTTTGCATTAGAGCCACGACATCCTCTACATCAGGAAGGCTTCAGAACTCCTGCCAAGGACATTGGCACCTTGAATTCACAGGAAAAAAAAAAAAGCTGATATATCATCTAAGCCACTTCCTGGTAGGACGGCAATGGCAAATACTACTAATCATGGCCAAGCACTGGACTACTTTCCTTCAGTGAAAAAATACAGACCAACGTTTTAAAAAATTCTACTTTATTAAATTATAAATTATATTTTTAAAATGTACAGATTTAAAGGTACAGTTCAAAGTATGTGCTTGGGTGGTTATCACCCCATTAAGGACAGAGAACTCTTCCGCCACCCCGGAATGTTCCCTCATACTCTTGTAGTCACTGCCCCTCCACCCAGTATTTTGTTTCTATTACCGTAGTGTAATCTTGCCTGTTCTATAATTTTATATGTGGTCATATGGTAGTCAAAACTGCAGGTGGCTTCTTTCTCTCAGCTTAATGTTTCTGAGATTCATCCATGATGTTGAGTATATCAGTAATTCATAGTATTCCTTAAGTAAATGAATTGGATGTACAAATTTTTAAAATTTACTCACCTGCTAATGACATTTGGAATGATTCTGGATTCGGTTGTTAGAAATAAACATCTAGACGTAGAATTTATGAGTCATAGGATGAATTTTTGTTTAGCTTTTTGAGAAGTTTCCAAACTATTTTCCAAATTGACTACACAATGTTATACTCCTATGAACAACATATGACAGTACCACTTTATGTTAGTTTTAATTCATATTTCCCTGATGACTAATGATCTTGAGCAACCTTTTATGTATCATTGTATATCTGTACATCTATATGTCTGTATGTTTATGTGTGTTAAGTGTATTTTGAGTCTTTTGCTCATTTAAAAAATCTGGTTGTCTTTTTATTAATGAGTTGTAGAAGTATTTTTAATATGTTCTGCATGCAAGTTCTTTTTCAGATACATACATTGTGATTATCTTCTCCTAGCCTGTGGCTTACTTTTTCGTTTCATTAATGATGTTTTATAAAGAACCTTAATTTTAAATTCATATGAAATCAAATTTATGATTTTTCTTTAAAAAATTATTTTTGGTGTCCTGTCCAAGGAAACTTTGTCTGCTCCAAGGTAATGAGATAATTGTCATGAACAATACTCGTCTACGTTTTCTTTCAGAGGTTTTACAGTTTTAGGTGTATAACATGTTTCTAGTTAGCTTTTGTGGAAAATGAAAGATAGAAGTTAAGGTTCTTTATTTATATGAATACTTAATTATTCTAGCACCATTTGTTGAAAAAGATTATTATTTCGACATTGAATAATCTTGATGCTTTTTCAAAAATCAATTAACTGTACAACTTTGTTTTTAGACTTTTTAAAATCCTGCTTTATTGATCTATTTCTATGCCAATACCACATCATCTTATTTAGATCTATAGTATGTCTTGAAATAAGAAGGTGTAAGTCTTCCAACTTTGTCCTTTTTTTACCTAGTTATATATTGTCTAAATCCTTTTAATTTCCATATGAATTTTGATATCAGTATATTAATTTCTATCAAAAAAAGCCTTCTGGGGTTTTGGAGGAAAATCCATTGAATCAAGAATTGACCCCTTAAAAACACAGTCTTTTTTATTTCATTTCAATTAGTTAAATCTTTAATTTCTCTTAGCTATGTGTCATGGCTCTGGAAGTAAAAAGAATTTTGAAAAAGATGTCAATACATTTGACAACTTTAATAGAATGGACAAATTGTTACAAAAAAAAGATTCAAAAATTGACACGAAAAGAAATTTTAAAAATGTAAAGATATTGCATCTATTAAAAAAACATTAAATTCATAATCACAAAGCCTCCTCCACAAGATTCCAAGAACTCCTTGACAGCTCTGTATTAAATGTCTCATTGTTCATTCTAAAATTCATGTGGAACTTCAAGAGACCTGTTAAGATTTCACATGAATAGCTCAAACAATCCTGAAAAAGTAGGACAAAGTTAGAAGTCTCAAACTTCTTGATTTCAAAATTTACTACAAAGCTAAAGTAATTAAAACAGTGTAGTACTAGCATAAAGATAGACATATAAACCATTGGAATAGACTAAAAAACCCAGAAGTAAACCCGTGCTTAAAGAGAAAATAATTTTTTCAACAAATGATGTTGGAAAAACTGGATATTTATGTGCAAAAAAATAAAGTTGGACCATTATGTTACACCATGTACAAAAATTAACTCAAAATGGACCAAAGTTCTGCACATAAGGGTTAAAACTATAAAACTCTTAGAAAGAAATAGGGGAAATCATCATCACATTGGATTTGGCAATGATCTCTTGGGTATGACACCAAAAGCACAAAAACCAAGGAAAGATAGATAACTTGGACTACATGAAAATTAACTTTCATGTATCATAGGACACTATCAAGAGAGGAAAAATTCAACCCATAGAATGGGAGAAAATATTTGCAAATCTTAATGACAAGGGATTAATATCTGAAATACATAAAAATTTTTTGCGATGCAACAAAAAAGCAAACCTAAGTAACAAATGGGTAAAGGATTTGAATAGATATCTCCAAAGAAGCTATACAAATGACTGATAGGCACATGAGAAGTTGCTCAATATTATTAATTATTAGGAAAATGCAAATTAGAACCAAATGAGGTACCACTTCACAGCCACTAGTATGGCTATTGTTAGCAAAATAAAACAAAACAAAATAACAAGTGTTGGTGAGGATGTGGAGAAATTGGAACCCTTGTGCACTGCGAGTGTAAAATTGTGCAGTTACTATAAAATACAATGTGGCAATTCTCCCAAGAATTAAAAATAGAACTACTATATGCGCCAGCAATTTCACTGTAGGCCTATAGTCAAAAAATTGAAAGCAGGTACTCGAACAGATATTTATACCACCATGTTCATAGTAGCACTGAACCATTTTTCAGCCTTAAAAAGGGTGGAAATTCTGACACATGCTATAACTAGATGAACCTTGAAGAAATTATGCTGAATGAAATAAACCAGTCAAAAAAGGGTAAATATTGTATGATTCCTCTTGTATGACAGACTTGGAGCAATCAAATTCATAGAGACAGAAAGCAGAATGATAAATACCTGGGAAGGGGAGGTAGTAGGAAGTTATTTAAAGAGTATGGAGTTTCAGTTTGGGAAAAATAAAGTTCTGGAGATGAGTGGTGGTGACAGTTGAACAAAAATATAAATGTACTTTATCCACTGAATTGTACACTTAAAATGGTCTAAATGGCAAATTTATGTTGTAAGTACATTTAATAAAACGTGTGACAGATTTCACCAATGAAGTCTATCAAGACGGGAGATTTCTTGGTAGGGAGAATTTTAATTATTAATTCAATGTCCTTAATAAATGTAGATGCATTTAAATTTTCTATTTCTTTGTGTGTCAGCTTTGTCATGTTGTGATTTTCAAATAATTATACATAAAATTATTGTATTTATTAGCATAAAGTTGATTAAAATATTCTATTATACTTGTAATTTCTCTAAGACCTTTTGGGATGTACTTTCATTCCTGATATTGGTAATTTATGTCCTCTCTTTATTTTTTTTGGATCAGCTAGAATTTCTGCTTTTAATTATTTCTTTTCTTCTATTATTTGTCTAACTTCTTACAGTGAAAGGTTAGCTAATTTATTTAATCCTAACTTCTTATTTAATTATAAGCACTTAGTGTTATAAATATTTTTTTCCCCTAAGGACTGTTTTAGCTCCATCTTATAAATTTTTATAGGCTGTATGTAATTTAATTTTTTTGAAAGTATTAATACCACTTTTATGATCCAATATGTGATCTGTTTTACTAAATATTCCCTATACCAGGGATCCTCAACCCCAGCTACTTGAACCAGTACCAGTCTATGGCCTGTAGGAACCGACTGCACAGCAGGAGGTGAGTGGCAGGCCAGTGAGTGAAGCTTCGTCTGTATTTGCAGCCGCTCCCCAGCGCTACCATCACTGCCTCAGCTCCACCTCAGATTATTGGGCATTAAATTCTCATAGGAGTACCCGTCCCTGGCGCCAAAATGATTGAAGACAGCTGCTCTATAGACTTGAAAAGATTCTGCATTTGTTAAGTATAGTGTTCTGTAAAGGAAAATTTATAGATAAAAAAAGATCAACTTGTCTGATAGTAGTGTTTTCAAATCTATATGAATACTTTTTGTTAGCATGAACTACTAATAATTGAAAGATTACACTAAAATTGGTCTATCTTCTTTTGCAGTTCTGCTTTTTTTGTTTCATGTTTTAGCAAGCTTTATGATTATAAATTTTTGTGATATTTTTATCTATAATCTATAAGGATATTATCTTTGTAATAACTTTTGTCATTAAAAAATAACCTCTATTTCCATCATAAACTTCTATTGAGACTCCTTTGCTTGATTTTAATATTGTAAATAACTTGCTTATTGTTAATGTTTTATGATATGTTATTTTCTAACCTTTTACTTACATCCAATATTTGCTTGGTTTTCCTTCTTTAACCAGTTCAACAACTTCTGTCTTTTAATAGAAGTGTTTAGTCTGTTTATATTTAATGTGTAGGAAAGTCTGCTACATTACTTGTTTTCTATTTGTACCCTTTGTTTTTGTGTCCCTTTTTTTGTGTGTTATTTTACATTTATCATTTCCCAGTATTATTACATTCTCTCTTTTATTGCCTTTTAAACTATACTTCAATAACTATATTTTTTTAGTGACTGCTCTAGGAACTATGATATACATTTTCTCATAGTTTGCTTTAAACTTGAGTTATATCACTTTTATTTAATGTAAAAACCTCTTTATTTTGTTTATATGCTTTCTTGCCGTTTATTTTATATTTATCATATACTTACTTTTACATTTGCTCTACAATGTATTATTATTTTATTTTAAATAGCTGATTTTTTTAAAAATTAAAAGAAAAAATTTATATTTACTCATATTACTATTTTTAGTTATCTTTATTGCTTCCTATAGATTCTTTCTTCTGTTATCATTTCCTCTTACCTGAGCATATCCCCCTAGCATATGTTGTAGTGTGGGTCTACTGGAAACAAAGTTGCTCAGATTTTATCTAAAAATGCCTTTAATTATTAACCTTTATTTTTTGAAAAATATTTTTACTAAATATGTAATTGACAGTTCTTTTTCTTTGTCTATTTAAATATGCTATTTCATTTTTGTCTAGCTTCCATTGTTTCTAATGAAAAGACTGACATTGTTCTTATCACTGTTTTCTTTTGGGTAATATGACTTCTTTTCTGGCTGCTTCGAGATTTTATGTCTAAAATACAGCAGTTTGACAATTTTGTGCTTAGAAGTGGTTTCCTTGGTAATTATTCTGCTTGTGGTTCACTGAACATCTAGGATCTGTGGGTTTTATGTTTTATCAAATTTGAAGATTTGCAGCCAGTAAATCCTTAGTTTTTCTGGCACATACTCTCTCCTCTTCTTCTGGGAATTCTTAATATTCTTCAACTGTTAAATATGTCATTGAAAGCTATTTTTTTTTTAATATTTTCTTTGGCTTCAGCTTGCATGATTTCTATTGATCTGCTTCAATTCAGTCATCCTATTTTGTTCAATATTTTTCTTAATCCTTTTCAGATATTTTTATATTTTAGTATTGTATTTCTTATTCTAGAATTTCCACTTGGTTATTTGTTTCCTACTAAATTCTCTAACATCCCCAATTACCTATCTTTTTGACCATATCATGTATCTTTCCTATAGATTCTTTAATATATTTGTCATAATTACTTTAAATTTCTTTTCTAATTATTTTAACATTTAGTTTATTTGGAGTATCTTAGTCTTGATTTTTTTTCCTTGACCACAAGTCATATTTTCAAATTTCTTTGCATGTCTTACAATATTATATATTGGATATTGTGTCTAAAAGAAGTTTAGGTGTTTTAGCAGATTTTAAAAAGATATTACACACCTATACACACATATTATGCAATATTATTTTATAATATATATCATATTATTATATTACATATCACATATATTTTCCTAATAATGAACATTATTTATTATGTTTGACAGGAAGGTGGAAAGGCTTATTAATTTGATTTAATCATGGATTTAGCTACTTTGGGACTGGGCTGTGGCTTTAATTCCTCCAGTAAGACCTTAGAATTCAAGCACCACAAGTCTAACATGCTGTCTCTTTGCTTTCTGTTCTAGCTCCAGGGATGACTGATGTTGAACTTATCAGACATTGAATCAGGTGGAGTTTTGGTTGAAGATTTGGTTAGACTTAATTTTCCTGTCTAACATCAGATACTTTGAAAGTGAGTTCAGGCCTCCTCTATCCAGGATTGCACACTGGGACCAAAGACTATCAGATTTCGAATCTACAAGACCATGAATCAGCTTAACCTCTAAATTTCAAGAAGGCTAGACTACTAGAGCTGGAGATTGAAATTTCAAGACTATTGGATGTTAAATATGAGAATGAGAAGGAGAGTTTGCAGAGTATAAAATTGTTTGGCTTGTGAAACCACAGGCTTTTTAGATCACAAGACTTCAAAACTAAAGGACTGCAAGACTGCAAAATCATCAAGACTGTAAGTCTGAGAGATTGTTACTTGGCAGAATGATCACTATATTTGGAGCTTCTCCAGATTAAAACCCAATAGGTCAGATCCTAGAATTAGAAAAAGTTCAGATTTCTTATTTGAAAAAAAAAAGATCATCATTCACCGGCAAGCTCGCTTCTCTAACTGCTTCCACTTTCAGCAATCTTCTGTTCTTTTCTCACCCATCTTTTCACAGTTTTGACTAACCTTTAGTAGTTTTAGATTTCTTTATGTCCAGAATGCTTCATTATTAGAGATTTAATGTTGTTTTGGTGACAATGAAGATCTTTCTTATCCTTTTACATTTTAACTGGCAGCAGAACTCCACTGAAGCTATTGAAGGAGGTGGGAGATGTTGAGGAAGTGTGTTGATAGTTTCAATTTGCATCATTGTCTACTTTTCCCACCCTGTTATGTCCCCTTGCCCTTTGGCTTCTATTAGTTTTAGCCAATAAGCAGGAGTTGGGATATTTTTCCCCTGGCTGCCTCCCTGCTGGGTTGCCAAAGGCTAGACAAGTTTATCAAATGTCAGAGTTCCTCACACAGACATTTCAACATTACCCTCTCTCCCCCCATTGTTCAGAGAGCAGCTCCCTTCTTCACCCCAGGGGATGGTAATAGCACTCTACTGTTACTAACTCCAGAGTACTGAGCTCTCTCTTGTGATTTCCTATACTCTACCCACACCTTTGTAAGTTGTCCCCACATTACCCAATTTGATAGTGACACCTGTGTCTTGCTGAGAATCTGACACACAGAGTTTTCAGTGTCTTAGAGCTGGAACTGCTAAGATGCGAGGCAAAGGAGAAACAGACTTGTCAAAGTGGAACCTGGACCTTGGCAATGGATGAAACTTCTGAAAACCAGTGTTGTAGAAATGACAAAAGCACATACAGGTAATGTCAGTATAGTTCAAGTGAAGTTTCAGTTTGCTCCTGATTTGTGCCCAGCAGTGTACTAAATGATGATATAAAATTATGATGCCTGCTCTCAAGAAACTCAAAATCTAGAAGAGATGTCATTCAAACAAATACCACATGCAGTGTACTACATACACACAAAAGTGACACTTGCTTTAGAATCGATTACTCATGAGAATTATCCAAGGGTCTTTTGGAGCGCAGTCCACAGATCAAACTTTGAAGACTCTTGGGCTTGATAACATTTCTTTCAGTCTTATTGTTTAATGGTTAGAAACTCTGAGGTAGAGCTAGATTTATACCCCTTCCTACCTGCAAATTAGACTCAGTTTAAGAGGTATAGCAGATGGGTGAATTCCCAACTATCATACTTTTAAATCAACCTTAAAATAAGTACAAACAGTTCACCAGTACACATTCATTTTTTTGACTGTTGCCTCTGTCCCAGGAGGTACACAGGTGGGAAAATGAGTGGGATCAGAACTCTTTTCTACTCACCCAGCATAAATTATTACTTTCCATTTGAGAATGGTTATTTGCAAGGTTGCAGTAAATCTTACAAATGAATGTTTGTAAGGCAGCAAAGAGCAGGTTCTCTTATTCTTTCAAAAGAAATGGGGGAGGGGAGCCTAGGAAAATCATATCTAACTTCCCAGATTAAAAGGCAGAAGGACTTCATAACTTCGGCTCCCAAAATAGCGGGAGAGAAAGGCAAAAAAAAAAAAAAAAAAAAAGTTAGGCATGCTGATTGCATTGTTACAACTTAAATTGTACTCAGATGCGAACTCTGACGTGCCAAAAACAGTGAAGGCCCAGCCTGAAAGATCAGAAAAGTGACATCTGGTATTGGATGCCCCAGCAGACATGACTAATACCATTGGTATTGTGTAGATTCTGCCTTTGCTAATTTAATATTCAAATCTGAGGGTCAGCCCCACAGTGCTCTACAATAACAGGAGATGTAGGCCTCTCAGAAATCACCTCCTTGCCCCTAACACGGCTATTTAAAGAGGCTGAATGTCTATCTTGTGGGCTGACCAGGACAAACTCTGTCATTTCCACATGTTTGTTAAGATCCTTTTGTTTCATGGCTCTCACACATGGTTGAGGGAGCCCTGAGAACTCATCCATAACTTGTAATAAATAAATAACCTCCTCATAGTTTGCCCCTTGGATATTTGCTTTCTGCCAGAACATTCTAGTTTTACACATACACACGCATGCAAATGTATTTCTCTACTGAAAATAAAAACCTGATGTCCCCCCATAACTTTTACTGCTGACATTCAAGAATATCTCATTGGCTTGACGCGGGGGGGATATTCTGACTAAATCAACAGAGTTACCCTGTATTGCTTGTGGATATTTCCAATTGTCAAATTTATCAGCTTGGCAAAGAGTACTTATTAAATGCAAAGCATGTGCTAGGTTCAGTGGCAGCTACAAAGATAATTTTAAAATGCCATAAAGTAACTGTGTAAATTGTCATTTAATCATGCTTTCATGATTTAAAAGACATTTTTGATTACTTCCTGGCAACATCCTGGTGCCATTAAGCAATATTGGAGATTTGAATTTGTTGATATATAATAATGATAATAGGAGCTACTATTTATTGATTTTTCACAATAGGTAAAGCATTACACTAGGCCCTTCATATACAATTCTCAAAAATGTTACAAGATAGGTATAAAAATCATCCCTGTTTTGTAGATAAAGAAACAGATTCAGAGAAATGAAGTAGCCTATATAAGAAGGTACAGCTTAGTAAGAATTCGATTTTAAGTATACCTGCCTTCAAAACTCATACATTTTTCTCTATTTTTTGTTTCATCATAATCTTCAATGTAGAAACAGGAGTACTTAATCCTTCAAGATTCTGAGATACTAATCCTCTCACCTAGATGGGAATGTAGGAATTCCCAAGGCTGTAGAACTGTATTTACTGTGATATTATAAAGAGAAATACTTCCTTTTCACTTTCAAAATATAAAATTCTACTTTACAATTTAACTAATTACCATAGTCTTTCCTTTCCCTACGGTGTACCTTTCCTAAATGCCCAGAATTCATCCTTTGTCTTGAGTCACTGCACTTTCCACACTGTCTAGCAATAGTTTATGTTTTCATTTTGTTTTGTTTTCATTTCTTTCTTTCTTTTATTTTTTATTAAGTTTATTGGGGTAACATTGGTTAATACAATTATATAACTTTCAGGTGTACATTATAATTTGACATCTGTATATTCTATTGTGTGTTTACCACCCAAAGTCCAGTTTCCTTCAGCTATCATATATTTGATCTCCTTTACCCATTTCACCCTATCCCAATCTCCCTATGTTTGACCCCCTTTACCCTGTCTACCTCTTCCTTCTTTCCCCACTCCTTACCCTCTGGTAACCACTAGCCCATTGTCTATGTCCCTGAGTTTGCACTGTTCGTTTGTTGCTTTTAGGTTTATATCCCACATATGTGATATCATGTGATTTTCGACATTTTCTGTCTGGCTTATTTTGCTTAGCACGATCATCTCGAGGTCTATCCATGTTTCTGTTAATGGCAGTATTTTATCTCTTCTTATGAATGAGTAATATTCCATTGTGTATATGTACCACAGCTTCTTTAGTCAATCATCTATCATAGTCGCAACAGCCTATTTTATTATATGGTGATGTATTTAGTCTTTTTACCCAAAAGTTTCTTTCATTCAGTTTCCTTGAATTCTTCTATAATTTAGAATATAATATTTTATCTCCATGATTCCTGAGGAAAATGCAAATACCCTTCAGAGTTAACTTATTAAGTTGACAGTTCTTAACAAGTTAGCACAGTTTAGATTTTCTGAACAGCCAGTTACCTCAGCAAGAACCTGAGAAATCTGACTAATTAAACTTAGAAAGGGAATCTAGAAAGCTGTGGGTCATGAGAACGAAGGTCACTTGGAAAAGCTCAGTAAGTGCCTTAGAAACTCTATTAAGTATCCTGGATACACAAGGGACAGTGTGAGAACACTATGGAGAAATGGAAAGACACTGGCTAAGTATGCAAAAGAATGCAAAAGAAAAATCAAGGCAAATTTTAAGAAATTGCATTTTTTTCTTGCAGATAATTTCTATCCTCTCATCTTTGTTTTGTTTTGTTTTGTTGTTTGTTTTTTTTTTTACAATATTTATATTGTGTTTACTGTACAGTTAGTTTTTATGAATCTGAATTTAGCACTTTTTCGGAGATAGTTTTCCTTTTTATTTTTTTCCCAGAATAAGAAACATTGACTTCCCAAGATGCATCTAGAGACAGTGATACAACAAACACAACTCAGGGAATTCAAAGCATTCTCCTGGGTGAGGATCCTCAACAGCTCCAGTCACGGTCAAGACTTTGGGCAGCCCTGGCATGCAGGCTGACCACAGCGACAGACCATACCACACTGGGAGAATCTGCCCAGGAGAACAATGAGTTCTCCACTTAGAAATGAGGCTAAGGGGAGACTGGGCTGTGTTTTAAGTGAGTGTTGGAGGAGAAATTAGAGGGAGGGGTTAGCAGATTGAAGGCTAGCTTTTAAGTTTGCACTGAAGAGTCAGTTAGCAATGGTTACAAAAAGAAATTAAAAGCCTGGAAGCAGTTGCGGTTTTTGTTATTTCTGAAGTTACGAAACACATCAATATTGCACAGGCTTGTGTTTAATGTGGTGTAACAATGTGACAGCCTTTGTGGATAGGATTTGGAACACTTTGAATGGCTTCCATGAACAAATCAGCATTCTCTGTATTACTGTGATCCTGCAGTTAGTTGTATGTGCCCATTTTTCTGTCTCTTAAAGGGCACAATCTCATACTTGTCATGAAGTTCACTCAAGCAATGTGTTTGGGGATTTGAGAGAAAAAAGAAAGGCCTGGCTGGAAATGAGGCTGTGAAGTTGAAGAAGGGAAGAATCCAGAACAGAATTGTCAAGTGACAGTTAAAAGCAACAGAATGACGGCTGGTAATACTTGTGATGAAATTTCCTCTCTAATCCAAACTCATACCCAGAATATTACCATATATTCAAACTTAAACATTTAAATATAGAGTATGCTGTTAAGATGGTGCAGGGTTTCTTCACAAACTTGGTTAAACTGAATATCGTAAAAAAAGAACCAATCTCTCGAGCACACTCAATTAATAGGTGAGTGTTATAGGACTACTTTAAGTGTTAGAACAGAGCTTGTGCTAACATTTATGAAGTTTGTATTGTTTATTTTTGTGTGTCGGAAACTCATTTAAATTTTTAAATTATAGTTACTTATTGAATTATCACAATGACCCTATGGGGTAGAAGATATTCTCATTCAACAGAGGCAAAATGGGAAGCGAGGGAGGAACAATAACTTGTCCACATTATCAGAGCTAGAAAGTTATAAGATTCCTTCCCTGGCAGAGGGATACCAGTTCCTGTACACTTAATCATCACCCCTTCTCACACCTGCCTTGTATCTTATTACTTAAAAAGAACTCATTCTTAACATTAGAGAAAAATAAATGAATGTCTACATTACTAGACCATTCATGTATTTGTTGAATGACAAACTTTACAATTAGAAACAGCTTTAATAATTAAATAATAATTTTCAAATAAACTCATATTTTGTTATCTAGTACATGCTAAAATTCCTCCTTGCATAGGGAATATATAATTTCCTGGAATCTTTGCACTAACCCAAAGCTTGTCAGGCCCCAGCCCTACATTAGGACAAACATGGCTCAGGTCAAGAGCTGGGCCCTTGACGATATCCCTCTCAGATGTTCTACTATTTTATGCTTTCTGATGCTCAACAAGCGATGTTTTCTTCATCTCAACTTTTCTAGGACTTTGCATTTTCTTAATAATCCAGAAGATAAGCCCCTTTCGGCAGTTTTGGATGCCATAAAAGATGGAATAAACCAAGAAGATGTGTAACAATGAAAGAGGTAGGTATATTCTGAGGAAAGCTTTATCAGTCTGTGTCAGCATTAAATTTATTTTCATTCTCTTTTGGAAGTCATTTAAAGAAGGAATTTTTATTTAAAAAAAAAGGAAAGAATGAACATATATCTCCCTGGAGAAAGACTCAGATCATATAATTTAAATGTATTATATTGTTTCCTCAGTGGGAAAATAACATTCTTGTATGTACCAAATCTAAAAGAATTTGGCTTTGGTCTAATAAAAATCATGTATAACTAACCTCAATTTTTTTTCTATATAAATGTTAGTTTTTTTTTGTTTCTTATTGGTGTGTAGGAGGCAAATTTCTAAGGCACATTCTGAGGACAACAAAAAAGAAAAACTTTAAAATATATTTATTAGTCGAATTATTTTCTGAACACCTAAAATGTATCTGCTGAAGATAAATAATAAGAAAAATGTTAAAGCTTATTCATTTTCCCAACAAATATTTGCTAATAGATTTTTTATAAGATCATATATAAAACTATTTTCTTCATTATATAAAAAATTGGTGACTCTAATTTCTCCATTCACTACAATATGCCATTTTTCCAAAGAGATGATAAAACATTACCAGCCTATTTCTAAGCCCTTTTAAATAGACCTCTCTTTCACCATCTGCTCAGTGTAAAAGAGTTTTTGCAGCTACTTGTCTTTGTATAAACACTTCTTTATTAAATAACTATGCTATGTTTTTCATTAGTAAAGGAGATGGACTATCATTGGTTTTCTATTAGGTCATTAAAAAATGAAAGCTCAAAGCCAGTTCAATATTGGCAGAAGGCAGAATCAATTTTAAAAAAGGTAAGTGAATTGCTACAAATATTTAGTCTATTGATTTATTAGTTTTTAAAAGAAAGAAATATAATGATGTCAAGGAGAGTTTACAATTTGATAGGGAAAGCAACAGTTAAAAAATTATCATCAAGGGTGAGAAAAAACAAAAGAAAGAGAGGAGTTGAAAGAGGGCTTTCCTTCTAGTCAGATGCTTGGATATCTATGATGTCCTACAGTGACAACTGAAAAGATTGATGACACTGGAGAAACTGGAGAGAGAAGGTGACAGGAAATATTATTGAAGAGGACGAGATGGGAAAACTTTAAGTGACCTACCTCAAGAATAGTAAGAGAAAAATGAAATGGCATTAATATTTAGTTCTCAGAGGATTAGAAATAGCTCCATTTTTACCAATGTTTTTCTAATCTACATGCAAAGTGCTCTGAGAATTTGAGGTATAGTCCACAGTGTCAAAGAGAACTATAATAGAGTAATATCTTTACTTATGAATAAAATAAAGGCATCAGCTCCAGGGTAACTTGTCTTACCATGTTTTAAAAAATCTTGTCACATTCAGGAAACCACATGTAGTTTAAATGGATTCCCATATGACATTTAGGTTTGGGTTAATAAACGCCATCCAAGTCTACCTGACATTCCTACAGACAGTACCTGCACCAGAGTAGAGTAAATCCAGTCTCCAATATAAATTTAGACCAAAGACATAGAAAATGGTAAGGCATGCAGCATAAAGTATGAACTTTAGAGGCTGAAACCTAGTCTAAGTTCTGTTGCTAACATTTATTGCTTGTGTAACTTTTGCAAAGCTACTTAAAATCTCTGTGACTGAGATGTTTATCATTAACAATGAGAAAAATGATGTCTTCAGGTTTCAAGATAATATTGTATATCAAGCACAGGGTCCTTTATACAGCATTGGGTACATGCAGATCAGAGAATGGCAGCTGCTACTGCCCTTCTAGTTTAATTAGCCCTGGTACCAAAATAAAATTGGCATCTATGAGATCACTTAAATTACCCAATTAGATCATACTCTTAAGCAAGACTGGCTACATAATTTACAGGGCCCAGTGCAAAATGAAAATGTGGGGCCTCCTGTTCAAAAACTGTTAAGACTCAAGCCTGCAGTAACAGAATGTTAAACCAAACACGGAGCCCTATCCAGGCCACATACCCTTGAAGCTGCTCTTTTTCTTAAGACACACTTGAAAATCTTAAGTCTTGCTTCAAGAACAGGGAGAGATAGGTAACCAGCATCCATCTGTAGCCCATATTTCTTGCTTCAATAGACCTAATATTTGTATCAATACTAACAATTGTATATATTACAAAGGAAAATTATCAGCCAGTTTTCTCTCTTCTAGTTCTATTTAGTGGTTTGGCTCATACTTTCCAAGGAAATACATTTTAAGACCTAAGTTCTGATGAAAAAAAGCTTCCATCAACCCTTCTTCATTTTGTAGTACAATCGACCCTTGGAAGCAGAAAATGAATTAGACAAAACAAAATAAACTTAAAAAAACCTGAGGCATTCTGGACAGTGATCAGAGAGGAAAATGTGTTAACAAATGTAGTTCTGTTTAGGACTGCAAAATGAGAATACAACTTTCATTAATACTCTGAGCTGAATTCAAGCTTTTGTCTGATTGATATGGAGAATCCCAACTGTGAGGTTGGGAAAGAAACTGAAATTTATGCACACTAGTATTTTTCACAGTTATGTTCGTGACTCCAGAGACTCGGGCAGATTTAATAAATCAAATCAATAAATAAGCTAAAGAAGCAGTCTGTGATCAGTTCTTCATGCAAAGTTTCCACTGTTGTCCAAGATTTTTCCACGTGCACAGCAAGGACAGAAGATGGCTCTCTTGTTACCCATTATTTGAAGGAAATGTCTAGCTTTGATAATGATGTAATATGGCTTTTACCCCTGAACTTCATAGAAGACTATTTAATCTTTGCCAATGTCCCCTTATGAGCAAAGACGTATTTTCCACTTTTAATGTTGGTTGAATAGCTTGTGAATACTTTACAAGGGATATGTCACTGGGGTTTTTATGTGATAAATAACTTCAGCTGTAAGAGAGCCTGGGAAATAACTGTACCATTTGGGGAATCATTTTTATCTTTGAAAAAGAGAGAGAGGGAAAAGAGGAGAGACAGAGAGAAAGAAGAAATACCTGGTACTCCTGAGCCCAGCAAAAGTAAACTGAGAGAAATAAAATGCTCAATTAAGGCTTTTAAAATGTAGCCATTGAAAGTTTTTAAAATTTATGGAATCATAATATCATATAATTTTGAACTGAGAGGGATCAAAGCAATCATAGGCCAAAGTTTTATTTTATAGGTAAGGAAATTAAGCCCAGAGAAGTTAATTTACTTACTAAACACTGCTAGTTTACACACACATTCCAGCTTTTTTGCTACATTCCTGTACTTTTCCTACATGACCTCCCTATAGAGTTCATTTCAGGAAAAGCTTTAAACAGAACCTTCTCTCCCAGAAAATTATGTCCAAGCAGGTTTATAAACATTTGCTATCTCTCATGATAGCTCACTTATTCATTTATTCATTAAAAAAATAGATTAGATAAGTCTTGCAAATACTGTATCCCAAGTCCATGGTACATTTGGGAGTAAAAAAGAGACCCTGTTCCTGATTGTAAGAGATGAAAAATGATGCAAAAAATAGAGATATAAAAATGAAATACAACAATCATTAACTAGGGAAGCCCATCAGTTTGGGAAGAAATGTAGTACATATGGCAATGCACAGTAACCACATACATAAAGACAAAGTGAAGTTATTATAGAATTGAGACACGTTAAGAAGGCTCTCACTTTTCAAAGTGTAAATGAAGGTTATGCTTGCCATCCTGCTTCAGAATATGGATTCTGAAGCCAGATCACCTGGTTTCAAATCCCAGCTCTGGAGTTTGATAATCCTAAATTCTTGAATAATTTATTTAACATCTTGAAGTTTCATTTTCCTCTTTGGTATAATGCAGATAGGTAGTAGAGCTGTTATGAGAATTAAAAGAATTGATCAATTTGATGGCATTTAGAAGAGTGGCTGACACAGAATAAGTACTAGGTTATTATGAAGTTGCAGAACCTGAACTTATCTACTGTAATTACTTATACTTGCTCTGTAATTGATTGCATCATATTTTAGCTAGCTTCAAAATCTGTGAATAATAGCATTTAAATCATGTTATCTTAAACTAAGAGATAAATAGCAAATTTCTTAAAATATAGAAGTCTTAGCTTTTCCTTATTATTCCTTAAAGTATATTTATCAGTCCTAGGTCATGAGTACTCTATTTAGTATTATTTTCTCAAAAAGAAAAGGCAACACACAAGATCAAAATCTTTCATATTTTTATATGAGAGATGATGCATAGGGTTTATTTGATAGTACAACACTCAGAGAGTGAAGGACATCAAAAGCCACTGTGCACCTCTTCTCTATGTTCCTGCATCCAGGTCAGATAAACAGGAAGCAGCTCTTGTTGACTGGAAAGAACATGGGAACTAAAAGTCAGCCTTCTTGAATCCCAGTGCTGACTCTACCAGCTCCTTACTTGCTCTATCATAGGCAAGTTGTTTGAACTATCTGAGCCTTAGTTTCATCGTTCTAAAATTGGGGATGATAACGTGAGTGCATGTTTATTGTGAAGGTGATGTGAAAGGAGGTATGTGAGGTCAACAATCTGTGACAAACTCTAAGGCAGTATAATCACTTAGTATATTCAAATTAATTTCTAAGTACTCATTTTCTAGGTTTAGGACTGGGGTGAAAATTTTAGGTTAGTAAAAGACAGAGACAGAAAAAAAGATGAGAGGAGATAAAAGAAAGAGAAACACCAATCTTTTTTCATTTTTATTGCTTTTCAGTTACATCCCTATCCCTTTCTTTTAAAAAAAAATCAGGAAATGATTAGATAATATTACTCATATTTTGATTGAGATTGATTCACACTGCTTTGTTTTCTCTTTGAATAGTTTGCATTATAACACTAATGTGTTACCTCCCTTACTTATTTGGCATTTAATCTCCATTTAAAAGCATTAGTTACTTTAAAGTAAAGGCACCAATGAGATCTGCTTCAACATTTTGGAGTGTGAAGGCTTAATTCAGAAGGGACTTCAGATGTACTTGGGGGTGTAGGTGGGAAGGAGGAAGAAGTGTCAATTCCTTCTCCCCATCTTCACACTTTTATCCTTTAGTCTTAATGTCTCTGAATATTCTGGCCAAACACTTTCTCTGAGCTAACAGTCAAATCCTTTCTCATGATGCTCTCTCTTCTCCCCTGCGCTCACCTTTCTGAGACAGATACTCCTCTCTATAAGATGCCTGGCTTCCACCTCTCCCACAAATTTTCTTCTGATGAAAATATTCTGAATTTAAGGCACTCAATCCAGAACGAACCTATGTAGATAACAAGCAGCTATCTTATTTTGGAAGATGAAAACCTGAAATGGGATTGTGAAGGGAAAAGAGGAGGACAGAGAAGTTTTTTTGGCAAAATTAGAGTAGATGGGGGGCGGGGGCAGACGGGTCTCATACTTGGAGCAGAGAGCAGGCAGTGAAATTGTGATAATGTGACTGTATAAGTTTATTTTAATACTATGTGATACTGCGATAAGAAAAGGTCCCACACACCTTGAAATAGTCTCTAATACTCAGCCCCAAAGTAGGATTTTAGGGTATTGAGATAGAGTGTTCTACATCTTGTGGCTTCTTCCCACCAGTGAGTGTAATCTTAAAGGAAATATCTATATGGAATCACTCATTTCTGAAGAGGAAACATCAAAATGTTGGGAGTGCAGTGTCTAGGTGCTAATGGTGTTTTGGCTGAGATAAGGGAAATAAATTCATTATAAGTGACAATAAAAATAAATCTAGGGAACAAATACTGATTGCCCAGCTCTACCTTTAGAGTAACAGAGATTTTGTGTGACTTGTCTTAGTGGCATGATTTCTAAAGGTCTTTAAAGAGAAGTTACCAGAACCATCCTGGTAATCTTACTACTCCTCACTCAGAACAACATACATGGCAGTCAGAAATTCTATTTTGTTTGCTTGTTGTTGGTTGGTTGCTTGGTTGCTTGTTTGCTTGATTGCTTTGGTTGAACATTTTCTTCTTTATTTTTCTAAATTTTTGAGACCATTGTCACATTAAGAGTTTTTACCTAGTTGAGATTTCTATGTTGTTACTTCACTGTTTGGTTGTTTACTTTGTTCTGAGTTTCTGCAGGTTTATTTGATTGCATTTCACATTTATTTTCCATCAAAAAAAAAAAGGAAACAGTAAGTATTAGTTATGGGGAGATCAGCCTTTCTCCAAGGACAGAGGATAGATACATGCTTTTCCTCTTGGTTGGTACAGGACATTACTGAGCCACCTTGCAGATCTCTGGTAATGATCCTAAAGAAGATTTTTAATTTCAAAATCAATAAATGAGGAAAAATAAACAGTACTTGCTAAAGAACATTCACTTTAGAAGTCAAAACAAATTGAGGTCAAATTACCAGTGGAGAAAAGCAGTATAACTAATTAGCCCCCAAAAGGAAGATAAAAAATTTAAGAGAATTCATTCTTTTTCAAAGATAATTAAGGGCATCTATGAGAGAATTTGATGTTAAAACTGCATAGCCTTCAATAAATACCATTTTCCTGACAATCTTCCTAAGAGATGACATAATAGATAGTTTAATCAAGGTATTTTAGTCCAATATATCAAGTTTAATGTTCAAGAAAAAGCAGATTAGCTTGAAAAGGGGAAGATTAGTCAGGAAATATATATATTAACCTAGTTTCTTTTTATTATTCACCTTTAAGAGATTCAAGAGGTAAAATAAATTGCCCAAGGCCTGAAAACTAGTAAAGTAATTGGATCCAGTGTCAAAACTTGGCCCTAATGATTCCAAACCAATGTTCTTTCTATAATGCCATAATGCTGGTGGAAAAAGGCTTTGTAAATCTGTTTAAATCCTGCTTTAAGAACAAAGTACCATTAAGGTATATTGGAAATTACCAATCTGAGGCTCTAATGTAATTTACCTACTTTTTCTAAGCAAACCTCTCACTTACTGCTTGAGAGATTGACAGCCCAACAAATGACTCTGTTCGTTGATTATCCCTGTCCATACTGAATTTCCTATCATTAGGATTAAATATATTCCCAGATGCCTCTATTGTCCACTTCAACTCTCTTCAGCCTCATCTTTTTTTCCTAGCTACTCTAGTCCACCAATGAAGCACAGACTTTTTATCAGCTTCTCATGAGTGCTTCTATCTACTTGCCTCATACAAAGCCTATGTTTCTTGTTTTTGATGCTCAGCTTATAACAAGACCTAAAGTAGTTTCAGAGACACACATTCTTTTTCTTGATGGGATAGGCTACATAGCTTGACTCTATAGTCAAGTGAAATTTAATGTTGTCAGCATTATCCAGATTAGTATTAGATCAATGTATTATAGAAATCTACCACAGATTGTAAACAGTACAAATAAAATATAGAGAACTGACTGGTAAGATAAAACTTGGATATGTTATACAAATTACAATCATTAATTTAAATTACTTTGCCTTTATGCCTCCTTACTTAGCAATAATGACAATGCACGTCATCAAAAATACATCAGTTTAACTTTATAAGTTTTGTTGGTTTCAGCCATTGATTCCATAATGTATACAAAACATTGTGCTGAGAGGGTACTACCAGAGAATTATCTGAGTAAAGTGAAGGGTTAAAATACAGTTGTTTGGCTAAATAATTTGTTCTAATTTTCTCGTGTTCTATTTACCATTGCTGTATAACGAACCACCCAAAACTTAAAAACAACCATTACGCTATGCTCACAAATCCTGTAGTTTAAAAATTCAGACTGGAAATAGCAGTAATGGCTGGCCTTTCCTGCACAATGTCTGGGGTCTCTTCTAAGAGAAGTTTAAGACTGAAGATGATTCAACAGCTAGGATTAAAATTATCTGGAGGCATCTTCATTCCCATGTCAGCTTGACTGTCAACCAGAACACCTGCATGCAGCCTCTTCATGTAGTCTCTGTCTGTGGGCTAATGTGGGCTTCTTCACGGAATGGTGGCTATATGCCACCATACTCTATCAGTTGAGACAGTCCAATGGTCTGTCAGGTATAAGAAGAGGGCACTTAAACTTCACCACTCATATCAAGATTTTCAGGGCATTTAGAAAGGTGATATGACCTCTGTTTAACTGCCTTTGTTAGGAGAGCATGCAGGCCACCTTTGGAAAATACATTATGTCACAGTCTAAATTTTGGCTATAAAAATTTACATTCTTCTTATGCTCCCACATGCAGGGTGCACTCATCCTCTTTCTGAGACTTCTAAGTTTCACTTTATTGTGGCATCTGTAAGGTCTAGTATTTCCTCATTTAAACCAGGTCCAGGTGCAAATGAGTTTCCTTTGGTGCAGTTCCTCTAATACAGTTCTTTCAGTAACACTCATCTTGATGTGAAGACATGAAGACTACGTGTCAAGTTATCCACTTCCCAAATACACAATAGTTAATAATGGGACAAACATAGGATGGCTTTTTCATACACTCCCATTCAAAAGGGGTAAACCAGGAGGCACACATCAGTCACAGATTCATTGAAAGTATGTTTACTTCACCTCTTTCAAGTAGTTTCATGTGTATAAATACCAGAATAGTTCTAATTTTGATAATATGCCAACATTATATGAACACTTTTTTTTTAGCAGATTTAATTTACTTTATTTTTCTCTTATATAAAATTATGTGGTGGCCACTGCTGGAGCCTGGGTCTTCTGCACAGAAACTCGTGTGGGTCTTTACAAGATGTTCAGTGAATTCCAGATAGGGAGACTTGGTGAATAAGGTCTCATTTCAAAGATGAGGGGTGAGAGAGCTATAGGTCTTAGAGATGGTATCAAATGTGGCCTTGGCAAAGTTGCCAAGGGTGGCAGTGCAGCCCCTGGCTGAAGTGTAGTAGTCACCTCATCAATACTAGCCATCATCAACAGCTTCTTGGGCTCAGGGGCTGAGACAATGCCAGTGTCCCTGGGGGTAGAAATGAGACGAACCAGCACAGAGCCACAGTGGCCAGTCACCTTGCAAGAGGCAGTGTGGGGCTTGTCAATCCTGTTCCCCCAGTAGCCTCCCTGCATAGGGACAATGGAGAGCTTGACCAGGATGATAACACCACGATGGCAGTGGCTACCTCCTTGGAGCACTTGACACCCAAACTGACATGTCCATTATTGTCTTTGTTGGTGACAAATGCCCTCTGGCCAGTGCGGGTCTGCTTTTGCATGGGTATAATCTTCAAAACCTCGTCCTTGCGAGATGCCCTAAGAAAAAGTCAATGATCTTAGATTTCTTGATTGGCAAGAAGTTTCCTCCAGAGACTTGATCTTCATGTCCTTGACTAAATGGCCCAACTTGGTGACGGGAATCCACTCTTTGTCTTCTGCCTTGCCTCTGGGAGCTCTGCGGCCTTGACTCCGGCCTTGAACCCATACATGCCTCGACCCCGGATGCTGCTGCTGAATACTCTGTGAAAGCCGTGGTGGACTCTAATCCCAGGGCACCAGCGTCATCTGCCATTTGGTGTTTTCTTGGAGAAGTGTATGAACACTTAAATACTAGCATTGTGATTACATAAGCCAGAAATTAAATATAGCAAATAATTTCTATATTCTTCAAGTTATCATTTCACATATTCATTATGTTAGCACAAAATGTATTATTGTGCCATCTTTAAAATATCTTTCCCATAGATTCCATCAATTGTATAACCATGTGACTTAATAATGTACTTTAAAAATGGAATATATACTTCCTGAATGTATTCTTTTCTAATCTAAGTTCATTTAAAAATGTTGGAATACCTTTAGAATATGTCTCACTATGGCAGGCCGAAGACTGTGGTGGCCCTGAAGATTTCTATAATTTCTGGGACAGTGAAGAAAATAAATCGTACTCTAGTGATTAGGTTACATGATGTGGTACAGTTGCATTGAAGAAAAGAAGATTGTCTAAGTGAGCCTAACCAAATCACATGAGCTTTCTATAAACAGAGAATATTTTCTGAATGGTAGAAAGAAAGAAAAAAGACAAACTTCGGCTGCCCTGGAAGAAAGCAGACATCCATGTTTTGACCTGTCTATGGAGGTCATCTGGAAAAGACCTGAGAGGAACCTCTAGGAGCTGAGAGCATCCAGAAAAGAAATGGGAACTACATTTCATTACAAAGGGAACTACATCTTTATACAATCAACTATAATTTTGAGGGAATGAATTCTGCAACAATAAAAATGAACTTAGAAGAGGATTTTTATTCCTCCCCAGAGCCTCCAGACAAAAACTCAGCTTGACCGACACCTTGATTTCAGATGCGTGATACTCTGAGAACTCAACTGTGCCCTGCACAGTCTTCTGATCTACGGAACCATGAGATAATAAATGCATGCTGTTATAAGCTGTTAAGTTTGTGGTAATTTGCTGTGAAGCAATAGAAACTAATACAGTCACCCAGGAAATGCGAGTTTTAACTGAGCAAAGGGTTACTAAGTAAAGGAGATGATATGCATAAAGCAGAACTCGCACTGAACTGACTCTCCTTCCCTGACTCTCATTCCTTCTTTATTACGTGTACAGTTAAATTCCTTCAGAATGTGTCTGTGGGAGAGAATGGGCTGCACTGAGCAACACACCCATGGGCTCAATCAGACCCAGGGTCAAAGGTTGGCTCTTCCATGTGACTGCAAGCCAGTTATTTAACATCTCTGGGTCTCCATTTCTCCAAGCGTAACTGGAGAAAGCATCTCCGTCAATCTGTATTTAGAAGGAATAAATGTGGTAACACTTGATAAACATTCAAATATTAATTTACTTGAAGGCATTCTGTAGAAGTTTTAACCATACATCATTTAACACAATACAGACTCTCCGGGAGACCAGGATTCTGAAGGCATATGTGGAATATCATTGTTGTGATGCTGTCCTTCATTTTTATTTCTTGAGATTCCACTTGCTAAAAACACTCTGGAATGACTAGGAAAAAGTCTTCTCAAAGAGCCCTTGAAATACATAGTGACAAAGTTGATTTTCTGGGAAAAGGTGCCCATGTTCGGTGGGTAGTTAGAAAAGTTATCTATTTGACCTGAATAAAGTGTTATGATGGTATTTGCTAAGACTAGATTTTTTAGAACATGATTTCAGAAGCTTTTTTAGCTTACTTGTTTTTAACAAGAAATTTTTGTTATTATGTTGTTGGTGGTAGTTCTTTGGATTTTAAATAAACATGGCATGTTGTATTACAACTCTCCTTCCCATGTACTGTTAGAGAAATGCTGGCAGAGTGTTATAAGTCAGATAAAGAAGAGATTATCAACCAAAGGGAAATGCTAGACTTTAATGGTCTGATTAGCTCCTCTAGTTTAGATGATCTTAGATTATTTTATCTGGGAATATAAAAGTTATATCCTTTGGCCTAAAATAAGAAAGAATAAGAGAAACATGAAAAGTGTAAATTGAACTTTTGCCTTGTGTTACATTTCTGCTGTTTAATAAAATCAATTTATTTCTGTTTGTTTTACTGTCTATCTGCTGAAAATATATCTGAATCCAATGAAAATGTAAAACATGTGATTTAAAATAGTTTGAAAAAGGAAAAAGGAAGCGTGCTGTTAAATGTTAAAACAGGTTCTGTGGTAAATTGTATACATGCACCACATCAAAAGTAAATTGAAGTTAAAATAAATAATGTTACACTGAGAGTTGAAAGAATATAGCAAATCATAAAGATGCTTGTATACTAATTGAGAGTATTTTAATTGTTAAAAGATTTAGAGGAATAAACATTGTAGATGAGAATACAGTGCTGAAAGATCAGGGCTGGCTCTGTTTTTCCTTTCTAGTGGCTTGGCACAGTGGCTGTGCTGAGCTCCAGCCTCGCCTTCAGAAACAGAAGCAGTGCTGTTCAAAGGATTAATCAGTGGCCCATACAAAGAAGGCCTGGGGACATACACATCCACAGTCCCAAAAGCTCGCACCCTCCATCCTTGCCATGCTGCATTTCCATAAAGATGGCAGTTCCTGGCAAGTGTGCCCTGTAGTGCTAGGGGTGGTTTGTTTCTGTCTTCCATGTCCACACTCCTACTCATCTCCCCTCTCTTTGTTCTGTTGCAATGAGTCACAATTTGTGAAATAAAGTAGTATAATGACCAATATTTTTTCTTCCAATCTGGTCTCTTTCTTAGTCATGTTGATCTACATTATATAACTTATATGGCTCAAGAAAAGAAGTCTTTAAAAAAGAAAGCCTTTAGTTGTTGTGTATCTATCTCTTTCCATTTCTGTTGAATTCATATCAATTGATTTGAGATGCTTTTTTACAATATAATCTACTAATGTCTGATTGGATATAAAAGCCTTCTCAGATTAGATGGAGATTATATTAACATTGGTCAGACTTTGGGTTTTTGGGAAACAAAAATGTTTGGGTTTGTGTGTATCTTCCAAATTCATATGATACTAATTTTGAATCCATATTATTTTTATTTTTTTTCTTCAAAGTTTCTTCATCTTCACCTTCAAGGGGAACATCATTGTTAAATATAGTTGAGGATGATACCAGGTAAATAAAAAATAAAATATTTCATATGTAAGTGGATAATCTATTAAATACATAAACATTTAACATTTCTAACATCTACTTATAGTATCTCAAGAATGATTCCAGATTTTATATGTAATACCATATTTAACCCCGAAAATAACATTGTAAAATAAATATTATTATCTCTTTCTTATAAATAAGGAAAATTAAATGTAGAGATGTTAGTTCACACTTATTCTTTTTTCCTAAAAATATATGTTTTGAATACTCTATGCCATACAAAGGTAAGGCTTTGGAGGATAAAATAATAAGCAAAACTCCTCATGGTCCATTCTCTAATTGGATTCCCAAAGATAACCAATAACAATGTTGCAGTTATTAGGTACCAATAACTCTAATATTCAAGTCTAGGTCCTCCTGATGCCAGAGCCAGGGATTCACCAGCTTTTCATGAGACTTTCTCACTAAAAAAGAATAAAATTGGTGTCAGAAGCTAGTTGGGCTTTTTAATATGACCTCCATTTGTTCCAGAATAGTAGGTCCCAAGAGGGCAAACCCGTCTTAGATTCTTAGGAACTCTAGTTCAATATGAACTTCAATGGTTGGTCATTACCCAATGAAGTGATTGTTTCAGTTCCAAGAATATCTCTGGTCAAACATTTAGTTACCAAGTAAAGAGGTCCTGCAGTACACAGATTTGCAGTACAGTCAGTAATTATGAGTGGTGCTGGTGAAAACACTTGCTACTGTTAATTTTATATAAACAATTATTTTAGTCTTATTTTTGTTGACTTTATATTTTAAAAGATTCTTTACAAGATTTTTAATAAGATTATAGATCTAGAACTTTTGTGTGACTTGTGTCTTCTTTTATACCACTTATTTTCCTGCCAAATAAATCAGTCATACATAAGTCTGAGTCTAATTTAACAAAATATGTCAAGAACTAATTTATCATTTCTCCTGCACTCCAGAACAAGTTGAGAATAGGTAAATAATTTCATCCCAGTTGTGAAACACACTGGTAAAAAATCAGAAGATTCACTGATTTGGGGGTGACGTAATCACTTAGCCATTTATTCACAAGCAGGTAAAAGAGGAAGGAAGGAAAAAAGGAAGGAAGGAAGGAAGGAAGGAAGGAAGGAAGGAAGGAAGGAAGGAAGGAAGGAAGGATTATAAAAAGAAAAAAGAAAAACTACATACACACCTAAAAGCAGGTCACAAAGAGAAGCCAGGAAGACCCAGCTTGAATCTCAGGGCCCACTATTTTCTGTTCCTAATAAAGAACTAATGCTCTTATATGTCAACACTTCCTAGAGGCCCAAATGATCACTCTTTGTCCAAAAGAGGATTTATTAGTGCTGAGTCTTGCTGACCCCAATCCCCTACTAACTTCCATTGATAATAGGTATTCTTATAGTTCCTTGGAGATAAACTAAAAATAGCACTGAAGGAACTTAGAAAGTATTTATGCATGCGGTCTTGATTCCAGAGCTTGAATGATTTTGTCTGATTATTGAAAAGACTAAACATTCTGGAATGAAAGTTTGGTGGTTATATGCATGTCAATTTACTTGCTGCAAATAAGCCAAGTGTGTATTGCAAGGACTCTGTATATCATATACTGGTTCAGTATGCTGTCCTACCCAGAATGCCAAGAAATGTTGCTCTAGTCTCCACTGGCTCTCTCCCTCTAAGCCATATCAACTACATTAACCTGTGTCAGTAGATATGACACTACTTCAGTGTCAAATTCCGTAGTGTACTGGGAGTGCCTACAGAGCCAGGTTTGAACATCAGGAAATACATGCCTCTCTTTACTAATGAAAATGGAGCCACATTTTCCTGTTCTTTCAGCCAGATGGGGTTATGATTGGTGTATGCTTGCCTTTTACATTACTATTTGATTCCATAATAAGAAACACATGAAACAATTTTAGTTTATTAGTTCTTCAGTTGCCAACATGGCTTTGGTACAACTAATAAAATAAATAAAAATATTTCCCTTGTGTTTTTTTTCCTTATAAAATACACTTGTTATATAAAGGATAAGCAAATACCAGTCAAAACTAGATCTGGCATGAGCAATGTTGTCTTGCTTTTTCTTATTTCATAGGAAACAAAGGAGACATATTTATTAGTTTCTTAATAGCGTGGTTGGCTCACACTGGCTTATCCCTATACATCAGATATTGGAGGCATTTATTTAGAAAGAAATGGTTTATGCTGGTGTCTTGGTAAAATTTCAAAACCTAGTCACTAATGGAAACACATTTCCAGGGAAGGCATATAATGGAGGAAGTGAAAAGAATAAAATACCATATGTCCTTTTGGTGCCCATGGCTATTCAGCCATGGTCTCCCTCAGGGTCAACCCCTAAAATAGCACTGTTGGTCCTGGGCCTTCTCTGCTTTACCAAGTTCAAAGTGAACCACACAAGCATGTATAAGGCTAAAGGTCTCCCATTCATTGAGGCTAGGCTCAAATTTTGAGATTGAGCTGAAATGTTACCTTTTGAGACAACTCGAATATGTCATACTGCCTTGAAACCTGTCATTAGTCATCAGTCTACATTAGTTCTTATCACTTGGAACATTCAGAAACCAGTTCATAAACATCTCCCTTTAGTATATGAATGCTCAACAGAACAATCACTTATTCAACAGATCTGTAATAGAAACTTGTTTTTTTCTTAGTCATCTTGCCGAAGACAATGAGAGACCACTTACCTCTGCTAAGACATCACATTTTCATGAGCTGAGGTCGATTTTCCATCAAGCTCATGAAATCTAAATCTACCAAGGTCTTGTTTCTTCATTTTCTATTTTCAGTATTCAGAGACCCTAAAAGATGAAGAGAACAGGGAGTTCCATGCTCATTGGAGATTTACTGCAGACAACAAGTGAACATTTGAGAAATGACTCTTTCCCTAAAACAGTGCTTTGTTGCAAAGAAGAGGCTAAACTACATAAGACTTGAATTATGCTGCATAAGACTTGAATTTAATTAAATGGTTGCAAGAAATACTTTATAAAGCTAACTTTACCAGTCGTTTTTTAAAAGAATAAAACCTATCCATGTTGTTTCAATAAATTTTGGTAAAGAAAATTCCATTTGCTTAAACTTTTCCATTCCTTGGTTTGATCATTTTCTATCATTCTATCCTAAGAAATACAGAAGAAAAAAAACAAAAGCATTCTTCTACCTGTACCTTATAAAACCTAAATATCACATAAGCATGAACATCTGTCTTAAGGAAAAAAATAAGAACATGCACTCTGTAAAGAAGCCAAAAAGATATTTTTCTTATTATTTTCAGATTTATAATTGGTAAAGATATGGAATATATGAAAAATGATTAAGCAATGCAAGGAAAATGCAGTTTGTTGGGATAATAGAATATTGAGCTACATATATATATTTGTGTGTGTGTGTGTGTGTATATATATACATATATATATTTACATATGTATTTAATTATTTATTTATGAGAATAAAGCAAGAGATAGAAAAGGCAGAATGTATCTGGATGAAATATCTAAGAATGAAACAGTTCTTTCCAATAGATTTTAAGGTAAAGAAGGGAGAAAATGGATTTGAATCATTTTCCCACAGCCTTATGGGGTAAAATAAGTTTGATAGGCACTGAGGATTACCTTTAATGTCTTACTTATAGCTTCAGAGTCTAGGTCAACTTGGAGAGACTAGAAGTGTTACTATGTAGGGGAGAGCAATGAGATATATGCCCAGTGATTAGAAAACTGCTTTGTCTCACATAGCCAGCCAACAACAGCCTTAACTATGTTGCTCCTCTTTCTATGTCTTTCTATGTCAGGGTTAAGGTCATTTTTAGGGCACAGTGAGGAAATGTGGAGGCCAGTGCTGTCTGCACCACACCTGGGCTGTGAGAAACAGGGGGTTTCAATTTCCAGTCTGTGGATACCACATAGCCTTACTCTTACCTGCCTGCCCTCACTCCAGAACACAACAGATGTAAAAATAAAATCAGACATTTTAGAGTAGTGGACTAAGTAAGATCAAGGGTAGATATTCCTGGAATGCATTAAGACCTTCAGAAAAAGATAAGCAATAAAGGCAGAAATTTATTATTTAGCTATAGTTTCGGTCTCCCATGTTCAGTTTTTTGGAGGGGTGGTAAAGCATTGGGAGATGAGTGTGTACAAACTGAAATTCAGTCATCCTTTTGATACATATGGGGGGAAGAAATCTTAAGTCACTTGTAAATATACAGGTCACTGAGGAATAAATTTGCAAGCATTAGCAGTTTCTTATCATCTATAGTTCTTTTCCTTTATTAATGGCCCGGTCAGTCACCCTACTGGAATACAAGATAGAAGCAATGAAATTGTCATTGAAAGGAAAGTAAAAAGAAACAAGTGTTTTGCTTTAAGATTCTGGAGCTAGTGAACTTTCATGTCAAAGAAAAGAAATTCAATAACCTAAATCATAATTATGAAAACAGCATTCTGTTGTGAGCTGCTTTGTATTCCTTACCTGGAGTAGATTGTCAATCTTTATTGCATACTCAGGAGTCATTATTATTATTATTGCCATATTTACATGAACAGAAAACTGAGACAGTTCGTTCAAATTTCATATAATTTTTTCACACTTGCCCACAAAGTGGCTGAATATTCCCAATGTGTTTATGGAATTCAATAACAGCAAGTTTTATTATAACTTTTACAATGAAGGGAACATGTTACCAGTAATGCTGGTGAGGCCTTTGGGCTTCTCTGTTATTGTACATGTTAAGATTTTAGATTTACCATGTTATGCCAATTCAAAAATCTTTTTTGAAAATAATAGAGAAGGAGCAAGTATCCTTTAGAAATACTCCATAAATCGGTGCAAAGCCATGCTGTATGTAGGTCAAGAAGACAGTCATCACACAGACATGGTCTGAGGGGCACGGGGAGGTTTGCTTACACTCAAACATCTTCCTTCCAAAGCAAACAGTACAAGCTTTCAAATCGGGCAAAGCTAGAATCAAACACTAATTTTATCATAGTTACTGTGGCCTTGAGCTGAGGTTTCTTAATTCATCCAAAGGTTGTTGTGAGGATAAATGAGTCAATGAATTTAAGTGCTTTGAATAGTCAAGTTTAATACATTTTGTTTCCTTCATCTTCCATTCTTTCTCTTTCCTATGATTTAACATGTTGGAGAGGCATTTTCATACTATGAGTGATAAAAATATATAAAAATCTTAGAACCTGTCCTTGAACTCACCATCTAATGTTATATTTTGCGACCTGAAAAAAAACAATGTGAGCTTTTAAACAATTTTAAGTCATTTGGGTAATTTTTTTTCCTAACAATAGAAAGAACTCAAGAAACTATTCAAATATTTAACTTATACAAAATGACACCTTATTTCACATTGTCTGAGAAAGGAAAAATTGCAATATCATAATATCTGTCGATGGTATTTATTATCTCTTGGTCTTTTCCTGTTTCTTACTGTTTATATAAAGCTTCTGATAGCTAAAGATAATCAGAAGGTCTTAGAAAATGACTTTCATTTATAACCTGCTGATTCACCTAGATCAGGTTACTGGGAAGAAATCCAAGTCGGACCTCCTGACCTACCCGAAACAGCATGAAGCATGCCCTGCCACTAAATCCTGGTTCTTGTGTACCTCACCCTGTCACTAAATATGATTTAGAGGAACCTTTAGAAAGTCAGGTATAAGGATTTAGTGCTTTACATGTAGGTTACAGCTGCTGCACTGGCTTTTATAGTAACGCAAGTAAGTAATTTATTAAATGGTTCAGTCATTAGATATTCCAGACTTTGAAAACATTCTTGTGAGGGAGGCTACTTTGGGTAGTGAGAAGATTAGCATTTCTCAGCAGCAAGTATTTGTGACAAGATTAATGAGGCACAGGGCAGATGGATTTGTTTCCCTCTTTGTGTCTGCTCTCCTGGTTTCCTAGCCCTTTATTTGGTTGTCTTTTCCTCTGTGGCACCTGCTGTCACTGACATGGATTAGATGCCAAAACAGCATTCCTTTACTTCAACACTCTTCACACCTTTTCTCCCCCTCCTTCTTTCTCCATGGGAGTTATTCCTTTCTCTTCTTCTGAGATTGGCAAGGACATTATTTCAGTTCCTACACAAAATGCCTGGTAGGCATTTTCACATTAAAAGAAATCATCGAATTATGAGCAGAAGCATAATCATGTCTCAGTTGTGTTTTTCATGTAAGGAAAACAGTTATATAGGAGATCATTTTAAAGTTATATTTATGTTCTAATACATCCTGCATTTTTCTTCAGAATTTTCACCACCTCTGTGGTGCCCCTTTTGTCTTTTAGGAGGATATAACTTGCTACATCAACTGGGCTTTCAATAAAATGTTTATGTTCTAGTTTTCTTTCTCATGTTCCCAGGCACAAGAGACAGACACTCTCCTGCTTTGTGAGCTTTCTTCTTTTCAGAAAGATTTATATCATGCAGACTAATAACAAGTGTACTTTCTTTTAACAAAGCCTCCAACTTTGCTTCTGTTTGTTCTTCTTCCAGCTCAATTTCCCCTGACGCTTTCCAATAAGTTACCATCCTTGTTATCCACAAGAGTCTCCTAAGAGTATCCTTTACTTTGATAAAACACATTTCTCACATCTTATAAAAGTTAATGCAATAGAATTTCCCACTTGTGTTTTTAGTATCTGCCAACAAGTTTTTACGATGATCCCAAGCACTAGTTATTTTTAGGTCCAAAGTAATGCCCATGATATTAAAGGCTAAAGAGATGGTAGGATCTGTGGCTATTCAATGGGCATTCCTGGGAGTCTGGAAAGTTGGGAGACCAGCAAAGGCACATAAAATACTGGATTTCTACAGTCACTGAGAATGTTTTATGTATATTTTTATAATCAAATTTTATGATTTCAAGTTTAAATTTTGCTACTGACTTTATCATTCTTGATTTGACTATAAAACTTTTTAATATAAGCAATTGTTTATAAATAAGAACCAGAAATTCCAAGAAATAAGTTATTTAATTGCAGTAATTATGCAAAACAAATTCTAGTTTCTAAGACAATTTATTATTTATTGGGCACATCTATGAACCTCAGTAGAGCATCTGCAGGGTCATTCAGGAGGCCTTTAATGAGCACTTGGCCAAAACCACAAGTGGGGTTTGTTTACATGGTTATAGAGCCCAGATTAGAAAAAAAAAAAGTGCAATAAAAGTGGAGTTTTCTCACTTACAATTACCAATGTGGCCAAGGTGGTAAAAATGGAAAAAATTTAAAAGTTACTGAATTATTAGTGCAATTTATTGGATACAAAAGCCAGCACTGAAGTCAAATTTTGAGGCTAAGTTACCAATCCTCTTGGATTTTTTCATCTGTTAATGTGTGAATAATAGAAATAATGATTTTATAGAACTATTGTAAAGATTGAATAAAATACTGTAGCTCAAGCTCTCAGAACAATAATTAATAATAGTTAAATTAACTATTATAATTAAAAAACACTGATCAAGGAAATTTATACATGAATAAAGATAAGAAACACAGAAAGGCAAAAAAATTACACATAAGTAATAGTATGTATAAAATAAAGCCTGTGATGAACTACGAATAGGAAAAATGAAAGCACTTTAAAACTACCGGGCTGTGAGAATTAGAAAGAGAAATTAACCAATTGACTAGTACAGGAGACTATAGTGGTTAAGAATATTGTGAGAAAATTTAAACTCTCAATTTTTATTTTATTCTGCCTTTGCTATGCAGTAGAATTGTTCTTAAGCTAGAAAAGGCAGAATAAATATTTTTAACAGGATATTTTTAAGATAGGCTAAAAGATCGGAAAAGAGCCCCTAGCCTATTTTACGTTAAGAAAATTTCTGAGATCGTTCAAGCTTTATATAACATATTTTGTAATACATATGACCATTTCTTCTATTTTGCTTTTTATGCATTTATACCTTACATCATATTTTGGTTCACCTGGAATGTCTTTTCCTTAATTTTTGTTTAGACAAAAATTCCCCAGCTTCACTTAGCAGATCTAATTATGCCCTGGCCACTATCCAGTCTAGGTACATTTATGTTTAACATTTGTGAGAATATATTGAAATGATAAGATTTTATGTTGCTCATGTCCCCTTGTCCCAAATGTGATCTTCTTAAGAATACAGACCATTGATCTTTGTATTCTATAATCCTACCACAGAGTATGGCTCATATTCAGTAATTGGTAAATGCTAATTTGACTTAATTTAGCTTAAAGGAGAGGAATGGTTGTAGGAGCTAAGGACTTGACGAGAAAAGATTTTAGGGAATGGGATGGAATAATAACTATCTTCAATAAATGACAGATATTACATGAAAGAAAGAGTAACTTTATAGGACAGAACCATAATTAGTGGGTCAAAGTTAAAATACTATTGTTTAGACAAAAACTTCCCAGCTTTCCTTAGCAGAACTAATCATGCCCTGACCACCATTCAGTCTAGGTACATTTATGTTTAACATTTATGAGAATATGAGAGTATGAGGCTGAACTTCCAAAGTTCTCAATTGGAAAAGTTTATTTTATATGTTAGTGAATTCTCTGCTAGCATACATGCTTAAGTAGAAAATAAGTGAGCTATTTGGGACATAGTACAGCTAATTCTTTGTTTCTTTATATTATTCTAAGATTCTGTGATTAGCTTCCTATCTAGTAAGATCTCAGTTTGGAGAGTCAGATATTGTAATAAATTTCTTCTTTCAGAGAGACTGTGCTTTTCTCAGCTGCTATCTTCTCCCAGGTAATAATCTCTTCTACAAGTTTGTGAAATTTATTCTTCACTGCAGGCCCTATTTTTATTAATGTTTCCTCCCCAATAAAACCCACCACGCCACAGGTACCCACCATGAAAACTCAGAAGTTTGGCATCTCTGAAACTCTATTGTGAAGTTTCCCTGTGTTGCTTTGTAGTCTTGGCTTAGCTGGGGGAGGAAAAAAAAATTAAGTCCACCAAAAACTAATATGTTTAGAAGACTATTAGTATAAACCTGAATAATCTGAAAGAGGCTCAGTTCTGTAGACAACAATAATAATAATTAAAGTTGGCTTCTTTAGTGTCTGGAATTCCAACTGGGACAAGCTCAAAGCTTTGGTTTATCATCACAAAAGAGCCACAGAGCCCTCAAGAGCCCTTTCTGAGATTCCAAAGAAAATCTACCAAGGCAGAAACTTTTTCTTCAAGTTTTTTTTATTAAAAACAAATAAAGGCAAACACAAACACATTCCAATACAGAAGCACTTCTGAAGAGCCACAAATCCACAAGGTTCCAAGCCTCTGGCTAGTCCAATCCGCTGCTGTAAAATACTAGACATAATTTCGGCCAGCGTGGGTCTGCTTCATGCAATAATCAAAGACGGCAATACTACCACAAGAATCAGGCTCTCTTCTACGTTACCACCTACCTTTGTTTGTGTCTGCAGAGTATGCATTTTCTGTTTAAAAACGTTTTTATTGTTTCTTTCCTGCTGCTTGTTTGATCTTGAAATTAATATTCTTATTCTATATTCAGCTCTGAACTAATAGTACATATGCTGTATTTATTGTATAGTGGCAAGACAATTTTATGATCTGCCCACAGCTTACAAACTGATCAGTGGGGTCTGTCTCCATGGTGCCGTGACTAATGGACATCTGGAATTGTCAGTTGTGCCTTTGTAAGGTTGAGCCGTGACTTGAACGAAAGCTACAATGTGAGCAGTCATTTGAACTTCCTTGCCACTTGCTGGGCAAAGAGGCACGAAGAAAAAGGAGAATCTGTAGAATGAAGAAAATTTTCCATTCTATTAGCTTGCATAGTCCATTATTTGATGTAATGCTTTTACCAATTTTATGCATTTGATAAGGTAGGACATTAGTATAATTAATTGAGTCATGTATGTATTGTATTCCAAGATTTCTTCTGTTTGTTATAGTCTAGAAAATCCTCGAAGTAAAGATCAAAGGAAATTAGTAATACAACATAACTATAGCAGTTTTTCTTTTAAAACATATAGTTTTAAAAGAAATAGCAACAGAATACACAAACTCAAGATAATATTAAGACTCAAACATTTCTACATGCTTCTCTTAGGAGACAGTGTGACAGAGTTAACACTTAATCACTTAATTAATAATAATAATATCTGACATGTAGATAGTATTTTCTGTATATAGCACTATTATGTATTCTCATAATATATTAACTCATTTACTATACATATGCAGCAAATACTATTGCTGTTATCCTCATTTTATATATACAGAAACTGAATTCCAGAGAGATAGGAAGTAATTTGCCCAAGGATAATTGAAATGGACTGGACGTTAGATGTTTGGGTACTATTTTCATATCCAAATCTTCCTAAATGATGATAGTAATGACTCAGTTTGAATTAGGTACACAGGGGCTTCTACTACCAACTGCTGGGCTTCAGATATATTTGCCAACCTGATAAAACAGACCTGATAGAAACATATTTGTACCCTGTGGGAAAAAATTCACACTTCATCTATTGCTATAGTTAAGACAAACTGGTGGGTAGCACTAGTGAAGTGACTTTCTCAAGTGTTTAACACAAGGTCCTAAATAACTTCTTTGGAAGGGATTCTCCCTGAAAGAAAGTAAGCCAGCAATGATGAACTTGACCCAGTGACACATTTTAGTCCCAGGTGAGAGTAGACATGTACACCTGTCACTGGGGCTGATATTTGAACCCCCTAAAAAAGACATCAGTGCCCAAAATAACGCTGCTTTGGGACACATCAGAGGGAAGCACAAAGGAGAAAGGACAATTTTCCCAATTTGGCACCCACTGCCCTCTAAGTTCTGAAGAGGGGTCAGCAGAAAAATGATGGCATCTGCTAGAGCAAGTAGAAATAGTCCATGCAACATAGTGAGGTAGAGTTTAAATAGTATTTTTTTAATACTTGATGGGGATGGCATTTTTGGATATACACTGGAGCTGCCAAGAAATACTTGATAGGTGAGACTGATCCGGTGTGAAGATTCTGCTCATGCAGGTCAGAGGAAAGTGAGAAATCCTGCCTGAATGGAGTCAGGAAACACACTGTGTAGTACTTAGCTAGAAAGGGCCATGCAAAGAATTTAGAACTTCACATTTTAATAAAATAAAACATTTAATAAAATGAATCTGGAAACAAAATTATAGTACATACATAGCCTCAAAATAAAGGATATTCCTTTAGATTAAAAAATTGGTTTGTGAAAAACATATTTCTTATGTTCTTATTCTACTGTAGACTAGTGAACACGTCATCACAGGCTTTATAGATTCACTGAGAAGTGTTTAGGAAGAGCTAATGTGATAGCAGTTCTGCTGGGTCATTTGGCCCGACATTTTGAAGGTTCAAAAACTCATTATTGCCAGTGCCAAGGAATTATCAAACTTTCAAAGAATGTCATGTTAACTTTAATACACATAGTACTGGGGTAGACATCAAAATGTTAATTTATTCCTTTCAAATGAAAAAATATATACAAACATTGAAATATGCATGTTGTCATGAGTGTTCTAGTTTCCTCTCTTTAGCCCAAGTACCTGGAAGTGTATTAACCTCACTGCTTTCTGCTGAAAGATTTTTTCCTTCTAAAATTTATTGAACACATGATTTGCCAAAATTCTTAGTTCTTTACTTGGTATTAACTCTTTTAGACTACATAATAAACAAATAAAGAAACTACGGCACAACATTATTAAGGTGAATACCTCACATTCACGCATTGATGAATTGGCAAAGCTGGGATTCATAATCAGGCAGTTGGCACCAGAGCCTGTGTTTTCATTCACAATACTATACTTCTTTGAACTATGAGATAGTTCAAAAAATAGAAAACCTAAATCTTAAATTTATAGTATATGTTTAAGTGCAGAGGTAGAACATATTTAGGACTATTTAATTCAGGGGATCACTAGTGTCATCAAGGTTGCAGACTCCCTCTTCATTTTACCTCTCCTTCTCCCTCTCTCTTCCTCTCTGTCTTATTCTCAGTTAATTACTCCTTCATAGGGTCATTGCAACACTCTAAAGTATTATGCAGAAGATAAAGTCCTTTAGAAGAAAATAAAAAAACACATGCTTCCTTTTGTACCAAATGCAAGGATGAGAAACCTTTCCTGAAGCCCACCAGCAGACTGCCTTTATATCTCACAGACCAGGGTTGCTTCTGATCTAAATAAGTCATTGTCAAGGGGAATGGGGAATAAGTGATGAATGTCAACAAATTAGGATTCATCCCTATTTGAAGGCTGTTTCCAACCTCTAAAGAAGCCTGTGACCACAAGCAGGAGGATAGATGCATACATAAATGAGTACTATTAGGAAGGCAGTCAAGCAAGAATCACAAAAACAGAAAGCTAAATAGTAATCAGACATCATTTTATTGACTTCTCAGGAGTAAACTTTGCTACTGGGACGAGAAATGTTTAACGTCAACATGATCTCTTTCTACCTATGTCTGTATTATATAGTCCAGGACAATTAGCAATATCTAGAAACTGGTCTGAAACCTGCAGAGAACAGAAAACATTTTTTTCTTTGTTAAGCTTAACTGTAGATTCCAAGAACGTTGTTTCTCATCGAATGGCTATAGATAGATGTTCAAAAGTTGACTACAAAAACTAGCATTTACTGCTTATTTCAGAGGATCATAGTAGCCTGTGTTACAATAGCAGCACAACAGGAATGTTGAATACTTACACAATCCAATCACTGGCAAGGAATCATTCTAAATGTGGTCTCTTAATTTCTCTTTCTTTTACGATAAAGCCAAATTTGTTCTCAAACTTGTCAGTTTTGTTAAGATCCTTTATTAGGTGGAAGAGGTTCTATTCTCATATTTTTTGTGCTAAATACCTAGTGATCTGATCCCATTACATAAAAATTAGACCAAAGTTGACAGGCATGGATACATTTTATTAAGGCTAAAAGTAGCTAATTGCTTTTATTCATCCATCCCCTTCTTCAACAAGTATTTACTTACATCATATGCCAGGTACAGTTCTTGCCCAGTTCATTCAGCTAGTGAATGACTGAGTCAGATCCACCTGACTCCAAAACCCTGCTCTTTCCACTCACCAAATTAAATTAAAATAGTACCTTTTCAAAAACTAAAATCTAAAGCAGCACATTAGACTGACTGGGTTAAATAGTAAAAGACTTTCTATTTAAAAGAATGATATTCTCATAAAACCACACTCAAACCATGTCTCATATTCTATACACTTATTTTACTCTTCTGCTGGCCAATACCACAATCCTTTGGATTAGAAGGTTTGGCTTCACTACAGAATACACACTACAGTTGAGTAACACCCAAGGCTCCATTAAGGTCATTACTCTTATGGATTTCTTTTCCTCCCACAGGGACAGGCATATCAATTTTTCTATACATTTTGAAGAGCTTAGCTACATGATTTTAATCATTTCTCCCAGGTGGCTCTTAGAACTTGCATGGTGGCCCTACATATTATACAACCAAGGAACAGGTTCCAGTGTGGTTTGATGAATGAGCAGGCGACCAAAATCAGAGATATGAAATTCTCCTCCCCACAGAGTAATAGTTTTACCATCTATTGCTTGGAAATCTTAGGGAATATGAATATTGAAAAACACATAATGTAAGGTTTTGAGCTGGACCACATTTGGAGATCATCTAATATGTTTTAACTATTTTTATAAATGTTCTGGTTTGAGTAAAACCTAAGCTATGTTTTTCTAAGTATTTTTCCTTCAATTTTTAAATCTTCATATATTTTAATGGAAATTTAATCCTATTAATATTAATTTATTTACAGTTAACACATTAAAGTGTATTTAACAACATATTTTCCAATTGGCTTTACAATAATTTTTATAAACCTTAGAAATAACACGCACACACACATACACACACACGACATGATCTCTTGCCAGGAAATAAAACAAAAAGAAAACACACAGTACTCAAAAGTTCAGGTTAGGTTCAGATCTCAAAAGCCACACGTTCCAAATAATTCTAAATTTGGATGATGGTTTCTTCCATCCAAGAATGTGTCCCACATGTCATTGAATGGTGCAACCACATTAACCACAAGTTTAACCTAGTTCTCTTGTATTTTTTAATTGACTTTAGCCCAAAACTTTTTAAAAAGTAGACTTAAATGAACTTGTCTAAAATATTTCAATTAAACAGCATTTTTCATGTAACCACTGGTACAGGAGCCAATATCTATCATCTTTTCTTGTTATTATGAAATTTCTCTCTTTCTCTTCACTTCCAGGTAATAGAGCTATGGAATTTTTATTCTGAGGTGATATTCTTTTATATTTTCTAATATATCTTCTTATAAGCATACCTTCAAAATCTTGATCACAACATATGTTACTCATCAAATATTTATTCAGCCTTCATTATAAGTGAAGCACTTATTTTAACAAATGTTAATTCAACAAATATATATATAAATTGTTTACTATGGCTCAGTCATCTGCCAGCCAAGATAATTCACTGAATAATGCAAAAGCAATTATACAAATATAATAAGTCAGAGTCAAAATGTTGTGGTATTCATAATTTTACATCTCTCTCCATGGCCATGATAGACATTGTTAATCAATCAGGTATACTTTCTTGCTGATCTCATGCATGATCTCCGAATTTTTTTCAAGAGTATTTCAGAAAGCCACCACCAAGCTACTGAAGCTGGTATTGCAATATAACCTATACTTTATCCTCAAACTATATGCACTTACTCTGATTGATTTTCAGCTATTGTGTGTTACAGGGGCCCAGTGATAATAAACCATATGAAACTATTTGTAGCCTACTTGTTCCCACCACATGTCTATACAGTTCATCTCTTTAGTACATGCTTTCTAAACATTGTCATTGTTTGTACACATCAGTGCTTTCTTTGGCTGTTTCCTTTTTTTATTCTTAAGATTAGAAAAAGTAGAAACTGCAATCAAGTGAAAGCTTAAATTCTATCATATTTTCATAAATAGTGAAAAACAGATGAATGTGCTATGTTAGAAAGCATTAGGAGGAAGGAAACCAGGATCACTTACCACTGATTTTCCACCTGTCACTTGCCCTCTGACCTTAGCTGACCAATTTGTTCATTTACTCACTCATCAAATTAACATTCGGAAGCAATCACTATGTGTCAGGTACTCTTCAAAAGCCTTGGTTGACTATCTGAAAGCAAGAAACATACTTCTTTCAGCTTAAGTTATAGACAGGACCAAGACTATTATGGTAGTTTTGATTCTTGGTTTCTTTTTGAAGGAGGGGGACATTATTATTTTGTGCTGGTGTAGAATTAGTAAATTAAGTCAATTAGAAAGTTAGTCTTTATTATATTCCTAAGCATGTTTTCTAGAAATGACCCAAGAGAACAGTCCAATCACTGCAGTATCCAGTTCCTACTATTTTTTTTATTTCCTCTTCCCCTTTGACTTCCTCCTCTCATGTTTGGATTTATTTCTCTTCTCTTGCCCTAATCTGGACTAATTTTCAGGAACACCAGGTTCTCTCCAATATTTTCTGATTTTTGCTCCTCACATCTAAATAGTCATCTCTATTCTTCAAATTAACAAATTCTCTCATTAAGTCAGGTTTGTATTGAATTAGATTACATTTTCCAGGCTGTTGGTTATCAGAAGAAAATAGAAAAAAAATTATTTATGTTCACACAGCAAATTTCAATGAGTTAACAACTGGGGAAATTAAAATACCTATCACTTCTCAAAGATGATATCAAAGCTGAGTTACATAAAATCTACACAAAGAAATATGACATTTCAGAATTCATGATATGTAGTAAAAGAAGTAGTAATTCTTAGAATAATAAAAAGGAATAAAAATAAAGAAAGCAAGTATTCCGTTAAATAAAATAGAAAAGTAACAAAAACGATTAACCAAGAAAATTTATAAAAATAAAGAAAGCAAGTATTCAGTTAAATAAAATAGAAAAGTAACAAAAACGATTAACCAAGAAAATTTAGAGTAAAACCTAGGATAGTTTGAAAACTATCAATTAATGAATTAGCATAAATAATATGTCATCATGCCTAATGTTAAAACTCTAGGGCAGCACTGTCCAATATAGTACACTAGCCACATGAGATCATTTAAATTTGTGTTTAGTTAAATTGAATAAAATTAGATATTCAGTTCTTCAGTCTCACTACCCACATTTCAGGTGCTCAATAGCCACATTTAGCTATTAGCTGCCATATTTTGCAATACAAGTATAGAATATTTCTATCATTGGAGGAAGTTTTATGACAGTGTGGCTCTAAAATTAGAAACAGTACAAAAGCACTCACTAACACAAGCATTAACTAACGCTTTTCTAATAAATGCAACTAGAAAAGAAAAATTAAAAATATACAACTTTTTTTTTAAAAAGTGAAATTATATTACATTGAGATATAATGTAAGAACTGAAATTTCCAAGACATTCATTCAGGAAACTATAACCAATGAAAAGAGAAGTCAGTAATTTGGTTGAGTTTGTATACAATTTTTACACATCCCAATAAAAGTACCAAACAAATTATTTTAAATAAAATTTTAAATATATTTCTTAAAAATTAGACTAGGTTATTCTATAGCTTTTTTTTTATGGCAAAATAAATGTGCAAGAGTAGGCAGGAAATGTCTAAAAGATAGATAAAGACACTAAAGAGAGATAATGTCTAAAGAGAGATAAAGCTTTATCAGATAACATATTATAACATAAAGCTTTACTAATTAAACTAGGATACATACCAGAATACCAATATACAAACATATCAATGTAATAGAATAGAGTAGTATCTTGATACAGATCCAAATTTGTATTGGAATTTATAAAATGATATAAATGGCATTCACAATCCATGGTCAAAAATGAATCATTGAATCAATTAGCTGGGGAAAATGAAATCTGTTTTAAAATATAATTATTCACTACCTCCACTATAACAAATACATTTCAGATGAAGCCAGGAATTAAACATGAAATTTTAAACTAAAAATTACTAGGTCGATATGTAATACACAGAAGCCATAGATGAAAATATTGATAATTTGTCTACATAATTTTTTAAAAAATGCTACATGAAAAAAATGTGATATTTAAAAGCAAAAGACAAATCATGACCTGTGAAATATGTGTAATACACATAGCAGATAGATGGCAATTTACTTAATATATAAATATATTCTACCATCAATAAAAGACCCACCAATCCAATGTAAAATTAGGCAAAGAACATGAACATGAATTCACAGAAAAAGAAACATTTGGCAACTTTGGATATATGAATGTTATTCAAAATCCTCCCCAAAATAGGAAATGCAAATTTTTCATATAATATCATACCATTTTACACTTATCATATCGATAAAGAGCACACAGATTGATTACAAATCCTGTAGGTTTATGTATAGGGGAACTGGCACTGGACTATTTTAAGTATTACTGTAAAATAAGCAACCTCTTTAGTAAGCATTTTTATACTGTCAAAATATTAAAATGCATATATCCTTCCACCCACCTTTGGAATTCTGTCAATTTCTTATAGCACTGGTTGTGATAAATAAAGAATAGAAATAAATACCCTACAATAAGAATCAGTCAAATAAATTATGGCTCATCCTTAAAAAAAATGAGGCAGAATGACAGATCAATAGAACATAATTTCTAAGATATATTATTAAACAAAAAAAACATCAAAGTGCAGAGTCCTCTATATGGGAGTTATAATTTGTGTGAAAATAGTTTGTATAGACAGAATATTCTGTATATACTCACATGACTCTGATAAGAGTGATTGTCTTTGGGACAAAATGGGGCATAGAGTAAAAACAAAGCTTGACCTTTCACTGTAATCCCCTCTGTGCTACTTGAATTTTTAAAAATTTAATTTACATGTTACCTAGTCAAAAGCAAATAGATAAAGCAACTTAATTATATTCTGTCCTGAAATTTTGAGACTGTTGAAAGGAATTCAGTTTTTCATTTTGAACTAGTAACATATTTGCTCCTAAACTGTAAGAAGCAGTGCCAGTCTTTTAAAAACTGCGACAAAGTGAAAATTTGCATTCATATTGCCTCAGCTTTTTTTCTACCCTTTTTTTTCACTTTCTTGGGGATTTGCCCCCAATTTCATGGTCCCTTATCCAAATATAATACCATCACTCTTAAAGAAGAAACAGTAAAATTATCTGTTATATAAACACCAATTAATATTGTTCTACCCAAAGCAATTAGAAAAGAGGAATAACTAAAAGAAAGGCTTATATAACTAAATTTAGAAAATCTGTGTTTCTCTTATCTGTTGCCTGGCAACTTATATTTTGGCTTAATTCAGAATATTAAATGTAATTCTTTATGCTCTTTTCTTCTTGACTTAGTCACTCTGATCCACATGAGGGACAGTTGTAGAGTTGACCAGACAAAGTTTGTGCAGCTCTATAACTGGGAACTGCTGGAGTTAGGAGATTGTACATATTAACTACAGAAGACTTGAGCAGAAAGAAATCTTATGCTCCTTTTAGATAAGCTGCTCAGGGACACCACTAGTGTGCAATGCCCAGGAGAAGCCAAGATATAGTGGGTAGAAGAGGTTGAGAACCCTGTGAGCAACAGACCCATTAAAAAGAGACAATGGGAAAGAAGTCTTTGTTGCTTTTGTTTTATTAAATATTTATTTTTTAGCATATATAAATAGCAGTGTAAGTAAAGACAACAAACAAGCAGTATATATTAGAGAAAATGGGCATTTTTTTGTTACTGAAAACATCAAATAGAAAACTAACAGGGATGAGGAAACAAAAAAAGCTAATAGAGTAAAAAAACTATAATATATTTCAAATTTCTAATCTTTTATGCATATTTATTGTTTCTCAGTCTTGAGAACTATTACAAGTTTTGTTCCTTATTTTCATTATCAAGATGGAAGTAAAAGAAGCAAAATTAAAGCAGATGAAAGAGAACACTGACAGCATAAATGCCTAGCACAAGGGCATAGAGTTGGAGATAGGCCAAAATACAATGCTCATCAATAACTTGGGACCCTAAGCAGTGATGGAACAAGAGATGGGACCAACTACTTCCCCTTGACAATCTACACAGTGGCATTTTTATAGTATTTTTCTTGACACACTGGTTGTTAAGATTAGTTTTAAAGATTTTGGAAGAAGTAGTGTGAGAGTAGGATTAATTTGTTCAACAATTGATCAAAACATCAGTGGTCAAACCAAGAAACACATAGCTGGTAGTTAAAGGTGAATACCTGGTTTTTAATCAGCTTTGCAACCAAAACACTCTGAGGCTTGATCTTAACTTTGTTAGAACCAGGCTATTTCTTTTTTATTTTTGAAAATTATTTAAATTTTTTTTCAGTATCAGTTAACATACAATATTGAATTAGTTTCAGTTGTACAAAATAGTGATTAGACATTTCTGTAACTTACAAAGTGATCAACTTGATAAGTCTAGTACAGCATAGGGAATATAGTAAATAATATTCTAATAACTACGCATGATGTCAGATGGGTACTAAAACCAAGATATTTCTGACACTAATTCTAGATAAAGCCTAGCTCAGAAATCAGAGTTTAGTCCAAATTAGAGAAGGGAGCTAACAGAAAGAGATGATGAGAGAAGCTAAGAGAACTAGGAAAAGCATGCAGGAGTTATGAAAATATTTGCTATGTGCCATCATTTATATCAGAATATCTACTGAAGACCTATGGCTCAATAAATTCTGCTGGCAGGCTTGAACACAATTTCGGCACTACAATATCCAAAAATGATAATGCCATTCAACAAATAAATGACATAAAATTTTGGTTCTTCATTTTATATTTTTATTATGTAAAATTTAATACAGGTGAATATAGGTAATGTCTATAACTTATGAAGCATTTTATAAAGCAAGTACTTGTTAAAGCACCACCACATAAAACCTAGAAAATTCCAATATCATTAAATTTACCAATATATACCTTTATTATAGAAATTCTTCACTTTCCTCGAAACTAACATAATTAACCAGAATTATGAATTTATTATTCATCTATTTTTTTTGTATTTAGTGGTTTTCTCACATGTACAAATTAATAAAGCTCTTGTTTTTGACTTTTATAAAAATGATATAGTAAATGTAGTCTTACAAAAGTTGGATTTTATTCACATTACGTTTTAAGCTTTATCCATCTTATTATATGTAGTCCATTTTACTATTGCACAATATTCCATTGTGTGAATAGTTTATGATTAATTTCTCCATTATTCTTTTGATGGATATTTGGGTTGATTTCAGCTTTTGGATATTATAAATAATGTTTCCATAAATGTTCTTACTCACATGTCTTAGGGAACATGTGAAGAGTTCCTCTAGGCTATATATCTGTGATAGTTTTATTTGTCACCTTGGCTAGCATAAAGTCCCCAGTAATTCAGTCACTAATCTAGGTGTTGTTGTGAAGGTATTTTGTAGATGTGATTAACATTTGCAATCAGCCGACTTTAAGTAAAAAAGATTATTCTCAATAATCCAAGTGGGCTAGATTCAAGGACTTGAAAGGCTTCAAGAGCAGAATTAAGGTTTTCTTCGGGCAGAAGAATTTGTGAACTGCAGCTTCAACTCCAGTCCAAGAATTTCCAGCTTACTCTTCCCAATGGTCTGCCCTAGGGATTCTGGAATTGCCTAGTCAGCCACCACAATCACATAAGCCAATACATAAACAGAAGTGTGTGGGTGGGGGAGTAGATGGGTGTGTCTATTTTTCCTACAGGTTCTGCTTCTTTGGTAGAACTCCAAGGGATATAATACTTACAAGTGGAATTTCTTGACTGTAGGGTGTACCATGGTTCGACTTCACTAAGAATGCCCAACTATTTTCTACAGTTGTTGTATCAGTTTTTATTCTTGAATTAATTACAATTTCCATTGCTCCTCATTCTTAAACAAACTTTGACAAAAAGTCTTACCTGTGCCACTCTAAAACGAATAATGCTCGGTTAAATTTTTATTCCCTTAATTACTAATTATTGTCAATAGATTCAACAAGTTTTTTTATGTTTATTGGCTTTTTGTGTTGCCTCTTTTGTGGAATTCTTTCTGTACATTTTTGCCTATTAAAAAAAGTAGATATTTCTAAAAAATCATTTTAGAGTATTTTAAATAACTGTCCTTTGCTGCCAATGCGTATTGTAACTATTTTTTTTTACATACCATTCCTTTTTACTTTTTTAATGGTTATAAACCAAAGGTTATAAATGATACTATGGTTTGATATGTCCATCTTTTCTTTTACAGCTAGTACATTTTATACTTTGCTTAGAGAATCCTACCCTATCATGATGTTACAAAGATACTTTCCCACATTTTCCTTAAAATTTTTTAAGAAATTATCTTTTTAGTCAATCATCAGAAATTGACATTTGTATGTGGTCTAAGGTAGTGTTCCAATTTAATTTTTTCCCATTTTGTTAATCAGCTGGTCCAGCACAGGCACTTTGTAGTCCCTCTTTTCCCCTGTTATTTGCAATGCTGATGTGGACATATATCTTTTTCCATATATTAATGTGTCTGTCCTGAGCTCTTTATATTGTTTATTTGGAATCATTTTTAAATTTTATTTCAATTCATGACAATGAATCTTAATGTCTGGCTAGATAATTCCCCCAACACGATTCTTCTTTTTCAGATATATACTGACTTTTCTTGGGCCCTTGAACTTTTTCATTTAGTTTTAAAATCTGTCAAATTATTTTAAAAACATTCCAGGGAGGATTTTGATCCTAATTGCTTTGAACATGTGTAAAGTTTTAGAGAGAACTGATATTGTTTTTACGATATTGAATCTTCCTGTCTATGAACATGATATAATTAGTCACTGATTTAAGTGTCTTAACATCTTGACTCTCAGTGTTCTCTGTTCCTTTTACCTATGATAATTTCCATTTTTTAGTGAGAAAATCCATGATTAACAATTTTGTTTGTAATAATGTAGTCTCTAGTTATAGATTAAGTAGAAAGAACTTCAGAGTATCTAGTCTGTGCATCACTGGAATCAAAGGTATACTTCTTATTTATCATGTTAACTAAAAAATAGTGATCATGTGTTTGCAAATCTTTCTTTTAACAAGGAAAAAAAATGCTCCATGCCTGGCCCAAGAATCTAATAACTAGAGACAGAAAAACAAAACAAAACAAAAACTTAGTAAACATATCAAGCCCTGAAACAACAGAACTATTGCAAAGAATGGAATCTTGTAAGAAAATCCAGAAATCCCCAGTTTAACCTCCCATCTGATACAGTAATTCCTTTGACAGCATGCTACAGATGGCTTTCCAACATCTCCAAAAACATTTTACGATGATGTTCAATTTGAATGCTAGAACCATATTTATAAGTTATTTTAAAAAATATTTGAACCATACTCCCTTTCCTGGTAAATTTATTGATGTAATTCAATTTTCCAAAATAAGTGAAAACACTATGGAACATTTGCCTGAACCTTAGATATTACAATAATGATGACACCATATAGATACTGTGCCAACACAGTATATCATTTAAGAAACAGAGCACAACTGTATCTTATTTAAAAATTGGAAGATGCTTTCACATTTCTTGAAGTTGTGTTTCAAATCAATCGACATGTGAACAGTACACTTGGGACAAGCAATATCTCTAACTAAGCCTACCCCTCTTAGACAACTCTACTATAAGACCATAAGAAACATAAACATGTGAAAAAAATGGTTTGATACATTTTATATTAGGTAGAAAGAAATGGAAGTTCCTAATTAGAAATGGCATCTGTTTATTTAATATTCTACTTGAAGGGGAACTGCAGAAATACATCTGGTGCTTCCAGTGACAGTGAAATAATCAGTGTACCCAGACTCTAAAGAAAATCAGAAAAGAAACTGAAAATACAGACTTGAAGGAGTAATATGATCCCAGTACTATCAACTAAACATCTCAGGCTTACTATCCTTCTGAAAGTGGTACTCTTGAGAAACATTGCAGAATATCTGATTCTCAACTGAATTTCATCTATGTGCCAGCATTTCTTATACCCCTTCATCTTGCCCAACAATCAAGGAGCTACATGTTTCAGAAGGTGCTCCTACAAAATGGAGAACCTCTGTAAACCTGAGATACTAAGTGAAACTATGCAGACCAGAGTCCTGGTTGTACTGTCTGTGTGAATAAGTATACAATAAAGTGCTGAGATTTGGGATTCATTTGTTCTAATAGCAAAATTTTGGTTATTCTTGGATTTTTAAAATTTTAGAATTTTTTAATTATAATTGAGATTCAATATTATATTAGTTTCAGGTATACAGCACAGTGGTTAGACATTTATATAATTTATACAGTGATTCCCTCCAAAAAGTCTAGAACCCACATCATACCATTAGTAGTTATTACAATATCATTGACTATATTCTCTACACTATACATCACATTCCCATATGAAGTAGAGTCCTTGGTCCTGGGCAGCATTCAAGTAGACTGAGAGACAATTTTTCTGTGCTGCACTAGACACTGACCTCATGGTCATATCTCTCTTAATTTGCAGCCTCCTCTCTGGTCTCTCTGGCTGTAGCCTCCATGTCCACCCTTCTCCAGACACTGTGGAATTTGGCACAATCATAGAACTAAATTCAAAGAAGGAACAATATATATCTGTTACTATGTGTGATTGCCCACTCATCAAAATCTTAGTAAAGGTAAAGTAAACCTGAAATAGTTATGAGACTAAAAAACTAGAAGCCAACATAATTTTTAATGTGATAAATCCAAATCAGAGTATAAATAAGTAGAAATTAGTAACTATCAAGTGCAGCTATTCATTCAATTAATAGTGAGCATCCTCAATATGTTAAACTAAACACCATTGTTATGAACCAAATACAAATTATGCATGAGACTGACAATCTCTGCTCTCCCAGAGGAACTCAGAATCTAGTGAGCACAAAACAAACCACATCTGAAGAAAAGAGAAGGAAGTTTAATCTATTCACCTATCATTCAGAGTAAATTTTTATATTAATAGAAATGAATCATATCACTGGGTTAACAAGAATCTTTCAATGAATTCTTGTACTGAATCAAAAGTTTAGTTATTTATCATATCCTATAAATCATTTTGTGATTGGGTCCCTATATAACTTCTCTAAGCATTAGTTTCTTCACCTGTAAAAAGTTGATAAAAATACTTACCTCATAGAATTTTTGTGAGGATCAAGTGAATTAATCTGTGCATTGAATCTGGCAATAGAAAGCACACAATAAATGTTAGCCAATAATGCTGATGTTATTATTCTCTCTCCCACGTTATCTCATGGCTTTCCCTTTCTTCTCACTGTACTTCACTCACACTGGCCTCTGAAAACTGTTAGAATAGGTCTAATCTTTGTCAGCCTGTGGACTTTGAACTTTCTATTCTTGGCCTGGCTCTTAGTTCATCAGGCTTCTTTTCATCCTTTCATTTCAACGTATATTGTCACTTTCAGACTCCACTAAAGTGTCCTCCTGCAACTGCTCATCTCCATTATAATTCTGTTTCTTTATTTCATTGGGAATTTGAAATTACTTCATTTATCTGATAGTTTACCAGATTTACTCCATGTTTTACCCAGTAGAATTAGGCTCCAGAGGCAGAGAGCATTTGCTCGTATTCATTGCTGTATCCAATATGTTTAGAGCAATACCATGCACATAGAAGTTCTTTAGCAAACATTTACTGAATGAATTAATAAATTCTTAAATAAATTGGAGGTTCTAATTAGAATGAAATTCAGAAAAATGTTTTTTAAAGTGTCAAGTTCCAAAAACATATATAAACAAATGAAACAACCACAAAGTTTTGCCTTTCTAGCTAAAGAATTGGTCAAGAAATGGATCTCACAAGAGTATTAGGACTTCACTTGGAGTAATATCCAGGTTTTAGTTTTAGAGGTCTCAAATCATTATTAGTAGACATTTAAGTAATTATATCTTACTGGGTAGTTTACTAGGTACTGAAACTATAGAAAAGAATGAAAAACCACAGGGGAATTCTGATATAAAGGAAAGAAGAAACAGATATTATAAAATCATTACAAGTAAAAGATGTTAAAATTATAAGGTAGTCTTCTCTTAAGCAATGAAGTACCTAATGAGAGCTGAGGAGGTGACAAAGTGCAAGATTTGACTTTTGCACAAACATCAAATGCTGAGTATATACAAGACTGAAGCAGGACCTGGAAGAATGTAAGCCCTCGTACAAAGAAAGAATAAAAAGAGATTGGAACAAGAGTGTGAGTAACCTGGGCATTTGTGATTCAGGAAGGATTATCAGTAGACAATTAACAATCAATCTAGTTGCAAAGTTGCACTAATTAAACACTTCCTATTAGACAGAATATTCAAAATATTCAGAATATTCATGGCACTTAAGCTTGCATCACCTAATAAAGTTGGTAATACTTTCCATCAGGTATTTATTGAGTATATACCATGTGAGTTTTCTGATTAAAATGTTATTTTTATCGTGTAATGTGCCATAATTTATGAAGTGTTTTTATATAAATATGTTAACTCACAAACAATAAGTTAAGAAGTATCATCATAGTCTTGGTAAAAAAGTTATCATATTTGAAGGACACCAGTTAGTTGCAGATCTCTGAGAGTAATCTAGAATATCAGATGCTAGTTCAGTGCTCTTTACTGTCCCATATCAGCCTCCCAGTTACTTGCAGTAAATATTTACTTCACTTCAACTACTAAAAGTACCTCTATTCAAATAAATATATCAGTCATAGTATTTGATTTCATGATACAAGTTTGTATCATCAAACCAGTTAAGCTGTCATTATTATAGCAGAAACATTGCCCTCAAATTTTATAAAATTTCTTAACTCAAAAGAAATATGAAGGAAAAAATAGACATTTAACCTCTGTAGAAATATTTATGATCAGAGGTCAAAATGTTAGAAATCAGGTATTTCAGTTTTCACTAATTAAAAAAGTATGAGGATATAAATGCTAAATGAAAACAATGAATTTAATGATAGATAATCCAGGATTATCATGCTAGAGTTAGCCTATGGGAAACTGATCTGATATTAAAGTATAATTACATAATACAAAGTTATGATGATTTTTGGGCTTTTTTTCTTTTTTAGAACAACTCAAGAGTTTACATTTCTGCTGTTTTATTTTTGGTTTTGTTTTTATCACCTAGGATATTTACACATTGAATCTTCCTAACTTTTCACTTGTATGAATATTGTACTAATGGTCATATTTTGATTAATATTTCACTATTTCACGTTTGTATTATTATTATAAATTAGATCCCATTATTTCTCACAAAATCAAGTAATTTGGAAAATTAAAAAAAAATATGCCGTGTCAATTCTATCAATCTATTCATATTGTATGTGAAGATACAATCTAATGAAAAATATAATCGATACATCTTTAATTAAATAGGGAGCAGTCACAAATATTTGTATTGCTGGTGACATCTATTTCCTAACAGTTTTCTAAAAATTATTGCAGCAAAATTGACACATGAAAATTTCTTCACTGAATATTATTTTAATACTAATGTAAGCATTTTGTTTTTTTTGCACAAACACTTTTCTTTATGGTACATTAAAAAAAAAAAAAAGCCCTAAAGAATTCTGTATCTGTTTCACTGGCGATGACAAGTATGTTAATTGCTTGCAGATAACATCTGTTCTAGTGAAATCAAGATGCAGAGGCTGTGTTGGATCTGTGGTACTAGCAGCTTTCTAAAGCTTTGTCTGGGAGCCCCACTGCATGCATTTCACAGACTCTCCAGGCAGCTGGAGGGCTTTTAAGCTTTTTTGAGACCCTTCCAGCAACTGAAATAAAATCTGCCAGGAATCCTGGGTCATCGAAATGTCTCCCTTTGAGCAGTGGACTCACCTTTGAAGCTCCAACATATCCACTGACCATGACGCCTGAGTGTGCTCTGGCTAAAGCAAGTTCAGGGTGAGCTGCTGACCGCCTGCATGCAAGAGCGGGCCTCTGACTTCCTTCCCTGTTTACAGAGCATGGTGAAGGGCCTCTCTAGAGGGGATAGCAAGAGACTGGTCAGTATAATGTTAGATATAAAGGGCCCTTATGCTCAACAGGCCACGTTTACAATTTTACAGGGTTCATGGATTACAATTGCTCACCAGATGTGCATATGAAGTTGACTAACCATGGCATTGTGATGGCTCTGGTCCCAACCTCTTCCAGGGTCCACATGTTTGTTTCCCTTTCACGCTATGAGTTTGTGTAGACTCTGATGTACTGTTCCTAGAAGAGCCAATGCTGCTCACCTGTGGATCACACCATCATGCTGCCTGGCACTCTGCTGGAGACACAGTGGAGTAAGGCCTGGGGTGTCCTTCCAAGTATTTGCAGATCCAGACGACTGCATCAACAAAGTTGTAAATAAACAAATCTCACTGGTTCTGTAGGTGGGTGGAATAGTTCAAGAAATTAAAAAAATATATATTTGTATTTGTTACAGGTTATATTGCTGAGAAAAAAGGAGACAAGTGAGATGGATGGAAATAATGAAGGAGGTTAGCATAGAAGACACCTGAGAAAGAGATTAACATTAAATTCCACGAGTATGAAAAGTGAATGCAATGAGAATAGAGATAGTAAACAATATGTCATGTTTGTACTATAGTGGAAAAATTCATTTAAAAATTTTAACTTGAAAATGTAATTCCTTGTTACCAATATGAGTGTTTTAATATATCTTTACTGTCTTAACATATCTCATTTGTATAAAAGCTAATGATGTAATAGCTTAAAATAGATATTTTGCCTTGTAATCTAGGAGAAATAAGCTCTTTTTTACTAGTTCATTTGAGGACTCTTCCTATGGAATAAGCAGTTATAGCAAATTCATGACGGAAAGTAAACTTTCTCACAGGTGAAAACATTCCATCCAATCTTTCAGGTTTTCCTGACATTGCTCTGAACTCTGCCAGTATATGAATAAAAGCAATCATTCCTAGAACCGTAGTGACACCGAATAAGATATATCTGTTAAAAGAAAGCACAGACATAAATATCAATAAGGTCATCAATTGTATTCTATGGACTGTAGTTCCAGAACACTTACTGTAGAGCAAATTAAATTAATTTATGGGGAGATGGACTCAATGATTTTTGTCAGCACAGGTGGAAGTGAAGAAGTAAGCTTGTGTTGGCAGTTTTTGGTAGTCTGTTTTCTAGACTTCTGCAACAAAAGTAAGCTTTATTCTTCTAAACAAATGCAGCATCAAACAATAACTTTCCAGAAACCCGACATTGTTTTCATAAGAATTAACAGAAAGTTTGAATGTTTAATAAGTAATTTAAAAACTTGAGTAGCATTTATTTGATCTTAGAATTTTAAAACACTTCAGAAGCTTGACTTATAAATGTATCTATGTTTTTACAAAAAAAAGTATATATATATATATGTATATACGTACACACATACACACACACACACATACACACACATACACGGTCACAGAAACTAACTTTTTGCTTCTTGTTGCAAAATAGCAAACTCATATAAAATACAGTTGTTAGATTTTGAAGAATATATTTGTATTTACCAGATATACTACCTTAAAATGATGCATAGTTTCATCATTACTGAATCTAACTGGAAATAAGTGAAGCATTGGAAATCTTGCCCTTATCTTTCTATGCTGTTTATTATTGTTTCACTACCTTGTTTACATAACCAAGAAAAACTATTACATTTTACTGAATGGCCATTTTTTAATAGCAAAAAAATTACTTGTCCATTTGCGTTATTATTTATTGGTGACTCTTCAGTGGTATATACATAATGTACCTGTTCTCTTCCTAACAATCACCAAAAAAGGGTTTTTTTGAAATTTCACTACTTAGTTGGAGAGTAAGAGCTGAAATAACTTAGCAAACATTTAAGATTGGATACATTTATGAAATATTGTATGTTGGCATAATGGGATAATGTGTTTGCTTTCTCACTGGATAAAATCATTCCTTTCATTATCATCATAATGAGTAAAAGCGTAGAGTTGATATTTTTGTCAATTAGAGAATGATTATAAAGAGCAGAATTACCCAAAACTTCAGACCAACAAATTAAATTGAAGCATAAAATTTAAAAAAGGTAAGTATTGACAATACATTTAATCATTGAATTTGTCGACAAGGATAGAAATATTTTTAATTTAACAGTAATAGATTAAGTGAGGAATGCCATGTTACTAAAACCAAAACGGTTACAGATTATGTATCTCTAAAAAAAATCTTAATATTTATGAGTATAAATCCAGTTTATAATTTATCTTAAAAAAATCCTTTAGGCTAAGAGATCTTTTTTTTCTTTCAATAGATTATTGTTCTCAGTTCTAGTTGAACCAATAGAAATACTTTTAAGAATTATTCATTTCAAACTTAAAATTAAGTGTCATTTTAAAAAGACAGTTTCATTTTAAAGATGGTACGTATAATAAATAAAATATATTTTAAAAATACATTGTAACCTTTGTCTTCTAGAATTATGTAGGTTAGCAGGTCTCACCATGCATATTAACCCTGTCAAAGTAGCCTTTATCTCCTTTGTAGAATTTATCCCTCTTCAAAGTAATAATTTGCTCAATGAGTGCTTTCCTAGTAGACGGTGAACACCACGAGGACAGGGACCTGAAGTGTCATAGCAATGGATTCATAGTTCCTGGTATAGACTAGACACTCAGCTTCTATTTGTTAAGGAAAAGAGAGAAGGAGGGGGAGGTAGAAGTTCAGAGAAACAGACCACCCTGTGAATGTTACTTGTTATGTCAGTTTGATCTCACAGATGCTCTGTCATCCATCCATCAAGAAAAGGAAAGGGAAGAGAAGCCATTTTCTCTTGAAATCTGAAATAGAAGGCAAGACAAGAGAGAAAAAAAATTCATAATCTAAAACTGGAAAAGGAAAACAAGGCTGAAATATTTTAAAGGAAGAAACAAGAAGGTCAAAGCAGGTTAGACTCAAGAATAGGCAGATTTGTGTTAACATCAAGGTGAAGATGAATGTAGGAAAGAAGTAAATTAAGAGTCACTTAGATCAGTGGTACTCAGAGTGGCCCACAGGCCAGTGTTGATCCACATTTTTACCTGTCCATGGGATAAACACAGAATGCGAGAGTAAGCATTTAGAAATGTTTATACAATTCATGGAATAATTCTGTGCCTGATGAATCTAATGAAGACAGATTTGGGCATGTACCCATACATTTTCTATTGGATTTTTTGGGAACCAATTTTAATAGTATTTTTAAAAGGCGATGAGTTGAAAGTAAAAAAAAAAAGTTTAAAAATTAAAAAGTTTTAAATCTTTAAAATGTAGCAACTGTCCTTTACCAAAGACAGCCTTGAGAAGCAGTAGCTTAGACAAAATGTTCAATGGTAGTGCATGGTTTTCACTTTTTTTCCCATCTCCTTAGGGTTGCATAATTCTATTTTTCTTAAAGCACGTATACACAAATTTCCTAGGCAAGCTTTCTCACAATAAAAAATAATCTTAGACATTCTATTTAGGAATTATTTTAAAGAGCTTTCTAATTTGTTGTGTGTGACAATATATGAAATTTCAAGTCGAATAAATACAGAAGTTTTTGGTTTAGTTTCAATGCGCAAAGTAAAGGCATTGTCACCACATGGGCTTGAAACTCTTTTCTGCTCAATTGTTTCTATAAATGTTTACATAGAAATATACTATTTTTCAAGCATTTGCAAACAGTGGCTCACTATACAATAGGTTTATAAAATATTTATTTCAGAAAAATTTACAAGCAGAAATAGAGCTTTGAAGTTCTTTTTAAAGTCCTTTTCCAATTTTCCGCTTCTGTAACAGAACTCTGTGTTGTAAGTCCAATTACAACCTTTTTTTCCTTTTAAAAAAATATTAGAACGTGTTTCAGACAAGCAAAACAGATCAAGAATAGCACAGTAAGTATCAACATATGTAATATTGGACTTAATGAATTAAATGTCACAAGTAGGGTTGAAGACCCTGGTACTCTCTGGCCCTGATCAAGTTATCTCTCCTCTTTTCCTTTGCACAGAGGTAAATGATGGTTTTGATTGTTTCTTTGTTAGTTTTAATAAGGTGAGTAAGTCTCATATACTTCTGGTGTTAATGACTGAAATGTGGAGAAAACTCTGACCTTCTGTAAATACTAAACTGGTGGGTTTATGCTACTGAATAGCAGGTAACTTTTTTTAAAAAAATGCTGGGTTTTGAAGTGGCTGTTCCTCTAGCTAAGTTCAGAACCAAGTGAAAGGCAAATACAGAAGTCAGACAGAGGCAGATAAAAAAGGCACTAGATTTTGATATGGTCACATAGCTTCCTAGCACTTTCTTTATTGAAACTTCTGAAAAAAACAAAGCCTGTTCCACCCAGTTTATATGTGAAGGAGAGCAAACAGTTATTCTTTCTGAGACAGAAGAGAAAGGAGAGGCTAAGCAAAGGAAGCATAACTCTGTCTCCTCAAATCACTAATCAGATAATTAACTTCTATTCCCTTTGGAAAAAAAAATGAGATGAATAGGTAGAGAAAAGCAAGCAGCCTTAATGCTGGAAGTCCCTAAACTCAAAAGCGTAAAGCTTAGGAAAGAAAATTCCTCCTCAACATAAACTATGGCCCCCAAATTTTCTTCTACTTTTACTCCATGCATAAATATACCTAAGAAATATTGTGTATTGTCTTTGTGGTTTAAAATGCATTTATTTTTTAAACTCTATAACTTTCATAACCTAAATCAAAATGTATATGATAATTTATATATTTTATACAATGGTATCTGATACTAAGTTCATGTTCCTTCTCACAAAGGACTATGAAACATTCAGTTTTGGCCAAAATAATATTCCAAGTTGTAGTGTCTTCTTTTTGAATATCCAAATTTATCTCATTCATTTCCCTTTATTAAAAAAAAAATAGCTTTGTTAAGATATAATTCACATTTCATATAGTTCACCCACATAAAGTGTACAATTTAATGCTATTTAGTGTGTTGACAGATAAGTGCAATTAACACCACAATCAACTTGAAAACATTTTCATCACATCAAAAAGAAACCCTGTACCTTTTGGATATCACAACTATTTTTCTATCCCACTCCTATTCCTAAGCAACCACTAATCTACTTTCTGTCTATAGCTTGGCCTATTCTGGATAGTTCATATAAATGGACTTATATAATGGTCTTTTATGATTGGTTTCTTATATAATGGCCTATTCTGGATAGTTCATATAAATGGACTTATATAAATGGTCTTTTATGATTGGTTTCTTTCACTTAGCATAATGATTTTAAGTTTATCCATACTGTAACACAAATCACTACTTCATCCCTTTTTTATGCTGAATATATTCCATTGTATAAACATAGGCTATTTTATTTACCCATCTGTCAGTTGAATATGTAGGTTGTTTTTACCATTTGACTATTATGAATAATGTTGTTGTAAACATTCATGTTTAAAGTATGATTCCTATAGACAGTATATAGTTGGAATTTTTCTTAATCCAGTCTGACAATCTCTACATTTTGATTGGATTGTTGAATCCATTCAAATTTAATGCTGATATTAATAAGCTGGATTTACATCTGCCATTTTAGTTATGGTTATGTCTCGTGTCTTCTTGTTCCTTTACATTTCCTTTACTGCTTTCACATATTCGGTGAATATTTTCTAAAGAAGTATTTACATTTATTTAATGTTTTTTCACTATAGATACATACATTAGTGGTTGCTGTAAGACTTACTATATATATCTTAACATACAGCATCAACATTAGCTTTATACTGGTTTGATTACAGTGAGATGTAGGAACATATAACTCCTGTATAACTCTATTCTCTTTCTCCCCCTTTTGTGGTAATTATTGTTATATCAATTAATGTTACATATTATATCAATTAATGATCAATATCAATAAAGCTTTGTTCCTATCTACCTGTTTTGTGGTGTTATTGGTAAACATTTTATGTTTGTGTGTTATAGGCTGAATGATGCCATTATTTACATATTATTTTCTACAGTTTTTTTAAAAATCAGTTAAGAAAAGAAAGGAGAAAATATGCCTTTTCCCTGTTTTTCATAATTACATGATTACATTTCCTGGTAATCTCTTTCTTTTTTTGTGTGCTGATTGAAATTACTATCAGGATCACTAGTATTCAGCCTGAAAAACTTCCTTTAGTATTTCTTGTAAGGCAGGTCTGCTAACAATTTCTTTCAGTTTTGTTTCACTGGGAATGTCTTTAACTTTCATTTTTAAAAGATAGCTTAGCTGGATATGGTATTCTTGCTTGATAGTCTTCGAACATTTTAAATATGTTATCCCATGGCCTTCTATCCTTCAGTTGTTTCTGATGAGAAGTTAGCTGTTAATATTATTAAGATTTCCTTTTAAGTGGGGTGCCATTTTTCACTTGCTGCTTTCAAGAATTTCTCTTTGCCTTTGACTTTCAGCATTTTTACTATGATGTGTTTATTGGTGCATCTCTTTGATTCATCCTACCTAGAGTTTATCAAGCTTTCAGAATGTGTTAGTGTTTTTCAATAAATTTGGGCAGATTTCAGCTATTATTTCTTCAAAAAGTTTTTCTGCTCCTTTTTATCTTTCCTATCCTTCTGATACTCTTTTTATACATATGTTGGTGTGCTTAGTGGTATACCACATTTCTCTGAAGCTCAGTTTATTTTTCTTTATTATTTTTTTCAAAAAAAATTCTTTTGTTATTTTTGCATCTCTCATTTTTTGTTGTAAACTGGACATTTTAGATAATATATTGTAGCACCTCTGGATACTATCACCCCATCCTCTTGTTGCTTGTTAATATTAGTTGTTTGTTTATTTGTTTAGTGAATAATTAATTTTAAAGGAGTATATTTCTTGCCTCACTGTTTAACAGTATTCCATTGGAAAACAAGTTATTACAAACCATGCTGCATTTAACATTCTTGAATACATTTTCTTGAAATCTATGCTAAAGTCTCCTAAGGCTTTACTTAAGATTAGATTTTTGCAGTTTTAAATATCACCAATTGCTTTACAAAATATTTGGATCAATTTTCCCTTCCATCAGTAGTGATAACAGTTCTCATTTCAGCACATTCTCAATCATCTATTGGTGCCTTCAGACTTGCAACTCTCATGTATGCAAACTAATAATTTATTGTGGTTTTAATATTTATTTTGCCTGATTTCTAGTAAGGCCAAACACATTTTCATACATGTAATGACCATTTATGTTCTCCCTTTTGTGTACCGTGTAAGTTTTTTGTGCTTAGCATATTATCTACCCTGAAAACCATTACATACACACTTGAAAAAAAAATGTGCATTTTACTCCTGCTGGGAGTATGTTCTATTTATGTTAGTTAGTTCAAGTTGATTGATGATAGTTGTTCTAATCTATATTTTTTCTGAATTTCAGCATTTTAATTATATAAACTACGAAAGGAGAGCATTGAAATGTCATCTAACTTTGCATTTCTTACAATTCTTGATTAGGCTTTGTTCTAGAATGCAGTTAAGTTATTTGAAATAAGATTGCTTCTTTTGAGATTTGCTTTGAAGTTTTTTTTAAGTCAGGAAAGGACAGCTTTAATTTATAGCTACTTCAACCCCACTTCAGAGGTAAACTCTTCTCAGGATTTAACTAGTATCTTGTATAACAAAAAGTTGTTTTATTCTGATGAGTGGGAACACAATCTATTCCTAGACCTTATTTGGTTGAGGATGGTTCTTTCTGGCCTTTCTTTGCATGAGCTGAATAATTTTCTCACTGTAGCAAAATAGCACTCAGCCAAAGACTCAAGGGGAACCCACTGAAATCCCCTAGAGCATTCCATCTTCTCTCTCTCTCTCTCTCTCTCTCTCTCTCTCTCTCTCTCTTTTTCTCCCCCCTATCTCTTTCTCTCACCACCCCCTTTCTCTCTCTGTAGCTTCTTTTTCTCTGATACTTTATAATTGCTAGCCACCTTATTCTGACCATTGTCCAAACTCTGTCTCTTCAATTCACTGAGACTATTGGGCTTTTTTTGGGTTCCCACTCTCTGCACAATACTCTGAAAATACTCTACACAGTGAACTGAGACATTCATAGGATTAGCTTTTTTGCCTGTTTTCCAATATCTGAGAAAAACTGTATTATATATTTTCCTTGTTATGATGAGAGAGTAAATCTGTTACCTGTTAATTCCATTATGGTCAGAAGTAGAAGTCTCTTAAGTATATCGTTCTGAAATATATGTAGAAAAGTAAGGATTAGCAGACATCTGAGGGAAATCTACAACATGAAAGAGAGACAAAAAGAAAAGAAAAGAAAAAAAGACGTAGGAGTAGGCAGCATTAATGCAAGGGAAAAAACTTCAAAAACAAAAATAAGACAACAAAAAGTTAAATCAACATCCTTTGAATAATAAAGGACTATAACACATCTATAAAATGTCTAAGAAAAAGAAACAATGATTAAATTTAAAATATAATAACAATTGTTTTTAAATTTTAGTAGAACAGTGGAAAATAAAATCAAGTAGATTTTTCAGAAAACATAACAAAGAGATATGGACTAAAATAATAAACGTATTTAGAAAAATCAATCCAGGATCCACCATCAGGTTAGTATGTATTCTAGAAAGAAAAAATTATCAAATGCATAGTTCAAAAAATACTATATTTAAAAAAATTATCCAACTTGTAATGGCTTGGCTCAGTAAATTCAAAAAAGTAATACACTAATGAATATTATCATGCAACATCACAACAGTAATATAGATCTAATAATTTCTAGAGAGAAAATGTGTTTATATGAAGGAAATACCAGAGTAATATTTTTTTATAGCAACCTCTGGTACTACAGAATAATGTGGAATCTGAAGGAAATGTTTGGAAACATTTATCAAAAGAAAATTATGTAAATAAAAAAGGGAGATCTTTAGTAACTTTAGGGAAAATAAGAAGTTTTTAAACAGAGAAAATGTAATTCTAGTATACTTCTTTCCTATTTAGTAAATAATATTTACATATTCATACCAATGAAACTACATTATTAACTAATAATTATGACATACTACATTGGGTGGTGAGAGTTGGCATGAAAGAGATTTATTACCTTTGTTAATAAATGAGATGTTAGAACTGGTAAATCAAGAGAGAGAAATATGTCATGTTATTTAGGTTTTAGAAAATGGGGCAATGAAGGCTGGTATCAGAATACATAACTAAAAAAAATTAATGCTCCTTACAGTCATCTTGGGAAAGATGAAGCAAAGAACATTGATTTCAAAAGAATCCTCCAGTACCAGTTTACATACATAAATTATTTTGATTAAAATTTAAGACATACATAATTTTAATAAAATATAAAAAATATTAATTTTGTATTCTGTGTCCTTGGGGCAAGATTAATTCTCTTTAGAATGGAGACAGAAAGGCCCAGAGGACTTCCACCTTTGGATTTAACCAAGTCAACTCACGTAAGTTTCTCTATCTGCCATCCTTTGGTTGAGGTATTTTTTTTTTTAAGTTAGCAGAAGATGAGGCAACATGTATCTCTGCATTCATTTTACTTATACTGGTCTTAAAAATATCAGTGAAATGTACAGACATATACAACATCCAAGATATTCTTAAGCATGCATTTTGTTATCCATTTTTATTTACCACCCAACTCTCACTTCTACTTAACATTCCTTCCAAATTTTAACCTGGTTGCCTCCTTGAGGTGGTATTAGTCGAGCCATATGCTGTTCTGTCATTAGTTGTTGTGCTCCTCAGTATGAACAGGGTTCTGTGTCCAGTCTAATAAGGGATTAGAGCTGAAGACCTCATTTGGATCCTGCTCCACTTGGTCCCCTTCCAGCTATGTTCTTGGCTTCCTTCACTTTGGTGGTTGAGAAATTACAGGGGCCATTACATTTGTCCTTCCTTATCTTACCTGTATCTTCATATATCTTACTGATTAAGACATGTTCTTCTGACTTAGTACATTATATTGCTATTAAAATGACCCCCAAAATCCAAATATTCCTAATCATATTATTATAACTTTACACAATCTCTAACCAAGCATATTTTATAAAAGCATTGCAAAACAGAATAAAATTTACTTTTGTTCAATATTATCCATCACTAAGTAGTATTACAGAGGAATATTAATCATCACAACATTGTTATATATTATTTTATATGGCTTTCATGCTTTCTACGGGTTCATCTCTATGTTGACTAAATAAGCTTTCTCACAACAGCCTTGTAATGTAGTAACTATTATTATCTTACAGAGATAATAGTTACTGAGACTTAGGATATTATATACCTTCCAAAAGTCGAAATCGAGCCAGAGGTAAAGCCAGGAGGCCTAAGTTCCTGTGGAATCAAACAGGCAGGAAAAGCTATTCTGCCTGTCAGGAATAAAGGTTTTGGAAAATAGTCTTAAAAGAGTCATACCCAAATTGAGTCCTAAAGAATATAAATGCTGGGAAGCTTAATAGTATAGATAGACAACGTGTGCCAGGGAAAGGACCAGCATGTGGAAGATGACGCAGTATGGCACCTTAGAGAAACTACAAAGAGGTAAATATGACAAATATATAGACTGTGCTGACAAAACAGTGAAGTTTTATAACACAACCATATCTATTTGTTATGTGTTGTCTGTGGCTGCTTTAGCATTACAAACGCAGAGCTGAGTAATTGCAACAAAGTCCATTTGGTCCACAAAACAGAGTATCTGATACTTTATAGAAAAAGTTTGCCAAGCCTTATCCTAGAGAATCAATTAAGCTTTAGAGGAATTAAAAGTAAGAAAATATTATTTTTACTTTGCTTTATTTCATTTCTAGCATTCTTTATTTCTTTTTGATTATCCACATTTTGTTGAATATCATATCCCTGCTGCCTGAAGACCTTCTTTTCAAATATCTTGTATTGCTGATATATTAGACAATTACTACATTTTAATCAGTGATGATCTGGGTTACCAAAATGAGCATGGTCTCACCTAAATGGCATGCTTAAGTCTACTTCTCATTTGCTTCTGTTCTTATAAAATAGCTCTCCAGAGTTTTCTCATGCTCTTTAAAAAAATTATTTTAAAATATTTAAACCTGCAAGAAAATTGCAAGAATGGTATAATGAACTGCCATATATGCTCAACTAGAGTGACCATGGTTATTATTTTCCACACCTTTTCTACACGCACATGTACACATTATCATCAGCTGAAATATTTGAGACATCAAGACATTATGTAGCAAACATCGTGACCTTTCACCCCAAAATATTCAGTATGTGATTCCTATGAATAAAGACATTTTCTTACATGAAACATGGCATAACTATTAAGTTCAGAAAACTAAACATTAATGCACAAATTTTTCACCTATTTTCTTGATGTTGTCCTTCATAGCATACTTTTTCTGATCAGATATCCAATATAAAATCATACATGCATTTACTTGTACATCGTTAATCACTTTTAACTTGGAAGTTCCCCAGTCTTTCTTTCAATAGCATAAGTGCCTGACATTAAGCTTTTGATTGCCAAGACATCTATTTCAGACATTCATCTCGAGTAAACATATTGCAAGTTGTATAACACAGTTACTAGCAAAATAACTAGATAGGAAATCAGGCTGCACGAGCCATGAAGTTCCCTTTTTAGAAGTCTCTGGGTAACCTACATAATTGACCCGCTTTTTCCTATCTGCATAATTCCTCCTCTTATATTTTAAATTTACTGGTAAAGAATGAACCTGTGAAACTCTAGGCACTCCATCTTGGACCCAAATAAAAGCAGAGCCCCAGGTTCAGGCTCCTCTCCCTCACTACCTGTGAACTCGCTATGTGGCAAGGGTCCCGTGGCTTGCCTTGTATCCTCTGAGGCCTATGGATAATAAATCTTGGCCTTCAAAAAAGTCTCTGCTGGTTTCACTGAGGTGAATCCTGCACTCATGGTAAGAACCAAAAGGACCAATCCAGCCACAAAATTGGCTCTGGTGGGCAGGAGAAGAGCTGGGGGAATGTCTGTGAAGCTTGCCACAAGTAAATACAGGCCTGTGTAAGTGCCTTATGCATTCCTAGCCAAGAACATAACTCTCAACAGGCAGAGACCGATACACCACTTTGTCTTTCATGAAATGACTTATTTAAAGAGTGTACCAGATATTTTGTAGAAAGTCCCTCGATTTGAATCATCTGCTCATTTTTTCATAATTAGATTCCAATTATGACTATTCTGGCAGGAATACTGTATAAGTGATGCTGCCTACTTCCTAGCATATGAGTTCAAGAGGCACACAATATTCATTTGTCCCATTGTTGGTGCTATTAATTAGCCACTTTGTTAACATGAAGCCTGTCAGATTTTTTTTTTACTCTGTAAATATCCTTTACCTTTTATAACTACTAAGCAATATGTAGAGAGATTTTTTCTTTTGAGACTGTATGTATACTTTTCTCCTCAAATATATTAATCTAATAGTTTTACCCTAGCAATGGCAGTTTGTCAGAGGCCTAGTTTCTCAACTTTGCTATTGGTAGTAGAAATTGGTAGTAGAAAGCGGCTGTAGATCCTCTGCATCTATACACTGCACTTGTGCTTTTGTTTCTTGTCTTTCTTGTCTTTATGTCTTTATTTCTTAAGTACTATGAGACGTTGTACTATAAGTACAATCAATTCCACTTTGAATTTCAAAAGTTTTTAGTTTACATTTTGGCCTCTAACACAGTTTTAGAATGTAGCAAATGTTTTGTATGGAAAATGGCTATGTATCTGTAGAACTCAAGCCTTCAATCTTATCTCCCTATTTTCAAGTAACTGTTAACGGCTACAATGGTTTCTTCTTTTAGCTCTTGCTCTCCCTCTGGGCCAAGACATAAACTTCAACTCATGCCAAAAACTGGCAAATTCCCTCATGTGAAAAAACAGCCCCCATTTGTCTATTCACCTCTAAATGTTTTTACTCTCTGTGTAATTTAGGCCATTTAGTCCTCATAGTTCCCATAGCTCTATGAGGCCTTTCAAAAGTATTTTTTGCAATTTATCTTTTTTTTCTAGCTGTGAACTGTGAGTCTGTAGGTTTACCATAAACTTTTAAATTTTACTCAGAAGCCAAGAACAATCAATTCATATTTGCATCTGAAAACTCCAACCTCTGCATCTCCTATTTCTCTATTGGCTATTTTTCTTCTTTGCCTTTCTGCATGTGGTCTGTGTCTCCATATCTGCCCAGTAAGTTTTTGACTGCATGATAGACATTTTAAGTGAAAAAATGTAGAGACAATCTGAAGTTATGGATGCTGTTATAATCCTCCAGAGAGAACTCATTTTGTTTTAGGCAAACAGGCTGAAGGGAGATCACCTTAATCTAAATAGGAATTAAACCTTTACTAAATCAGGCTTCATTCTTTAGGAAGATTGGTCTATTTCTGTTTCTCCTTTATTTTTAGCATGAAGCCCATTGAAACTCTCATCTGAAAGCCTGGATTTTGTGCTGGGTCTTTCTCTTTCAAAGGCCGTGAAGTCCATTTTTGTGTCTACATTCTGAAAGGACTTCTAGAAACTACTTCGTTTCTCAACCTCACAGTCACAGCTTAAAACTGACAAATGTCAAGTGGAAAAGTGATGCTAATATTGGATTTTCTTTATTTGCCACCTTTCCTTCTGGTATCTTCTGCCCTTTCTGAGATCTCTATGCCTAGTTCTCCAGTGTCTCAAGAGATGTGTGTGTGTGTGTGTGTGTGTGTGTGTGTGTGTGTGTGTGTGAGAGAGAGAGAGAGAGAGAGAGAGAGAGACCTGACCTGTTTTTACAGTTGTTCTCAAAGCAAAGATTGTTCTGCAACAAGCTATGCTGCCATTTCTGATAGCATAAAATTTGTGTCCTTGTGCGTTTACATTTTATTTGCCTGATATACATTGTATACTGTATTTTATACATGTCTTTTAAGTTTTAAATGAGTCTCATGTACATAGCAGAGTTAGGTTTTGCTTTGTTACTCAGTGTGAAAATCTTTTTCTTTTAATAAACCTTTGTCTTTTTTAAAACTATAGATATTAATAAACATATTTATGACCTTAATTCTTCCTGTATTTTATGTTGTTTTCTGTTTTTATAGTGTTTAAAGTCTTTCAGTATGTTGTAGTGTTTTTCATTTCTTATAAATCACATTTATAACTGTTAAAATGCTTAATTTTTTACATTTTGTTATAAAGTTTACTTTTATAACTTTACATCTTACTTTCAGGCCTGTATTTTAAAAACTATATTCATTATACCTCTATAAAAATCAATGTAACATTATCTTCTTTTTCTTACTCTTCCTTCATTTCCCCATCCATATTTAGTTAATAATATTATTTTTCTCAGTGTTTACTTTTATATGACTACTTGATTTATTTCAGTTTGAAATGTAGTCATTTGAATACCAAGATTTATGTGAAGTAAATCATAAACTTTCTCCAAGCCTCACATTTAAATTGTGAGGCTTATGTGTAAATTGTGATGGCATGAATATTTATATTTTCATCTGTCACCCTAATATCTACAGTTAATATGTCAAGAATTTAGAACAATGCCTAATACAAAGGAAGTACTATATAAACATTTTGCAATTTATTTTAGTTGTAGTTGAACATTTAACTACATATAGTACTTTCACAGTCCTTTGGCTGTTGTTTCTTTATTCATCAGTCGGTGGCTGAATTTTGCCTCAGATAGTTTTACCAAGAAAGCTCGAGGAAATTTTGCATGTAAATAATTGTATAGATTTTTTACTACGGAGAATATTTTGCCTGTACGTGAAATCCTTGGGTGACATTTTCTTGTATTGACTGTCTCAGATATTATTCAACTGATAGTATTAAATTTTTCTCTGGGAGAAATCTGGGCCCGTCTGATGCTCTCCCCACTATAGTAATTTTAATTTCTTTCACTGCTGCATAAAAGATGCTTTCTTTCCCTTCCAAGTCCAATATTGTCTAGTGTGAACCATTCTGGGTCTCTTTTTTTTTTTCATAAGTGTGGTGCCTTGTTAATAGTTAGTCCCTAGTTTTATTTCTTAAAAAAATTATATTAAATTATAAGTATAATCTTGGATTCTTTTCCTAAATTTTAGTTTTCTTTATTGAGGACTCCAGGTATGAGTGGCTTGGATCTTTTTGCCTTCTATTTTTTTCATGTTCTCTCTAATTCTTTTCTTATTTTCCTCTCATTGATAAAACTCCATCTCACTGCTTCTTTGTAATATATGAATAAAATTAAAATCCCTATTAAGATAGCAAATGTTCTCTAATGGTTTAAATTTTAAACTTTTTAGTCATATTTATGACCAAAATTATTGTATTTACAAACTAATATGTTGTTCTTGTTCTCCACTCAAGTCATTATGGAATAAACTGTGCAACCTGAGGAATGTCAGGAGAACACTACATTTGATAACTATAAAAGGTAACATTTCATTTAACTTAAATTATGATATGTGAATTCAAAACTAAAGTTTAAGTCTATTAATTTCAAGTTCATGTAGTAATTTCCATTTCTAGTTCATGTGGTAATTTTCAGTCT